>CM059437.1:21102418-22302418 GCA_030390025.1 Squalus acanthias | reverse complement strand
TCATTACTGTAAGGTGTTTCATCAAATGTGTCATTGCCGCAGTCCCTGTGTTAATTGAGCTCCTTTATACTGTTAGAATCTGAAAAATCTCCAAACCATTTCTCTCAATGATGCAATTGGGAATGCAGTCGTATGGAGGGTTGGGGGCGGGGGAGAAGAGGGATGGGGATGGTGGGGGCTGAAGGGGCAGGATGGAGAAGGGTGGTAGGAGGAGGGCCGAGGTGGGCGGCAATCCATCCCAAGCTCGGCAGCGTGAGGCTAGGGAGATTTTCACTCCCGAGTCTCATCTGCAGAGGCCCAGTCTGGTTCCCACCCGAACCTGGCAGGAAGCAACAGCTGGCTGGCGGGTGGGAGCGCAATGTTGGGCAGCAGGAGGCCTCTGCCCACCATCCTCAATCAAGAACGTGGCCCCCACCCCACCCCAACCAACCCCACTGAACCTACCGTCTTCCGGGCCCGGATACAGAACGGGCCTTCCAATATTGTTGGACCCTGGAGCCACTTCTGATGTTCCATCAAAATGTTACCCTATCTTCTCTCTTTTCAGATGCTGTCTGGCCTGCTGTGAATTGCCAGCATTTTCTGTTCTCATTTCAGATTCCCAACATTTGCAGGTTTTTTTCTTTATTTGTACTTCTCAGTATGAATCTGTTTTACCATAAATGTCATAAAAGACAACTACACCATATATCATAGAGGGGCCTGAGACATTTCCAAACCATCCATCCTGCAGACATTCACACAGTACTGAAATACAATACAAATGGATATGAGTTCTACCAACAAAAGATCCTGTTCTCAGGTATTCGTTGTTCCAGTAGTATACAACATCACCAGTTTACAGTATAAATCATCGGAGGCCGACACTGAGATATACACAAACCAGAGCAACACTACTGGTTTTTTAAAAATCTGTGTGTTGTATCTTTTCTGGAATCCTATATATTTCTTTAGAATACCCATAATCTAGATCTGTGGAGGATGTGTTCTTTCTATTTCAGAAAGTGGAGATCAATCAGAGAGTAAAGATTATTTCACTTTAAAGGACAGCAATCAACTGCAGTTCTCCCTCTGTCAGCTGCACTCAAATATAAACCGTGGGTGTCCAACAGCAGTGCCAATCCATAACAGCATGGGTCGATGGGCTCGATTTTGCCAGGCCCGAGGAGGCGGGAATGGAGGCGTGTGGGGTGTTAAAATTGCAAAAAGTGGCGGGTGGGCCCGACCCTGCCTCCATCCCACCTCCGAGCAATTTTCCCAAATGCGTGGTTTCTGATCCCGTCTCCGTCCCACCTCCAAGAGGCGGGATGTGCCCTTAAGGCCCTTAACAACCACTTAATTGCCTCTATAATCCCATTTTGAGAGCCCTTTCTGATTTTAAGACTTTTCTGACGTGAGGCATGCCTCCTCTGAAACACGACGGTGAAACCTGGCGGTAGCACACTTGGATTGCTGACTATCGGCTGCAGGTCCACCATTAAGAAGGAGATTTGATCAATCATCATTCCGGGGGAACTTTTAGCAGTCATAACCATTGTTGCGGAAGTTTGGAGCCTGGAGTAGCAGTAGCAGTAGCAGTAGCAGTAGCAGTAGCAGTAGCAGTAGCAGTAGCAGTAGTAGTAGTAGTAGTAGTAGTAGTAGTAGTAGTGGTGGTGGTGAAAAAAATCTGGGAGCAGACTTAGGTCTCCTGCTGCTCATTTTGCCTCCAGGTCCCTCTCACAGCAAAGGCCAAAAGCTTCCCAGTCTTTGCAGACCTTAAAAGCAGCAGCAATGATGACATCATCAGAGGCGACTTTCAGACTGAAAACACTAATTGGGTCATGGGTTCCACATGCTGGAACTCAATTGCCCAATTAGGGGAAAATCGAATAATTCTCCCACATCCAATTGGAGTCGGGTGGCTAACACGAAAAGCGGATGACACGACCCCAGCCCGCCCCAATGACAAAATCGAGCCCTATGAATCTGCTCTCGGGTTATGATTGCCCATTTCACAAATCTAAAAGCAGGGAGCTTGTCCTGTGCATTTACACTTTTGCATCTCCGTATTACACCATGCAACCTAATATAGTGGTACATGGAGGTCACTCTCCCTGAACAAGAAAACCTGTTTGTGTAAAAGGCAATTTGCTGACTTTGTGCTCCCAGTGGGGGACCTTACTCAGCAAAGACCATGTATGGAAGGTTTTAGCATGCACTGGGCACAATTTTTCAATGTACTCTCTTACAGGCAAGGCTTTACATCCCGGGAGCATGAAGTTAGAAAACTGCTCCTATAAAAAATCACTTTCCAATCCCATCGGCACATTCAAACTCTCAGCACATTTTCAAAACGGAGATGAAAGAAGAAATTATAGTGCTATAATTGCTGTTAATTGCTTGCTTTCTGCAGTAACCTAATTAACATTTACTTGATTCAAAGCATGACAGTTATGCAAATATCAATTCTATCAAGCAGTGATGCTGGTTTGGAAGCATAGTCTGGGTAAATTAAAATAAAGGAGGAAAGGAAACAAATTTGGTGCCCAATGTATGCCATGCATGATTGAACAGAGCTCCACGTTACCTGGTCAGAGAGCGATGCAGAGCCACCTGTAGGAAAGTTGACCATTACTAGTGGACCATTTTCCCATCAGACCCTGCCTTGTGATGGGCTGGCTCTTGACGTACTAGCTGAGCCTACAGGTTATTGTTTGGGAACTAGCTGCAAGAACCAGACACTTACAGATAATAGATGGTTAACAACATAATACTGCTTAGGGACAAGGCCAGAATGTACGTAATTATACCCCAGTATAATTTTAGGACTAGTGGTCAGTGATTTTTACAGCTCTCGGAGTGTCCGGATCACCGACCTTACCGCTGGAAGTCAGGGTCTGAAACTGGATTCACTAAAGAAAGATTCACTAAAATTAGATGAGAAATGAGTGGGTCACGATTCCAGGGTAGCCAGGTTGTATAATTGCTTACTGTTATCATACTAATACTGTTAGCTTTAATAAAGGTAATCTTTGTACGGAACCTCACTGTCCTGACTCTGGCTATTGCACAGTAGTCACAGGTTTGTTGGCTCCACATCACTAAAAGCAAGTATCCATTTCACATCAGTACCTGACGTATAAATGCACTGACATTTCACTCACTTTGCACTGAAGTCCTATAAAAATGTTTGCAGTGGGAAGGGAGAAGAAGGAGTCAATATCATGTTCAATGGAAAGGAAAAATTGGGCGGCTTATATAATGGGTGGCCGATCTTATATTGCCCATTTTACACCATCGACAAAAGTTAAAATGACCCCTGGTGTCTCTTTAGCAATGCAATGAGGACGTGGTCAATAGCATATTATCTATGTTGCCTCTGAGATCAGCACTGCTACATAGACGCAATCAAGAGGCAAAACTCGAGCATGTCTCAATCATGAATGGATTTCACAGAGTTTTATGTGACGTCATTTCTTATACCTTCCCAACAGAAATAAACATTATCTCATGAGAACAGCCAAAATATTGTTATAACACTTGGTGTGGTTAGGAAATGAACAGTACAGAAGAACATAAGAATGTAAGAAATAGGAGCAGGAGTAGGCCATACGACTCCTTGAGCCTGCTTCGCCATTCAATAAGATCATGGCTGATCTGCGATCTCAACTCCACTTTCCTGCCTGATCCCCATTCCCTTGATTCCCTTAAGGTCCAAAAATCTATCGATCTCAGCGTTGAATATACTCAACGACTGAGCATCCACAGCCCTCTGCGGTAGAGAATTCCAAAGAAAACCTCTGAGTGAAGAAATTTCTCCTCATCTCAGTCCTAAATGGCCGACACCTTATCCTGAGACTATGACCCCTCGTCCTAGACTCGCCAGCCAGGGGAAACTGCCTCTCAGCATCTACCCTGTTAAGCCCTCTCAGAATCCTATATGTTTCAATGAGATCACCTCTCATTCTTCTAAACTCCAGAGAATATAGGCCCATTCTACTCAATCTCTCCTCATAGGACAACCCTCTCACCCAAGGAATCAATCTAGTGAACCTTCGTTACACCCCCTCTAAGGCAAGTATATCCTTCCTTAGGTACGGAGGCCAAAACTGTATACAGTACTCCAGGTGTGGTCTCACCAAAGCCCTGTACAATTGTAGCAAGACTTCCTGACTCTTGTACTCCAACCTCCTTGAAATAAAGGCCAACATACCATTTGCCTTCCTAATAGCTTGCTGTACCTGCACGTTAACTTGTGTTTCGTGTACAAGGACACCCAAATCCCAACATTTTGAAAGTTTCTCACCATTTAAAACATAATGGGGCAGAAATTCCATTCCCTACAGGTGTGTACGCGCTGTGTACTCACCCGTAGGGCCAACGGAAATGCCAGTTTTAGGCATGCACTGCGCATGCGCTGGAAACCGGCATTTCCGATCTGTCAAGAAAGCTCTTGACAGATCCTCCGCCTGCCCGGGAGCAGGGCCTCTGCGGGTGGAGAGTTCCGTTTTTTGGAGACCCTCCGCCCGTAGAAAACACTTACAATATTTGTGCCTGGTAAAAGCAAGTTTTACCTGCTTTTACCAGGATAAGAGTTGAAAAAAAAGTTTAAAAAATTTTTTTGCCACTGATTTATCATTTAAAAATACTTTAAAGAAAGGTAAGTTTATTTTTAGCCCCGTTAAAAACTTTAATTATTTTTTTCAAAAAATAAAATTTGTTTAAAATACTTAATTTATAGTAATTTAAAATCATTTTAAAAATGTGATGTTTTTTAAAAAATTTATTTAAGTTTTACTATGTTTTGGGGGTGATCTCTATTCATATATTTGACAGGTCTTCCTGTCAAATGTATGAAGGGAGATTCCCTTCTTTGATTGGCTCCCCATGGCCCACGTGATCCCAGGGACGCTGCGAACCGCCTGCGCCTCTGGGATACGTGGGCCCTGCGCACTGGCAGTTTGGAGAGGCCCAGCAACGGAACTCTACGCCTCCCGGGAGCCCTCCAGTCCAGGCGCAGATTTTTTCCAGATCGCAGCCCTCCGCCCGCGGGAGGCCTGCGAACGGAATTTCTGGGCCATTCTGTTTTTCTATTCTTCCTACCAAAGTGAATAACCTCACATTTCCCCACATTGAACTCCAGCTGCCACCTTCTTGCCCACTTACTTAACCTGTCTATATCCCTTTGCAGGTTCTTTGTGTCCTCCTCACAGCTTACTTTCCCACCTAGCTTTGTATCATCAGCAAACTCGGATACATTACGCTCAGTCACTTAATCTAAGTCATTGCTGCCTTTCCTACATTACAACAGTGGCTACACTTCAAAAGTGCTTCATTGGCTGTAAGGCACTTTGGGACATTCTGAGGTTGTGACAGGCACTATATAAATGAAAGTCTTTTCTTTCATTAGGAGTGCACTTTGTGTGATCAAACTTTGTTTTGCAGTTTTATTTACCACTATAATCTGTAATTTTAGATTCAATGAACGTATAAACAAAATGAGCAATTTCACTATAATTGTGTAACTTTTTAATAAAACATGGGGGGAATTTTAGCACACAAAAAATGGTGGCTTCGGTGCGGGTCAATATTAAAATTTTAAAAATCTGATCCCCCGACTTCAACCCGCCCACTTCTGGGTTTTACAGAGGCGGGACAAGAGGCGGACAGACAACCTGCTCCCAGGAGGCGAGTTGGCAATTTAAATATTTTAATGAGGCTGACAGCCTCTGATTTAACCTGCTTTGCCGGTTTTACAGGGGGTGGCCGGGCTTGGGAAACCCGGCAGCTGAAGTGAGGTGAAGACATCTTCGGGGCGAAGGTATGTCATAGAGTCATAGAGTCGTGTGCCTTCACAGCACCGCTTGTGGGCCAGGAGAAGCAGGAATGCTTCCCCAAGGCACCCCAAGCTACCCCCCATCAGACACCCCTCCCCATACAGAGGTCCTTGGAGTCGGGGATCAGACCCCCCCCCCTCCGCCCCGGGATCATGGATCGGACCTTCCTGGTCCTGGTCCTGCAGCTAAGCCTGTCAATCAGTCTGCCTTCTGGGTGGGGAACCTGTCAGGGTCAAGCATCGCACGCTGTGGAGTTAAAACTCTACGGCATGTGGGAAAACCTGGATTTCCCGTCCGAAACTCTCCCCCTCCCACCCCAACCCCTGCCTACATAACCCACCCCTGTTAATATCCAGGCCACGGTTTTGGAATATTACGAGCCCGTAATACTTGGAGCCTTCTTTTATCTGCTCTCAGCTTTGTCTCATATTTCTATGGAGTAATTGTCAATAACTTCAGCTACCAGTGCTGCTGTCTCCTCCAGAAAATGGTTTGGTGAATGACAATGTACAGAACAGCTTGTTTTTTTGTCTGTTTGGGCATGATTACAAATCAGATAGGCTACAATACCGAGCATTGAAAGACCAGACCATTGAATCTGCTCAGAAAGAAGGTTTTTGTTGAATTTCTTCAATCTCAATGAAATCACACACTAAACGTCTGTGCTTGACATGTCCTTCCATTCTGCTGCTCTTTTCATTCCGTTAGCTCATTCAAAGAACAAAAAGGGACTCCATTTAATGACAGCCTTGGAAGTAGGAATAGATTAAACGTGTCTGCACAACTGAACTGCCATTTTGACGATTTTCAGAGAGGTCGCAGAGCCATTTGTATAAAATATCTATTTTTGCATAATCTTTGAATCAGTGAATACTGAAAAATCAGATGCACTGGGACTCTCTCAGACTCCTTTATTGCTCACAAATATCAGCTTGTAGGCACCAAAGCCACTTAGCCTTTGAAGCTTTACCCCATGGGCTTTGGTCTTTCTTAGAGAACGTGTCTAAATTTTAACACTGTGTAGTCAGTCATGCAGAGTAAGGAAAACCAAGTGCAGCTACAATGATTTTGCACCAATTCAAACTGTGTTTCTAATACATCTACTCTTTAATTAAAGCTGCTCAATTATGCGATGACTCAAATTTTTAGCACTAAATTCTAACATTGTGTTATTTTACATTGCTTCATTTAAGTTATTGACTAATGCAAATTTTTTCAGTGCAAAAACTGACTTTGCATTATCAGGAGTGGACCATACAGATTTTGTCTCATTACTTATTGCTGCATTTGACATAAATTGGGTCAGAATTAACTTCACTGTCCAGGAAGCTCAGGGGTAGGATTTTTTTTTTAATCAAGAGATGAGCAATCCCTAAATCAGGCACCTAGCATGTTTCAGCGATATATAGACTGATGATACATGGGACTATTTCATTGTTCTTGTAATTAAATGTGATTTGAGTGCATCAGCTGAAATTTGAATTATCTAGTCCCAAATCCCAAAAAAAAATCAGCATTTTGAAACATGTATTTTCTTTTATGGAAATGACTGTAACTCAATGCAAGGCAGTTAACTGCTGATTAATAAGTCAGTAGTTCAAATGCAGGTGCCCCTCCCCTCTCAATGTGTGTCTTCTGGCAGAGAATGCAGATGAAGAGGCATAACACTCTATGATACTTCTAAACTTTGGGATGGGCTGCAAAGATCTCTTCCAGTCCTGACAGTCCGATGTTCTTATCATCGGTAGGAATTCTTAGCCAATCAAATAGTTTAGAATAGATCAGATGTCCTAAAACAACGTGTCCAAGGCAATGGTTTTACCACAATGTAGCCTAGAAATTACTGTGGGCTCGATGTCAAATTTTGTTTGATAACCCCCCTGTGAAGCACCTTGGGACGTTTTATTACATTAAAGGCGCTATATAAATACAAGTTGTTGTTGATGGTGACATTAGATAAATGCTTCGTGAGTTTGCGTGACATTATTTTGCTATTAAATGAGTTAGTGACTCCACTAAAACATGGCACGAAGGAAGGTCATGTGAAGACATTAAAGTGCTGATTCCTGATTGGGCATTGTCATTGAGAAATGGTGTCCTCAGGGAGTGCTGGTCAGGAAACAATGTGCTGGCAGCCTTGATTTTCCTCCATTTAAGTGAATGGTCGGAAAATGAAGGTCTTTGTACCAACGCACTCTGAGAATGCCACTTCTCGTCAGGAGCACCCGATTGGGGTATCAGCCCTTAACTGTTCAATAATACTTTCCAAGCTCATACAGGCTATTGATCAAAGTCACCTATTCACTGAAGGAAACAATAAAAGTTTTTTCAGAGTATCAGTTTCCATACAAGACACCTCATGAAATGATAATTTATTTATTGCTCTGGCAGTTAATCCCTCATTAATTTACAAAGTACAGTATTAGGTATACAGAACTTCACACAGAAAACAATGAATATCACTACATTAATAACATCATAAAACCATGCAAGAAATCTAAATTGCATAATATATATCAAAACTGACAAGTGCACATGCCAAAAATAAAACCGCTTGTGCAGTTTGATCATTCATCTGTGCATGCCTGCCATTTATTATCTTGTAAACCAGGCATTACTGACATATCTGTGTGTGTGTGTGTGTAAATGAGCCTCACATTGCTTGCTGAGCACAGCCTCAAGGTTCAGGTGATGCTTCAAAACCACTCGCACTATAACCACGTTATCAGATTGAGTAATTGCCTGCAACCTCACTCCTATCCTTCTGCCATTGTCCACATGAACAGTTTGGATACATGGGATTACTTTATCAAGCAAAGTAAATCTAATAAATAAATCACCACTGCCAAATTTAATCTTACAGCCAAGTCTAGCCATTGGCTCTGCCACTGGAAGTATCTCTCCAAAAAGGCTCAAGTTCCCCTCCAAGTCACACACCATCCTGACTTAGAAGTATATCGGCCGATCCTTCATGGTCGCTGGGTCAAAATCCTGGAATTCCCTCCCTAACAGCGCTGTGGGAGTACCTTCACCACACGGACTGCAGCGGTTCAAGAAGGTGGCTCACCACCACCTTCTCAAGGGCAACTAGGATGGGCAATAAATGCTGGCCTTGCCAGTGATGCCCACATCCCAATTACACATTTTTTTTTAATTGTCTAGGTTACACAGTAAAACAAAGTATTCTAGTTGTAAAATTACATTTATGCTATTTGTGGATAACCCATCTGCTGTAGAATTTTCTTGACAAATTTGCCTCTTAAAGTTTCTCTTGTGAGACCCTAGGTAGTTTTAAATACAAAAATGCAATATTAATGATGTCCACAATGTAAAGTACTTGAGATACAATATTTCTGGTGTAAAAGTATTACCACAATTCTCAAAGGAGCTACCTACCTTTCAGAACCTTTCTTGAAATATATTTTCTGTATCTTTCATGCAGAGTACATTCATTTTCAAACTATAAATTAACAGGAGCAAAAGAAGAAGGATGTTCGAAGAAGGAAAATTCGCTGGTCTTCCAGCAACAAGGCTTCATTAATCATGCAGGAGCTTTTTGATGACATCAGTGTTTTTTGCCTGTTGGAGGAACAACATGATTCCCTTGTGCTTTTGGAGACATTAATCTAATTCAGAGAAGTGTGTAAAGCTCATCTTAGCACTAATACCAGCAAATACTTGTCAACAATATTTAACCCAGCAAGAGCTGTAAGCTAGTGCTTTCTACTAGCAGTAGTGACAGCACACAGGAGATCTCAAGTCTTGCTTTTACCCTCTACATCTTTTGGTTCAGTGTAATATGTGGACACTGTCCTAACATGCCTGCAGCCAAGAATCACTTCTCTTTCTGCCTCTGTCTCTCTCTTACATTTTGCCATTGGTGATAGCGCCCAGTAAGATCAGCACGAGTAGCACCTCGGAATACTTCCACTGCTATCCTTTCTTTACAGAAACATAGAAACATAGAAGATAGGAGCAGGAGTAGGCCATTCGGCCCCTCAAGCCTGCTCCGCCATTCGATGAGGTCATGGCTGATCATCCAAACTCAGTACCCTGTACCTGCCTTCTCCCCATATCCCTTGATACCTTTAGCTTTAAGAAATATATCTAACTCATTCTTGAATATATTTAATGACTTGCCCTCAACTACCTTCTGTGGTAGAGAATTCCACAGGTTCACCACTTTCTGGGTGAAGAAATTCTTCCTCATTTCTGTCCTAAATGGCTTACCCCTTATCCTTAGATTATGACCCCTGGTTCTGAACTCTCCGACCATCGGGAACATTCTTCCTGCATCTAGTTTGTCCAGACCTGTCAGAATTTTATATGTTTCGATGAGATCCCCTCTCATTCTTCTATACTCCAGCGAGTATAAGCCCAATCGACCCAATCTCTCCTCATATATCATTCCTGCCATCCCAGGTATCAGCCTTGTGAATCTTCGCTGAACTCCTTCCATGGCAAGAACATCCTTCCTCAGATAAGGCGACCAAAACTGCACACAATACTCAAGGTGTGGTCTCACCAAGGACTCAACAGTGGCACTATCTACATGCCTTTTGAAAGCAGCTGAGTGAAACAGAGGCGTCAGCCTTGACTCAGTGGGTAGCACTTTCGTATCTGAATCAGAAGGTTGTAGGCTCTAGTTCCACTCCAAGGACTTGAGCATAAAATCTAGGCTGACACTCCCATGTAGTACTGAAGGAATGCTGCACTGTCAATTGTGCTGACTTTTGGATGAGACGTTAAACCATGGCCCCATCTGCCCTCTCAGGTGGACGTAAAAGATTCCATGACACTATCTTGAAGAAGAGCAGGGGGATTCTCCCCGGAGTCCTGGCCAATATTTATCTCTCAACCAACAACTAAAAACAGATTATCTGGTCATTATCACATGTGACCTTGCTGTGCGCAAATTGGCTGCCGCGTTTCCTACATTACAACCATGACTACACTTCCAAAAAGTACTTAATTGGCTGTAAAGCGCTTTGGGACATCCTGAGATCATGCAAGGTGTTATATAAATGCAAGTCTTTTTTTTCTTTTTAAATGATGACGTCTTTTTCGAAATGGGCTTTTCTCAAATGGGAGAGTTGATTTTATAAATATAAAACAATTATAAGAGAAGAAATTTTAGCAACACATAAAGTCCTTCAGGACTAGCAGATCAGTCTCTTTTGACTGATCTTAAACCCCAGTGTCTCACCATATCTGTCAATCCCTTCCCTCTCTGGAATTACAGCTGGTTGCCTCTTAAACTCATTTATATTGTCACTTCAATGGCATTGACTGGTAATTTATTCAACATGCCTATTACCATATGGATAAACAAGTACTGCCTGACTTCTCTTCTTATTCTTTTGTTTTTAACTCTTGTCGTCACTATTGATGACACATTCTTCAAATGTACTGAGAATAAACTAGTTCTCCCCATAATGCAATTATAACACTTCTTGAATAAACTAAAATCAGGCTGTGTTAAGCAGTTTTATTCATGAGAATGTGTTTCAGCAGAGAGTATAATACAAATAAATCTAAGAAGGCTGTATAAGGCGTTGGTCAAACACCATCTGGAATACCGTATGTAGTTCCGATCCCCTAATCATTTGAGATAAATTACTGTCCTTGAGAGGGCAAAAAGGCAAGCAGCAAGGATGATTCCAGGTGTCAAAAATTTTAAGTTATGAGGAAAACAGGGGGGGGGGGGGGGGTGGGGGGTGGCGGTGGCTTCAAGATGACCTAATTGTTTTTCAAGATTGTGAAGGGAACCTGATCCAAGCGAATTGTTCATCATGGTAAGGGGTTCGAATACCAGGGGCGCGATTTTGCCAGCCCTGGGGAGGTGGGTATGGAGGCGGGACTGCCGGGAAAATGGCAGAATCTGGGGGCGGGTGCCCATCCCACCCCCAACCCGCCTCCGTGCCATCTTCCCAGGAGGCAGGTAGCCGATCCGCGCCGGGTCCCGTCTCCTCGAGGCAGGAAGGGGATTACAGCCACTTAACTGCCTGGCAGTTACGAGGATTATCCCCATTTTTCCACCAGAGGTGCGGGCTTCCCGACGTCGGGAAACCCCGCCAGGGTCACCGAGGCGAGCAGTGGGTCTGCGGGGGTCGGAGGGGTGCAAAAGTGCGCTGTGGAGCTGAGTGATGGGTGCAAGTGTGGAGAGGTAAGTCTGTGAGGTGAGTGAAAAGTGATAGAAAATGTTTACTTACCTTTGTTTCTTCCTGCAGGCTTCAACAGTTGGGGATGCGGAGACTCCCCACATCTCACCGGCAGAGTCTCCGATGCAACATCCATCTAATTTCTGCTAAAGAAAGAGGTTTGATGAGTCTTGAATACAAGACCTCATCAAACAACATAGAATGTCAGTGTTTGACAGCTTCACAGAGCTGTCAAACGATGACAATTCATCTGTCAAAAATTTTTGACAGATGAAACGTCATACGCTGACATTTTCTGTAACCGGCTTCCCCTTAATTGGCCTGCTAAGCCCGCTGGGCAGGCTTAACAAGGTCAATCAAGGGAAAATAGCGTGGGTTGGCCAGAAGTCGATGGAGGCAGGACTGAAACCCGAAAAGCAGCAGTCCCGCCTCCAACGCGCCCCCATTGGCAAAATCCCCTAGGAGTCAAAAATGTTAAAATTAAGAAGTTAAGAATAAGTAAGGAAATTAGGTGAAATGTTTTCACCCAAAGCGTAATAGAGCTTTGGCACAGGATACCACAGAATGCCATTGTATAAATGGGTTCCAGAGACAATTGGATGAATTTCGAGAGAGAGGGATTGAGTGATATGGTGAGATGGCTGGTTAGTGGGGCTGGGCTTTTTCCTGTTCCAAAAATTCTTGTGTTCTTTATCCACAAGAGTACCTGACCAAAATCTGATTGGACAGCTAAGATTTTAATATCCAATCATGAATGCAAAAAAATCAACCATGTGATTGCATACTTCAAATTCAAACTGCAGATAGCCCCATGTCAGATTACAATTACACAATGCAGGTTACAATAGATATACATTTCACAGGAGCTCTGCATAATATAGCAGGAATGGGAGAACAATGGATATACTAATGGAAAGCTAGATTTATTCATGATTTTACTTTATGCCACGGCTCAGTTGCTAAAACCCCAGTTAGCTCAAGAATAATCCTCGACACACTGCAGCCACAGTGCAGTAAACATTCACTGAAATTGGTAGCAAATTTCCTACCTGACACAATTACAATGCTCAGTGGACACAATATTGGATCCAAGTGCCCTGTGCACCAAACAAATCCGCACTTCAAATTTAATGCTTTTCCTTAAAAGTTTGTCACCATCCTCCGCCTGCTTCACGACGACATGCAAGCAGTGATCCTGACCAACGGTTCCACCACAGACCCAATTCACGTACGGACCGGGGTCAAGCAAGGCTGTGTCATCGCACCAACGCTCTTCTCGATCGTCCTTGCTGCAATGCTCCATCTCACCCTCAGTAAGCTCCCTGCTGGAGTGGAGCTAATTTACAGAACAAACGGGAAACTGTTCAATCTCCGTTGCCTCCAGTCCAGATCCAAGGTTACCCCATCCTCTGTCGTCGAATTAAAGTATGCAGACGACGCTTGCGTCTGCGCTCACTCGGAGGTCGAACTCCAAACCATCGTCAACACCTTCACCGAAGCGTACGAGAGCATGGGCCTTACACTAAACATCCGTAAGACAAAGGTCCTGTACCAACCTGCCCCCACCACACAGTACTGCCCCCCGATTATCAAAATCCACGACAAGGCCTTGGACAACGTGGACCACTTTCCATACCTCGGGAGCCTACTGTCAACAAGGGCAGACGTCGATGACGAAGTCCAACACTGCCTTCAGTGTGCCAGTGCAGCCTTCGGTCGCCTGAGGAAGAGAGTGTTTGAAGACCAGGACCTCAAACCCGGCACTAAGCTCATGGTCTGCAAAGCAGCAGTGATACCCGCCCTGCTGTATGCCTCAGAGACATGGACCATGTGCAGCAGGCACCTCAAAGCACTGGAGAGGTACCACTATTGCTGCCTCCGCAAGATCCTGCAAATCCATTGGCAGGATAGGCGCACCAACATCAGTGTTCTTGCTCAGGCCAACATCCCTAGCATCGAAGCTTTGGCCATGCTCGATCAGCTCCGATGGACGGGTCACATCGTCCGCATGCCCGATACGAGACTCCCAAAGCAAGCACTCTACTCGGAGCTCCGACATGGTAAGAGAGCCCCAGGTGGGCAGAGGAAACGCTTCAAGGACACCCTCAAAGCCTCCTTGAAAAAGTGCAACATCCCCACCGACACCTGGGAATCCCTGGCCCAAGACTGCATAAATTGGAGGAGAAGCATCGGGAAGGCGCCGAACACCTCGAGTCTCTTCGCCTGGGAGCAAGCGGAAGCCAAGCGCAAGCAGTGGAAGGAGCGCACGTCAACCCAAGCACCCCACCCACCCGCCCCTTCAACCACCGTCTGCCCCACCTGTGACAGAGACTGTAGGTCCCGCATTGGACTCATCAGTCACCTGAGAACTCATTTTTAATGTGGAAGCAAGTCATCCTCGGTTCCGAGGGACTGCCTAAGAAGAAGAAGAAGACATTTCACAGGAGCTCTGCATAATATAGCAGGAATGGGAGAACAATGGATATACCAATGGAAAGCTAGATTTATTCATGATTTTACTTTAAGCCACGGCTCAGTTGCTAAAACCCCAGATAGCTCAAGAATAATCCTCGACACACTGCAGCCACAGTGCAGTAAACATTCACTGAAATTTACTACATGGTAGTAAATTTCCTACCTGACACAATTACAATGCTCAGTGGACACAATATTGGATCCAAGTGCCCTGTGCACCAAACAAATCCGCACTTCAAATTTAATGCTTTTCCTTAATTGCATTGCACTGTACCCTCTGCTCGTACTTCATTTCACTTCTCTCTCTTGCCATGTTTGTATTTCTCCTTGAAATTGCTGTGGGCTACCACGGTACTGGGAAAATCATGTCTCACCTGCACACCTCAGGTGGCCGACAATCCACGTGCACAGCGTCTGCATGCTGCTGACTTTCACGTCAATGCTGACTTTTGTGTTAGAGTCTTAATTACATAGGGATTCGAAGTGTGATCTTAGGAACAGGAGTAGGCCAATTAGCCCCTCGAGCCTGTTCCGCCATTCAATTAGATCATGGCTGATCCGTATCTTAATTCCATTTACCCACCTTGGTTCCGTAACCCTTAATACCCTTGCCTAACAAAAACCTATCAATCTCAGTTTTGAAATTTTCAATTGACCTAGCCTCAACAACGTTTTGGGGGAGAGAGTTCCAGATTTCCACTACATATCATTTTAACGACTAATACAGTTTTCTAGTAAAACATGCTTCTATGATGATCATGTAAAGGACAATGCCTCTGACAATGCCATTTTCTCTCAGTACTGCACTAGAGCGTCCGCCTAGATTATGTGCTCAAGTCCAAGAGTGGGTCTTGAACCAACAGCCTTCTGACTGAGATTCTACCAACTGAGCCAAGCAGTGTTAACAAGTAATGTAATGCTGTGTTTTGATATGATTTATAATATCATATATCGGGGTAGGTTTTCCTCTTCATTGCATCTGGGGAACACTCAATTTCCAGATGCAGCGATAAGGAGATTGGGGTGAAGACCCATTGCCTCATCCCCTATAATGCTGCCCCAGCATTCTCTATTATTGGACATCCCCTCTGCAGGACACCTTAGCTTAAACTAATTCAAAGCTAGCACTGCTACACAAAGCACACAGGTCACACTGATGTCATATTACTCTCGATGCATTACTGGAAGGGATAGCAATTGAGAGCACCTGACTGCTAAAACTAACATTAAGTATTACAAACTAGATTTTGCCATAAAATAGTGGCAAATAGTTCATGATGCCAAGTAAATACTGGGCTGATATTCCGATCCCTATGGGTGTGTATGCGCTGTGTACCCACCTGTAGGGACATCGGAAATGCCGGTTTCAGGCATGCACAGCGCATGCGCTGGAAACCGGCATTTACGATCTGTCAAGAATGGTCTGGGAGAAGGGCCTCTGCAGGCAGATAGTTTTGCTTTTTGGAGACCCTCCGCCCGCAGAAAACCCTTACAATTCTTGCACCTGGTAAAAGCAAGCGTAAGGCCTGCTTTTACCAGGATAAGAGTTGAAAAAAAGTTTTAAAATAAAAGTCTTTTTCACTGATTTATCATTTAAAAATACTTTAAAAAAGGTACGTTTATTTTTAGCCCCATAAAAACTTTAATTATTTTTTTCAAAAATTTAAATTTTTGTTTAAAATAGTTAATTTATTGTAATTTCAAGTCATTTTAAAAATGTGATTTTTTTTTAAAATTTATTTAAAGTTTTACTATGTTTTTGGGGGTGATCTCCATTCATATATTTGACAGGTCTTCCTGTCAAGTGTATGAAGGGAGATTCCATTCTGTGATTGGCTCCCCATGGCCCACGTGACCCCAGGGACGCTGCGAACTACCTGCGCCTCTGGGATACGTGGGCCCTGCGCACCGGCAGTTTGGAGAGGCCCAGGAGCGGAATTGTGCGCGTCCCGGGAGCCCGCAGGTAAGGGCGCAGATTTTTCCAGATCGCAGCCCTCCGCCCGCGGGAGGCCTGCGATCGGAATATCTGGGCCACTGTCTCTTTGTACTGGGATCTTTAAATTACCGAGGTATCGATGTATACTTTCATAAGGTCGCTGTCCAATAGTTGGCTGAATAATAAACAGCAAGACTAAAGGCAGTATGCCTTTGGAGGGCATTTAATACCTCCTTTGATTGGTGTTCATTTATATTTGATTACGCACCTGTGAAGTGCCTTGGGGTTCTTTTTCTATGTTAAAGGTGCTATATAAATGCAAGTTGCAGTTAAGTAAAAAATATAGAGATTTTATTTTTGAAAAGGAATGTTGAATCTTTAATCACATTCCATTTATTTTATGATTGATTATGGCAGTTTTGCAGGGTATGATCTTTTTTCAGTCGTATATAAGCTGTCAAGCTGGGGCGTTCAAAGTGCAGCCTGTGGGTCGTGCCCCCACAAGCTCTGGCGATTTGGCCTATGATGCACAAGCAACTCAAGTTCTATTTGTGCTTATGTTATATTCACCGTTTGAATATTGTGGGCCTGGAGGTTTGGAAAGGGCTGATCCCAGTCCAGTTGCATCATGAGTGGATAAGTCCTAAATCTGGTCACTAAGATTTTTTTTAATCCACACTTGAGATATTTGTAAATTAATAGGAAATTTATATGTGGCCCACAGGGCTATGACACCACTATTGTATCAGATATCTGATAATGCAAACAAAGTAAGAAAAAGTTAAATGTATTGCAGAAGATGGCGGGTATCAAATTAAATTATTTTTGATTATGCAGAATTTTTCAGCAGGCTGGAGGGGTCATCAATTAATCATCTGTTCAATTCAAAATATGCATTTCCGGTCTCCTGAACTCTGACAGCTATGTATGCTGTTAATTGCTGACACACAATCACTGCATATAGACTTTAGAAACCTAATGATCTTCTCTCTTCAACGTCTAAGTACGTTTTACACAGAAACGGCTGAACGTTTACCCTCTAATAGGCCCATTCAAAATTTCCACAATGCCGCAGTGTTTTGAGAGCTGGCTCCTATTTTTTTAAATGTTACTTTTTTCTAATTACCCTCAGTAAGTGGTGCCCCTCCCCCGCTCCTCTGCCACAGTCCGAAAGAGGGACCTCAGTCTCGTTTCTGCTGCTTGGTTGACCTGCCTGGGGGTACACTTGAGTGAGACAAAAAGGAGCCTCCCCGCCCTTTGCTTGGTGCCCAGTCATAACTGGTAAAACTCATCCTCGGGAAAGCCTGAGAGCATGTACCAGTGGAGCCAGTAATTTAAAATAAGAGCTCCTTATGATGTGTTTGTTTTTTTCAAATCCTTTGATCGCCGCAGGACCGCAACTGTCAAAATACTCAGACCTTGTCTAGCAGATAAACTCTATAAAAATGAATTACTAGCTAAGAGCACATTACTGAATTTTTGTCCATGAATATTTAAAATAAAATAATCCCTGTACAAAATAGCAGTAGATTTTCAATTTTCCTCTCAGCGTGCTGGTGCAGTCCTCTATCCGGGATATGTGGAGGGTCTCATTAGAATATTTTAAATTGTTTTTTCCTCAAGATACTGAGGCTTGTCACAGGGAAGTCAAGCGTGTTCCAGACTGAACACTGCTTTTTTTTAATACTCTGGCTGTGCTGACTAAATACCCGGCCTCTATTTTATATGAAAACAACATGCTTTGCTCAATGATCAATCAGCCATTTTATATCCCAACGTTTATCAGTAAATGGTTGAACAAGAACACCATAGAATTAAACAGACCTGAACAAAATAGATTTTTTAAAAATGAATTACTAGCTAAGAGCACATTACTGAAAAAAATTGCTCTGGAAAAATTATAGCATGAATTAATCACATTTGGGTGTTTGGGCGGTTATTTGTTATGATGCCACTCGTGAACAGACCGTAGCTTAATTGGTATTTGGCACACAATATCATTTACGATATCCATTTTCCTCTCTTACCAGAGCCATTGTAAGGAGACTGTATTATCGTCCCAATAATCGCATTCGTGTTTGCTGCTGATGTAAGTAACCTTTGGGGATGATTCCCTTCATGGTCAGCGACACCATAAACAAACACAGGAAGATTTCCTCTGGTTGGTGCTTCCAGCAAAATCATAAATGGGAATTAGTGTCTGGAGGAGATCTTCCCACATTTATTTACCACTGCCCGAGCAACTAGACAAAGTCATTCCCAAGGGTGGGATAGCTGTCACTTCTATCAATCATTGCGCCACAACTTTGAAGAAATAATCAGTCAGATGTTATAGTTTCTGACCTTTTGCTGAAACCAGTAACTGAATTTTTTCACTTGGGGAGAGGGGAGGTGCCTTCCAGCACATTGATCTTGCAGCTATCTAACATTATAACTGGGATTTAAGGAATTTGTTCCTTCCAGCTCTACGATTCCACTGTTAAATTTAAGGTCGTTTTATTTGCTCCACCATAAACAATTTGCTTACAATTGTTATTAATTTTTGAAAACGGGACACATGATCCCAGAGACAAATAGTTGGAGACTAGAGGGTGCCTATAAAGCTGTGATCTAATCAAAGGATGTAACAAACCTTCGAATTAGATTCAAGCATTGAAGCCATTCCCTTCTATCTGTTATGATTTATTAAATTCTTTTAAATAAAACTAGTTGCAGTTAGGATGAATTTTAAGTGCTTGCTTGCTTTTATAAGTTTTTAAATAAATTTGGTTAATTAATTTCTGGTGACTGGAAGGATTTTCTTTGTGCACAGTTTATTGTGAAACTATGAATGCAGTTATCAAGCTATGATTTTGCTACAGATACTGCCAAAAGGATATTTTTTCTGACCCACCCCCCGCCCCCCACAATCTGGTGCAATAAGGACTTGGAGGAGATATTAGCAGCTCAATCAAGAACATATATAAGACGTAGGAGCAGGAGTAGGCCATTTGGCCCCTCGAGCCTGCTCCGCCATTCAATAAGATCATGGCTGATCTGATCTTGGCCTCAACTCCACTTCCCTGCCCGCTCCCCATAACCCTCGACTCCCTTACCTTTCAAAAATCTGTCTATCTCCACCTTAAATATATTCAATGACCCAGCCTCCACAGCTCTCTGGGGAAGAGAATTCTAAAGATTCACGACCCCCTGAGAGAAGAAATTGCTTCTCATTTCCATTTTAAATGGGTGCCCCCTTATTCTGAAATTATGCCCCCTAGTTCTAGATTCCCCCACGAGGGGAAACATCCTCTCTGCATCTACCCTGTCAAGCCCCCTCAGAATCTTATACGTTTCAATAAGATCCCCTCTCATTCTTCTAAACTCCAATGAGGATGGGCCCAACCTGCTCAACCTTTCCTCATAAGCGCTCCACTTCCTTCTTATGGCGCTAACGTCGGAGAGCGCGGCGGAGACTTCAACAGCGCTGCACACTGGGCCGTGCAGCGTTGCCACGTTCAAAGGCTCCTTCCCTCCTTTAAAGGGGAGGGCCATCGCTGCAGGCTCTGCAATTTAAAAAGTGCCTACCTGGACCACCAAGGCAGCCGCGATCCCGTGCGATCAGCCCAGCATTCAAGCAGAGTGCCGGGCTGATCGATCGCGGGTAGGAACCCACGAAATAAACTGGGACAGGAAAGGTAATTTTTTTTTTACTTACCTCGGCCACCTTGCCTTTAATCATCACCCCTGAAGCGGCCAGCAGCCCGATGCACACCTCCTGCAACTGTCTGTGTTTTCGACCAGCGCTGCTGCAAGGGGCGGAAGTCAATTTCGGGTCCGGGGCGCAACCGGGGCGATGCGCACGGCGATGACGGCACGATCTCCGGGCGAAGGAGATCGGGGAGCAACGCCGTAGTGCCGCTGCAAAACTCCCACTGAATATGGCGATGTCAGCGCCGTGCCTGGTCGCAAAACCATTTTGCTACAGATACCCCCCGGGGGCGCTAACGGGAGGCGCAAAGGCACCCAATTTCACCCCCATAGACTTTTTTTCAGTTACTGGTACAAATAAAAGATGTGTGTGTATAGGTAATGCATAAAATTAAGTAGATTTTAAATGTAGTTGTAAAGGGGTGGATTTACAATCTTATGCAAGTTCAGCAGAACAGCTGTGGAATCCCTGACAAACAGTGTAAGTGGTACTTACTGACATGAATCTTGCCATTCATGTGGAAATGACTTATGAAATAATACTCGGCGGCCTGCTGGTGGCGCTGTCCAGGGAGACTATAAATACTCGGGCATGGGCCCAGCTTGCTCAGGCCATTCTTTATAGGAACTAGTGAAGGACACAACTAGATCTCCATGTTGAAAAACAGTTGATTAAAGCTTTGTTTAACGCTTAGACCAAGTGCCTAGTAGTTTTCTTACGTCACTTACAATGTGTTTCTGGAATTTCTGAAGCTCTTCCGTTGAAGTGAGCAATGGCAAGTGAAAGGACCTCCGCAGAAATTCACCCTAAAGTCTCAGACTGAAAAATTTAATTTGTTGTATTCAAGGACTGAAAGCAAATTGAACCAGTGGAATGAGTGTTGAGAATGAAATTGTTACGGTTGATGACTTGATTTAATGTGTAACTGGACAATCACAGTATACTGTGAGAAAAACCTGACCACAATCAACACAAAAATTTATTCAAATAGGATATATCATTTTTTATAGTGCAGATCAATTCACTGCAATTACTGTTCAGTTGGAAGGCAACAGCCGAGAATGGCCAGTGAAAAATCAACATTTACCAGTAGCTTTTCAAGTAGTACAGAATCTCCATCAATCTGTTAGCTGATGTAATCAACATGTTTTTATTTTGGTTTGTTTTCCATGCTGTCAATTAATCAGCTGGAGCAATGGCCATAGAACTCCCGCCTCAGGTTGACAGACGTGGTTCCCGAGCTGTGTGAATCCCGTGGCCTTGCAGGGAAATTTAAAAAGTAGGGGGGGGGGTAAAAGGCGTTTAAGTGCCTGTAAAGTACCTCATAATGATTTCAATTGGGTCCCCCGCCACTGCAGGTTGGGTCGGCTCCGCGATGACAGACGCGCCCGTGGGAAAGGCGCGTGGGAGCGAGTTCACAGTGGGTTCCTGACCCGCTGTCAAAAAAAACAACTTTCCCACCCGACCTGCCACCGATCGCGCCCGCTACCACCCCGGAAAATTCAGCCCAATGTTTTTTAAATTAATACAAATGGATGGGGAGAAAAGTACAGCTGGTCATAATTCATTGTAATAGATTTAAAAGGTTCCTGATGATGAGATTCCCATTTTGTTGAAAGGAGGGAAGCACTTTCAATAAAAAATTATTCCTTAATCATCCAAGTAAATGTAAAAAAATTCAGACAAACTCCTGCCATGTAGGAGATATTTAAAATGTATATGTATTTCTCTTGACTCATGCTCTTTTGAATCTCAAAACTCAACAGAGACCTCCTCAGCTAACATCAGCTACAGCCTGTTCACAAGTGGCTTCACAGGCAATAACAGAGATCAGCTTCCTTTCTTTGACCAAGAACATCCAAGAAGGGAAATTTCAGTACATACTGATACATGGTAGATGTTTTCAGCGGAATATGCCATTGAACTGTGAAAGCATCATCTTGTTGCTTGTGTCTAACATTATTGTGATGAAGATAGCCCCAAGTGGTGGCAGTCACACTTTAAAGAGTAAGTCACATATTCAGAGCCGCCTTAACAATTAAAACATTGCCAACGAATAAGGCTGAAGTTACATTGCCACATGTGTGCCAATTCAAAGCATTTTCAGATGTGTATCAATGCAAACGTGGCAGTGTAATTTGGGTGTCAGGTTGGTGATTTGACTCGGGAGCCCATAGGGCTGGATTTTCATGGGGAAGGCGGGTTTGGGGGCGGTGGCGGGGGTGGGGGCGCTCCAAGGCGGGCGGGAAACCCGGGAGAACCGGTTTCCCACAGGCCCGGCCGACTTTATTGGCAGGGCCTGATTTGCATGCAAGGCCTCTGTTTCCCAGATGGAGAGGCTGACTGGCTCTGGGCGGGTAGGCCTGTGGCACTAGGCCGCACAGAGGAGGGAGGGAGGGGTCGGGTGCGGGTCTGGGTCGGCCTCCGGATTATCAGGGGGTGGGGGAAGGAAGATGGGGGCTGGCCACCAGAGAATTGGGGGTGGGGAGGTAGAGAAGATCGGGGGCCAGCCTCAGCATCATCGGTGGGGGGTCCGTGAAGGCAATCGGAGGCCGCGTGGGGAGGCCTCCGATCGCGGCGGGTGGGTTCAGCAGGGATCCAGGAGGTAGGTATAAAGGCACTTACCTCCTGGATGCAGCAGTCCGTGCCTTGCTGTAACTGCCGGGCTTTACAAGGTGTGTTAACCCGACCAGCTACAGTTAAGCACAAAATTAAGGTTACAGAAGAGGCTTCCAGCCTCATTATAATATTTAAATTGACGTCCCGCCTCCTGGCAGCGGGTTGGCTGCCCGCCCTCGTTCCGGCTCCCGTCTCGTCCAGGTTAAAACCAGAAGCGGGCGGGTTGGAGGCGAGTTCAGGTCGGGATTCCGATTTTCAACCATTTAACTACCCCCACGCTCCAAATCCACCCTTTTTTTAGGTTAAAGTGAGTCCACATCCTTTTGACTAATCTCACACTGGACACAATTTAACTGCAGCCACAATCTAAAGTGCTTCAGTGGTCTTTATCAAATCTCTACTCAATGTTTTTAATGTCAGGAGAAGGCTGACACTGTCCCTCAGGCCGGAATCTTCCGTACCTGGGCAGGGTCGGGTGCGGGCGGTCGCCCTGGCGGGTCGTGACCCCGTTCCTCATTCCATCCCGCTCCTGAGATTGACTTTCTGTTAATGGCTCCGATTAAGGCAGCCCTGCGTGTTACCCAGCCCTATTAAATGGTGCGGTTCTGATGACGCATTTTCAGCCGGGATATTTAAAGGAGCCATAGTCACATTGCATTTGAAGGTTCATCTAGGAGTGTGCAGGCACTGCACTGGAGGTTTTGAGTGTTCCAAACACTTGGGAACATGACTGCACAGAGGCAGAGGGCTGCACCCAGGTTCTCAGATAACTCCCTCCATATGCTTATGGAGGGAGTGAGAGCACGCAGGGAGATCTTCTTCCGTTCGGATGGGGGCAAGAGACCTCCCCAGCAGACCAAAGGAGCCTGGTTGAAGATTGCAGAGGAGGTGAACAGCAGGTATGTTGTCACGAGGACCTGGGTGCAAACGTTTCAATGATCTCTTTAGATCAGGAAAGGTGAGGGCAAAGCCACACTCAACTTCATCCTGTTGTGCCTCTCATCATATCCCCCTCACTCTGCCTTCCCAAGCCTACTCCTGCACATCATTACTCACGCCAACATACTTTGCACGTCCACATATCCCTCTCTCTCTATCTACATTGTCACATCCCCATCTGACTAACCACCCCTCACACTCTTCCTCATCCTAATGCAATCATACCAACTAACAACACACAAGGAGGCCACTTGCATTGGCACCCACTCCTTCATAGTCATCCTCTAAAGATGTTACCCATCCATTCCTTACACTCATTCCATCACTCTCACTCAAACTTCTCTTCTTTCCCTACTTGCAGGAGAAGAGAGCCCACAATAAGAGGGAGAGGGAGAGAACTGGAGGTGGCCCTGTATCATTGGGGATGTTAACTGCAGCAGAGGAGGTCGCCCTGGAAGTATCAGGAGTCGCAGAGCAGCTGGCGGTGTGAGACGAGAGAGGGGGACATCTCAGCAACCTGGTGACAGCACAATAAATACTGACACCTGACACCTGCTTACTTTCCTAAGGGAAATGCTGTTGCTGAGTGCAGTTTCAGCACAGATTTAGGTGTCTAGAGTTTGCAAGTCATTTGTGCAAATTTGGAAACCACTCTCACCTTATTGCTACTACCTATCACACCATTGACAGATTGCTTCTCTGATCTCTACTTGACCCACCATCTATGACATCAGCATGGGTGCCATTTATACTGTCTCACATTGGTCCAGTGTTACTGAGCGGGCGCAGGGCTTTGCCACTCTGAAACATTACAGAAACATTTAATAAAACACCCAAGCGCTTACCCTTGTGCAGCTACTTGTGTGTCATCTTTCTCTTACACATGCTTCTACGAGGTGCAACCCCTGTGGCTTCAGCAGAGGTAAAGGCAGCCTGCTCACTTCCCTGCTGCGACTGCGTAGGCACTTTTGGTGGATGTTCTCTGTGTCTTGGAGCCTGTGATGGCTCTGCCAAAGTCTGCTCCTACTGCGATTGTGCAGGGGCAGGCTTGCCCATCGTGATCCCAGGAGGTATGTGGGGCTCTAACTGAGGGGGATGCAATGGGGGAGAAGTGTGAGCACTTTGAGAGGAGCCCCCATATCCATGTCCCCTCTCACCATCATCCATCTCATGGGCCACCTGCACTTCCCTGCTAGCAAGGAGCTGGAGAACACGTTGCTGCACAGCAGTGGGGCCATGAGGACCCAAGTCTACGTTGATATCCCTACTAGAGAGGAGGTCTATGAGCCACTGCCATCTATTCTCTATAGATAGCATGTACTTATGTGAGTGGGGTATTAGCTGCTCCATGCAGGTGGCCATCCTTTCCATGGAAGAGCCTACAGTCACCATCGCCTGCAAAACGGTGGTGCTCATGTTGGAGATGGACTCCTCCATCCTCTGCACATTTTCTGACATCGTGGTCGCAAAATCTGTCAAAGCCTCCTGCACTTCTTGCTGCACCTCCAGGATCACCCTCTTTCTGGATGGCCCCCGAGGTTCAGCATCTGCAGGCTGCTGAGCAGAACTGGGAGCATCCTGTGCCCTGTGCGAGGGGTCTCCACTTCTGTCCCTGTCTCCACCATCTCCTCATGCTCACTTGTGACTTGTGAGACACCAGGTGACAACACTACTCTATCTCGTGTGGAACCCACCGAGGTGTGCGTATCTGCGCTGGTGCTGGGTGCGCTTATGTCTGGTGACGGTGCGCCCTCAGAAGCTGGAGACTCCTCTGAGGAGTCTTCTTCCTCTTCCTCCTGGACAGTGGTGGGCAGCTCTTGGTGGGCCTGTGGGAGAGCAAAGAGATGAGTTAGAAATTTCATATCAAGAATGGGTACCGACACCATTATGCTCATGATGAACATTCATTGGCTGCTGACATCAGTCCCCATATAAGAACATAAGAACATAAGAAATGGGAGCAGGAGTAGGCCATTTGGCCCTCGAGCCTGCTCTGCCATTCAATAAGATCATGGCTGATCTGGTCTTGGCCTCAACTCCACTTTCCTGCCCGCTCCCCATAACCCTTGACTCCCTTATTGTTCAAAAATCTGTTTATCTCCACCTTAAATATATTCAATGACCCAACCTCCACAGCTCTCTGGGGTAGAGAATTCCAAAGACTCACGACATTCTGAGAGAAGAAATTCCTCCTCATCTCCGTTTTAAATGGGTGCCCCCTTATTCTGAAACTATGCCCCCTAGTTCTAGATTCCTCCACGAGGGGAAACATCCTCTCAGCATCCACCCTGTCAAGCCCCCTCAGAATCTTATACATATCAATAAGATCCCCTCTCATTCTTCTAAACTCCAATGAGTATAAGCTCAACTTGCTCAAACTTTCTTCATAAGACAACTCCTTCATCTCAGGAATCAACCTAGTGAACCTTTTCTGAACTACCTCCAATGCAAGTACATCCCTCCTTAAATAAGGAGACCAAAACTGTATGCAGTACTCCAGGTGTGGTCTCACCAATGCCCTGTACAGTTTTAGTAAGACTTCAGAGCCATGTTGGCTTGCTTCTGCATCCCCCTCACGATAAAGGCCAACATTCCATTTGCCTTCCTAATTACTTGCTGTACCTGCATGCTAACTTTTTGTGTTTCATGTACAAGGACCTCCAAATCCCTCTGTACCGCAGCATTTTGTAATCTCCCTCTATTTAAATAATAATTTGCTTTTCTATTTTTCCTACCAATGTGGATAACCTCACATTTTCCCACATTATACTCCATGTGCCAAATTTTTGCCCACTCACTTAACCTATCTATATTCCTTTGCAGATTCTTTGGGCAGAATTTTCATTGACCCATGGAGGCGGGTTTGGAGGCATGTGGGGGGTTAAAATAGCAGATTCGGGGGTCCCGAACCCATCCCGCCCCCAACCCGCCTCCATGCCAGTTTCACAGGAGGCGGGTACCTGACCTGTGCTGGGAATTGCCTCCCCGAGGCGGGAAGGGGATTAGTGACAATTAACTGCCTGTTAACAGGTAGTTAACAGGCAGTTTGTTGCCTAATCCCTATTTTTAGCCCTGAAGTGTTGGCTACCCGATGGCTCCAAACCACGCCGTTTTAGCGAGGCGGACCGTCGGTCTGCAGGGGTTGGAGGGGTCGATATGTCCGGTGGGCAGGTGAGTGATGGGTGCATGTGTGCAGAGGTAAGTGTGTAAGGTAAGTGTAAAGTGTGGAAAAAAGTTTTACTTACCTTAACTTCCTCCTGCAGGTGTCAGCCCTTCAGGTCTCGGGAGTCAGAAATCTCACCGGCACAGAAAGCAGAATGGCCGCGGAGCTGTCAAAAGCTGCAGTCTCTGCTTTCTGTGCTGGATTGATTTCTAACTGAGTCTAAGTACAGGGACTCAAGTTAGAAATCATATTGTCAGTGTTTGACAGCTTCACAGAGCTGTCAAACGCTGAAATTTCATCTGTCAAAAGCTCTTGACAGATGAAATTTCAATGGCTGACGTCACCTGTATCCAAGGGACCCTTGATTGGCTTGCTAAGCCCACTGGGCGGGCTTAACAAGGTCAATCAAGGGAAAATACAGTGGGTTGGCCACAAGTCGATGGAGGCGGGACTACAACCCAAAAAGTGGGAGTCCCGCCTCCATCACGTCCCCATTGACAAAATCCAGCCCTTTGTGTCCTCTTCACAACTTGCTTTCCCACCTATCTTTGTATCATCAGCAAATTTGGCTACATGACACTCGGTCCCTTCATCCAAGTCATTAATATAGATTGTAAACAGCTGAGACCCCAGCACAGATCCCTGTGGCACCTCACTAGTTACAGTTTGCCAACCTGAAAATTACCCATTTATCACAACTCTCTGTTTCCTGTTAGTTAGCCAATCCTCTATCCATGCTAATATATTACCCCAACCCCATGAGCTCTTATCTTGTGCAGTAACCTTTTATGTGGCACCTTATCGAATGCCTTCTGGAAATCCAAATACACTACACCTACTGGTTCCCCTTTGTCCACCCTGCTCGTTACATCCTCAAAGAACTCTAGCAAATTCATCAAACATGATTTCCCTTTCATAAAACCATGCTGACTCTGCTTGACTATATTATGATTTTCTAAATGTCCTGCTACTACTTCCTTAATAATGGACTCCAGCATTTTCCCAATGACAGATGTTAGGCAAACTGGTCTATAGTTTCCTGCTTTCTGTCTCCCTTCTTTCTTGAATAGCGGGTTTACAATTGCGGTTTTCCAATCCGCTGGGACCTCTCCAGAATCCAGGGAATTTTGGTAGATTATAACCAATGCATCCACTATCTCTGCAGCCACTTCTTTTAAGACCCTAGGAGGCAGGCCATCAGGTCCAGGGGATTTGTCCACCTTTAGTCCCATAAGTTTGCCTAGTACTTTTTCTCTAGTGATGGTGATTGTTTTAAGTTCCCCCCTCCCTATAGCCCCTTGATTATCTATTATTACTGGGATCCTTTTAGTGTCTTCTACCGTGAAGACTGATACAAAATATTTGTTCAAAGTCTCTGCCATTTCCCTGTTTCCCATGATTAAATCTCCAGTCTCAACCTCTAAGGGACCAACATTTACTTTAGTCACTCTCTTCCTTTTTATATACCTGTAGAAGCTCTTACTGTCTGTTTTTATATTTCTTGCTAGTTTACTCTCATAATCTATCTTCTCCCTCTTTATTATTTTTTCAGTATGAGTGACTCCTGTATGCCATGCGGTTGTATGAGATGTAATTCTGTCACCAGGTTGCTGAGATGTCCCCCTCTCTCCGTCTCCCACCGCCAGCTGCTCTGTGACTCCTGATACTTCCAGGGCGACCTCCTCTGCTGCAGTTAACATCCCCAATGATGGAGGGCCACCTCCAGTTCTCTCACTCTCCCTCTTATTGTGGGCTCTCTTCTGCTGGAAGGAGGGAAAGAAGAGAAGTTTGAGTGAGAGTGATGGAATGAGTGAAAGGAATGGATGGGTAACATCTTTAGAGGGAGACTATGATGGAGTGGGGTGCCAATGCCAAGTGGCCTCCTTGCACTGTTCCCTCTAAGGTGTGCGGCTGCGCACACGTCCCTGAGCTTAAATGCCGCGCAGAGAACTGGACTGCTGGACAGCTGGAGCGAGGGAGGAGCCCAATACACAATGGCCCAGAATGCAGACAGATTGTTTGCGAGTCTTGAGACCTCAGAGCCGATCCCAGTTGGAATGTAACAGAAGAGTTGGGGCAGCAGCCACATGATAAGGGAGTGGCTGATCGGTTGGTTGTGTCGCTCTGAGAAGTTCCACGTGCTGCAGGCAGAAGCTGTAGAGGAGCCGCGCTCAGCCGGTTGCCATGGTGGTGAGGGCAGCGTGTTCCTCCTTCTCCTTTGGCACCACGGTTCCAGGGGCCTATGTTACACAAACTCCGCAGTCCCCGCGGGGCAATTGGGAGCAGGGCCTTTCTGAGTGGGGCCATTTCTGAGCGGGGCCATTTCTGAACGGGGCCTTTCCTGAGCGGGGCCTTTCGGAGTGGGGCCATTCCTAAGCAGGGCCTTTCAGAGTGGGGCCAGTCTAAGCGGGGGGCCTTTCGGAGTGGGCCAGCTCAGTGCAGCCAGCCACTGCTATGGGGCTGGACGAAGCTTTAAAAATCGGTTCGTGAGATCGGTAGATAACCATGTGTACCTCATCTTATTAAACCTGTTACAGGTGAGTGAGTCACTGAGTTTTACCTGTAACAGGTGAGTCAGAAGGGACTTTGTTGCTGTCAGATGGCAGTGACATGCTTTAGGAGAGGAAATGTGAAACAAGTTTGTGCGAATTTTGAGCTGTACGTGAATCCACTTTTTAAAATAAAATGATCCTGCTGCAGATGGGTTTGTAAGATCATGCTTTGAATCGTTAGGTGAAGGAAGGAAGCATTTTAGCAGAAGGAAGAAGAGTGATTAACACAAGTTTAATTTACTTTTATTTGCTACTTTTTACTAAATCCAATATTGCACCAGGGAGGGATTTATGGTTTTTGTCTTGTTGCTGATGAAAGTTAATGAAAACCATAATAACATAAAAAGTGGGGAAAATTGGAGCTTACTTTTGAAAATCAGAATTCTGGCGTCAGGTTTATATTTTTAGAAATGTTGAGGGACCTCACTTTCTACAGGCCAACCCAGTTAGCACATCTCTCTGCTGAAGAATTCAAACCGCCTGGGGGCAACATAGGTTGCCTTTGTCAGAAACAAAAATATGAGAATTTTTTTTTTTTTGAAATTCGGAAAATTGTTTAAAGCCAGAAAAAAATACGGGCAAGTGATGTTAATTTTACCGTAAACAAACTTGCAGAATGGGCATGTAAATGACAAAGGAATTTCAATATAGATAAGTGTGAGGTGGTGCATTTTGGTAGGAGGAATAAGGAGGCGACCTACTCCTTGGAAAATAAGAGACTTAATGGGGTAGAGGTGCAAAGTGATCGAGGGGTATAGATTCACAAATCACTAAAAGTAGCACGCAGGTTAAAAAAGCCATAAAAGTGCAAATAAAGCACTGGGGTTAATTTCTAGAGGAATAGAATTCAGAGAAGTTATGTTAAACTTGTACAGACCTTGTCTGATTGTCTCATGATTTGAGACGGTGGGGTGGCAATATGGCATTACTGTACATATGCTTTTAAGTGGTTGCTGTTGCTGCCATTGTTGGTGTAAAAGTTGTTGTTGTAAATGCTGTTGTTGTTGTTTTATTGTAAAATTTGCCACGGACGAAAAGGTTGCACTCAAAGGAGTTCGTGGCCCGCTCAGAACAAAAAAAAAAGTAGAGGGACTATTGTCTCCTTGCGTGTTGTTAGTTGTTATGATTGCATTAGGATGAGGGTGAGTGTGAGGGGTGGTTAGTCAGATGGGGATGTGATAATGTAGATAGAAAGAGAGGGATGGGTGGATGTGCAAGGTATGTTGGTGTGAGTAATGATGTGCAGGAGCAGGCTTGGGAAGGCAGAGTGATGGGGATGTGATGAGAGGCACAGCAGGATGAAGTTGAATGTGGCTTTGCACTCACCTTTCCTGATCTAATGAGATCATTGAAGTGTTTCCAGCACTGCACCCAGGTCCTCCTGACAACATCCCTGCTGTTGACCTCCTCTGCTATCTCCAGCCAGGCTCGTTTTGTCTCCTGGGGCGGTCTCTTCCGCCCAGCAGAAGGGAAGATGACCTCCCTGCATGCTCTCACTCCCTCCACAAGCATATGCAGGGAGTCATCTGAGAACCTGGGTGCAGCCCTCTGCCTCTGTGCAGTCATGTTTCCAAGGCTTAGCAACACTCAAATACTCCAGTGAAGTATCTGCACAATCCGAGATGAACCTTCAAATGCAATGTGGCCACGGCTCCTTTAAATATCCCAGCTGAAAATGAGTAATCGATGACGTCATCAGACCCGCACCATTTAATAATGCGCAGGGTGGCCTTAATAGGCCCCATTAAGGGAAAGTCGCTCTGAGGAGCGGCATGAAATGGGGAAGGGGGCCCCGACCCACCACGCTGACCGTCCGCACCCAACCCGCCCAGGTAAACAAAATTCTGGCCATACAGCCAATTGCAGCAAGAGAGACAATTTTTTTGAAATGCCCAGGAGCAATACTGCGGGGGTAATTTTCAACTTACTGCTGGAATGTAAAACTGCCGATGCAGATTAGGTGCCCGTTATAAAAACTGCTTGATTTTCCTCATCGAATGGAAAGGAAAATCAGGTGGTTTAAATGACCTGCAGCGCCGGTTTTATGCTCCGGCAGTAAGTTGGAAATTAACCCCCCCCGCCCCCACTTGGTAGATCAGCTCGTCCTATATAAACAGTAAATTTTACAGTACTTAGAATACCCCATTTTTATTTTGTAAAATTTATGTCCTGGCAGTTTTTTTTGTTTTCATTTTTGCCAAATCAATCCTGTTTTTTCTTATTTCATTTTATTCAGGCGTTACAATAATTTGTATATCTTACGAGAGTTCTGCTGGAAAGGGAATCTAAGACAATGTACATCACACCAGCCACAATCTCTGCATTTAACTGAAAGATGCGCACAATGCCGGTAATAGCGAGCGCATGCTTAGCGCTGTCATGTGGCGTTCCTCTGGTCGCTATTTAAACCGAGGCATTAACGCTTTAAATGCCCGATGAATGGATTGAGTATTTGTCCATTATTATTGCGAACAGTGCTTTCTAGCCTCAAATCTCATGAAGCTCACTTGACAAGACTGGCAATTTATGGATTAAAATCATAAAAGCTGATTGGAAATAAGAGAAACTCAGGAAAAACGTCCTTCATGTTCAATTAACCTTAATGTATATTATGTAACCGGCCAGAGCAGTAAATCTTACTATATATGACGTACATGTAACAGTACATTATAAATCCCAGCAGGATAGGAAAGCTTGCTATATATTATGTACTTAAGTGGAATAGTAAATATTACAGTGTTATATAATAATAGTGATTCTTACAGTACATTGTATAATCTTATAGCACAACAAATCTTTTGTTATATTTCAGCGGAATAGTAAATCTTTCTATATATGCATTATATCATTGAATAGAATAGTAAATATGTTTAAAAACTATAACAATAATAAATCTTACTGTGTATTGTACTTTTTAACATGCATGTTTTATCTATTACGCGCTCTTAAAAAAAATTGGGGGGACATTTTTGTAAGAGTTGCTGTTTAAATCTTGCCACTTACCTCTTGAGAATATGCTGTGCCTTTATTATCCAGATCGTTTCTACTACTGCATGTCTGCTCCTCTACCTTTCCCTGCATCCTAGCCTCTGACTGAGCAATCATCCCACGTGTTGAAGACGTAAAGCTGAACTGGTGGCAAGAGGATACCACACGCTGTTCGTATGCAAAGCAATTTTTACCGGCTCACCCGCATGCCATATGGGTCCAAAGTTAATCACCTTTGCGAAAAGACCTTGAAAAACAAAAGCCATTAGATTGGGGAAACGTGCACAGAAACTACTTGGGGTATTTTTTTATGCTGCTGCAGGGAAATGAAATGTTAAACGTGGCTCGAGTGAACAGTGTTCGGTATTGAGATGGTAATGGGTACAGCAGCTGGAGACAGTGTCACAGTGAGATTTCCCCCGGGTATCCGACATTCAAGGGAACTATATAGAGAGCCTGAATTTGAAGCAGTATCTATCGTGTACATGCATGCAGTAGGTATAAAGTACAGCAGTAAAGCGCTGCATGTAATTATCCACATGAGTACCTTTTTGATCTTTACCAGAAACCCTATAGAATTGAATGCCTGCTTTTCTCCATAATTAAAGACTTACTGACGATACAAATTAAATAGAAGCCTTCAAAAGGGAATTGGATAAATACTTGAAAGAGAAAAATTTGCAGGGATATGGGGAAAGAGTGGGGGAGTGGGACTAACGGGATTGCTCTTCAAAAGAGCCGGCGCAGACTCGATGGGCCGAATGGCCTCCTTCTGTGCTCTGATCCTATTTATGTTTTTATGACTATGCTAATTTGTTGGGAGTCATTTTCTATTTTTCTCTTTAAATTATTTATGATCTTGCGGTTGTTTGGTCTATTTTGATGAGATTAGGGTAGTGCGTTCCAAATGGCCTCTTGGGGTCAGATACATTGAGGAATGCAATATCGAACCTATCATCGCTGTCCTTGTACAACGTGCTGTAGGGGAATGGGGATACCCAGCTGCAGTGTGCGGAGTCTGACAAAATGGAAATTGGCATTCTTGGCAGGGTAACCGGGTTCTGACACCCCTGTGCTTTTTGTTCTTCCCTTACCCAGTCGGCCTAGAGATGGGGTAACTTTTTGCTTGTAGCTTAATATGGTGGCCTTTTTTTCGTTCGCAGCAATTCCACCAGAAGTAACTCTTCCCTAAAGAGATATGGCTTCTTTGAGGCAATGCAATATTTTGCACCTTTCTTCAATTGTGATTTCGGAAAACTTGCTGATCTCCCTTGGCATTGCTCACAGGTAGTGCGGGGCCTCCAGTATAATTGCAATGTTTAGTTATTGGCATGACCAGTCCCTTGAAGGCCACTACCACATTACAATGGTGACTCCAATTCAAAAGTACTTCATTGGCTGTCAAGCGCTTTGGGACGTCCGGTGGTCATGAAAGGTGCTTTAGAAATGCAAGTCTTTCTTCCTTTTTACTGAGATACGGCCTGTGGAAAAGTGGTCAAGAAACATGAATTCAATTGGTGGTTATTTACAGAGACGTTTCCCTAGATTGGCAGCAGCTTCTCTCTTTGTTATCTCAATAACTGTCCAGTTTATCCAGGCCGGAAAACAGCAGGAAATAACTGGGTTTCCTTTTTGTATTTTTTTTTAGATTGTAAAAAAAAATCAGCACATCGCAATGGAATGAAACATGGGCCCGAAAATTAGACCTAATACGGGAGATTACACACTGTGTACTCTCGCGTATTAGGTCCCGAAGTGCCGGTTTCCTGCATGCACTGCGCATGCGTGGGAAACCGGCACTTCGGGTATTGTGAAGGGGGCGGTTCCTAAGTGAACCGCGTGCGCGCTACAGGTTGTGCGCACGCAGCGCACTTAGTTTTTTTTTCAGGTTTGAACGCGCAGGTAAGTGTTGAAGATTTTACACATAAAGAAAGCAGGCGTAAGACCCCCTTTTAACAAGGTAAGTAGTTAATTAAGCATTATTTTAAATTTTTTCAACAGGTTTATCTTTTTTAGAGACTTTAAAGAAAGGTAAGTTTATTTTTATAACTTTTAAAAAGAATTTAAATTTTTTCAAAAATTTAAATTTTTGTTTAAAGTGGTTAATTTATTTAACTATACTTATTTTATTAATGTGATGGCTTTTTAAAAATTTAATTGAGGTTTAGCTGTTCTTTTGGGGGCTTGTTGTATTCATAGTTTTGACAGCTCTTCCTGTCAAAACTATGAATGAAAGATGGTGTGCTGCCATTGGCTCTAACTGGCCCACGTGATCCCAGAGGTGGCATCGAACTAACTGCGCCTCTGGGACACGCACACACTGCGCGCCAGCACCAGGGAGAGGCCCAGGAACTGAAGTTCGTGTGGGCCAGAACCATAAAGGCAGGCGCGGAGTGCGATATCGCGGGGGATCCTTACCCCCGCGGCAACCATCGAACTCCAATTTCTGGGCCAAGACCTCTGAAGCGTGGGGGGTGATATCTGGAATGATGGGCAGTTTTAAAACTTTTATATAGATAGATATCCGTGTGAATCCTGCAAGTTAAACTGAATTGCAATTTTATTCTAGTTTATATTTTTTACATGGGACACAACAGATCACGGGGCTGAAATTCCTTGGATCATCGAGCTTACTCTGGCAGGAGTGTGGCAGAATGGCCGAGACCTGGAAAAGTCAGGTTCTGCCCTTATGTCAGAGTTCCCACTCCTTGTAAAGGGGTAGGGCTCACACCCGCCCCTTACAAAGGCAGTGACATACTGTGACCTCTTGCATACTTTGGTGGGGACAGTGGCAGAGGTCACCAGTGGGCGTGATCCTGGTGTCATTACCGAGATTGTGTCCCCAAGGATTTTTGGGGCCTAACTTCATTAAAACTGCAAAAGGTTGGAGCTTAACATTAGCTGGCATAGCCGAAACTGGACTTTCTGGTAAAAAACTTCAGAAAAAAGGAAAATTGCCATACAGACCAGGTGGGTCACACGTTCAATCTCTCATCTGTGCTGAAGTTAGCTTTTCTCAGCCACGGCTGTGGTAAGGCAGTTACAATCTCAATGGCATAGATTTTGGCTCCTTCCTTTCACACACTTTTGAGCAGAACTGGGGTGGCAGGGTGGAAGTGGGTTCGGACCCATTCTGCTGGGTCCCCCACCCATTATTATGGCCCTCCATTCCTGCTGGAAGTGATGAAGGATGTACAATGCATCATCAGAGAGGTAGAAAATACAGGGCTGTGAGTCTGGGGGGATGGGGAACAGAGGCTCCTTGTCAGCTCCATATAGAGCATCCTTTTCCCTAACTGCTTGAATTGTAACTGAGACTATGAGATGTTTCTTATGATTCACCATTCCTGACACATTCTCTTCTTCACTGTAATGTCCTCTTCTTGCCTTCCGAGTGCACCCAATATATCCTGTGATGTGAAAAATGAAGCCCTTATTCAGAGGCAGTCCATTCCAAGTTATTTACTTCCCATAACACATTTACCCTAGCTGTTAGTGACTTGGTTGACTGACTCTTTCAATTTTGTTTAATATATTTCTTTGCTATTAATAAACTAGACAGGCAGGATTTAATGCAATGGGCTGGGCCACAAATCATTTACGTGTCTGCTAACTCCCCAAGCAAAGAGGAGCTGGGAATATATATCCTAATCATGTGAGAGTACCTTTTGAACCTTTCACCTTTTGGGAATATGTTCCAATATTTTCTTTGGGATTTTTTTTATTAATACTCTTAAGATTAATCTTCATTTTACGACCTGGCAGTTAAAACTAAGCAAAAACTGAGCAAATATTGATTATTTTTGCTTGAAACAAAACTAAAGAGCAGTTTACAATATTGTTGCACAAGAGTTCCAAATCAGTGGAAGGATGCAGTTTAGTATCAGTTTGGAATTATTGATCTCAGATGTGTCAACCTTGGCTCATCAGAAGCACTCTCACCTCTTGAATCAAAAGGTTGTGGGTTCAGGTCCCACTCCAGAGTCTTGAGCACATAATTCAGGCTGATATTAAAGTGCGGTACCGGTGGAGTGCTGCACTGTCAGAGGTGCCATCTTTCAGATGAGACGTTAAACTGAGGCCCTCTTAGGTAGCTGTAAAAGATCTCATGGCATTATTCGAAGAAGACCAGTGGAGTTCTCCCCAGTGTCCTGTCTAATATTTATCCCTCAAACAGATTATCTCATTGTTGTTTCTGGGACCTTGCTATGCTGCTGCATTTCCTGCATTACAACAGTGACTGCACTTCAAAAGTATTTCATTTGCTGTAAAGCGCTTTGGGACGTCTTGAGGTAGTGAAAGGCACTGTATAGAGTTCTTTCTTTAGTTGTACTGTCATGGAGATGTACCAGGTGTTAAGTCAGCCACTCCTCACAGAGTGGCAGAGTAAATGCGAGGGATGGAGAGTCACTGTGAAATACTCTTGCACACCTTTCAAGAGGCATTCCTGAGGTAGGCAGGAGCAGAGTTGGGGAACAGGTCTCCCTCTGGTCACCCCTGACCTTCTTCTCTTCTTAGGCAGTCCCTCGGAACCGAGGATGACTTGCTTCCACACTAAAAATGAGTTATCAGGTGCCTGATGAGTCCAATGCGGGACCTACAGTCTCTGTCACAGGTGGGGCAAACGGTGGTTCAAGGGGCAGGGTGGGTGGGGTGCTTGGGTTGACGTGCGCTCCTTCCGCTGTTTGCGCTTGGCTTCCGCTTGCTCCCAGCGAAGAGGCTCGAGGTGTTCGGTGCCTTCCCAGACGCTTCTCCTCCACTTTGTGCAGTCTTGGGCCAGAGATTCCCAGGTGTCGGTGGGGATGTTGCACTTTTTCAAGGAGGCTTTGAGGGTGTCCTTGAAGCATTTCCTCTGCCCACCTGGGGCTCTCTTGCCGTGTCGGAGCTCCGAGTAGAGCGCTTGCTTTGGGAGTCTCGTATCGGGCATACGGACGATGTGGCCCGTCCATCAGAACTGATCGAGCGTGGTCAAAGCTTCGATGCTGGGGATGTTGGCCTGAGTAAGAACACTGACGTTGGTGTGCCTATCCTGCCAATGGATTTGCAGGATCTTGCGGAGGCAGCGTTGGTGGTACCTCTCCAGTGCTTTGAGGTGCCTGCTGTACATGGTCCATGTCTCTGAAGTATACAGGAGGGCGGGTATCACTACTGCTCTGTAGACCAGAGCTTGGTGCTGGGTTTGAGGTCCTGGTCTTCAAACACTCTCTTCCTCAGGCGACCGAAGGCTGCACTGGCACACTGAAGGTGGTGAAGGACGAGCCCAGCAGCAAGGTCGAGGTCCAGGAGTGGCGCAGCATGGACCTGCAGCGGGGTCGGGAGGACCACACTGCAGCCTATGAAACCCAGGCAGAGAGGACCTGCGGGAAGGAGGGAGAGAGTATGTTTGTGTGTGTGCTAGGCCGATGTAGCAGAGCCTGGTCTCCAATCGTCTTGGATCCCCTTGCCATTGGACCAAGACCTTGCTCTGTCAAGCCCATGTGGCAGCTGGTGTGTAACGGCCACCCCACATTAAAAGAATTCACGCACAGGCATCTTCCACCCTTTAAAATGAAGTTCAGGACCTGGAACGTCAGGACCCTCATGGACAACCCTAACGGTGACAGTCCGGAACGCTGTACTGCTATCGTTGCCCGGGAGCTCAGACGTTTCGATATAGACATCGCCGCCCTAAGCGAGACCCGGCGGGCAGGGGAAGGCCAGCTCAAGGAGCAAGGCCGTGGTTACACCTTCGTCTGGAAAGGCAAACCTGAAGAAGAACGCCGACTTCCATGGGGTAGGCTTCGCCATAAAAAATGAGCTAGTTGAACATCTCAGAGACTCCCCTTGTGGAATAAATGAACGCCTCATGACTCTACGGCTCACCCTAGCCCAGAACCAGTGCGTTACGGTCATCAGTGCGTACGCCCCAACACTGGAAGCCACAGACGAGACCAAAGAGGAATTCTACTCCAGCCTCGAACAATCCCTGTCCCGAGTCCCAACGGGCGACAAGCTGATCCTCCTTGGCGACTTTAATGCCAGAGTTGGAAAGGACACAGACCTCTGGGGAGGTGTGCTCGGCAGAGAGGGGGTAGGGAAAGCCAACCCCAATGGTACCCTCCTCCTGACGAAATGCCTAGAACATGGCCTTGTCATAACCAACACCTTGTTCCGTCAGAGAGACAAGTACAAAGCTTCATGGCAACACCCTCGCTCCAAGCACTGGCATCTGCTGGACTACATCATCGTCTGAGCGAGGGACCGCAAGGACGTCCGCATCACCTGCGCCATGGCAGGAGCTGACGACTGCTGGACAGACCACCGCCTAATCTGCTCTGTCATCTCCATCAACGTAGCCCCAAAACAGCGGCGGCAACAGAAGCAATGCCGCAGGAAAATCAACGCTGGTGCACTCAAAGACCCTGCTAAGAAAGCCCTATTCAGCCTGCACCTCACAACCAACCTGGCGACTCCCAGTGATTCAAAGCCACAGAGTGCCCACAGTGCCTGGTCTGCACTCAAAGCCTCCATAATCAGCACCTGTGAAGAGACGGTCGGTCACTCGACCAAGAAAAACCAAGACTGGTTCGATGAGAACAACCAGGAGATCCAGGAGCTAATAAACCGCAAGGCATTCCTGATCTGGAAACAGCAACAGAACTCGAGAGCAAAAAAGGAGCTCTACAGATGCCTGAAGGCCGAGGTCCAACAAAAAACTCGCGACCTAAAGAACAGACGGTGGGTGGAGAAAGCGCAGGAGATCCAGCAGCTAGCCGACAACCACGACGTGCGCGGATTCTTTAGCGCAGTCAAGACCACCTACGGCCCAAGCAACCAAGATCCTACCCCACTGCGGGCCAAGAATGGAGAGGTACTCATCAAGGACAGAGAGGCAGTCAGTGCCCGCTGGAAGGAACACTTCGAAGATCTCCTTAACCGAGACTCTGTCTTTGACGCGAGTGTCCTCAACTCCATCCCCCTGACACTGGTTCATCGATATACACCATATTGAGTGGGTTATTTACTGTTTCTGTATCTTTTTATTTTCTAAATGCTTCTTGCATGCAGTTGCAGCCTAAAGCACTATGGAACTTGCCTTGAACTTAATTACTGTCAATGGATAACTTATTTAACTGCTAGACTACATAACAATCCCAGAGCATATTGATCTCTAGTCTCTGTTATACAATTTGGTGGATTTTATGAATTAGCACGTCCAACACAGCGCATTAAGCAGTGGGAGTGCAGATTGGGAATTCAGGCACGGTAGTCAGTGCACTCCATTATAATTAATGCACAGAAAGATGCCAGTTCCGTTTACCCATTGCCCCAGTACTCGCTTCATTGGCTCCCGGTCCACCAATGCCTCACTTTTAAAATACCCATCCTCATGTTCAAATTCCTCCATCGCCTTGCCCCTCCCTATCTTTGTAACGTCCTCCAGCCCTACAACCCTCTGAGAACTCTGCGTTCCTCCAACTCTTGCCTCTTGTGCATTCCCGACTTCAGCCCACCATTGGCGGCCATGCCTTCAGCCGTCTAGGCCCTAAGTTCTGGAATTCTCTTTCTAAACCGTACTGCCTCTCCAGCTTTCTCTCCTTCTTTAAGACACTCTTTAAAACCTACCTCTGACCAAGCTTTTGGTCACTTGTCCAAATGCCTTCTTCTTTGTTTCGGTGTCACTTTTGTCTGATTACGCTCCAATGAAGCGCCTTGGGATGTTTTACTACATTAAAGGTGCTATATAAATGCAAGTTGTTGTTGTTGATATGGAGTCCTGTCCATGAAGCTCTGCAATGTGAGCGCTAATTATAAAAACTACTCCAATATCATTACACGCCCTCTCAGCTGAAAATTGCACATTGCTTAGAGCGATGGTAGTAAGAGAAAAAAGGCAGTGATGTTTGTTTTCATTTATTATTTATCATGTCTAACACGTTGTATAATGCCATCTGGCCGATGTGAAACCAAGGGAAGATTTGAGTTTGGAGTAACTGAGGATTAAGGTGATTTTGGTTAAATGTTGTAATTAATGAGTTAGAACCTAGAATTCCCAATCAGTGTAATTTTAACACCAGAGTTAACCCAATCATTTTAAACTAGTTAACGCTGTTATTAAAATAATGTCAATAGAACCTGGCCTAGAAATTGGATACCACTGGAAAACGCGCACGAGCACCCGTTCAAAAAGCGCAGGCAGCACGTCAACTTCGCGCTGTCTGCTAATTACCATGATTGTAGCGCACAACCTAGCGCTGAATGCGCTGCTGACAGGCTGTGCGCTTAGCAGGGGGCCGAGGCTCACGTTGTTCGAGCGAGGCTAGCTTTACTTAAAGGTAGCCGGCACCTCATTCAAGGCAGTCAGCAGCTCTTAAAGGTGAGCTGCCTTCTGCAGATAAAAAAAATAAAATTCCTTCAGCAATAGGCAGTCTGCACCTCCTAAAGGTGAGCTGACTTCTGCAGATAACTTTTTTTTAATTCCTTCAGCACTAGGCAGTCTGCACCTCTTAAAGATGAGTTGCCTTTTGCTGATCAAAAATGCTAAACATGCTTCAGCACTAACACAAATAGCTCAACAGGCCAGGGAAAGGGCACCCAGGGTCTCGGACGCAGCACTCCAGCTTCGTGCAGGAGGTCAACACTGGAAGAGTGGTCCTCTACCCACAGGCGGCCAGGAGGCCCTCCAGAAAGAAGGATGTGGGACCAGCCGGCCAAGGCAGTCACTGTCAGCAGTGTTGCCCCCAGGACCTGGCTCCAGTGCCCAGAGAAGTTTCATGATCTCAGATGAATGGTCAAGGTCAGTGAATGCATCTTCAAAAGCCGTTTCCTACCATCTGCACCGCTAGCCTCACACACTGCTCAATGCACAACCCCTCCTCCCCAATCACTCACCTACCAACAATCTGTACCAAATATGAGGCACACCTCCCATTCCTAGCTGCACCTCACCCCCTTGGAGGAGACGGTGCTGGCCATTCTTGGTAGGGGCATGGCTGAGCCCTTGGCCAGCGGCAGGGCTGAAAGGATACAAGGTGCTGGTATCCTCGTACGTTATCCTCCTTTTCACATCTCACTTACCCCTCATCCCACAATCTCTTCTGATGTGCAAGCTGCACATGGTGTAAGCATGCAGCTCTTGCTTTCCCACCCTCCCCTCACCACAACCCTACCCTTGTGCCTTCCACATTTCAGACACCCAGGCCACCAGCTTCTCGAGGTTGTCCTACAAGGCCATCTGCAGTGTCCCCCACTGAAAGTCAGCAGCCTTACACCATGCTGCCATGCTGCAGCCACTGGGCATGTGACATCACTAAGGTAGGCAAAGGTAGGCGCAAGACAGTTACTAAAGGAATACACAAGTTGATTTCTTGATGTCATATTGGAAGGATAGATATATAAAGGTGGATTGAAAAGGTTGCTTTGTGGTGGCTTTTATTTCAGCATTGTAGCCAAGAGGAAGCAGTGATGGTCACTAACAGAGTAACAGAGGGAAGGTAAGGTGTGGGACAAATGTTGAAAGGGGAATTGGGGTTGTGGTCACTGGTACCGCAGGTGGATAATTTCATCCCGGGTAGCCCAGCCAGAAAGGGGCTGCCTGGGTTGCATCCTTCCTTCCGGTTCCTCCTCTTCTGCTTCTTCCTCGTCCCTCTGCGAGCAGATGCTGGAAATCTGATATAAAAGCAGAAAATGCTGGAAATACTCGGCAGGTCAGGCAGCATCTTGACCTGAGATGTTGGGCTCGATTTTACCAGCCCTGAGGAGGCGGGTTTGGAGGCGGGTCAGGTGGTAAAATGGTTAAAAATGGCAGCCACCTGACCCGCACCCAACCCGCCTCCATTAGTAAAATTGCGGCCGTCAACTCTGTTTCTCTCTTCACAAATGTTGTCTGATCTGCTGAGTATTTCCAGCATTTTCTGTCTTCTCAGTGGCCTTCCTTTACTATCTGAAGCCTTGAAAGCATCCAGCAGCACTTCCTGCATACTTTAAAAACTTTTAACATCTATTGTGCCAAGCCATTACTTCAATAAAATATTAAAAATCCAAAAGCTTAAATCCAAACTTGCCTGAAAGATGTGTGTGTCCCTGTAAGAAGTGCTGACAGCGTCTCTGCAGGGCTGCTTCATGCACGCTTTTCTGTGTATGCTTAGGACCCGGCGTTATGGTGTGCGAAAATGGCCAAGTTGGCAGTCGTGGCGTCAAGTCAGGCATTGCACGCCGATTAACGTCATGATCTGCTACTTTACATCTCAGGGGCTGGCGCTGTCAATGGCAGCGCTATGGCCCTTACCAAAATGGCGGCTGTCGTGTCCCCCGCCGGAGGCGGATGGAAGCGAGATGGCCACCATTTATTCCCAGATAACCAGCGTTGACGGCCGGTGCTAAGGTAAGGAATTTCTAGGCCATAATTTCTCTCTATCTGCCCTGTCAAATCCTTTAATCATCTTAAACACCTCAATTAGATCACCCCTTAATGTGTGGGGGTGGGCAGGATTAACAAAATTAATTATATCTCTTTACTTGTTCATCAAATATTTTCCCTAAAATAAAGTATTTAATAATGGGTTACGGTTTTGCCATACCTTTTGCCAAATATTGGGAACTAAAATAGTTTTACCTGGTGGTGTAAGTTTTACATCATGGCATGTTCACTGTTTATCGTGCGATATTTGTGCTTCACTGAAAGGTGATAATGAGCTGTTGTCAGAATAAACTTGACTGGTACATAGAAGTTTGTAGCAGATGGGTAAACTGTGAAGCATGCAAATTATATTTTAATGAGACAGCCACATTATAATAATCGACATAATACTTTGAGAGAAAGTTAGAACCAGCCCACTGTTTTCCCACCCCACACCCACCCCCCTCCCCTACACTGAAAATCTGTGACAATTTACAGAACTGTTGTTGAAAGTCTCAAGCCGATTTAATTAGCTGAAGTGCACCCACAGGGATAAGAGGTTTTTGCTGAGGAGATTTATGCATCTAACTCCTTGAACTTTGAACCCCAAAGGGAAAGCCATCTGCTACCCTATTAGCGCAGATGCCCCTACAAATCTCCAACCCTTCCCGTCACAGGTATTGCGTTCAAGACCTGCTTTCTGTTCTGCCTGTGGAAAACATTACTTATTTATCGTATATTTAAATTAATTAGCCCAGGATTGTACTTGAACTAAAGGTGTATGAAGCATATAATCGTTGCATTCTTTTTATAATTCAGTACAATTTTCTCTCTTGTGTGACATTTTGCATGTACAGAATACCTAAAAAGAAAGTGGCAGTGAACCATTGAATGTGGAAGTATTGAACGAGTCTCCCAATTACAACCCAATTACACTGGCAGCAAAAGTTATGAGTGAGTTCTGTTAGTCTGCGATATTTTTAAACTATCTTCAAAATCACCATTGCGTTGCCCATGGTAAGAGGAATAAGATGCTGTTTTATAACGACAGGAGTGTAATACCATGTATTCCATAATTATCATTCTGCTGCTAAAGTAGAGGCATGTTTAAGTTCTTCTGTTCTTTTAAGGTTTCAAAGTCTAATTGTTGTCACTAAACACAGCCTGAGGTCAATAAGAGATTGGTGAGGGAAGCATGCAGATCTTAAAGTGCCTCTCTTTCTCTTTTTAAAAAATACGTTTGGCACTTTGAAGTGAGATGGACACGATGAAAGCTTTTCTATATAAATAGATTTTTTTCCTTTTACAGTCAAAAGGTCGCCCTGCGGCTCTCACCCTTCCTTAGCTGAGAGGACTGGCAGATGATGGCTCCTATAACATCTGTAATCATACATTAAGAGCCCTCAGGAATAGCTTTGATTGATATACACTGTCTCTCTCTCTCTCACTGTGAAAACCCCTCATCACTTCTCTGATTTTCAGTTGGCCTGATCAGGATTTTTAAACTCGCCAACAGAGAGGTGCAGATTCTACAATTCCACTGCACCAGTGCGTTACTGTACTGTGCAATTGGATCATCATCACAAGTTGAATACTTGAATAAATTGTGTTCGACCTATTGTTTGTGCCAGTACAAATGGTCTATCTCAACTGAACGCCGTTGCAAATGCATTTTGCGGTGGTTAGTATTTTTTATATACACCGTGGTTTCATCTTGCCGTGCACAGACATTAAGCAGCAACATAATGGCCCAAAAATTGCTGGAACGATAATGGCGAGTTCATGGTGTCGGCCATCATTAGTGCATAAAAAACCCAGCAATTTGTGGCAGGGACGAGATACACAGTGAGTTGCGAGTCGCCACAAAGTGCTGGACAATTGGCGCCGCTCTGCCGCTAGCCTTGCAGAAACTGGAGCTCGCTGCCAACCTCCCCATTGACATCCATTGAGTGACATGAAATTGCTGGATTTGTGTCATAAATACGAATGAACCTCGCCGCAGCCATTTAGGGCTGGTATTTCATGTCGTATGGACCCTGTTAATGATGTGATTTAGGGTCCTGACATTCCACCCAACCTTGGAGGCCCAGGAAGTGAACTGTGATATTTTAAATTAAAAATTTCATTTTTTTCCCCTTACTTTTCCTTTCTGTCTCTTTTCTCTCTTTTTTAATCTGATCTTTCTTTCCTTCTCTTTATTTCTCTTTCTGTATCTAATTTGACTCTAATTTAACAACAACATGCATTTATATAGTACCTTTAACGTAGTAAAATGTCCCAAGACGCTTCACAGGAGCGTTATCAAACAGAATTTGACACCGGGCTACATAAGGAGATATTAAAACAAAGAGGTAGGTTTTAAGGAGTGTCTTAAAGGAGGAGAGAGAGGTAGAGAGGTGGAGAGGTTTAGGGAGGGAATTCCAGAGCTTAGGGCCTTGGCAGCTGAAGGCACGGCCGCCAATGGTGGAGCGATTAAAATCGGGGATGCGCAAGAGGACAGAATTGAATGAGTGCAGAGATCTCGGAGGATTGTAGGGCTGGAGGAGGTTACAGAGACAGGGAGGGGCGAGGCCATGGAGGGATTTGAAATTCACCCTATTCCCTTCTCCGTCGTTCGCACAGTTTCTTTTTCCTTAAATGTAATTGGTTAAGGAGATAGACCATTGGACCTGATGTTGAAGAGGTCCCTGATGCCTTGATATCACCGCACCATTATCAATTTGCATTTCCAGCTATTTGCGGTGCAAAACTAATATGATGTGAAGGGTGAGGTAAAAAAATCCAATTCATGGCGCTCGCCATGAGATGCCCTGCTCCAGTAATTTCTGGGTCAATATCAGAGCAAAATCCTTTGTTCAATGTCCAAATCTCTCATTTTACTTGCACGTCTTGTGGTACCCACATAATCAACCAGCCTTAGTCTATTTAAGATAAATGGCTTAACATCTCTGTAAAAGGAAATTTATTAGCCTGGGTTAAATATTATTACACAATATACGATGAGCCTGATGTCAAGGTACATGGCTGCATAGTGAGGAAAGGAGAATTAGGTTTCCATTAAAATGTGAGTACAACAGGAGAGGACACATTTTTGTAGAACTGGACTTAAGCTCAAGAAACTCATGTGTCTCCTTCTGGTAAGCCAAAAGAATTAGATACCTGCTTTATAATCATCTGGTTTAGATCCCAGACTCTCACTTGGATCTATTTGCCATTGTTGTGTAGAATTCGCAATATTATCGCGATTTTATAAATAAGGAGGAGACACATAGTTTCGTACAAACAGCTTTATTTCAGCAGAATGCTGTCAGGTTTTCAAAGTGGACACAAGCAGCCTGTAAAATGGCCACCACGCCTTGTGGCAGAACGTTCTAGACTTTTTGATAAGCAGACAAGATGGCGTTCCAATAAACATTTGTGCGAGATCGGACAAGACTCAGCACATTTGAGATAAATCACAAGACATAATGGGTTTGCATTTTACACATAAATACTGGAATCGGTCTCCCAGGTGCGAATAAGGGCTATTGTACCGAGCGATCAAGAACCCATCCAAAGACATTAATATGCAAAATCCCCATGAGAGAGCCGTTTGCGGGTAGTTACAGAAACATTTGGAAGCCCCAAAAGCCCTCCAGGGAGAATACTGACCGGTTACACAATGGGAGAAGTATTAACGGGTACTCAGGCAGTTACAAGTATCACCGAAACCCATTAAACGGAGATCACCCTATACAAGAAGTTTGGGCGCCAAAACCCTGACAAAAGAAAAGACATTAAGATTGGGCGGGAAAAGAGGAATTACAGCACTATAACTGTAAGGTACAACCGTCCATCTCTCTCTTGACTCTTGCATCTTGCTCCTGCCTCTTGACTCTTGCATCTGCCTCTTGACTCTTGGATCCTGACTCTTGCTGCTCGACTTGCTAGAAGACTTTTGAACTTTCTGATCCGCCAGGATCAACCTCGTGGCTTGCCGCGAAGATCTGTGTGGAACTGGGCTGTGAAGCCTTGAAACGGGCACACCATCCCGAGAAGTCGGTAAACGGTGTTGGAACCGAAGGCCCGAGATGAGATGAGATGAGATGAGATGAGAAGAGAAGAAGACGACCATACGTATCGCCACGGTCAGTAAGCCCCGACCGCGCCTGTAGGTCGAATAAACACTTTCCTTGCCCAGGAAGACTATTCTTTGAGTTTTACAAGCTGGCATCGGAAGACCATTCTTCGAGTTTTATCGCATCGGGGCGAGGGCACAGGAAGACTATTTTTTGAGTCGTGTCGGAACTCCGAGGACAACACAGATCTTCATGACAGCAGACGGTCCAGCCTGCTAGCCGGAGCAGAAACGAGTAAACAAGTGGGGTACAGAGACCCCTGATCAACACGTGGGTGGTCAGGTGCTGCGGTAAAAACATCCGAGCAGAGTTTCGGAATTCTCCGAGTTATCACGAGTGGTGAGCATGAGTCTCGATCCTACAAATCTAGTTTAGGTCAGGTATTGATAGGGGAGGGTTTAAGTTTTAAGGATAATTGTAATGTGTGCCCCCTTTTTCGATGTGTCGTGCGCTCCTCGTTTCCCTAAAATTAGCTACATAACTGCGTGTAAGATTGTACTGTCATTAATCTGTGCTTATGACATGTATTTCGTAATCTTGAATAATATGCAATAAAGATTCTCCATTTCGCACTATTCAACCGGGTCTACCTGAGTTTTCTCTGCATTATTGCTCTCGCATCTAAGTCCAGTGTCAGAACCGTAAGGGCGAGTGGGTCGAACCACTCACAGGTGTCTAGTGTTACCAGGCTGGCTGGAGACCAGAACAGGCAACAAGGCCTAACCTCGCACTAGCACCCAGGCTAAGCACAGAGCCACAGGCGTGTCACTCCCTTACAGTTGTGATTTTTGTTAGTTCTTGGCTGATCTATGAGGTGGGAATTCTTTGCATCAGGAGCAGAGTTAAGCTGATATCTATCTTGATGGTGTCCATCCTGTTAATTTAACTGATGGGATATTACTCTCGATAATATTTAGGATTATGTGTAATTTAATTTGTACACTATTCTCTGCTTTAAATCAACAACAAAAAACTGCATTTATATGACACCTTATCACATTGCAACGTGATGAGGTATTGTATAAAGATCTTCATTCAATTAATTACTTTTGGAGTGCGGTGATAGTTTGTGGGCAGGACCAACTCATTTAAGGAGGCTGAAATCCAAATTGTTCCTGCCGAGGTGCTTCATCATTTGATGCAATTAAGTAAAGGATCTTCAGGTAGGCCCTTTGTTGGTAGCTGGCTCAGGTACGACACTTCCAATCCGTTTGCTTGGCAAGCAGTTGGTAGCCTGCTTCTGATGGTCAAATTGGGTTCGACTGTATTCACTTTATTTATTTGATTGTGTTTTTGTCCTGCTCTTCTTTAACCTCCGAAGCCCTAGTCCCCACACTCCGATTTATAAGATTAAAAGGTAAGCTGCTGTGGAAATAATTGTGAACTATCGATATCAAATCCATTGGTGTCATACAGATCCTTTGTAGCACTGATACACTCAGACCAAGCATAAAGGTGATTGATGTCCTTGAGCTTCACCCCAGCATCATTAAGTCTTACTCTGCCTGGTTATTCCATTCGGGTATCTCACGTGCAGTCGTGCAGTACCAATAGGGCAATTGTAACTTGTCTAGTCCATGACTGCACATTTCTGTGGATCTTTAATTTTTATGTGGCCATAAATTTAGAATTTGTTTCATGTACGCAATTGTGAAATGACGTGCAAAATAAACGGCAGTGTAGTTCAGGGCTGCAGTACCGCTATGTCCTGCTGGTGGCACCATTGAGAGTAGCGACTTCTGACAGTCAGTAGCACTTCCAACAGGAAATTTGTGATATTGCAGCTGTTTGTAAAGAATTACATTGTTATCGCCTTAACTTGTAAAGAATCACGTTATCATTTTCATCCTGTCATTGTGGAAAAGTGTTCAGGAAACCTTTACCAGGAAATGTAAACTCCAAACGTGTGGATTAGGGAAATGTTTCTGATGTTGGAATTGAAGGGACATGGTTGAGGTAGGTTCAAATGTCATAAGTAGGAATGCTTTGGAATCGGAAACAGTTTGGGCAGTTATGATATAACTTGGAGTTAAGCTTGCAGCTTGTACTCCTGCAATGGGGGGCGAAGTCATTGTTTTGAACATTGTTAGCTTTCAACCAGGTCACAGTGGGAGAGAGGAGCACAAATCTGAGCCAGTTGTCCAAGCTGATCTGTATTCAAAGCCTAATTCTTGGAAGATGCTGTGTTTTCTTTTTGGTTTATGTTTAACACTTTATTTTCAAGAATCATGCAAAGTAAGAAACAGTTTTGAGTTTGCAGAAAGCACAAAAGGGAATACACCAATACAGGCATTAGGACACAGAGCAATTATAAAATGCATGGGCTGGTTATATTTTGTCACCATGTTCATTTCCTAGTAAATCTTAGTGGCTTTATCTGGCTTTATGTGCTTGGTTTAGTTTTGACCAACAAAACTGATTGGCCTGGATTTTGCTGTGAGGGGCGAAGGAACGGCTTTCGCTGTTTACCTCATGTGCAGTTGCCCAGAGACTTTTCACAGGCTTGTCAGCGGAGATTTCCAGTAATCAGGCATCTGATCCAGTGCAGCGCCCTCTACAGGGCATCTGTGGCGTCTGTGAGCAGGGAGGCTCTTCAACCAATTAGATTGAAGAATCCTCACTGAGACACGCAGACTGCAAAGCAGGAAGTAAAAAACAGGAAATATAAATTACATTTAAATCATTGTACAGGAAGCAAAATAAAGATTGGGACATACACATGGGAGAGATATAAAAGTGAAAAACAGAAAATAAAAATAAAAATTTCTTTTTAAATCCGCAACTTTAATTTTCTTCTGAGGGAATGAAACTCCACACTTGTAAAATTAATTTTTTGGCCTAGAGAGGTTGTTCAGCAGTAATTATCACTTATTATGATATTAAAGACTCAGTTACTGCTGATTGCACTAGCCCGAACCTTTTCATCCTTCTTTAGTACAAGACTAGTCAGTAATTTTCCTAAGTTCATGCCATTACAGTGATCTCTGTGCAGATACCATCAGCAAAGCCTGCAACAGCACAGCCTGTGGAGGAGCAGGGTAATAACGGCGAGCGCTGACAGCCTTGCCGTTAATGGTACAGAAAAATCCGTGCCAATACCTCAATGAGAGTGGATGGGGTAATTTTCAACTTAGTGCCAGAATGTTAAACTAGTGTTGTGTTTTGTGTGCCTGTTGAAGAAATCACCCGATTTTCATTACCATTGAAATCAAAGAATAGTAGGTTAGAATTTCCATAGGGATTCCTTGATCTCTCACTGTAACTTTAGCTGAAATTCTGGAGAAATGACGTAAATGGGGTTTATCTGGGGCTTCTGCTGAACATCAGCCAAAGGGGATCGGAAGAATCCCGGTAGAAATTCCAAGAGAATAACTTTCCTACAAACAGCACATCCTTAAACTATGGGGTGATCAGTCTTCACAGTTTGACCAGCACAGCGTGATTTGAGTACCCATTCTAATCAATTAATTGAGCTCATCCCTTTTAAAGAGAGAAATCTATGATAAGAACATAAGAATTTGAAGCAGGAGTAGGCCATACGACCCTTCGAGCCTGCTCCGTCATTCAATAAGATCATGGTTGATCTTCAACCTCAACTCCACTTTCCCGCCTGATCCCCATCCCTTGATTCCCCATGAGTCCAAAAATTTATCTATCTCAGCCTTGAATATACTCAATGACTCAGCATCCACAGCCCTTTGGGGTAGAGAATTCCAAAGATTCACAACCCTCTGAGTTAAGAAATTCCTCCTCATCGCTGTCTTAAATGGCCAAGCACTTATCCTGAGACTATGTCCCCTAGTTCTAGACTCTCCAGCCAGGGGAAACAACCTCTCAACATTTACCCTGTCAATCCCCCTCAGTATCTTATATGTTTCAATGAGATCACCTCTCATTCTTCTAAACTCCAGAGAGTATAGGCCCAATCTACTCAATCTCTCCTCATAGGACAACCCTCTCATCCCAGGGATCAATCTAGTGAACCTTTGTTGTACCACCTCCAAGGCAAGTATGTCTTTCCTCAGATAAGGAGACCAAAACTGTGCACTGTACTCCAGGTGTGGTCTCACCAAAGCCCTGTACAATTTTAGTAAGACTTCTTTACTCTTGTACTCCAACCCCCTTGCAATAAAGGCCAACATGTCATTTGCCTTCCTAATTGCTTGCTGTACCTGCATGCTAACTTTTTGTGTTTCCTGTACAAGGACACCTAAATCTCTCTGAACACCAACATTTAATAATTTCTCACCATTAGAAAAAAATTCTGTTTTTCTATTCTTCCTACCAAATTGAAAAATCTCACATTTTCCCACATTATACTCCATCTGCCACGTTATTGCCCACTCACTTAACCTGTCTGTATCTCTTTACAGGCTCTTTGTGTCCTCCTCACAGCTTACTGTCCCATCTAGCTTTGTATTGTCAGCAAATTTGGATACATTGCGCTTGGTCCCTTCATCTAAGTCATTAATATAGATTGTAAATAACTGAGGCCCCGGCACTGATCCTTGCGGCACCACACTAGTTACAGCCTGCCAACCGGAAAATGATACATTTATCCCTACTCTCTGTTGTAAAGTTTCCAAAATTTGCAGATCCCCAAAAATCTAAAGGGAAAAAAAATAAGGACTTTGGAACTTTAAAGGAACATGTCTGGACATGTATAGCACGTGGATCTACCTCTGTGAATAGCAGGCTCCAGATTGCATTGTCTGGGAATTCAAAGCCCAGCAAACATTAACATTTGGACAATAGGCCCTGGGAGAAGGCCGCCCCACCCAAAACACAGAGCCCATAGGAATGCTAGGCCCAGCAAGGAACCCAAAGCATGAGAACAATGCAAGCTTCCATGGAACAACAGCTCAACAGGACGCAGGCCATTTGATTTGGTTTAGCATAGTTGAAGGCCCATCAAAATTTAACAAGACAATGAACAGGCCTCACCTGAAACTCACTGCATTACGAAACCAGTTTTCGTGAGGAGTTTTGTGGGGGGCGGGGGGGGGGGGCGAAAAAGGACTATAATTGCAGCAGGACCCAAGATTTCTTTCTCTTTTGACTCGCCGACCACGCTGGAACAACGCTCCCTCTCAGCTCTGCCCAGAAGCCACATGGTAAAGGAAGACATTCGATGACCAGAATCACCATCAACTTACCTGGCTGGATTTCGTACTGTTAATACCCCTGTTTGGTGAGCATTATCCCTGATCTCCTGAAACCGAAACCTAGCTAGAAAGTGGGATTTTTGGGAGGGATAACGTTTTTTGTTTCTTGTATACTGTCATTCTGCCTCGCCTGTAACTGTGTGTTCCCTAAACCTGTTTAAGTGTGAAGTGTGTTTAAGTTTGTTACCTTTTAATTTTTAATAAAAGTTATAGTTCTTTCATCGGAACCTGTTGTCTACTGCATCTTTATTCACAACCCCTAAATAAGTCCAAGTTTTGAACCTGGGGCGTGGGAGCGATTTGAACCGCTCACTGAGTCAGGGGAAAGGCTGACCCCTACCACCACCACCCCCTACACTGTTTTCTGTCTGTATATCTTGGGTAGCAACCTTTTATGTGGCACCTTATCGAATGCCTTTTGGAAATCCAAATATACTACATCCACTGATTCCCCTTTATCTACCCTGCTAGTTACATCCTCAAAAAACTCTAATAAATTTGTTCAATACGATTTCCCTTTCATAAAACCATGTTGACTCTGCCTAATCATATTATGATTTTCTAAGTGCCCTGTTGCCACTTCCTTGATAATGTATTACAGCATTTTCCCGATGACTGATGTCAGGCTAACTGGACTGTAGGTCTCCATTTTCTCTCTCCCTCCATTCTTGAATAGCGGGGTTACATTTGCTACCTTCCAATCTGCTGAGACCATTCTAGAGTCTAGGGAATTTTGGAAGATCACTACCAATGCATCCACTATCTCTGCAGCCACCTCTTTTAGAACCCTAGAATGTAGGCCATCAGGTCTAGGGGATTTGTTGGTTTTTATTCCCATTAGTATCTCAATATTTTTTCTCTACTGATATTAATTACTTTAAGTTCCTCACACTTATTAGCCCCTTGGTTCCCCACTATTTTTTATATGCTTTTTGTGTCTTCTACTGTGAAGACAGATACAAAATATTTGTTTAAAGTCTCCATTCTCCATTATAATTTCACCTGCCTCAGCCTCTAAGAGACCAACACTTACTTTTGCTACTCTCTTCCTTTTTATATACTTTTAGAAGCTCTTACAATCTGCTTTTACATTTCTTGCTACTTTACTCTCATTCTATTTTCTTCCTATTTATTAATTTTTTGTCACCCTTTGCTGGTTTCTAAAGCTTCCCCAATCCTTAGGCTTTCTACTATTCTTTGCAACATTATAAGCCTCTTCCTTTAATCTAATACTATCCTTAACTTCTTCAGTTAGCCACGGATGGATCACTTTTCCCATGGAGTTTTTATTTTTCAGTGGAATGATCTATGTCTATCAGCAATATCAATCAGTAGGTTTGCCAGTGGACTGGATTTTCGACCTTATTCACAAAGAGAGTTAATTGAATTCCAGCAGTGGTTACTACCTCACTGAAATGAGATAGTTCAGATGACACCCCAAACAAATTGGCAGTTTATCATCATGAATTTAACTCCTTATCTAATAAAATGACTCTCAGAAATCATTCCCAATTTTTATAATATTATTATATTGTCCTTGCCATTACTCATAGTATGTTGGCTGGTGCATCATTTTATAAGCTCGGAAATGTTAAACCAGGTAACGCACAATGTATTCTTCTGCTGATAAGATGAAGCTGTGTCCCTTTAAGCCACAAATGTCTAATTGCTGTTAAACAAACAATGGATATGGTCAGAATATAATTTCTCCTCAGGCTGCAAGTTATATTCCTTTCTTTCTTTCTATTTTTTTAATGTATGCTAGAGCCATACATTCAAAACTCTGCTTTATAAGATAAATGGGTAGATTGTGGACATATCTGTGCAATTGTTACGTGGCAAAATAAGTCATAAATTATGTACATTCGAACTGATTAGTCAAGTTATCTTCAATTGCCTGGGGACTTAATGGGGGAAAATTCAGTTGGTTAGCACCTCCAGTTAGCACCTGGCGGGGGCGCTAACGGGGCGCTGATGCAGTAGCGCCGGGGCGAGGTGAATCCAGCGACGTACGCCAAATCTGCGCCCCCCCCCTCCCCCCCGTAGCGCCGCCGCTATGAGTTACAGCCAGGGACCTCAGCGCCAGGCAGATTGTGACGTTAGTGAGTGTGCAACGCTCACTGGGTGCCCGATCTGCAAAATTCATTGTCGCCCCCTGCCTTAACGCCTCACTCCGACAGCGACAGGAAAGAAGGCATCAAACAGGTGGATGCCGGCTCCAGGGGCACTACTTAAAGGGATCATGAGTAATGAGTTGTAGCTGTCATGTTAGTGCTGTTTCACTGCTTCCTTGTCAGTTTGACATTGTGTAAAAGTTTAATTCAGTCATTTAAAGGTTGTTTAGTATCAGGAGTGTTGTGGCTACTAACAATCAGTTGCTACACTTGGTTACATTAATGGGGGCTGTACTGGCAGTCAACCTCGCCCTACAGGATCTACGGTGGAGGGAGCGGAGGCAGCGAGAAAGATTGAAACATGTGGCCAGAGGGAGGAGAAGGGCCATGAGGGCTCTCAACAGGAGGTCTTACCCTCCGAGGTTATTCCGAGGACACTTCTCCTACCTCCAATTAAGCGAGGAGCAGTGTATTAGAAGGCATCGCTTCAGCAAGGAAGTCGTCACAAAATTCTGCCACCTCCTGCAACCAGACCTCAAGCTTCAGATCAGAGCGACCACAGGCTCTCTCAGTGGCAGTCAAGGTCACCTGTTGCCCTCAATTTCTTCGCCAGCGGATCCTTCCAGTCTACAACAGGAGATATAGCTAACATCTCGCAGTTCACCATCATCGCTGCATCCGGGAGGTCACAGAGGCTCTCTACAGTAGGAGAAGGGACTACATTTCCTTCCCCATCACCAGAGAGAAGCAGGATGAACGTGCATGTGGCTTTGCCAGGATAGCGGACTTCCCCATTGACTGCACCCACGTGGCTTTGCAGGCACCACATAACAATCCTGAGATCTTCTGTAACCGTAAAGGCTACCACTCACTTAATGTGCAGTTGGTGTGCGATCACAGACAGCTAATCCTCAATGTCAATGCCCACTATCTGGCAGCAGCCACAATGCCTTCATCCTGTGCCAGACCGGTGTGCCAGCACTCTTCCAGCCACCACATCAAGCTTGTGGCTGGCAGATCAGAGACAAGGGTTATGCTCTCCACCTGGCTCATGACTCCCCTCCAGAACCCCAACACTCCTGCCCAGCACTCATATAATGAGAGCCATGCCGCCACCAGGAACATCATCGAGCAGACCATCGGGGTGCTCAAGCAATGGTTCTGATGCCTTGACCACTCAGGAGGAGCCCTCCAGTACTTGGCTGAGCGGGTGTCCCATTTCGTGGTGGTCTGCTGCATGCTCCACAACTTGGCCATCATGAGGGCCCAGCCCTTGCCATCAGGGATTGCAGGACCAGCTCAGGAGGAGGAAGAGGGAGAGGAGGAGGAGGATGAGGACGAGGAGGAAGAGGAGGAACAGGAGCGGGGGAGGAGGCAGCCACTCAATCGGCCTTCCAGAAGGGCGGTCCGTGACTGCCTCATCAGACTGCGGTTCCAATAAATTAAACCCCAGATCCCCATTGCTCACCACATCCCTATCATTCCATTCTTGTCGCAGGCCATATTACAGTGCAAAGCTGAAATGAGAGACACCACAAAATGATCCAAACTGAACTATTAAATTTATCAATAATCAGTGAACACATATTTACAACAACAATATTACAGGAAACTCTTTGGTATCCGGCACCGACGGGACCGGCGTGGTGCCGGTTGATCGAAAGTTCCGGATAACGGAGAGTTATATCTACCGAGGCTATTTTTAACAAAGAAAAATAAAAAAAATCAAGAAATGTGCAGTATACAGTATTTGGGTACTCACCTACAGAATGTTGTGTTAAATGGATGGTGGAAGATGCTTGATTAAGTACAGTACTACCCCCACTGACTAACTCGGCGTTCGCGGGCTCGGGCTCGGACTCGGCAACATTGCCGGTTATTTGAGAGGAGTTTTCGGAGTACTCGGAGTTCGCGGGAGACTCGGACTGCGACTCGGCAACATTGCCGGTTATTTGAGAGGAGTTTTCGGAGGATGATTTTTGCCGGTTAAGAGAGAATTCCGGATATTTAGGTGCCGGTTAAACAAGAGTTTCCTGTAACTATTCACCCTTGTGCAATCCCTTAGTGCCCCTCGTTACTGTGCCTTTGCCTACTCTAGTGCTCCTACGAAGTGTTGGCCCACTGGCTGCAGCACAGCTGGTGGAAGGCTGCTGAGTGTCCATGCGGGAGACTTCAGATGGCCTTGCAGGACGTCCTCGACCAGCTCTGGGCCTGGAAGGCCCGGCTGTAGACTGCACCACCTCAGAATGGGCGGCAGCAGTCTGGGCTGACTGGATGACAGGTAGCGACAAGGACAATGGCGGAGTGCCAGTGGTGGGAGCAGGAATGCTGCCATCCTGAGAGAGGACAGCATCTTCCTGCTCCACTGACCAACTACCACTCCCCCGGGGCAGCACCTCAGCATCCCTAGCAATCTGTTGCAGCACAGATTGCTGGCCTGCTGCAACACCGTGAAAGTCCCGGTCGACAGTGGTAGACCCAGCCATGATGGCAGCAGTCAGAGCTTGCATTGCATCAAGCTGAGACTGCATGAGAGCAGTCTGAGATTGAATGCGACCAAGCATAGCCTGCTTTACAGCACTAAGATGTTGCATCACTTCTGTCTGTGCTGCAATGGAAGCTGCCAGATTGCCCATCATAGGCGGCATCAGGTCAGAGTCGCCACGGTCTCTCTGGGAGTCTACTATCCTTTGCGCAGAGCTCTGTGCAATGTTGGAGGCGGACTCCTCCACGCTCCTTACCATTGCCGAGAGGCTCTCAGGCACCCTTGCCATTGCACCTATCATCTCCGTGTGCATGCCCATCACCCTTCTTCTAACGGCCTCCCCATCGAGGTCCTCATCTGAGTCCTGTGCAGCAGAACTCACGCGTGAGCTCGCCCTCCGGGGAGCTGGCTCCCGAGCTATCCTTTTCCCCTGGTCCCCGGTGCCTCACCCTGTGCAGATCCCGCTACTATACTAGCCTTTAAAGAATGCGTAGTGACAGTATCTGAGCTGGTATCTGCGGGTGAGACATGCAGTGACGTGGTGTGTTCTTCCTCCTCCTCTTCTCCCGCCTCGCTCTCTACAGTGCCCTCAGGGACAGGCTGCTCAGGTGCTTGCTCATTATCCGAAAGTATAAAGGCACAAGATTCGGGTTAAGGTGAGGGGAGGGGGCGCAGGAAGGGAGAAATGCATGCATGCAGCATGATTAGCTGGAAAGTGGGAAAGGCTTGTGGGGTGAGGGGGAAGTGGGATGTGAGAAGAAGCAGTAGGGATGAACATACCGTGGTCAACATCACCGGTGGCCACGGCGCCCACCATCTGGCGCCCAATAGTCTCTAGCTCAGAAAGTGGTTGGGTGTCGGCTTGTCCCTTGCCTGTGCACTCCTGCTCCCTCCTGTTGTGAGCACCCTTGGCCTGCAAGAGAAAGGAAAGTGTGTGAGTGAGTGTGGAGCAATGTGTTTGGGTGATGTGCCTGCCATAGTTGAATAGCTGTCATTGTGTGCAAGGTGTGAGATGTGGGTGTGAGTGTTGGTAGGTAGAGATTGTTGGTGGGTGAGTGCTGGGATGTGTGGTGCTTTGGGCAGTGTGTGAAAATTGTGGTTCAGATGGTGATATGTAGCATTTGTTGAAGCATTCACTCACCCTGACCACCTGAGTGAGGTCGTTAAATATCTTCCTGCACTGTGTGTGGGTCCTGGGGACCACAGTGCTGCCCGAGACATGCTGTGCTATCTCCCTCCACATGGTGCGGAAGACTTGCGGCGAGGGCCTCCTGTCACTTGTCGGGTAGAGCACCGCCCTCTGCCTTTCTACTGCGAACACCAATGCCTCCAATGCATGATCGCAGAATCTGCGGGCTCTCTCCCTGGGGCGTGGATCTGCCATCATTACGACTGCTTGAGTTGTCCGGCTTCTTCCCCTTGACGTGCTGCTGCTGGCTGAGACAGCTGCACAGCCAGCAATGATGAAAATGAGGTTCCGCAGCATCAATGAACCTCCCCTTAAAGAACTGGAAAGAGCCTCTGTCAATGATGACTTGTGATTAGACTGCACCTGATATTGGTCAGCGCTTCGAGTTTAACGCCACTGAGCTAGGCCATTAGCGCTTGATTTAGCGCTCCAACCCTTTCTTTGTGCAATGAGACTGAATTTTGCGTGCAGTCTGAAACATTAGCACCTGGCGTTAATTCTCAAACTTTTCAAAAGTTACCGCCCATTCCTGGGCTAGAATGAATTTCTCCCCCTACATATTCCAAATAATCGCAGAAATTTGCAATGTGACACTGAAAGTGTGAGGGACAGTAAATGTGTGCTAGATGTATGCTTGATGATCCTTTGCTCCCTGCCCGCCCGCCTTTAGTTAGATCTAGGACTAGAAGGGGTTGTGAAATTGGACAGGAAACCTTCCTGCCAGTTGCCACCAATTCTGTGATTTTCCACCGTAAGTGACAGCGGCCTGTAATTACATCCTCAAATATGAGCAGGTGTATTCAAATAACACAGTTGTGATAGGAAAACGTCATACAACACATTTCCCATTATTACAAACATAGCGATGATGGATGCAGTTTGAAAGTGACATCCAGAATTGCTCTACTAAGTGGAGGGTGATTTAACACTTAAATCCTCCTCAAGGAAGTGTAAAGTTTCTCTAAAAACCGCCCTCCTCTTCCGCTGCCCTGCAGGGGGTGAAACCACTCTGCTGCTGCAGCTGCACAAAGCCTACAACAACAACAACTCTACCCCCCACCCCATCCACCCCTTTCCAAGGCTGGCTTCCCGTCACAGCCAGGAATCCTGTGGTGACCCTGACAAAATTCGGCTGACTCCAGAATAATGGCCAGGCTCGACCACGGCCATCTCGATCTTCAGAAACACAGCTCGCAGGTGCAGCAGGATTCCACCAAAGGGCAAAATCCCGCTCACTGTTTTTATTATATTGTCGAGGTGGCGTGGTGTTGACATCAGCAGTTTCGGTCCTGCTTTTTTCAGTTGTGTGTATCATGGCCAACACTGAATACCCAGAATCCATTTGAGGTCTATGATTGATGACATCTTCATTTGATGGATTTTTAAAAAAAATGAAATCATATGTGTCGATACGTATTCATTGATTTTGCACCATAACCTGGATCATTACGCAATTCCTTCTGTCTTATTCTAAAAGCAACAGTGGCACTGGACGTCATTGAGGACTCTACCAGCCTGTTTGCCCAACAGCCGGAAGATACATGAAGCGGATTACAATTGGCTGTGGAGGAAAAAGGGAAAAACAACTGAGTTATTGTAAGTGTCAGCTGTGGCTCAGTGGGTAGCACATTCGCCTCTGAGTTGGAATGGTTGTGGGTTCATAGTCCCACTCCAGGAACTTGAGCACCTAAAGCTAGGCTGACACTCCAGTGCAGTGCTGAGGGAGTGCTGCACTGTCGGAGGTGCCGTCTTTCGGATGAGATGTTAAACCGAGGCCCCGTCTGCTCTCTCAGGTGGACGTAAAAGATCCCATGACACTATTTCGAAGAAGAGTAGGGGATTTTTCTTTCTCAGGGTCATATGAATGATAATGAAATTGATGCTAGCAGTAATACAATAAAGAAGTAATTTAAGAACAGAACTACGATGTCTCACAAATGCATGCCTTGAATGAATAAAGGCTGTAGTTACCAGAAGGGCCTCGGGCCCTTAAAATAAATGGGTTAATACCTCTGTTAGAATGAATGCCATTATTGCCAAAAATAATTTCTCATCTTACATTATTAATCCATAAACTTTCATTTCAAGTTAAACCCTACTAAGATGTCGGGAGTTTTCTTTTATGTGAAACAATTTAATATCTTTCCACAAGGGGTCACTCTTTGATTAACAAAAGAGAACCATTTTTTAACAATTGAAAAATAGACTGTAGTGTAGATTGAACATCATTGAGGAGCCTACCAGCCTGTTTGCCCATCAGCCAGAAGATATATGAAGTGGATTACAATCGACTGTGGAGGAAATAGAAGGAAAAAACAATTGAGTTATTATAAAATCTATCACAATTATTAATCCAGCAGTAAACCACCAACTCTTTAAGTCTGAATATGTGCTGGGCTGACATATTTAGAGATCCTGTATTCAACTTTAAATTATTTCTCTGTAAACCCACAGTAATGCTGTCCCAAAGACCATTAATACCTGTTTGTGAAATCACACAGCCTGGTCCCGACACAGGGATCCTATATTGTAGAAAGATTGTCTCAGCTCCTATCATCCCTCTCTTTTCATTAGAATTAGCAAGAGCAGAAGTATTTAATCTACCTGCTTCAACATACTGAAAAATAGAAGTTGCCATTCATTAGTGGAAAACTTATTCAGTACATCCAGGCACAAAATGGTTAAAAAAACAAGCAAACAAAAGTAATAGCATGAACAAAACTCTGTAACATACAGATAATAATGGGTAGAAGGGGTAGGTTTTAAGGATGTAATGCAACCTCAGGTTTCAAACGATGGGTATATGCCTCCATGGGATGAAAATTGGTCAGATTTTATAATGGTCCACTCTGCCAGATTACGAAACAGGTGGTGAAGACAAAAATTTATCCCCGTGTATTTTATAATATAATCCCGGAAGTTTAGATTTCATTTAGGTGTCCTGGCCAATATTTATCCCTCAATCAACATCACAAAAAACAGATTATCTGCTCATTATCACATTGCTGTTTGTGGGATCTTGCTGTGCGCAAATTGGCTGCCGCGCTTCCTGCATTACAACAGTGACTACACTTCAAAAGTACTTCATTGGCTGTAAAGTGCTTTGGGATGTAAAAGGCACTGTATAAATGCAAGTTTTTTTTACTCTCAGTTATTTACTATTTATGTAATAATTCCACTTAAATAATGTATGCATGAATAATGCTTAAAACTAGCTACCCATTACAATTTTTCTTGTCTTTCTATATTTTATCGATATTACTCACCTGAATTGATCTCACTTTTTCCTCCCAAGGTCTAAATTATGCTTTCCTACAAGTTATTCTTCAACCCTGCCCCCTTAATGTGTTGAAATCAAAATTCATCGCACCATCTCTTACCCGAACTCATTGTTTCCCAGGCCCTCAAAACTGTGGAACTTCCTAGTTCCCTTGCTGCAACAGTCCTACTAGTTACAATCTTTAAAAAAAACTAAGCTATGCATTACCTCGCTGCCACTTCTCTCTCGATTTATTTCTGGTACCCTTGTCGGAATCCTGATCTATGCGCCATAGCCCTTCACCATGGTTTCGCAATTTAAAACAGATAAATCCTATTCCTTTGCACATTCTGAATCTTTTAGTTCATCAATTTATCAGAGCATCTTCCCTGGGTTTATAAAGGGAAGACACAGCGTGGATGAATTAGGATCAGAAATTAAGCTTCAGTGCTTACAAAACTCATGAACATAATAAGGATTCAAAGTGATTCTTCAGGTCTCTATTATGATAATTCCAATGCCACAGGAGAGGACGCATGAGATGTAATGTAATCCATTACACCGGTAATTACTATTCTCAGTTTTTAAATATTTAATTATTGTTACATTTGAAAGCTCCGAATAGATGAGAGGTGCTTTATAATTTAATGAAAAGTAAAGCATCATGTGATGCCAAAGCTCACAAACATTTCATATAATTATCATGTTTCAAAGAAGGGTCTATAATAATATTGACCATGGGAACTGGATTAGCCATTCAGCCCCTCAAGCCTGTTCCATCATTCAGTTAGATTGTGGCTGATCTGTACCTCAACTCCATTTACTCCCTTTTGCTCCATATCCTTTGATAAGAAATCTTGTATCAACGGGCCGTAATTTGCGGCCCCTACGGGTGCGTACGAGGTGTGTACGCGCCCGTACGGGCCGCGCAAGTTCCGGGTTTTCGCACGCGAAGTGCATGCGCGAAAAGCCGGAACTTGCGATCTGTCAAGAATCTTCCCCGCGGGAAGCCTCCGAGCGCAAATTCAGGGCCAATATTGAATTGCAAAAATGGTGCAAACTTTAGGTTTTGTCCTGGAGGTTGTTCCATGATTGATAGCTGCATTGCAGAATCAAGAGTCTGCACCATAAAAAGCACATTGAATTAGCTCTGAAATCGTTGTGATTTGCTACTAACTGGCATGCAAGAACAAAAGGTAGCTACTTCACGGATCCGGTATTTTCAGACTGCCTGCCCCAGAGTAAATAGAAATAGGAAATGGTATCAGAGTGCATGTACCCTGCTATCCCTCGCTGGTACCAGCGGTACAGATCTGAGATGAACATTCCCCCGGCATTTCTGTAGCTGGAGATATTCTACTTTGGGTCCATCAAACCCCACAATTAGTAGACATGGCTGTACTCCAAACTAATTGAGTCCACTTATGTTTCCTTTGTAACACTCTTTACCCTGTATGACTCACACAGATCAGCACTTGATGGGCTTGAAAAAGTTGCCAAGGGCTGGTAGGCCCCAAAAATCCATGGGCATGATCCCGATGGTTACACTGGGACCATGCGCACCGATACCCTCCATTGCTGACTTCAAATTTCACAGGCTCAGTGGGATGGCATCTAATTTGCATGGGGCGTGAGGAGCCAAAGCTGGAGTCTACCTGTCACCTGCAACTGGAAAATCTAGGCCTAGAAATTGGGTAAGGTACCTCCCAGCACCCGTTCTAAGTGGTGCAGGCAGCACCCAAAATTCATGCTGCCTGCTCATTTACATGATTGCAGCGCTGATCTCAGCGCTAAACCTGCTGCTGATTGGCTTATCACTCAACGGGGGGGGGGGGGGCAATATCGGGTGCAGTCCACTGGCTCAATGGTAACGAATCCCGAGGTCCAATATCAGGCGCACCTCTAGCCTCACCATTCAGGCACAGAGATTGCGATTCATTTTTTAAAAATGGTCGGTACGCTCTGAGCACAGCGTGGAGGCCCGAGGCTTGACCGATCTTGGGTCTCGGGCTTAATCAGCTGAATTCCGGTAAGCTGCGGGTGTCTGTCGTGCCTCCAGAGGCAGCTCGCCAGTGTAATGGCTTCAAATCTGGGTCGGCTGCCTCGCTGGCAGTGGCCCTCGGGTAAGACCTGGAGGGGAGGAGGAGGATGGTAGGTGAGTGATCGAGGGCTGGCAGTGGCTTCCAGGAGAGCTCTGGAGTCTGGAGGAGCATTGCTGGTCCTCCTGGCTTCACATGAAGGTAAGTTAAATTTCAAAAACTTAACTTCTCGTTGGCGGACGTTGGTTAGGCCACAACAAGTAATTGAAAACCTGAGCGGAGCCTGCCCAGTCCATAAACTGCCCAGCCCATGAACCACCCAGCTCATAATTCGCCCAGCCCATAATTCATAAGAATATAAGAACATGAGAAATAGGAGCAGCGGCAGCAGTGGGAGCGGCAGACCTGCGAGGGAGCAGCGGCTGTGGGAGAAAATAAAGGTTGGTGATTTTCAGGCCCAGTCGAGCGGCGACAGAATTCGAGAGTGACGCCACAGTACAGAAAGTGACGCCGGCGCAGGGGAAGAAGCTGATTGGTAAGTAGTGGGTGAGTGGTTTTTTTCTTCAATTTTAAGTTTATTTCTTTTAAGGTAGTTCATAGTTAAGGTAGTTCGGGAGAGCGAGAATCCAAGAGTTTAAGTTTGAGGTAAGAGTTGCACGGCCTGCAGCATGTGGGAATTCCTAGACGCTTCTTGCAGTCAGGATGAGCACATGTGCAGTAAGTGCCAACGGTTTGGCCAACTTGAGATCCGGTTTTCGGAGCTCGAGCATCAGCTGGAGGCACTGCGGTGTATCCGCGAGGCTGAGAGTTACGTGGATAGCACGTTTTTAGACGTGGTCACCCCGCAGCTTAAGAAAGTGCAGTCAGAGAGGGAATGGGAGACCACCAGTCAGAAGAAGGGGGGCAGGCAGGTAGTCAGGAAAGCCCCAGAGTGCATCTCACTCAACAACCGTTTTTCTGTGTTGGAAAACGGTGAAAGTGACGGTTCCGCTGGGGAGTGCAGCCAGAGCCAAGTTCACGGCACTGTGGGTGGCTCAGCTGCACAAGGGGGGAGGAGTAAGAATGGAAGGGCAATAGTGGTAGGAGACTCAATAGTGAGGGGTGCAGACAGGCGTTTCTGCGGCCGCAGACGTGACTCCAGGATGGTATGTTGCCTCCCTGGTGCCAGGGTCAAGGACGTCACTGAACGGCTGCAGGGCATTCTGAAAGGGGAGGGCGAACAGTCAGAGGCCGTGGTTCACTTTGGTACCAACGACATAGGTAGAAAGAGGGATGAGGTCCTGCAACAAGAATTTAGGGAGCTAGGAAGCAGATTAAAAAGCAGGACCTCAAAGGTTGTAATCTCTGGATTACTCCCGGTGCCATGTACTAGTGAGTATAGGAATAGAAGGATAGAGCAGATGAATGCGTGACTAAAGAGTGGGTGCAGGAGGGAGGGCTTTAGTTTCCTGGATCACTGGGTCTGCTCTGGGGAAGGCGGGACCTGTACAAGTCGGACGGGTTGCATCTGAACCGGAACGGGACCAACATCCTTGCGGGGAGGTTTGCTAGTGCTGTTGGGGGTGTTTAAACTAACTTGGCAGGGGGATGGGATATGGAGTGGAGCTATAGTAGAGGGTGATGCACAGCCAAATAAATAGGAAAAAACAAGTCAGTCTGGAAGGCAGAGCAAATATGTAATGGCACAAGGGGGTATGGCAAGGCTGGATAGCATTTATTTTAATACAAGGGGGGAAAAATTCAGTCGCGCCCCATTTGGGGCACAAATATCGTCCGGGCACAAAAATTAGCGCCTGGCGCTAATTATCGCCACTGACTGGAAACTTCACTTTTATCGACCCCTGAGGTGATTGGAGCGCTAAATCAGGCGCTTCACACCTGTCTTAAGGCGCAAAGGCCGAGGAGCGAGGCGCTAACTCAGAGCGCTGGCGAAGCTCATGTAATGTCAGTCAGCAATGGAACACACACTCAATGGCACCGGCCAGTTCTTAAAGGGGATGGTTAATCTTGCTTTCCATCCACATCCTGCTCATTGCAGCCTTGAATCTCGGCCTGGAGAGACCTGCACATCAAATGTGCTGGAAAGAACAATGGAGAGTGCCAGGCAAAGAGCTCAGAGTGCAGCCCCCACAGTCTCTGCTAAATCGATACAAGGAATGGCAAATCAAAATGAACCCGCAAAGTGCTGCTCAGTACCCAAAACTCCTTCACACAACGTTGAATCTCTCCAGAAGTCTCTCCCTCTCTCAGAATGCGTAGTTCAAAAATGGCACCAACAATAAAAGGCAGGAAGCGGACACCTTTAAATAGCGCTCCCCCTTTCCCTTCATGACTGCAGAATGCTCCCCTCAACCTGTCGTTGCTAGCGTCAGGCGGTAAGGCAGGGGGCGCCACTCAATATCCGCTCCGGGGCGATACCGGGGCGTTGCACACTCGAGTGACGTCATGATCTGCCGGCGCAGGAGATCGCAGCGATAAAGTTTAGCGCCGCCGCAAAATGTCTAGTTAAGTTCGCGAGCGGCGCAAACATCGCTGCGCCCGGGCGCTAGCTGCTTTGCGCCCCATTAGCGCCCTCTTAAGGCGCTAACGGGAGGCGCAACCAACTGAATTTTTCCCCCAAGGAGTCTTACGAGTAAGGCAGATGAATTGAAGATGTTGATGAACACATGGGAGTATGATATTGTTGCTATCACAGAGACATGGTTGAGGGAGGGGCAGGACTGGCAGCTCAATATTCTGGGGTATAGAATCTTCAGGCGAGACAGAGGGGGGTGTAAAAGAGGAGGGGGTGTCGCAATATTAATCAAGGAGTCAATTACTGCAGTAAGGAGGGATGATATCTTAGCAGGTTCCTCTAATGAGGCCATATGGGTAGAACTTAAAAACAAAAAGGGGGCAAGCACTTTGCTGGGAGTGTACTATCGGCCCCCAAACAGTCAAGGGGAGATAGAGGAACAGATATGTAGGCAAATCTCAGAGAAGTGTAGAAATAATAGGGTAATAATAGTAGGGTATTTCAACTTCCCCAATATTAACTGGGATAGTCAGAGTGTGAAAGGCTTAGAGGGTGCAGAATTCTTAAAGTGCATCCAGGAGAGCTTTTTGAGCCAGCATGTAGAAAGTCCTACAAGAGAGGGGGCGGTACTGGACCTAATTCTAGGGAACGTAGCCGGGCAAGTGGTAGAAGTGACAGTAGGAGAGCATTTTGGTGACAGTGACCATAATTCGTTGAGATTTAAGGTAGTCATGGAAAAGGACAAAGATGGACCGGAAATAAAGGTTCTAAATTGTTGGAGGGCGATTTTAATATGATAAGGCAGGATCTGGCCAAAGTGGACTGGGATCAGCTACTTATAGGAAAATCCACATCAGAGCAGTAGGAGTCATTCAGAAAGGAAATAGAGAGAGTACAGCGCCAATATGTTCCCGTAAAGGTCAAGGGTGGGACCAACAAGTCCAGGGAACCCTGGATGTCAAGGGATATACAAGAATGGATTAGGAAAAAAGGGAGGCTTTTGGTAGATAAAAAGGACTAAAAACAGTGGAAGCCCTAGAGGAATATAGAAAGTGCAGGGGGGTACTTAAAAAAGAAATTAGGAGAGCGAAGAGGGGGCATGAAAAAACACTGGCGGGCAAAATAAAGGAAAATCCCAAGGTGTTTTATAAGTATATTAAGGGCAAGAGGATAACCAGGGAAAGAGTAGGGTCCATTAGGGACCAAAGTGGCAATCTGTGTGTAGAGCCAGAAGATGTAGGTGAGGTTTTAAATGAATATTTTGCATCTGTGTTCACTATGGAGAAGGACGATGTAGGCATAGAAATCAGGCAGGGGTATTGTGATATACTTGAACAAATTAGCATTGAGAGGGAGGAGGTACTAGCGGTTTTAGCGAGCTTAAAAGTGGATAAATCCCCAGGCCCAGACGAGATGTATCCCAGGCTGCTGTGTGAGGCAAGGGAGGAGATTGCAGGGTCTCTGACACAAATTTTCAGAACCTCTCTGGCCACAGGGGAGGTCCCAGAGGACTGGAGGACAGCTAACGTAGTACCATTATTCAAGAAGGGTAGTAGGGATAAACCAGGGAATTACAGGCCAGTGAGCCTAACATCAGTGGTAGGGAAATTATTTGAAAAAATTCTGAGGGACAGAATTAGTCTCCACTTGGAGAGGCAAGGATTAATCAAGGATAGTCAGCATGGCTTTGTCAGGGGGAGATCATGTCTAACCAATTTGATTGAATTTTTCGAGTGGGTGACTAGGTGTGTGGATGAGGGTAGTGCAGTTGATGTAGTCTACCTGGACTTCAGTAAGGCTTTTGACAAAGTCCCACATGGGAGACTGGTCAAGAAGGTAAGAGCCCATGGGATCCAGGGCAATTTGGCACATTGGATCCAAAATTGGCTTAGTAACAGGAGGCAGAGGGTGATGGTTGAAGGTTGTTTTTGTGACTGGAAGCCTGTGTCCAGTGGTGTACCACAGGGATCGGTACTGGGTCCCTTGCTGTTTGTGGTGTACATTAATGATTTAGATATGAATGTAGGAGGTATGATCAGTAAGTTCGCAGATGACACGAAAATTGGTGGAGTGGTAAATAGCGAGGAGGGCAGCCTCAGGCTACAGGACGATATAGATGGGTTGGTCAGATGGGCAGAACAGTGGAAAATGGAATTTAACCCTGAAAAGTGTGAGGTGATGCATTTTGGGAGGACTAACAAGGCAAGGGAATACACAATGAATGGTAGGACCCTAGGAAGGACAGAGGATCAGAGGGACCTTGGTGTGCATGTACATAGATCCCTGAAGGCAGCAGGACAGGTAGATAAGGTGGTTAAGAAGGTATATGGGATACTTGCCTTCATTAGCCGAGGCATAGAATATAAGAGCAGGGAGGTTATGATGGAGCTGTACAAAATGCTAGTTAGGCCACAGCTGGAATACTGTGTGCAGTTCTGGTCGCCACACTATAGGAAGGATGTGATTGCATTGGAGAGGGTGCAGAGGAGATTCACCAGGATGTTACCTGGGCTGGAGTGCTTCAGCTATGAAGAGAGACTGGACAGGCTGGGGTTGTTTTCCTTCGAGCAGAGAAGGCTGAGGGGGGACCTGATTGAGGTGTACAAAATTATGAGGGGCATAGATAGGGTAGATAGAAAGGAACTTTTCCCCTTAGTAGAGGGGTCAATAACCAGGGGGCATAGTTTCAAGGTAAGGGGCAGGAGGTTTAGAGGGGATTTGAGGCAAAACTTTTTCACCCAGAGGGTGGTTGGAATCTGGAACTCACTGCCTGAAAGGGTGGTAGAGGCAGGAACCCTCACAACATTCAAGAAGCATTTAGATGAGCACTTGAAGCGCCATAGCATACAAGGCTACGGACCAAGTGCTGGAAAATGGGATTAGAATAGACAGGGCTTGATGGCCGGCGCGGACACGATGGGCCGAAGGGCCTCTTTCTGTGCTGTATAACTCTATGACTCTCTAGGAGCAGGAGTAGGCCATTTGGCCCCTCGAGCCTGCACCGCCATTCAATAACATCATGGATGATCTTCTATCTCAACTCCACTTTCCTGCACTATCCCCATATCCATTGATTCCTTTAATACCCCCAGTGCATAATTTGCCCATCCCATATCCACCCAGCCCATAATTTGCCCAGTCCAATATCCGCCCAGCTCATAAACCGCCCAGCCCGTAATCCGCCCAGCGCAGAATCCGCCCAGCCCGTAATCCGCCCATAATTTGCCCGAGTCCATAATTTGCCTCGCCCAATATCCACCCAGACCATAATCCGCCCAGCCCATAATCTGCGCAGCGCAGAATCTGCCAAGCCCGTAATTTGCCCAGCGCAGAATCTGCCCAGCCTATAATTTGCCCAGCCCAGAATCCGGCCAGCGAAAAATTTGCCCAGCGCTGATGAATTTTGCTGAGGGGTCCTTAAGCAAGTGTTAGACTCCTCATTAACAAATACCAGGGACGCCTGAGAATCCGCCATTACTAAATGACAGTGACTGTAATGCTGGTGTGGGATGTTGCGCTCCATTACAGACCCTTTCTCCCCTGTCTTCCGCCCAGAAAACAGGTGCAATGAGGACCAATTTCTCTCCCCTATGTGTTTTAGCAAGAGAATCTACTCCTTTTGTTCCAATATTATTTGGGCATTTTCATAGCTGGGAATAAAGAAACATATGATTTTCCATACAAAAAGAAAATACTGCAGATGCTGGAAATCTGAAATAAAAACAGAAAATGCTGGAAAAACTCAGCAGGTCAGGCAGCATCTGTGAAGAGAGAAACAGAGTTAACGTTTCAGGTCGATGACCTTTCATCAGAACTGGAAAAAAGCAGGAAATGGAACAGATTTTTAAGCAAGTGTAGGGGCAGGGAAATGGGGGAGGGGCTGAAAGAACAAAAGGGAAGGTCTGTGATAGGATAGAAGGCAGGAGAGGTTAAGAGACATTAAGAGATATTCAAGGCAAAAGGAGATGGTAATGGAACAGGTTAAGAAACAAAGGATGGCTCTAGATGAAGTGTAAATTGCGCTGGCAGAATGAAAGACAGCTGCCGTGTGGGAGAGAAGAACAGAAGGCACAAACAAAAAGTGTGGATAAAAATATATATATGATAGGGGCCAAGGTTATGATCTGAAATTGTTGAACTCTATGTTGAGTCCAGAAGGCTGTAAAGTGCCTAATCGAAAGATGAGGTGCTGTTCCTCGAGCTTACGCTGAGCTTCAGTGGAACAATGTAAGAGGCCGAGGACGGTGAGGTCTGAGTGGGAGTGGAGCGGTGAATTAAAGTGACAGGCGACCGGATGCTCGGGGTCCCCCTTACGGACTGAACGGAGGTGTTCCGCAAAGCGGTCACCCAATCTGCGTTTGGTCTCCCCAATGTAGAGGAGACCACATCATGAGCAGTGAATACAGTATACTAAATTGCAAGAAGTACAAGTAAATCGCTGTTTCACCTGGAAGGGGTGTTTGGGGCCCTGGACAGTGGGAAGGAGGGAGGTATAAGGGCATGTGTTGCATCTCCTGCGCTTGCACGGGAAGGTGCGGGCGAAGGGTAAGGGGTGTTGGGGGTGATAGAGGAGTGGACTAGGGTGTCGCGGAGGGAGCGGTCCCTACGGAATGCTGAAAGGGGAGGTGAGGGGGAGATGCGTTTGGTGGTGGGATCACACTGGAGGTGGCGGAAATGGCGGAGGATGATCCATTGAATGTGGAGGCTGGTGGGGTGAAAGGTGAGGACAAGGGGAACTCTATCGTGGTTCCGGGAGGGAGGGGCAGGGGTGAGGGCAGAAGTGCGGGAGATAGAACGGACACGGTCAAGGGCCGTGTCAACCACTGTAGAGGGGAATCCTCGGTTGACGAAAAAGGAAGACATGTCGGAAGCACTGGTTTGGAAGGTGGTATCGTCAGAGCAGATGCGGCGGAGATGGAGAAACTGGGAGAATGGAATAGAGTCCTTACAGGAGGCGGTGTGGGAGGAAGTGTAGTCCAGGTAGCTGTGGGAATCAGTGGGCTTGTAGTGAATGTTTGTCAATAATCTATCCCCAGAGATGGAGACGGAGAAGTCGAGGAAGGGAAAGGAAGAGTCGGAGATGGACCATGTGAAGGTGAGGGAAGGGTGGAAATTGGAAGAAAAGTGAATTAAATTATCTAGTTCAGGGCGAGAGCAGGAAACGGCACCGATACAGTCATCAATGTACCGGAAAAAGAGGTGAGGGAGGGGACCCGAGTAGGACTGGAACAAAGAGTGTTCCACATATCCCACGAAAAGGCAGGCATAGCTAGGACCCATGCGGGTTCCCATAGCAACACCTTTGATTTGGAGGAAGTGAGTGGAGTCAAAGGAGAAGTTGTTCAATGTGAGAACAAGTTCAGCCAGGCGGAGGAGGGTGGTGGTGGATGGGGACTGGTTGGGCCTCTATGCAAGGAAGAAGTGGAGCGCCCTCAGGCCATCCTGGTGGGGGATGGAGGTGTAGAGGGATTGTACGTCCATAGTGAAAAGGAGGCAGTTGGGGCCAGTAAACTGGAAACTGTTAAAGTGACGGAGGGCGTCGGAAGAGTCACGGATGTAGGTGGGAAGAGACTGGACAAGGGCCAAACACCCCTTCCAGGTGAAACAGCGATTTACTTGTACTTTTTGCAATTTAGTATACTGTATTCACTGCTCACGATGTGGTCTCCTCTACATTGGGGAGACCAAACGCAGATTGGGTGACCGCTTTTTGGAACACCTCCGTTCAGTCCGTAAGGGGGACCCCGAGCTTCCGGTCACCTGTCACTTTAACTCACCGCTCCACTCCCACTCGGACCTCACCGTCCTCGGCCTCTTGCATTGTTCCACGGAAGCTCAGCGTAAGCTCGAGGAACAGCACCTCATCTTTCGATTAGGCACTTTACAGCCTTCTGGACTCAACATAGAGTTCAACAATTTCAGATCATAACCTCGGCCCCTATCATATATATATTTTTTATCCACACTTTTTGTTTGTGTCTTTTTTCTTCTCTCCCACATGGCAGCTGTCTTTCATTCTGCCAGCGCAATTTACACTTCATCTAGAGCCATCCTTTGTTTCTTAACCTGTCCATTACCAGCCACTTTTGCCTTGAACATCTCTTAATGTCTCTTAACTTCTCCTGCCTTCTATCCTATCACAGATCTTCCCTTTTGTCCTTTCATCCCCTCCCCCATTTCCCAGCCCCAACACTTGCTTAAAAATCTGTTCCATTTCCTGCTTTTTTCCAGTTCTGACGAAAGGTCATCGACCTGAAACGTTAACTCTGTTTCTCTCTTCACAGATACTGCCTGACCTGCTGAGTATCTCCAGCATTTTCGGTTTTTATATGATTTTCCATACTATGGGCTCTGGACACTTATTAAATATGTCTAGCCTACTTGCATGAGTGCAGCTGTAGTGCTAATTAATATTGACCCATTCTAATTCACAGCATTGCCCAAAGCCATCAACAATGACCTTCTCCTACTAAGCAGATAATTGCCAGGAGGACCTAAAATAACTGGTGTCAGCAATGAGAGACTTTATTACAGCAGACAAAGAGCTGTCTTTTATTAGGTGTTAGTCTACGTATAGTGGTCTATTCTTCAAACAGTGAATGAGATAAGAAATTGCCCTCATTTAAAAAAAAATATTTTCTCTCCCTCTTTAGGTCTGCGTACTATTCCCCAAACAAGTTATCAGGCAGTCAAGTGTAATGCGTGCGTGCGTATGTGTCTTTTATAGAGTCATGCTGCATTGAGGCTGCAATTTTTTCCTGCACTCAATATACAACTGTTATTTTTCCTGTTCTCTCTTGTTATGTGTTTAAGCAAAATATGTAAGTTACTGATCTAACAACTAGATAGGAAACAATGATCCTGGTAAAAGTCTTATAGTAACATTACCAATATACCACACATTACATTGAGCTGCCAAGCTCAAGCTCCTCTGCCAGTTCTATTCCATAGTTGGATGCTTAGAGCTGTGGGACAATGGTATGGGTTGATTTGCGCTCTGATTTCCTTCTCGCTTCCATTGGGGAAATACCTCAAATTCACTTGGCATTTCCTCTGTTGACCAGGGTTATGTGGGAATCACAGACACAAGCCACTGTGTGACACAGAGGGGGGGATTTTTCAGGGGGTTAGCGGGTGCATTTGTTGGCGTGTTGGGTGGGAAATGTTATTTTTGACAGCGGTAGGGAACCTGCTGTCAACCCGATGCCATGCTAGTTTCCCAGATGTCGGGTCTGTCATCGCTGAACAGACCATGCAGCGGGGGAGGCAATTTAGGTGATTAAGAGCTTGTTAACAGCCACTTACAAACTATTTTGAGCTCACCTTTAAATTTTACAAGGTTGCGCACAGGTTCCACGCTGCTCAGGGATCATGTCAGCTCAGCAAGTCGGGAGCTGTGTCACCATGAAATCATCTCTTTACTTGACAGCTGCAAATGTGCTATAAAAGCTCCCATCTCATAGCTGTTCACTTTCCAAGGTCAGAAGCTGTTGCTTATCGCATTTGGAAGACAGATTGAGCTTTATGCAGGTTGCAAGTGTTTGGAGTAAACCCTCTATCCAGTGCTACCTCACTGGAACGATCTCTCTCACCATTGACAGATCACTTCTGTCATCTCAACTTCACCTGTCATCTATTACATCAGCATAGGTGCCCTCGAAACTATCTCACCTTGGTCCTCATAATCCCACCACGATCAGCCCCAACACCAGCAGCACCAGGCACACCAGCAGCACCAACAACAACATCAACCTTCTCCGCAATCAACTGATGCTGCACAGGACACAGGTCATCAGCACCCGACCACATTGCTGCCCGGGAGGCCTGGGATGGCCTCACCATGGCCAGATTTACTTCACTTGACGCTGTACACCCTGGATGCCACATGATGTGCCAGGTTGGCACCACCCCACACCAACACCATAAAGCAGCCCTACAATGCCCAAGCCATTCCTTTTACACTCATCACCATTGCGGGTGGTACCGTTATGTCTCACCATTCACTGCAACTCACTAAGCCTCTTCCAAAGGTGCACACAAATCTGTCCAAGAACGCAAAGTGTTGCAAATAAAGTTTTCAATATTTGACACTACATTAACAGAAACTTCACATGAACATTGGCTAAAACACACAAGTGCCTACCCTTGTGTGTTGTTAGTTGATATGATTGCACTAGGATGAGGGTGAGTGTGCGGGGTGGCTACTGAGATGGGGAAGTGATAACATAGATAGAGAGGGATGGGTGGAGGTGCAAGGTAAGTTGGTGTGAGTAAAGATGTGCAGGAGTAGGGTAGGGAAGGCAGAGTGATGGGGATGTGATGAGTGGCACAGCAGGATGATGTTGAGTGTGGCTTTGCAGTAATGTTTTGTGATACTGAGATCATTGAAAGGTTTGTGCCACTGCAGCCTGGTCCTCCTGATGATATCCCTGTTTGTGCCCTCCTGTGCAATGTGCAACCAGATTGCGTTGGTCTCCTGGGGAGGTCTCTTCCGTCCATGTGAAGGGAAGAGGATCGCCCTGCGTGCTGAGAGCCTGGGTGCAGCCGTGCACCTTTGTGCAGGCTTGTCAGTGTTTGCAGCACCTCAATGCTGTAGAATACTGACAACAGAACTATGCTAATGCTATAGGAATATTTTTCCATTGATGTGATCCCAGTGAAAATCATTGCATAGCCAGAGCACATATTGGAATATCAGGCATGATGGATTGGAGTGTCTGTTATGAAGCCTGCCTGATTTTCTGTGTATTACCATTAATGCAAAGTGCGGTAGGCTGCATAACAGCTGCACTATCCACGAGGCCAGATATTCCAACATCACTCCTGGCATGGAATGCTCTGTGTCAGAAACACAAAGGCAGAAAATTACCCCCTTATCTTATTAATCAATGATACTTTAAAAAAAATCTGTGTTGTAAATTACTGGAAATGAAAACTAAAACTCATTTTTTTCAGTAATCAGTTCATGTCCATGTATCGGAGCACAAACATATTATTAAAATATATATATATTTTTTCCCCAGCTGCATCTTCTGATATTTATACTTTTACAATAGCACTATGAGTAATGTCATGGCAGATCCACTAGTTTAAGATCAATTACAATTGAAGTACCACATCTGCTACCTAGCAGTGGTCACCACTTTGCTTGTGAGTAGCTAAGCAGACTATAGCCAACAAACAACAGCCAACAGTTGGATTTCTAGGCAGGGCACAGGACAGTGATAGATGGCGTAAGTTCATTGTTCCATCTGTCATTCTAGCTAGCCCACAGAAAGAGTCGAGGGAGAGACGATCAAATGGATTAGGGAATTAATTCCTGATTCACCAAATCAATTAAAGAAAATTTAAGTATATACATATATTTAAATTGTGTTTTAATGTTTTGTAAACAGCAAATTGGTTTCTTAGTATGTGCCTTTAGGGAGAAAAATATATAATTTATACTGGAATAAAATCATCCAGCTCCTTCACCGTTTTTTTTTCTCCAGCAACAGTGGTCAGGGGTGTAATATTCTTAGTAACAGTGTAATGCTGAGGTTCTGGGTTAGGCAGTACTGTACAATATGCTAATAAAGGTGAATACTGGTCTTGGAGTTTGGAAGGAGCTGTTATGCAATATGTTAATTGTATGAATAATTCAGATATCTAGTGAAGAGGCTGTTGAGAAATATGCAAATTATATGTTACAGTGGCAACCCCATTATATGCAGCGAGGATTGGACAAATGATGTAACAGGATTGATTTCATCATTACTGACTACAGAAAGATTAACATTTGGATTTAGTAGTACATCAACATATTGCCAAGGAATGTTTTTATATTGTGACTATAAGACTTTGGTGCTACAGGTTTAATATAGGCATAGAATAACCACAAGGAATGGATATCTAACTCTAAACAATCATAGATCATACTTGGTGGCAGGTTGTTACTTTTGAAACCTAACAGTGTCATGAATTCACATCCCACTGTTGATCATATTGGACAGGATTTGGCATTTCTTGGCTCTGTTATTGCACCGTATGCTTCATCTTAGAGGGGATAATCAACCTTTGTATTGGATGATGAGTCCATCCCTCTTTTTTTCAGTTTTCTCTCTTCCCTGATCTCCCTGTGTCACATACCAGTTGTGGCTAAGCAGGCTTCTGGTTAGTTCCCAAGCCTCCGCCAATGTGAATGATGGTGGCCAGGAGTTGAATCTCCATCTTATTTTTTTGCCCTTCATTCTTGTGGGGAGATTACCTTGGTTTTTCTTGCTGGTTCCTTATAATGATGAAACTGAGATTTTTTTTTAAAAATGGGAAATTATGCACAGAAACAAATATCCCAATGTCTGTGGTCCAGAGAAAATCCAGCATATGCTGGCAATGTTTTCAAACACTTGTAAAAACAGATGGCTAGATTTTTCTGACTGGTGGGATGAGCTGCTCTTGGACTGGGCAAACGAGGTGTGGGATATTGGGCGGAGAGCCATATCACTAGAATCCTGCACAGATCGCGGTGCGGATTTTTCTGGCTGGTCTTTCCTGTCCAAAAGTTTTATTTAAATATTAAACTCTATGCTAATGACATTAAAATGAGGCTGGCACAATGCCCCAGTGTTCTTGCGGGGAATGCACCAGGTGCTCAGCTCCCCAAATGAAAGGTCTTCGAAGGGAGGGCAGGATGCATGCTGTCAGGAAGCAGTGCTGCTACATATTTCACTGCAGTAAGCTAAACTCTGAAAAATTGTATTGGATTGAGCAGTACTCTCTAATTGTGTGTTTCGGAGGTGGAAGGAAGGATGCAAGGCAGATTTGTTTGCAGCTTTCATCTACTTTTACACATGCAACCATGCCTGCAGAGTCAGGCATGCTTACCTGGGAATGTCCAAGGGTAATTGTCTACACAGGTACTATTTCATCAAAGAGGCAGCGATGGACAGGTGCTGCCTGTTGGAATCTAACCTGCAGATGACCATCATCAAAAGGACAGTACAAGTGTCTGCCAAGGTGATAGGTGAGACTAGAACTAGGGGGCATAATCTTAGAATAAGGGGCTGCCGTTTCAAAACTGAGATGAGGAGAAACTTCTTCACTCAGAGGGTAGTAAATCTATGGAATTTGCTACCTCAGAGAGCTGTGGAAGCTGCGACATTAAATAAATTTAAAACGGAGATAGACAGTTTCCTAGCTGATAAGGGAATTAAGGGTTATGGGGAGCGGGCAGGGAAGTGGACGTGAGTCTAAGTTCGGATCAGCCATGATCCTATTGAATGGCGGAGCAGGCCCGAGGGGCCAAATGGCCTACTCCTGATCCTACTTCTTATGTTCTTATGTTCTTATGTAAGGTCACCATGCTCTCCTGAACTGTTATGCCTCAGGCTAAATCAAAGCTACCTTAGGGGGTATTAGCAGCACCAGTCATTCTGCAGCGTATTGGTGCCTGTCACTTGTGTTTTGTTGTCAGGGTTAACACCGTCTACAACAATGACAATAACTTGTATTTATATAAAGCGTATTAATGTGTAGAGCTGCCAAAAACAGGGGCGATGGGCAGGTGGTACCTGTTGTGGGACAGAATACATGTGAAAGAGTTTGAGACAAATTTGTGTTTATATAGGATAGAGGAAGGGAGGCCAATAAAGAAAGCTGGGATCTCTGAGTGTTTCTTCAGGACTTCCATAGAACAAAAGAGGAAAACTTGTTAGCATCCCTTCAAATGCTACTTATATTGCAATAAATTGTATGCTATGATGTTATTCTTGAGTGTATGAGTGAGTGAGTACAGCACAGAGATAATTACAATGAGGAGGCGCTAGTGAACATGGTTATGTAAAGATGGGGAGGGTAGCTCCCTCACATACAAAAAAGGTGCTTAGAATGGCAACATGTCATCTACAGTCAATGCTTCCTCCCCCACTTTGAGGACCTGGACGACCTTGTGGAAGAAGGTACATGATTTAGAAAGAAGCACAAAGAAAAGGCAGGATTATTAAATTACTGTGGAGTAGGAGCACAGTGCATGTATCTATGTGGGGGAGAAACTACACTGTAAAAGATATGTGATGTACTCAGTGAGGAGAATGGTTTTAGGCACCCATGTTGGAGGAATTCCAAAACCTTATGAATGCCCATTTTCTATGCTTACACAGATCAATGGACACCATGAGGAAAGACACCCTATCAGTTGTGTGCACAGAGTAACCAAGACATTGCTGGTTTGTGATCATTTCAACAGCACTGTGAAAAGATTGGCATCATTGTCATGGGGTAGGAGATTATTGCTGCTTTGATTGCTAATTCAATCAAATGTGAGAAGTCGCACAACACCAGGTTATAGTCCAACAGCTTTATTTGAAATCACAAGCTTTCGGAGCGCTGCTCCTTCATCACCTGACGAAGGAGCAGCGCTCCGAAAGCTTGTGATTTCAAATAAAGCTGTTGGACTATAACCTGGTGTTGTGCGACTTCTCACATTTGTCCACCCCAGTCCAACACCGGCATCTCCACATCATAATTCAATCAAAGCTGACAGGTAATGTTGTTCCGCACAGTTGTGTTTCTACATCGAAAAGAGGGAACCCCTACAATCCAGGGACCCTCTTATGATCTATTATGATTACTGCAGAATTAGGAAATCTGCTTGCAATCAGCTCAAATAAGTCATCATCAGAGACTTTGTCACTAAATATTTGCTGATAGATGCTTCTAGAATTCCAGACATTGAGCATGAGGCACAATCCTGGCATAAAATGGCCAGAAGTGCAGCATAAAGGAAGCACAATTGGATGGGACCGGGAAACGCCGGGTCCATCTAGAAGTTCCTTCACTGGCAGTTTTGAAGGGGTCTGGGTTGGATGGAACTGCTATCCAACTTGGCCCTTGATTTAGAAAGAGTCAGTGCAGAAGGAAGGGCTTTCCTACACCGAGAATTCCCTTGACTCCAATCTCCGTTCCATCCTTCCATCTGGATGCTGGGAAAACCCCAACATACAAGTCACAAAAGGAATGGGTGTGAGGCCCAGCGCGGTCATGGCCTGGAAGATCCCGGAAATCTGCCATGAAAAGGTTTGATTGGCCCTCCGATAAAGGGAACTAATCTGTTGAGGTGCTTGCACATTTTGGGCGCTGCCTCAGAAAGCACAGAGCCCCAGTGACTACACAGACCCCTTGTCCTGATCTCAGGGCTAGTTGCCGATACAGTTATCAGATGCTTGCAGTTCACCAGTTAGCTATGCAGCCACCCACTAGTCCTTCAACTAAGGGAGCACTTAATTGCCAGGCACATCTGCAACCATCATGGAAAATTCATGACACACAAGCAACGAACATGGCAAAAAAATAATTAAACCCATCAGCAGAGGCACTGTACTAATTAATAAAATTAGTTCACCGTTACTATATCTTCCAGTCTGTCATTCTTTCATTGTGTAGAAAATAAAGTGCTAGTTGTCCAGAGGCTGAGCATTAAATATGTAGCACACAGCTAAAATTAAACAGGAATGGAAAATAGCAGAATCACAATTGTAAATATGTCCTAGAGAAAAAAATAAGGGGGAGTTTTTAACACCCTCCGTCTGGCATAAACCGGGCAGATTGGGAGTTAAAATCCAAGCGGTTCGGTTATTGCTTGTTTCCTGCAGAGCTCACTGGAAGAACTGAGCAATAAAACCCTCCTGCATCTGTTTCCCCGCCTCCAATGTCTACTCCACAGATGTTTCTTGCTGAGGGGCATGAAGTGGGATGTGTAGTGAGAGAGGATTGTCGCAGGTTCCTAATGGTGGGTGCTGCAATGCCCCGTGGTATAAAAGTTGATGGAAATCAAGATCTTCAGTGGTCATGCATTGCAGATGGTTGACTGTCCCTGCAGGTCTTCATGAACCAAGTGGTCTACCTCAGTCACTCTGATATATTAATAGTAGAAGTGAATGGGAAAATGTGGCTGCAGTGTGTACCATCTACAAGATGCACTGCAGCAACTTACCAAGGCTTCTTCGGCAGCACCTCCCAAACCCGCGACCTTTTCCACCTAGAAGGACAAGGGCAGCAGGCGCATGGGAACACCACCACCTCCAAGTTCCCCTCCAAGTCACACACCATCCTGACTTAGAAGTATATCGCCGATTCTTCATCGTCGCTGGGTCAAAAACCTGGAACTCCTTACCGAACAGCACTGTGGGAGTACCTTCACCACACGGACTGCAGCGGTTCAAGAAGGCGGCTCACCGCTACCTTCTCAAGGGCAATTAGGGATGGGCAATAAATGCTGGCCTTGCCAACGACGCCCACATCCCATAAATGAATAAAAAAAATTAAAAATGGAATTCAATATAGGCAAATGTGAGGTCATCTACCTTGGACTTAAAAAGATTAGATCAAAGTATTTCTAAATGGTGAAAAGCTAGAACCAGTGGAGGTCCAAAGAGACTTAGGGGGTCCATGTACATAGATCATTAAAATGTCATGGGCAAGTAATGAAAATAATCAAAAAGGCTAATGGGATGCTGCCCTTTATATCTAGAGGACTAGAATACAAGGGGGTAGAAGTTATGCTACAGCTATACAAAGCCCTAGTTAGACCACACCTGGAGTACTGTGTTCAGTTCTGGGCACCACACCTTAGGAAGGATATATTGGCCTTGGAGGGAGTGCAGTGTAGATTTACCAGAATGATACGTGGACTCCAAGGGTTAAATTACAAGGAGAGATTACACAAACTAGGGTGGTATTCCATGGAATTTAGAAAGTTAATGGGTGATTTGATCGAAGTTTTCAAGATATTCAGGGGAACTGATAGGATAGATAGAGAGAAACATTTTCTGCTGGTTAGGGAGTCTAGGACTAGGGGATATAGACTAAAGGTTAGAGCCAGGACTTTGAGGAGTGAAGTTAGGAAACACTTCTACACGCAAAGGGTGGTAGAAGTTTGGAACTCTCTTCCGCAAACGGCAGTTGATGCTGGGTCAATTGTTAATTTTAAATCTGAGATTGATAGATATTTGTTAACAAAGGTAACAAAAGTTGTCAGCTGTGGCTCAGTGGGTAGCACACTCGCCTCTGTGTCAGAAGGTTGTGGGTTCAAGTCTCACTCCTGGGACTTGAGCACATAAAGCTAGGCTGACACTCCAGTGCAGTGCTGAGGGAGTGCTGCACTGTTGGAGGTTACATCTTTCAGATGAGATGTTAAACCAAGGCCCCGACTGCTCTCTCAGGTGGATGTAAAAGATCCCACGGCACTATTTTGAATAAGAGCAGGGGAGTTCTCCCCGGTGTCCTGGGCCAATATTTATCCCTCAACCAACATCACTAAAAACAGATGATCTGGTCATTATCACATTGCTGTTTGTGGGATCTTGCTGTGTGCAAATTGGCTGCTATGTTTCCCACATTGCAACAGTGACTACACTTCAAAAGTACTTCATTGGCTGTAAAGTGCTTTGAGTTGTCCAGTGGTCATGAAAGGCGCTATATAAATGCAAGTTTTTCTTTCTTTCTTTAAGGGATGTGGGGCAAAGGCGGGTAAATGGAGTTAGGTCATAGATCAGCCATGATCTCATTGAATTGTGAAACAGGCTCGAGGGGCTAAATGGTCTACTCATGTTCCTATGTCACAATGACATTGGTGAGCCTGCGCCTCCTCTGGAACTGTTCCTCACTATGTTATAATTGACTCTATGATGGTAGATCCGTTGCCTGGGGTAGCTGCTATGATTGTGAGCTTACCAGTCCCTATTCAATCCTTCATCACAATACGCTTAGCAAATGGTCGCTAGCAGAAAACTCTGGGGCTATTCACTGCTCACCTAATACTCACTTATTCCAGGTTTGAACTACTGTAACCGTTCACTGTTTTATGTGCTTCCGTAGCTGCAGAATGCAGCATTAGTTGCTCATATGACCTTTAAGAAGACCTTCTATAATCAAATTTTCACAAGCATTTCAAACCCCTTTTTCAGGGTGCTTGGAGCATGGAAGTTTAATCCATTGCTGCTTTGTCTTATCTATCTGCCACTCTTTACATATATCTTTATTTCATAAGGTTTCACTAACAGGAGAATGTTAGGCCTTAATACTGGGTCCTGAAATTACATACCAGCTGATGAACATTTAATGCGCTTGTGTGAAAATCTGCTATTTTATTGCCACTTAAAACCTCCACTAAAATCATGAGAGAAGGATTTCAGACAAACACATTTGCCTGGATATTAACAGGGACAGGTTATGTAGGCGGGGGTTGGCATTTCGGACGGGAAACCCGGGTTTCGTCGCATGCTGTGGAGTATTACTATTGCCAAATCCCCCAACAGCAACATCCTACCATTGACCAGAAACTTAACTGGACCAGCCACATAAATACTGTGGCAACAAGAGCAGGTCAGAGGCTAGGTATTCTGCGGCGAGTGTCTCACCTCCTGACTCCCCAAAGCCTTTCCACCATCTACAAGGCACAAGTCAGGAGTGTGATGGAATACTCTCCACTAGCCTGGATGAGTGCAGCTCCAACAACACTCAAAAAGTTAGACATCATCCAAGAGAAAGCAGCCCGCTTGATTGGCAACCCTTCCGCCACCTTAAACATTCACTCCCTCCACCACTGGCACACCGTGACTGCAGTGTGTACCATCTACAAGATGTACTGCAGCAACTTACCAAGGCTTCTTCGGCAGCACCTCCCAAACCTGTGACCTCTACCACCTAGAAGGACAAGGGCAGCAGGCGCATGGGAACACCACCACCTCCAAGTTCCCTCCAAGTCACACACCATCCTGACTTGGAAATATATATCACCGTTCCTTCATCGTCGCTGGGTCAAAATCCTATAACACCCTCCCTAACAGGACTATGGAAGTACCTTCACCACATGGACTGCAGCAGTTCAAGAAGGTGGCTCACCACCACCTTCTCAAGGGCAATTAGGGATGGGCAATAAATGCTGACCTTGCCAGCGATGCCCACATCCCAGGGACGAATAAAAAGAAAGCAACTCCACAGTGCGTGTCTTTTTGCCCTGACAGGTTCCCCACCCGGAAGTCAGCCTGATTGACAGGCTTGCCTTCCAGTCGGGCGGGAAACACTCTGGAGCAGACCGCAGGACGAGGTAGGTCCGATCCCTAACCCCGGGGGGGGGGGGGGAAATCTGATCTCAGGGCGGGGTCCAATCTACGACCCCGGGGGACTTTGTATGGGGGCGGGGGAGGTCTGATGGAAGGGAGCTTGGGGGTCCTCCTGGCCCACAAGCAGTGCTGTGAAGTCACTTACCTTCTGCCCAAAGCTGTCCTTGCCTCACTTCAGCTGCCAAGTTTCCCCAAGGCCTGGGAACCCCGGCCGGTCACTGTTAAATCAGAGGCTGCCAGCCTCATTAAAATATTTAAATTGCCAACTCACCTCCTGGGAGCGGGTTGGCTGCCCGCCCCTTGTCCCGCCTCCGTAAAAATCCTGAAGTGGGCGGGTTAGAGGCGGCTTGGGGTCGGGGTTCAGCAGTTTGAAATTTTAACATTTGACCTGAACCTGACCCATCCATTTTGGTTTGCTAAAATTCATCCCATTAAGTCGTACAATATAATTTCAGGGGTCTGGTTTCTTTAAATTTCATAGATAACTTCTATCTGTAGGGGGCAGCATTATGTTTCGTTGAAATAGTATTCTCATTTTAATTTTAATCCTTTATAAATTGCAATGTGTTTTCTAAAAGATATGGATTTTACAATGTATAAACTTAGATTTTTCTTGTTCTCTTTATTCTACCAACATGTTGCAATTAAATTTATTCAAGTTGCATCTTGGAATAAAGACCTTTTTATTTACACTGTTACAATGATTTTTAAGACATATAGTAATGTACAACAACTCCATAATTTAATATGGAATGATAAACATGGTAATATTATTTGATAGTATTCTGGATGTTTGAACTTTGCATTACTAAAATGATCTTCAATCTTCACTTACATTATTTCTGCCTGTTTCTTGCTCTCCTTTTTTTGAAATTCTGTTTCACAGTTCCGTTTCCCAATCTCATTTTCATTTTATCTTTTTATTTATCTGCCTCTGTTCTTTCTCCCTGTTGTTCGCTGGTTCTGTTTATCACTTCCCTGAGGGACCATTGCAAGGCAGCAGTGTGCTGCAATTGGTCAGCTAGCTGTCGTGTACAGCTCCTATCTCCAGGAACACCGTGATGCTGGATACAGTTCCCAGGGAGTCTCCAACACCACAGCAGCATTCCTGTAACAATGCTGCACATGCTCCTGAGTCTTCTGCCTCCACAGATCACTACGAGAGCAGCTGAAGTGAGGACAGCCCCCAGTTTCCTACACTGTCTGGAAACATTAAGCTACCTAGCAACAGGGAAACATCTTTCGAAGTGAAAATCCTGGGCTACCTAGCAACTAAACAATGTCATACAGTGCCTTTCCAACTTCCAGATTCGAAAGGGGACAAGTGTTATAACACAAAGACTAGGGCTGCCTCAAGAATAAAACAACGCTGGACAAGGATTGATGGTGTCAGTGTGCAGCTAAAAGGATGTCTGCACTCCGTAGAAAATTCGGCGAAGACTATCAAGTTGTCAATACTTCCAGGGTTTCCACCTACACCGCTCCCATAAAAAAGAAAAGGCAAAGGTTTGTAGACAAGAATGGTCGTTGCAATGTACAGCATGGGAACTTAGGCGGAGAGACAAGTAGATACATTTCTGATTTGTTCACTACTTTAGTGGATCTGAAATGGAGATGGAATCTCCTAATCTTCATTCTGACTTACACAATAGCCTGGCTAGTGATGGCTTCAATGTGGTGGATCATCGCCTATATCCGAGGAGACATAAACCAGACTCATGGTGAGAACTATACCCCGTGTGTGGCCAATGTCTACAATTTTCCATCAGCTTTTCTTTTCTTCATAGAAACAGAGGCCACTATTGGTTATGGCTTCAGATACATCACTGAGAAATGCCCCGAGGGAATCATCCTCTTCTTGTTCCAATCCTTACTTGGCTCCATCGTGGACGCCTTTTTGATCGGGTGTATGTTCATCAAAATGTCCCAGCCAAAGAAAAGGGCAGAGACTTTGATGTTCAGCCACAGCGCAGTCATCTCCCAGCGTGATGGCAAAATGTGCCTGATGTTCCGAGTAGGGAACCTTAGAAACAGCCATATGGTCTCTGCTCAGATAAGGTGCAAAGTGATAAAGGTAAGCACAAACAAACTTGAACTCATTTACCAGTAAAAGCCATTGCAATTTGTTTAAGTCAAACCAGATGCTCTTTCTAACTAGATTTTGCTCTGTGAATAATTTGTTTGACTAAGCTGATAAATATTAAACAAATGTTTTATTGCAAGATTTTGTTGCATTTAGTAATGGAGATTGTTGCAAATTTAATTTTAAAGCATTTAGCATTTACTGACTGAAACAAAAATGATGTTTAAATAACAGAAATATTGTTCTCAGGAGAATTCAGCAATGGAAGAGTTAATAAAGAAAGTCAGTACGGGGACTACAAGTGCATTCAGTACTCATGTCTCCTTGAAACTTAGCTTCATAAACACACTCCATCAGAATATGCTCAAATAATACAAATATTCCCTGCTGCCTAGATGTCTTGGTAGATATTGAAATGATAGGGGACTGTAGGCTAGAATTACTGTTGCCGATATTAGCAGCTAATGCTTAACGTGACAGTAAGACATTTGTTGTTCTTCTATCCTGCCAGAGGTGCTATTCAGTGTGTGAAATTATGGAATTTCAGTAAGCTGCTTGTGTTTATATTGCTGATACAAAATTTGAGTTATTATTTAAATAAAAATGCTAGCCCCGAACTTCCTCAAATGTAAATCGCAGCAGCTGGAGTTTACAAGGTGAGTGGGAGGGCTCCTCAGTTCCATGGGCCAGTTGGGTATAAGTACCTCTTGGGGCATATCTTTGGCCACCCACTTGATCATGCCTGCTAGAAACTCCGGTGCCTGATCATTGTGGGGGGGTGGGGTGGGGGGAGCAGTGGGCGTGGGTTATCCAGGCCTTCTTCCAGCCATTATCTCTTTGGCAGGGGGCAGATCTTCAAATATTTAAAGAAAAGATTTGGGAGATCTTTGGGGAACCAGGCCACTTGTCTGGCCGGGAGACCCTGGTGGGGACCACATAAAGTAAGAACTTGCAATGATATAGTAGCTTTCACTGTCTCAGGATGCCACAAAGTGCTTCACAGGCAATTAAGTATTTTTGAAGTGCAGTCATTGTTGTAGGGAAGCATGATAGCCAAATTGTGCACAGCAAGGTCCCACAAGCAGCAATGAAACAAATCATCAATTTAAAGTATATTTGATGGTGTTGGTTAAGGAATAAATGTTGGCCAGGACACCAGGAGAACTTCCCTGTTTTTCTAATAGTCATGATGCAGAGATGCCGGTGTTGGACTGGGGTGGACAAAATTGAGAGGTCGCACAACACCAGGTTATAGTCCAACAGTTTTATTTTAAATCACAAGCTTTCGGAGTTAAAACTCCTTCGTCGGGTGAATAGTGCCATGGGATCTTCTACGTCCACCTGAGAGGGCGAACAGGACCTCGGTTTAATGTCTCATTCGAAAGATGGCACCTCCGACAGTGCATCCCTTCCTCAGTGCTGCTGAAGTGAGATAATGTGCTGAAGTCTTTGGAGTGGGGCTTGAACCCCTGATCTTCTAACTCAAGAAACTAGAGTGCTATCACTGAGCCAAGGCTGCCACCTGCCACCAGGATGCCTGCAATCACTTAGCATTCCATCCACCACTACAATGCTGGATCCACGAATGAGGATCAGTAGCGGGAACACCTGGCCTAGGGAGTCCCTGCCCCCCTAACCCAACCTTCTAACCCTCATTTGCCTTGTAAGGGGCGGATGGAAGTTCTGCGTCTTAAAAGATAGTGAGGAAACTCCCAGAAACATCTGGGTCACTGCCATGTTCCTGGGGGGCTCCGCCGGACCTTCAGTGGGAATCTGACGGAATCCCCGCGGAATTTCTGGGGCACGAAACTCTAAAGTACATTTGGTTGATTCGTCTCCCTCAGAATCATGCAAACTTTTGTGCAATTTCCATTTTGTTTGAGTTACTGTTTTAGAATGCAAAGTTATTTACTGCAGTTTGTTGCACTCCCCAAATCAATGGTAAGTTTGGAAGCATGCTTGTAAGTAATACTGTGTCAACAAGTTAATTAGAGTTTCAAATTATAAAATGTTAAAAATTAAAAAAAAAGTCAGAGTACAACTCAGGAGTGAAGTATAAAAATATTATAGGTGACAAAAATACAGAATAATCCACTGAACCTAAATATAGGTGATACAAAGCAAATAACTAATTTTTGCATTCCATAGTCAGTATAATGCATGTAGAATGTTCAACATGATAAATGGATACCTTAGCAAGTAGAATCTAAAAAAACAAAAACTTAATGAGAGGATGTTCCAGCCAAGGGTCTATTAAAAATTCTAGTCGCCATTTTTCTGTAAACCAATTTTATAATAAAATAATTCTTACGATTTTGTATATCTTTTGTAATACTGCTCATTTATCAAGCTGTGTAGCCAATAGGATGTGTACTTTGTTCCGGGGGTGTAAAAGCTAGTTTCAAATCTCTAATGGGTTTTTGTTAATGCATTAATCAAAAGCTGCAAAACTGATGCCACCATTTAAAATAAATTAGTAATTGGCTTGAAATGAATTTGTGTAAATCTATAGACTTGGGGGGAGAAATTCAGTATCGCCCCATTTGGGGCGCAATTATCGGCCGGGCGCAAAGATTAGCGCCTGGCGCTAATTATCGCCACCGACTGCAAACTTGACTTTTATCGCCCCTGGAGGTGATTGCAGCGCTATATCAGGCGCTTCACACCTGTCTTAAGGTGTAAATGCCGAGGAGCGAGGCGCTACCTCAGAGCGCTGGCGAAGCTCATGTAATGTCAGTCAGCAATGGAACACACACACAATGGCACAGGCCAGTTCTTAAAGGGGATGGTTAATCTTGCTTTCCATCCACATCCTGCTCATTGCAGCCTTGAATCTCGGCCTGGAGAGACCTGCACATCAAATGTGCTGGAAAGAACAATGGAGAGTACCAGGCAAAGAGCTCAGAGTGCAGCCCCCACAGTCTCTGCTAAATCGATACAAGGAATGGCAAATCAAAATGAACCTGCAAAGTGCTGCTCAGTACCCAAAACTCCTTCACACAACGTTGAATCTCTCCAGAAGTCTCTCCCTCTCTCTCTCAGAATGCCTAGTTCAAAAATGGCACCAACAATAAAAGGCAGGAAGCGGACACCTTTAAATAGCGCTCCCCCTTTCCCTTCATGACTGCAGAACGCTCCCCTCAACCTGTCGTTGCTAGCGTCAGGCGGTAAGGCAGGGGGCGCCACTCAATATCCACTCCAGGGCGATACCGGGGCGTTGTGCACTCGAGTGACGTCATGATCTGCTGGCGCAGGAGATCGTGGCGGTAGTGTTTAGCGCCGCTGCAAAATGTCTAGTTAATTTCGCGAGCGGCGCAAACTTCGCCGCGCCTGGGCGATAGATGCTTTGCGCCCCATTAGCGCCCTCTTAAGGCGCTAACGGGAGGCGCAACCAACTGAATTTTTCCCCCTTGTAGTTTACAATGAATATACCCTCTGCTTTAGACATTTCTTTTGTAATGTGCATATAAACTGCGTTCTAGATCTGGGTTTTCTATCGTATATAATCTGTTTTGTAATGAACTTAATTTCAGCTATAGATCTGCATGTTGTAATAGATGTAGCTGTGGATCTTTGTTTTGGAATGTTCACAGCCTGAGTTGTGTGCTAATATAAAACAGCTCGTAAGGATCTGAATTTTGTAATCAAGATGGACTCAGATTTAAAGCTTTTTTGCAACAAATTGCTGGCATAAAATGAGTTTGCACAAGACATAGGGCTTGAACTTTGGGCCGTCATGGAATCACAACCATTTTCACCATTTTAGTGAGAATTTTAGGTCAAGTTCACCATTTCAAGGATTTAAAGGAACAGTCTTTGATCTCTCTTAAATATTTAGAAATGTAATAAGTATCCTGTGATATTCCCTTACATACCAATTATTCTGAAAGAACTTTGCTGAAAAAGCTTTTATTTTTAATGATTCAGCGAACGTGTAATAAGCAAATAATTGAAAAATCTTTTTCCAAGTCTGAAATATACCAGAAGTGATACTTTATCTGTTAGGGATGACTCCAGAACCAAATCTAGAAGGTAAAGAAGAAAGAAGGCATTTATATAGCGCCTTTCATGATCTTAGGACATCCCAAAGCACTTCCCAGCCAACGAAGTGTAGCCACTGTTCGAATGTAGGGAAACACAGCAGCCAGTTTGTGCACAACGGGGTTCCAGAAACAGTGGCCGGAATTTTCTGGGGAGTCAGCGGGCAGATTGGTGGTGGGTCGGGTGGGAAACTTGATATTTTTGACAGTGGGTTGGGAACCCGCTGTCAACTCACTCCCACACGCCTTTCCCAATGTCGGGTCTGTCAGCTCTGAGCAGACCCGACAGGCAGCGGCAGATGACCCAATTCAGGTAATTAGTGGCTTGTTTAGAGCCACTAAAGAATGAATTTCAGCTCACCTTTTGCATTTGACAGCTCGCCCACGGGGTCCACACTGGTCGTGGACCATGTCTGTGAAGCTGAGGCGGGAGTTCAGTGGCCATTGCTCCAGCTGATTCCTTGACAGCTTCAAATGTAAAGTAAAAGCTCCCACCTTACAGATCCTCCCTCAGCCACAAGCTCTTCCTCACTGTATTTCCACAACAGATTCACCATGCTGCAAGTCTTTACACAAATCTCCACCCAGTCGGACCTCATTACCTCTCTCACCATTGACAGATCGCTTCTGTCATCTACTTCACCTGCCATCTATTCAGCATGGGTGCCCTTTATACTCTCTCACCTTGGCCCCCAGAATCCCATCACGATCAGCCCCAACACCAGCAGCACCAACAACACCACCAACCTTCTCCGCAATCAACTGATGCTGCACAGGACACAGGGCATCAACACCTGACCACATTGCTGCCCAGGAGGCCAGGGATGGCCTCACCATGGCCAGATTTACTTCACTTGATGCTGTACATCCTGGCTGCCACATTATGGGCCAGGTTGGAACCACCATCTGGAATAGGAATGGGTGGGCCTCGGAGTCCATGATTGGGAATCGGAGAGGGAGATCGCAGGCCTCGGCAGTACTGTTGGGGGTTTGGGAGTGCTGTCGGGGGGCAGGGGGTGGGGCGCGCTATAAGGTCGAGGCCAGGGGGAGATTGGGTGTGGGGGGGTGGGGGGGTGGAATTGGAGGTCGGGACTGGGAGGGAGGTCGGCGATCTCGAGACTGGCAGCGGCGATAATTATGGTAAGTACTTACCTTTTTTTACTTACATGGTGTTTAGAGTTTGTTTTCCTGGAAGAGAACAGCACTGGCACTGGCTGCCTCAGGGCAAACTAAAGTTGCAGCAGGAACAAGAAGCAGGTGTTAGGCCCCTTATTTGCATAGGCAAATCAACTAACACCTGCTTCAGACGTGGGTAAAGGACGCCTCTTGTTTGTCCTTTACCAAGATGGCGTCCGGCACACTTCCCGTTGGAAGTGTATTCAAGCATCTTGGACTCCATTTTCGATCCTTATGTGGCTGTGTAGTGCCTAAAAAATGGGCACTACATGGTTCAATTTAGCCCCCGGCATCTCCAACATTGAAGTGTTAGCCAAGATTATGCACAGAGGTCTCTGCAGTGGGGCTTGAACCCACAACCTGCTGACTAGACTGAGGCCGGAATTTTACCAGCGCTGAGAGGACGGGATCGGAGGTGGGTCAGCTGTGAAAATAAAAATTCTTGACAGCGGGTTGGGACCCCTCTGTCCAGCCGCCTCCACGTGAGTCTCCCAGGTGTCGGGTCCATCAGCATTGAACAGGCCCAACACCAAGTGGCGGGGGAGGCAATTGGCATCATTAAATGCATTGCTAACAGCCAATTATGTATTATTTTCTACCTACCTTTCAATTTTACATGCTCCCCCATGAGCTACCCGCTGCTCTGGGAACACGTCAGCTCAGCATGTCGTGAATGGATTCAGCATTGAATTATCTCATGACCTGACAGCTGCCAAAGTTGTATAAAAGATCCCATGTTACAGCTGTTCACTTTCAAAGCTCAGAAACTTTTGGTTTCTGCATTTGGAAGACAGATTGAGCTTTCTGCAGCTTACAAGTGTTTTGGAGTCAACTCTCTATCTAGTGTCACCTCATTGGAATAACTTCTCTCACCATTCTGTCAGCTCAACCTCACCTGCCATCTATTCCATCAGCATCAGTGCCCTTGAAAATATCTCACCTTGGTCCTCAGAATCCCACCACGATCAGCCCAACACCAGCAGCACCAACAACAACACCAACCTTCTCCGCAATCAACTGATGCTGCACAGGACGCAGGGCATCAGCACCCGACCACATTGCTGCCCGGGAGGCCAGGGATGGCCCACCTTAGCCAGATTTACTTCACTTGACGCTGTACACCCTGGCTGCCACATGATGCGCCAGGTTGGCACCACCCCACACCAGCACCATAAAGCATCCCCACACTGCCCAAGCCATTCCTTTCACACTCACCACCATTGCGGGGGGTACCGTTATGTCTCATCATTCACTGCAACTCACTAAGCCATTTCTAAAGGTGCACAGAAATCTGTCCAAGAACGCAAAGTGTTGAAAATAAAGATTTCAATGTTTGACAGCACATTAACAGAAACTTCACATGAACATTGGCTACCCTTGTGTGTTGTTAGTTGGTATGATTGCACTAGGATGAGGGTGAGTGTGAGGGGTGGCTTGTGAGATGGGGATGTAGATAGAGAGGAATGGGTGGAGGTGCAAGGTGTTAGATTCGAATTTGGAGAAACCTCAGACGGAGACGGAATTGAGGACAAGTTCAGAATTTATTAAAACAAACAAAAGACTTGTGCACAAGGGAGAGCCACTCAGCTTCCTCAGGCTAGGGGTGCACTCTCTGAGGGACAAGTAACGGTTCATTCAAGTTATACAATTCTATAAGCACCGCCCACTTACTACAGAATGGGGGCGTACACGTACAAACAGCGTCACTACAGTTACTTTTTATCGGTTATGTGGTTAGTCACTCAACTGTCGGGCCCTCCCCTTGAACTCGGATACCTCCTGACCATGCCAGCCACAGATGTTGGTTGTCTCATCCTACTCCCCAAATTCTTGCTGTTATCTCTTTCCCTTTGTAGGCATAGTTTATAGTTTGAGAAAACATATTTTATCCCTAACTGTCGGACAAGCGGGGTGGCTCAATGGCTTTGGCGCTCAGAACAGTGTTGGTTATTAATTGCATCCTTATCTCTTGCGGCCTGAGAGTGCGACCACCGAGCCAAGATTGACAAAGTGATTTCAATTTTCCTAGTTTAGGATTATTTATTGAATATACACATTTTGGAACTTTGCGTTCAGTTACACTTTCCATCAAAATAATGACTGTGGAAGAGGGACAGGATGGGCTGGATTTTGATACTGGGGCGGGTTGGGGTCGCGTCATCCGCATTTCGTGTTATCCACCCGTCTGCAATTGGATGTGGGAGATTGATGCATATTTCACTTAATTGGGCAATTGAGTTCCAGCATGTGGGAACCCATGAACCAATTAGTGGTTTCAGTCTGAAAGTCGCCTCTGATGATGTCATCATTGCTGCTGCATTGAAGGCTTCCTGGCCTTTGCTGTGAGAGGACCTGGTTGCAAAATGAGCAGCATCTGAGAGAGAGAGAGAGAGAGAGAGAGAGAGAGAGAATTTTTTTTGCAACCAAGTCCTCCCAGGCAGTCTCTGAAGACATTCAATGCAGCAGCATCAGAGGCGACTTTCAGACCTAATACTACTACTACCTTCATCACATCTCCGTTGTAATAGTGGACCTGCAGTTGATAGTCAGCTATCCACTTGTGCTCCCGCCAGGTTTCACTGGCGTGTTTCACATCAGGCGTGCTTCACATCGGAAAAGGGTTAAACTAGCTAAAACGTTTCAAAATGGCATTACAGAGCCAATTTAGGGCTTGTCAAGGGCTTTAATGGCCTCTCCCGCCTCTTGGAGGCGGGACGGAGTCAGGAACCCCGCGACCGATTTTGTCAAAATTGCGTGGAGGCGGAATAGAGTCGGGATCAGGTCCGCCTGCCACTTTTCGCTATTTTAACCCCCCACACGTCTCCAAACCCGACTCCACGGGTCATTGAAAATCCAGCCCGATGTCTCTGCATCTGAAAGAGGGCACATGTGCAGCTCCATTTTTCATGCCCCATAATTTTGTTGCACATTTGCAGAAGGACAAAATACCACTTCATGCCAAAAATGTCATCAGTAAGTGATGTTCTTAAGTAAAAAGTTATATTCCGAACTGATGGCCTTGTGAGAAAAATGCGTAGAAATTTGGTTACACCCCGTTTGGGGCGCTAAATTTAAAAAAGTTGGAGAATTAGCGCCAGGCACCAATCCTTCTGAGCTCCCGCTAAATTAATTGTTAGCACTCCAAGAGAGAACTGGAGCGTTGAATCAAGCGCCAATCACCTAACTTCGGGCGCTACACACAGCGAGCGTGGTGCTACTCGCACAGCTACAACCAATTTCAGGTGCAGTCCAATCGGGACTCGTCATTCACACTGGCTCCTTCCAGTTCTTAAAGGGGAGGTTTAATCATTCAGCACAACCTCATTCTCAACATTGCTGGCTCTGAAGGCGACCTCCAAGCAACTCAACAGCTACACCGCTTATCCTCATGGCTGATCCCAGTCCCAGGGAGAGAGCTCGCCGTTTCAGTGACCAGGCATTGGAGGCATTGGTTGTGGCAGTCGAAAGAAGGAGGGCAGTGCTGTACCCAGCCACTGGCAGAAGGCTACTGCCCCAGGTCTTCAGGGCAATGTGGAGGGAAGTGGTGCAGGACGTCTCGGCCAGCAGTGTGGTCATCAGGACCCTGTACACACTGCACAAACCACCATCCCTCAACACTCACCCACCAAGTATCTCCACCTACTAAAACTCACATCCACATCTCATGCCTTACCTACAATCACAGCTATTCAACTATGGCAGGCACATCTCCCAAACACATAGCTGCACACTCACTCACACACTTTCCTTTCTCTTGCAGGCCAAGCTGGGCCAAAATAGGAGGGAGCAGGAACGAACAGGCAGGGGTGAAGCGGACATCCAACAGCTCACAGACCTGGAGGAGCAAGTGCTGAGAGTCATTGGGTGCCAGGTGGTGGGCGCCTTGGCCGTTGGCGATGTTGACCCCCTTGGGGGCAACAATGGAATGTTCATCCCCTCTCCTTCTCTCATCCCACTTCCCCCTCACAGCACAAGCCTTTCCCACTTTCCAGCTCATTATACTACACTCCTTGTTCCCTTCCTGCTCCCCTGCCCTCACCTTAACGCGAGTCCTGTGCCTTTATGCTTTCAGGTAATCAGCAACCAGATGACCAGCCTGTCCCTGAGCCTCCCAGTGAGAGTAAGGCGGGAGAAGAGGAGGAGGAAGAAAGCACCGCGTCACTGCATGTCTCACCCGCAGGCACCACCTCAGATACTGGCACTACGCGATCTTTAGAGGCAAGTTTAGTAGAGGGGTCTGCACTGGGTGATGTACCAGGGACGAGTGGGCTGCAGCAGGCCAGGGGGAAAAGGTAGCTTGGGAGCCAGCTCCCCGGAGGGTGAGTTCTGCTGCACAGGACTCAGGTGAGGACCTCGATGGGGAGGCATTCACAAGAACGGTGATGGGCATGCACACGGAAATCATAGGTGCAATGGCAAGGGTGCCCGAGAGCCTCTCGGCAATGATAAGGAGCATGGAGAAGTCTGCATTCAACATTGCACAGAGCTCTGTGCATACCATGGAGCCCATCATTTCCAGGCTGCAAAGTATGGTGGACTCCCTGAGAGACCGTGGGGACCCAGACCTCATGCCGCGTGTCATGGGTGATGTGGCAGCATCCATTGCAGCACAGGCGGAAGCTACGCAACGTCTTAGTGCTGTAATGCAGTCAATGGTTGCTGCCATCAAGTCTCAGACTGCTCTCATGCAGTCTCAGCTTGATGCCACGCAAGCTCTGACTGCTGCCATCGTCGCTGGGTTCACCACAGTCCACCGGGGATCTCACGGTGTTGCAGCAACCCAGCAATCTGTGATGCAACAGATTAGCAGGGATGCTGAGGTGCTGCCCTGGGGGAGTGGCAGTGGGTCAGCCGAGCAGGAACCTGCTGTCCTCTCTCAGGATGATAGCATTCCTGCTCCCACCACTGCCACTCCGCCATTGCCCTTGTCGCTGCCTGTCATCCAGCCAGCCCAGACTGCTGCCGCCCAGCCTGAGGTGGTGCAGTCTACAGCCGGGCCTTCCAGGCCCAGAGCTGGTCGAGGGCATCCTGCAAAGCCAGCTGTAGTTTCTGGCAGCAGCCTTCTACCAGCCCTGCTGCAGCCACTAGGGACAGACTGCGTAGGAGCAGTAGATCAGGAAAAGGCACTGTAAAGAGGGGAAGTAAGGGTTTGCACAAGGGTGATTAGTTAATGTTGTTGTTGTATATATGTGTTTACTGAATGTTGATAAATTTATTAATGGAATTTTCTGATTTTGTGCTGTGATATGGCAAGTGAAATGGATGGAATGATGGGGATGTGGTGAGCAACCGGGGTGTGGGGCAGAAGTTATTGGAACCGCAGTCTGATCAGGCAGTTATGGACCACCCTTCCAGAAGGCCGATTGAGTGGCTGCCTCCTCCCTCGCTCCTATTCCTCCTCCTGTTGCTCCTCCTCCATCCTCGTCCTCTCCCTCTTCCTCCTCCTGAGGTAGTCCCGCTATGGCTGGTGGCAATGGCTGGGCCCTCATGATGGCTAAGTTGTGGAGCATGCAGCACACCACGACGAAAAGGGACACCCGCTCAGCCGAGTACTGGAGGGCTCCTCCTGAGCAGTCAAGGCAGCGGAACCGTTGCTTGAGCACCCCGATGGTCTGCTCGATGATGTTCCTGGTGGTGGCATGGCTCTCATTGTATGAGTGCTGGACAGGAGTGTTGGGGTTGTGGAGGGGAGTCATGAGCCAGGTGGAGAGCGGATAGCCCTTGTCTCCGACCAGCCAGTCGTAAGCTTGATGTGGTGGCTGGAAGAATGCTGGCACAGGATGAAGGCATTGTGGCTGCTGCCAGGATAGCGGGCATTGATGGTGAGGATTCGCTGTCTGTGGTCGCACACCAACTGCACATTAAGTGAGTGATATCCTTTGCGGTTACGGAATACCTCAGGATTGTTACGGGGTGCCCACAAAGCCACATAGGTGCAGTCAATTGTGCCCTGCACCAAGGGAAAGCCCGCTGACGTGAATCTGTCATTCATGACTTATGAAATAATACTGAGTGGCCTGCAGGTGGCGCTGTCCAGGGAGAGTATAAATACTCAGGCACGGGCCCAGCTTGCGCAGGACATTCTTAACAGGAACTAGTGAAGGACACAACTAGACCTCCATGTTGTAAAACAGTTGATTAAAGCTTTGTTTAACGCTTAGACCAAGTGCCTAGTAGTTTTCTTACGTCACCCGCTATCCTGGCAAAGCCACATGCGTGCTTGTCCTGCTTCTCTCTGGTCATGGGGAAGGAAATGTAGTCCCTTCTCCTTCTGTAGAGAGCCTCTGTGACTGCCTGGATGCAGCAATGGACGGCGAACTGTGAAATGTTAGGCATGTCTCCTGTTGCAGACTGGAAGGATCCGCTGGCATGGAAACTGAGCGCGACGGTGACCTTGACTGCCACTGAGAGAGCCGTGGTGGTCCTGATCTGAGGCTCGAGGTCTGGCTGCAGGAGGTTGCAGAGCTCTGTGCCCACCTCCTTGGTGAAGCGGAGCCTTCTAAGACACTGCTCCTCAGTTAAATTTATGTAGGGGAAATGCTGCCGGAATACCCTGGGAGGGTAAGGCCTCCTGTTGACAGCCCTGTTGTCCTTCCTCCCTCTGGTCACATTTTCCAATCTTTGTCTCTGCCTCCAATGCCTCCGACGTTGATGCTGGAGGGCGAGGTCGAGCACCAGTACAGCTTCCATTAACGTATCCAAGTGTAGGAGTTTGAAATCTCAGCACAATGAAACCAACAAATTTTTAGCAGCCAAAACACTCCTGAAAGTAATAAACGTTTACTTCACTGAAAACGGCTGTTTCCCTCAGTCAAACAGAGAAGGCAGCATTGATTGGCGACTAAAATGAAACCGGATGTTGATCCCTTTAAATCCCGCTCCTACAGCGGCCGTCCGAATGCATCACGCCTCCTCTTCCTGCTGTTGTTCATGCCAGGTGCTAAGGCAGGGGGCGGCAGTCAATTTTGCATCTGGGCCGTTAATGGGGCGTTCCACAGGTGTTGACGTCATGATCTGGCAGCTGCTAAATGTTATCGGCAGCGCTAAATCCCGGGTGAATGTAACAGACTCATCTTCATCTGTCCATTATGCCTTTTGCTACAGCGCTGAGGAACAGAAGAGATCTGCTGAATTGAATGTTTCTGTTCAGTGCATATGAAGGGTTGAGAGGGTTGTTGTCTGGGTCACTGTCTTAGCAGTTAGGTCACATTCTGTTTTGGCCCCTGTAGTACCACAGTAAGCAGTACAAACAAATCGTGCTGAGTAACTAAAACAGGTAACTGGGAATGATTAGAAGGCAATCTCATCCGGGGATTCAGATAGCCTACTAGAATGTTTCATACCTGAGTAATAAACCCTGAATCCTGAGGGAATATTGCAGCCTTGACATCACTCCCATGAACCTATATATATTTTTCATATATACAATAAAGTTCATTCTGTATTTGATCCCTATTTTTGCTCGTAACACAGCAGACATCTAAGCTGCCTATAACTGGAGTTATCTACACAACGGCTTAAGGGCTCTTGTTACCATGTTGATTTCTGGTTGTAATTGGGCAACGGTTTAAAGGATTTGTTAATTTGTAATCTATTGCACAAGTTGTGGTTTTAACTCCTAATTTTTGTTGTTATTTAACAGCTCACACATTTTGAGAAGATACCAGCAAAAGCAGTAAAACAAATTTCTTTGTTTTTTTGTCTTTTGGCATTTTTATTCCTTTTTATTAAAAAAAAAGTAATTTAATAACAGCAGTGTATAATCTGTTATGGTTTATGACATTATCTGAATCCCTTGATGAAATTGAGTCTTCCTGTCATTCTGAGGAGGCTGAGGGGAGATTTAATTGAGATGCATAAAATTATGAGGGGCCGAGATAGAGTGGATAGGAAGGAGCTATTTCCCTCAGCAGAGAGGTCAATAACCAGGGGACATAGATTTAAAGTCATTGGTAGAAGAATTAGAGGGGAGTTGAAGAGAACTTTTTTCCACTCAGAGGGTGGTGGGGGTCTGGAACTCACTGCCTGATAGGGTGGTGGAGGCAGAAACCCTCATCACATTTAAAAAGTACTTGGATATGCACTTGAAGCGCCGTAACCTACAGGGCTATGGACCAAGAGCTGGAAAGTGGGATTAGGCTGGAGAGCTCTTTTTCGGCCAGCTCAGACACGATGGGCCGAATGGCCTCCTTCTGTGCCGTAAATTTCTATGATTCACCCTTGAATCAGTGCTTCTTGTAGTCAACAAATGATAACATTCACACCAAAGGATGATCAAGAATGGTATAATCATTGTAAGGTGAGTGATCACCAACGTACACATATTCTATTTATTTATGATGTTTTACTATAAAGTCATGCACCTAGCACATGTTCAACCTTACCACAAAGTGTCACACCTAAAAGTGTCATGTGCACAATTCGATGGAATCTGGAACTGTACCCATGGATTGGAGGGTAGCTAATGTTACCCCACTATTCAAAAAGGGTGGAAGAGAGAAAGCAGGGAATTACAGACCGGTAAGCCTGACATTGGTAGTGGGGAAAATGCTGGAGTCCATTATAAAGGATGTAATAGCTGAGCACTTGAAAAACAGTGACAGGATCGGACAAAGTCAACATGGATTTACAAAAGGTAAATCGTGCTTGACTAATCTACTGGAATTTTTTGAGGATGTAACTGGGAAAATAGATAAGGGAGAACCAGTAGATGTGGTGTATTTGGACTTTCAAAAGGCTTTTGATAAGGTCCCGCATAAGAGATTAGCGTGTAAAGTTAAGGCACATGGGATTGGGGACAAGGTATTGACTTGGATAGAGAACTAGTTGGCGGACAGAAAGCAGAGAGTAGGAATTAATGGGTCTTTTTCTGAGTGGCAAGCAGTGACTAGTGGGGTACCGCAGGGATCGGTCCTTGGACCCCAGCTATTCACAATATACATTAATGATCTAGATAAGGGAACTAAATGTAATATCTCCAAGTTTGCAGATGACACAAAGCTGGGTGGGAGTGTGTGCTGCGAGGAGGATACCGAGAAACTCCAGGATGATTTGGACAGGTTGGGTGAGTGGGCAGAAGCGTGGCAGATGCAATATAACGTGGATAAATCTGAGGTTATCCACTTTGGTGTCAAAAACAGAAAGGCAGACTATTATCTGAATGGCAATAGATTGGGAGAAGGGGAAGTGCAACGAGACCTGGGTGTCCTTGTGCACCAGTCGCTGAAGGTAAGCATGCAGGTGCAGCAGGTGGTGAAGAAGGCAAATGGTATGTTGGCCTTCATAGCGAAAGGGTTTGAGTATAGGAACAGGGATGTCCTGCTGCAGTTGTACAGGGCCTTGGTGAGACCACACCTTGAGTACTGTGTGCAGTTTTGGTCGCCTTATCTGAGGAAGGATGTTCTTGCCATGGAAGGAGTTCAGCGAAGATTCACAAGGCTGATACCTGGGATGGCAGGAATGACATATGAGGAGAGATTGGGTCGATTGGGCTTATACTCGCTGGAGTATAGAAGAATGAGAGGGGATCTCATCGAAACATATAAAATTCTGACAGGTCTGGACAAACTAGATGCAGGAAGAATGTTCCTGATGGTCGGAGAGTCCAGAATCAGGGGTCATAATCTAAGGATAAAGGGGTAAGCCATTTAGGACAGAAATGAGGAAGAATTTCTTCACCCAGAGAGTGGTGAACCTGTGGAATTCTCTACCACAGAAGGTAGTTGAGGCCAAGTCATTAAATATATTCAAGAATGAGTTAGATATATTTCTTAAAGCTAAAGGTATCAAGGGATATGGGGAGAAGGCAGGTACAGGGTACTGAATTTGGATGATCAGCCATGATCTCATCGAATGGCGGAGCAGGCTCGAGGGGCCGAATGGCCTACTCCTGCTCCTATCTTCTATGTTTCTATGTTTCTATGTACGCCATACTTGCACCAAATTGGCTAAAATAGCTTATTCATAATACAACAACAAATCATGATTGAACAGGTAAGGAACAAATAGTAACCAGATATAAAAATTAACAATCATAGAAGTACTAAAGAAGTGCAAAAAGTACCTGTCAGGAATGAATTGTAATCAAATAGCTGCCATTAAAGCATAACGCAAGGCGGAGAAGGGGAATCAATGAAATCAATCAAAATAATTTTGAAAATCACTTCAACTGCCATGTTATTTCCTTACCAGCCAAGTAAAGACAGGCAAAAAAAATCTATAATTTATAACATAACAACTATAAAAAATTAATTTGCAAAAAAAATAAACATACCCATGACATTGCCTCAGGGCCTAACCTGGGACTTGAACTTTGCTCCTTTTGTGGAGCTTCTATTCATCAGTGGCCACAGATACTGGTGGTGTCTCTGTTTCTGGCCCTTGCTGCAGGTCTGGCTGCCATGGCTACTTCTCTGGCGGCCATGACAGTTTTCTGAGATGCCAGGCCTGTGAGCGACGCCACTGGAGATCCACTAGTATTTATTTTGTAAGAGCATTTAAAATGATATTTTTGTTCCTGCTTATTATTTTGTTTCACATTCCTGACATAACATGAAATTTATTTAAATGTGTACTTTATATAGATCGTTGCATCCAGTGGTACACTATAAATACAGAAAAATTGTTGTTCTTTACACAGTTTTCATGAACTGCTGATGGAAGTTTCACTTACATCTACAGGTGATAAATTTTAAACCCCTTTTACTTTTTACAAGTTAGTTCATTATTGACTTGTGATAATTCTCCAGCATTGAGCAACATTTCATTGTGGAACAGTCATTTGGTAGCTATTAGCAACAAGGATTCTTTCAGATCTGAGTTCAAACGCTAATGTTTCTGTTCTTATTACTTGCACTACAAAACAATACATTGTTCATACTTTGACATCTACAGTACCATTATTTGAAACAATAAAAAGCTTCAAATTTACTGCTGTTGGCAATGCGCTATAGAGACTAGTTCTATGTGTTAGTAAGTGTTTGTGTGATCTGCAACAGAACATACTTTACAGTGTCCCATTGGAGTCAGAGACCTTCATCTTTCCACCATTTCAAAGTGTGTACTGATTTATTTGTCTTTAGATCTACTCCCCCGTGTGCACCCAGAGCGGAGGGGATGGATAAGTAATTTTCTCTCAGTAATCTGCTGGTGCCACACTTAGACCAGTTGCTAGGAGATGTATGAAAGGGACTTGATTCGATTTGTTTATGAGTTTTACTTTACCTTTTCTTCCTTGTGCCTTCTCCAAGCACCCTGGCTGAGATTGGGAATTCAACATGGAGAATTTTTTTCCTATGGTTGCTATGTGATGATGTTGTGAATGTCGTGGGGAGATTTCCTTTGATTGTTATTTCTTGCAAAACTATAAACACTTTCTTTGCTTATATCATTTCACTAGAAATAGCAAACCTATTGGGGTAGAAACCAGTCCTCGTTGCGCCCATAAATGTAAAATGGGTGCAACAAGGTCCAATTTGTGGGACCAATGTCCTGTGTTCTGAGAAAATTGGGTTGGATCATTTTTCAGGCGTCCCTAGCAGCCAACTAAAACAGGTGTTAGGTCCTTTATATATGTAAATGAGGGGCCTAATGCCTGTTTTTGATCCCCTCACTGAAACAGGCTTCAGGCTTGCTCCACCAAGGATTCTTCAGTGGGTGCTGCGGCCGCCAACTAAAGTTAAGTTTTTTAACAAAAATAAATGTGAAAGAATTTGTTTAGGGAAAGAACAGTGAAAGAAAGTCTAGCCTAAATGGTAAGACACTTACCAGAGTGGAGGGCTAGAGAAATCAAGACATGCAGATACATAAGGCTCAGTTTTAACTTGAGGCGTAAGTGTGGTGTGCTGGGGCCGAGGCAGGCAGCAAACCATCTGGTCCCCCACAGTGTGAGGCCTGGGAGATTTGAACTCCCGGGCCTTATTTAAATAATGAAAGTCAGACTCCCACCCAAACTTGGCGGGAATCACTACCTGGGCGCGGAAGTGGGATTTTAGACAGAGACCCGATGGAACAGTCCTCGGCAAGGTAAGAAGTCAGGGGCCTCTTGAGGCGATCGTTATCGGAGGAGGGCAAGAGTAGCCCCGGGCAGGGGAGACCCAAGGTTTCATGTGGGGCCAGCTGGAGCACTCCTGCTTGAGGATTTAGTTGACCTGTTGACCAGGTTTTGGCTGCTGAGCGTGGGTTCCTGAGAGGACACATGAGCCAAATGTGTAAGGGATAACCCTCATCCTCAAGCTGTGCAGGAGCAAAGGGTGGGTGGGTGGGCGATTTGGGGGTGGGGGGGGTGGGTAGCGGGGGGCTGTGGTGGAAGATTGGCACAATATAAAAGCGTCACAGAAGCTGCCAGGAAAGTAGACAGAGACCTGCATGATGCACTGCTCATCAAACACCAGTTGCGCATTAATGATGCAGAAGCCCTTGCAATCCATGAAGACAACGGGGTCGTGTGAAGGAGTCCACGGGGCGACAAGGGTGCAGTCAATGACGCTCTGGACTTGAGGGAAGCCTGCAATCTGTGTGAACCCACGGCCCTATCCTGCTGCTTCCGGTTGTCCATGGGGAAAGTGATGAATGTTTTTGCTCTAGCAAACATGGCATCAGTCAACTGCTTAATGGAAGCATGAACTGCAGATTGACTGACCCCCTTGGCAGTTTGGAAGGAGCTGATGCAAAGAAGTTGAAGGCTTCAGTGACCTTGACTACAGCAGGCCATGCTGTGGCAGCTGGCTGCAGGCCTTGTGACGACACAACTCTGTGACAATCTCCCTGGAGAAGCAGAGCCTCCTTATGCGCTGCTCCTCAGAGAACTGCAGCTATGTTGTCCTGGGTCTATAAACTCTGTTGGGACGGGAAGGATTTCTGCGAGCACACCTCCTTCTACTTGGTCTCCCTCCAGCTGCAGCTGTGTTTTTCACTTTCCTCCTGCTGCCTCTCCTACATAAGAACATAAGAAATAGGAGCAGGAGTCGGCCGTTCTGCCCTTCGAGCCTGCTCCTCCATTCAATAAGATCATGGCTGATCTTTTACCTCAACTCCACCTTCCTGCACTATCCCGATAATCCTTGATTCCCTTAATATCCAAAAATCTATCAATCTCTGACTTAAATATACTCAACGACTGAGCATCCACAGCCCTCTGGGGTAGAGAATTACACAGACTCAGTGAAGAAATTTCTCCTTATCTCAGTCCTAAATGGCCGACCCCTTATTCTGAGACTGTGACCTTTAGTTCTAGACTCCCCAGCCAGGGGAAACATCCTCCCAGCATCTACCCTATGAAGCCCTGTAAGAATTTTATATATGTCAATAAGATCATCTCTCATGCTTCTAAATTCTAGGGAATATAGGCCAAGTCTCCTCAATTTCTCCTGTCCCTGTTCCTCCTTCTCTTGCCAGAGTGGAACTAGCAGAAGGACCCGCATGAAGAAAATAGTGCTTTGCCAGAAGCCCCTTGAGTTCAGAAAGTTTTACAGCAACTGTAAGCACCTTGAACTAGTCTAGGCAACAACATTCAATATGTAACACTAGTTAAATGTCACCCCAAACTTTCTAGCCTTTTACCTGAGAGTAGTTGTGGATCCCTTTAAATGTCACTGGAAATGGCTGCCTCCTGATTTGTCCCACCCCTGGTTTGTGGCAGGATCAGAACTGGGCTTGGACAAAGTTGGCGGCGGGGGTCATAACTGCATCATTTGATCCCGATTTGCATCTATTAACGAGGCCCCTGCCATTTTCCAGTGGGATCTCTTGTCAACTAGATCAAAAATGAGAAGTCGCACAACACCAGGTTATAGTCCAACAGATTTATTTAAAATTACAAGCTTTCGGTAACTTTACCTGAGGAAGGGGCGATAGCTCCGAAAGCTTGTAATTTTAAATAAATCTGTTGGACTATAACCTGGTGTTGTGCGACTTCTCATTTTTGTCCACCCCAGTCCAACGCCGGCATCTCTGCATCATGACAACTAGATCAAGGTCTGCCTTAAAATCAGATCAGTCGGACAACAGCAGTAAGTCGCTGCTTCACGTCTGCTCGCTATTTTGGTCCTGATGCTGCTCCACTTTTAGGCGCAAATGAGGCATAAAGGCCGTGAAAACCGCACCCTTGATGTCATATTTTATCCATATCATTTGATCGATTTGACACAAGTAAACAGATTCTTACGCATGCTAATGTGATACAAGGAAACAGTCCGCATTGAGCAGCAGTGAAGGCAACATGACACAGTCACGTAACTCGGGTTGATTGTCAGATGTTTGGATTACTTTATTTGATTTGGGTTTAAATGGAGTGTAGACAGGTGAAATGACCGACATATCCACTAAAAACTCCCAAGTGAAATTAATATTTAGGAGGATCTCTCTTTTAGTGTCAGCTGTGGCTCAGTGGGTAGCACACTCGCCTCCTGAGTCAGAAGGTTGTGGGTTCAAGTCCCACTCCAGAGACTTGAGTACATAAATCTAGGGCTGACACTCCAGTGCAGTGCTGAGGGAGTGCTGCACTGTCAGAGGTGCCGTCTTTCGGATCAGACGTTAAACCTGAGGCCCCATCTGCTCTCTCAGGTGGACGTAAAAGATCCCATGGCACTACTTCGAAGAAGAGCAAGGGAGTTATCCCCGGTGTCCTGGCCAATATTTATCCCTCAACCAACATAACAAAAAACAGATTATCTGGTCATTATCACATTGCTGTTTGTGGTACCTTGCTGTGTGTAAATTGGCTGCCGTGTTTCCCACATTACAACAGTGACTCAACTTCAAAAGTATTTCATTGGCTGTAAAGCGTTTTGAGACGTCCGGTGGTCGTGAAAGGCGCTATATAAATGCAAGTCTTTCTTTATTTTGGTAAGAAATAATTAATAATACCTTTATGATTTTGTATAATTTTATAAACTTGGTATCAAACTATTGGGTTTGCATGATTTTCCTGTAAAAAGAAATCCATTTCATTAGCCAAAATGGCAGAAAACAGGCTAACCGCAATGCTAATCATCAGACATCTGTAATAATGCTACTTTAACACTTCTCAAATCATCAATGAGCTGATTAAAAGGTATAAATCAGGAACATGTTGTTAATTTAGCCATGGGATGCAAAAGATCTGGTTAGACCCCATCTGGAGTCCTGCATTGAATTCTGGGCACCGCACCACAGGAAGGCTATATTGTCCTTGAAGGGGGTGAAGTGCAGATTCACCAGAATGGTACCGGGGTGAAAAAGTTTAAGTTATGAGGACAGGCTGCATAGACTAGGCTTGTATTCCTTTGAAAATAGAAGATTAAGGCATGATCTAATTGAGGTGTTTAAGATGATTAAAGGATTTAATAGGGTAGATAGAGAGAAACTATTTCCTCTGGTAGGAGAGTACAGAACAAGGGGGCATAACCTTAAAATTAGAGCTAGGCTGCTCAGGGTTGATGTCAGAAAGGGTAGTGGAAATCTGGAACTCTCGCTCCAAAAATCAATTGAAAATTTCAAATCTGAGATCGATAGATTTTTTGTTAGGCAAGGGTATTAAGGATTACAGAACCAAGGCGGGTAGATGGAGTTAAGATATCGATCAGCCATGAGCTAATTGAATGGCGGAACAGGATCGAGGGGTTGAATGGCCGACTCCTGTTCTTATGTTCCTTCTTCCTATGTTCCTATTCACAAAATTGAAATGCCAGGTCATGAAGGCCCTAATAGATGGTGCCACAGAAATGCGGTTCTCACACAGTAGAATGCCTGAAGTAATTTTCATGAAGTAATTTTCATGAGTGACAAATGAGCCTTTAACCTTCCTATGGAGGTGAATGGGTTATTTGGAGATGTTTTAAGTGCTTGTTGTTCGGGACATTTTCTACAATGAGAAATTAACAAAGTAAGTTTCACGAGTAGCAAGTCACCATCTGGGATGTAACCAACATTCCAGGCTTCCAGTGGAAGTCGAATCGAGGCTACCAGTGGGAGTGAAATTGATTCACAGCTGCATCCCTTGCAGATCCCAAAACTGCCAGTGATTATTTTTAAACAGTAATTATTGATTCTGTTGATATCTCCAAATCTTGCCATTGGTTTAATATCACTAAGCCCAGATTTTTTTTTATTATCGAGATGTGGGCGTCACTGGCATTTATTACTCATTCCTAGTTGGAGGTGGTAGTGGGCCATCTGCTTGAACCGCTGGTGGTGGTTTGATCCAACTGAGTGGCTTGCTAGGCCATTTCAGAGGGCAGTTAAGAGTCAACCATACTAGAGTCACATGCAAGTCAGACAGTGCAAGGACGGCAGGTTTCCTAAAAGACATTAGTGAACCAGTAGGGTTTTTACAACAATCTGACAGTTTCATGGTCAATTTTACTGACACCAGCTTTTTTATTTCCAGATTTTTTTAAACTGAATTCATATTCTCTAACTGCCATCGTGGGATTAGAACTCACATTCAAATTATTAGTTCAGTAACATAACCATTGCACTGCTGTATCCCAAAACCAGGTATTTATTTAACCAGTAATTTAACCGCTGCATTACCATGCATCTAGATTACTAGTCCAGTTACTTGACCCCTGCACCACCATACCCCATAACCAGGCCTCTGGATTACTAGTCCAGTAACATAACCACTACACTACCGTACCCCATAGTTCTGAATGACCGTTCAAAACTCAATTCTTATTTCTATTCCCCTCCCAACCCCTGTGCAAGGCTGCATGATTCTGTCATGAATGACCTTTAAAAACTTCTTAAAATATATCTTGTTTTGTTTCTTTGTAAAACCAATTTTAATTTATGAGCAAGCTTCAGAGTGCTGGTGACAATGGACAAAACGTTTGTTGTCGCTTTCTGTCGGTCTTGCTAACCTGTTTACTTGCAACAATTTTTTTTTTAATCAACATCTAGAGGGAAATAAACCCTTAATTGTTAACAGATAATCTGATGGAGCATAAAACACTCTTCAAGCATGGCACTAATTTGATGCTTTTATTTACAGTAGACCTAGTGATGAAGTGTGTCTAGAATGAAATGGTTGCGCTGGGTTTGAATTATATGAACCAGGGGATGAAAATAGTGACTGGTAGTTTACCATTGTCAACTTTTCATTTTAATGTGGTTAGACTATTGGCCTGGTTCCCATTAATGTATTATAGTTAGATGCAATCAAATACTGCTGTGCTAATGGGCTGAATTTTGCTGGCACTCAGAGGGCGGGTTCGGAGGCAGGCCCGCTGTCAAAATCAAAAAAATTGACAGTGGGGCGGTATCCCGCTGTGAACCCATCTCCTTGTGAGGTTCCCTAGTGCTGGCTCTGCCAGCGCTTTGCAGATCCAGCACTAAGCGGCAGGTCAGGCAATTCAGATAGCTAAGAGTGTGTCCAAAGCAATTTAATCAGCATTTTACCAGGTACAAACCATTTTCCCAAGTTTTCCATGAGGTTTACGTCACTCGGGGATCACGTCAGGTAAGTATGTCGGGTTCTCAATGACTCTCCGTTGCTTTGAATAGGTGACAGCTGCAAAAGTGGTATAAAAGCTACCATTTCACAGCTGGTCACTTTCCAATCTCAGAAGCTTGAGCCTTCGCTATTTGGAAGAGAATTTTCAGCTTTATGCAGTTGGGAAGTGTTTGCAGTAAACTCTCTCTTCACTGCCACCTCCTTGGAACATCATATCTCACCCTTGATCTATCGCTTCTGTCATCTTAATTTCAGCTGCCATCTATTCCATCAGCATCGGTGCCCTTAAAAAAAATCTCACCTTGGTCCTCAGAATCCCAACATGATCAGCCCAACACCAACATCACCAGGGACACCAGCAGCACCAACAATAGCACCAACCTTCTCCGCAATCACCTAATGTTGCACAGGACAAAGGGCATCAGCACCCGACCACATTGCTGCCCGGGAGACCAGGGATGGCCTCACCATGGCCAGATTTACTTCACTTGACGTTGTACACCCTGGCTGACACATGATGCGCCAGGTTGGCACCACCCCACACCAACACCATAAAGCATCCCTACAATGCCCAAGCCATTCCTTTCACACTCATCACCATTGTGGGGGTACCGTTATGTGTCACCATTCACTGCAACTCACTAAGCCACTTCCAAAGGTGCACACAGATCTGTCCAAGAAGGCAAAGTATTGAATATAAAGATTTCAATGTTTGACAACAATGTTTAACAGAAACTTTACATGAACATTGGATAAAACACCCAAGTGCCTACCCTTGTGTGTTGTTAGTTGGTATGATTGGACTAGGATGAGGATGAGTGTGAGGGGTGGCTAGTGAGATGGGGATGTGATAATGTAGATAGAGAGAGAGGGATGGGTGGAGGTGCAAGGTATGTTGGTGTGAGTAAGGATGTGCAGGAGTTGGGTAGGGAAGGCAGAGTGATGGAGATGAGGTTGAGGTTGAGCGTGGCTTTGCAGTAACGTTTTGTGATCTACTGAGATCATTGAAAGGTTTGTGCCACTGCAGCCTGGTCCTCCTGACGACATCCCTGCTTGTGCCCTCCTGTGCAATGTGCAACCAGGCTGTGTTGGTCTCCTGGGGAGGTCTCTTCCACCCATTGGAAGGCAAGAGAACTTGGAGTGGGAGAGAGAGGATCCAGTTTTCGTGGTCCATGTAAGAATGATGTCATCAGACCCGCGTTCTATTAATCGGCCGGGAACCTCGCAGGGCGGGCTTAATAAGCCCCATCAACGGAAAATCTTGTTGGAGGCCGGAATCGAGACATATGCGGGGTCCCCACATGCCATGGACGTCACCGAGGCTGGAAAAATCCAGTGTTTAAGATCTTGGTCTATCCTGGGGGAAGGTAAAATATAGGGGAAATGAGAGAGAGAGAGAGCAAGAGAGCAAAAAGAAAATAAAGGGAGAAAATGAATTCTAGTAAAATGAAAAAGAAACTTAAAAAAGAGAGATAATAACTAAAAAGCAGAATGAACATAAAACATTAATAAAGTGAAATAAAGGACAAAGGAGAGAGAAAAAATGAAGGAATCAAAAAACAAGGAAGAAATGAAAGATGAACTCCTCAAAGCACTCCACTCCTATCTGTGATCTCCATTGTATTGGTATTAGCCAGCAGTTATTTCTTCTAGGAGACTGGTGGTGAGAATTTGATTCTCTTTGTGATTCAGTGACCCAAATTCTGTAAAATCCGCAATGGATCTTCATTTACTTTCCTCCACTTGAACATTGGGGTTCAGAGGTACATAAGAACATAAGAAATAGGAGCAGGAGTAGGCCATACGGCCCCTCGAGCCTGCTCTGCCATTCAATAAGATCATGGCTGATCATCGACCTCAACTCCACTTTCCCGCCCGATCTCCATATTAGTTGATTCCCCTAGAGTCCAAAAATCTATCGATCTCAGCGTTGAATATACTCAATTCTAAAGATTCACAACCCTCTGAGTGAAGAAATTCCTCCTCATCTCGGTCTTAAATGGCCAACCCCTTATCCTGAAACTATGCCCCCTAGTTCTAGACACTCCAGCCAGGGGAAACAACCTCTCAGCATCTACCCTGTCAATCCCCTTCAGAATCTTGTATGTTTCAATGAGATCACCTCTCATTCTTCTAAACTCCAGAGAGTATAGGCCCATTCTACATAATCTCTCATCATAGGACAGCCTCTCATCCCAGGAATCAATCTAGTGAACATTCGTTGCACTGCCTCCAAGGCAAGTATATCCTTCCTTAGATAAAGAGACCAAAACTGTGCACAGTACTCCAGGTGTGGTCTCACATAAGCCCTGTACAATTGTAGCAAGACTTCCTTACTCTTGTACTCCAACCCCTTGCAATAAAGGCCAACATGCCATTTGCCTTCCTTATTGCTTGCTGTATCTGCATGCTAGCTTTCTGTGTTTCTTGCACAAGACACCCAAATCTCTCTGAACACCAACATTTAAAAGTTTCTCACCATTTAAAAAATATTCTGTTTTTCTATTCTTCCTACCAAAGTGAATAACCTCACATTTCTCTACATTATACTCCATCTGCCACCTTACTTCCCACTCACTTAGTCTATCTATATCCCTTTGCAGACCCTTTGGGGGTGATTTTCCCAGCCCTGGGGAGGTGGGTATTTAAAAAAAAAAAATTATATTCGTTTTTATGGGATGTGGGTGTCGCTGGCAAGGCCAGCATTTATTGCCCATCCCGAATTGCCCTTGGGAAGGTGGTGGTGAGCCGCCTTCTTGAACCGCTGCAGTCCGTGTGGTGAAAGTACTCCCACAATGCTGTTAGGTAGGGAGTTCCAGGATTTTGACTCAGCGACGATGAAGGATCGGCAATATACTTCTAAGTCAGGATGGTGTGTGACTTGGAGGGGAACTTGGAGGTGGTGGTGTTCCCATGAGTCTGCTGCCCATGTCCTTCTAGGTGGAAGAGGTTGCGGGTTTGGGAGGTGCTGTCGAAGAAGCCTTGGCGAGTTGCAGCAGTGCATCTTATAGATGGTACACACTGCAGCCACGGTACGCTGGTGGTGGAGGGAGTGAATGTTTAAGGTGGTGGATGGGGTGCCAATCAAGTGGGCTGCTTTGTCCTGGATGGTGTCGAGCTTCTTGAGTGTTGTTGGAGCTGCACTCATCCAGGCAAGTGGAGAGTATTCCATCACACTCCTTAGTTCTGCCTTGTAGATGGTGGAAAGACTTGGAGGTGGGACTGCCAGGAAAATGGCAGAATCTGGGAGCGGGTACCCATCCTGCCCCCAACCCGCCTCCGTGCCATCTTCCCTGGAGGTGGGTACCCGACCCGCGTCGGGTTCCATCTCCTTGAGGCGGGAAGGGGATTAGTGCCAATTAACTGCCTATTAACAGGTAGTTAACAGGCAGTTTTTTGGCTAATTCCTATTTTGAGCACCTAAAGTGTGGGCTTCCCGACGACTCCGAACCTCGCCAGGGGTCAGCGAGGCGGGCCGTGGGTCTGCGGGGGTCTGCAGGGCCGAAATGTCCGGTGTGCAGGTGAGTGATGAGTGCAAGTGTGGAGAGGTAAGTGTGTGAGGTGAGTCTAAATTGTTTTAATAAGATTACTTACCTTTGCTTCTTCCTCCAGGCTTCATCCCTTTAGGCTGCGGAGCTGCCTCATCTCACCGGCAGAGATGACAGAATGGCTGCTGCATTCTCCGATGCAACAGCCATCTGATTTCTGCTCAGGAAAGAGGCTTGGTGAGTCTTGAGTACAAGCACTCACCAAAGAACAGAGATTGTCAGTGTTTGGCAGCTGTCAAACGATGTAAATTCATCTGTCAAAATTTTTTGACAGATGCAACGTCATACGCTGACGTTCTCTGTCACCGGCTTTCCCTTAATTGGCCTGCCAAGCCCGCTGGGCGGGCTTAACAAGGTCAATCAAGGGAAAATAGCGTGGGTTGGCCGGACGTCGATGGAGGCGGGACTAAAACCCGACAAGCAGCAGTCCTGCCTCCATCACATCCCCATTGATAAAATCACCCCCTTTGTGTTCTCCTCACATCTTACTGTCCCACCTAGCTTTGTATTGTCAGCAAACTTGGATACATTACACTCGGTCCCTTCATCAAGGTCATTAATATAGATTGTAAACAGCTGAGGCCCCAGCACTGATCTTTGTGGCACCCCACTAGTTATAGCCTGAAAAAGACCCGTTTATCCCTACTCTCTGTTTTCTGTCCGTTAACCAATCCTCTATCCATGCTACTATATTACCCCCAACCCCATGAGCCCTTATCCTGTGCAATAACCTTTTATGTGGCACCTTATTGAATGCCTTTTGGAAATCCAAATGTACTACATCCACTGGTTCCCCTTTATCTACCCTGCTAGTTACATCCTCAAAAAACTCTAATAAATTTGTCAAACATGATTTCCCTTTCATAAAACCATGTTGACTCTGTCTAATCATATTATGATTTTCTAAGTGCCCTGATACCACTTCCTTAACAATGTATTCCAGCATTTTCCTGATGACTGATGTCAGGCTAACTGGCCTGTAGTTCCAAGTTTTCTCTCTCCCTCCTTTCTTGAATAGCGGTGTTACATTAGCTACCTTCCAATCCGCTGGGACCATTCTAGAATATAGGGAATTTTGGAAGATCAAAATTAACGCATCCACTATCTCTGCAGCCACCTCTTTTTGAACCCTAGGATGTAGACAGTCAGGTCCAGGGGACAGTCGGCTTTTAGACCCATTAGTTTCTCTACTACTTTTTCTCTACTTATATTAATTACATTAAGTTCCTCACCCTCAGTAGACCCTTGGTTCCCCGCCATTTTTGGTATGCTTTTTGTGTCTTCTACTGTGAAGACAGATACAAAATATTTGTTTAACGTTTCTGCCATTTCCTTATTCCCCATAATAATTTCTCCTGTCTCAGCCTCTAAGGGACCAACGTTTACTTTTGCTACTTTCTTCTTTTCTACATACTTGTAGAAGCTCTTACAATCTGTTTTTATATTTCTTGCTAGTTTTCTCTCATATTCTATTTTTTTCCCTTTTTATCAATTTTTTAGTCATCCTTTTCTGGTTTCTGATACTCTCCCAATCCTCAGGTTTACTACTATTCTTCGCAACATTATAAGCTTCTTCTTTCAATCTAATGCTATCCTTAACTTCTTTATATAGCCACGGATGGATCACTTTTCCCGTGAAGTTTTTGTTTCTCAATGGAATGTATTTTTGTTGAGAATTATGAAATATTTCTTTAAATGCTAGCCACTGCTTATCTACCGCCATACCCTTTAATCTATTTTTACAATCTACCTTAGCCAACTTGCCCCTCATACCTTTGTAATTGGCTTTATTTAAGTTTACGACTCTAGTTTCTGACTGAGGCAGGTCACTCTCAAACTTAATGTGAAATTCTATCATATTATCTAAAGAGAAAGGTCAAGGAAATAGAGCAGTGTAGCGATTTGGGTCAAAATAAGTAGAGATTGCTAATTAACCCTGTCTCATTACACAATACAAGATCTAAAATAACCTGTTCCCTGGTTGGTTCCATGACGTATTGTTCTAGGAAACTGTCCCGAATGCATTCCATGAACTTGTCCTCCAGACTACCTTTGCCAATTTGATTTGTCCAGTCTATATGAAGATTAAAGTCCCCCACGATTATTGCATTACCTTTGTTACAAACTTCTACTATTTCTTGATAAATATTCTGTCCAATAGTATAGCTACTGTTAGGGGGCCCATATATTACTCCCACCAGTGTTTTCTGCCCCTTGTTATTCCTTATCTCCACCCATACTGATTCTACTTCCTGATCTTCCGAGCTGAGATCCTTTCTCTCTACTGTCTTTATGTCATCTTTTATTATCAGGGCTAACCCTTTTCCATTCTGTCTGTCTTTTCAAAACATCAAGTACCCTGGAACATTTAGTTCCCAACCTTGGTCACCTTGCAACCATATCTCTGTAATGGTTATTAGGTCAAACTCATTTATCTCTATTTGTGCCACTAGTTTGTCTATCTTGTTACGAATGCTTTGTGCATTCAGATAAAGAGTCTTTAATTTAAATTTTTTACCATTATTCCCTGCTTTGACCTTATTCTCTGGTGCACTGCAACCATTAAACTCTCTGTCCGTTCCTGTCACACTCTACTTATTTTGACCCAAATCGCTACACTGCTCTATTGCCTTGACCTTTTTCTTTAGATTTCTAAATTTCCCCTCACCTGACCCCTCCCCCCCTTTTTTAGTTTAAAGCCCTATCTACAGCCCTAGTTATTCGATTCGCCAGGATGCTGGTCCCAGCCCGGTTTAGGTGGAGCCCGTCCGACGGAACAGCTCTCTCTTTCCCCAGTACTGGTGCCAGTGCCCCATGAATTGAAACCCCTTCTTCCCACACCACTGTTTGAGCCATGATTTAACTCCCTGATCTGCTTGACCCTATGCCAATTTGCGTGTGGCTCAGGTAGTAATCCAGAGATTATTACCCTTGAGGTTCTGCTTATTAATTTAGGCCCTAGCTCTGCAAACTCTCTCAGCGGAACCTCATTCTTAGTGCTACCTATGTCGTTGGTTCCTACTTGGACCACGACAACTGGATCCTCCCCTTCCCACTCCAAGTTCTTCTCCAGCCGTAAGTAGATATCCTTAACCCTGGCACCGGCAGGCAACACAGCCTTCGGGACTCTCTTTCGCGGCTGCAGAGAACAGTATCCATCACCCTGACTATACTGTCCCCTACCACTACCACTACCACATTCCTTCCTTCTCCCTCCACTTGGATGGCCCCCTGTACCACGGTGCCGTGGTCAGTTTTCCCATCCTCCCCGCAGTCCTTTTCCTCATCCATACAGGTAGAAAGTACCTCATACCTGTTGGACAAGGGCCAGGGCTGAGGCTCCTCCATCACTACATCCTGAGTCCCCATACCTTCCTGACTCGCAGTCACACCCTCCTGTCCCTGACCACTGACGAACTCTAAACTATTACTTAACCTAAAAGGTGTGACTGCCTCCTGGAACAAAGTGTCCCGGTAACTCTCCTCCCTCCCTGATGCATCGCAATGTCTGCAGCTCGTACTCCAGCTCAACAATTCTGAGCCGAAGTTCCTCGAGTTGCAGACACTTACTGCAGATGTGGTTGCTCGGGATCGCGATGCTCTCCACAAACTCTAACGTGCTGCAGTTACAACACACCACCTGCCCTGCCATCTCTAACCTTGTTTTATTTATTAATTAATTAGTTAAAGCTTTTATTCAATCGATATTTTAGTTTTATTGTTTGATTATTTTATCTAGTTTAAGTTATTAATTTAATAAGTACTAGCAAGTTACAGTTTCTTAGCTCTTAATTTAACCGCCTTCCCTAAGTTGGAGAGCAAAAAAAAGCTGCAATACTCACCAACCAATCACCTACCTGCTCTACTGTGATGTAATTCTTTAATTTTTTTATGTTGTTTTTGAATCGGAGCCTCGTCGCTGCCACTGCTTTAATTCAGCTCCACTCTCGGGCCGCTCTTTATCCTCTCGCCGCTGCCGCTGCTTTAATTCAGGTCCGCTCTCGGGCCGCTCTTTATCCTCTCGCCGCTGCCGCTGCTTTAATTCAGGTCCGCTCTCGGGCCGCTCTTTCTCCTCTCGCTGCTGCTTTAATTCAGGTCCGCTCTCGGGCCGCTCTTTATCCCCTCCCCACTGCCGCTGCTTTAATTCAGGTCCGCTCTCGGGCTGCTCTTTATCCTCTCGCCGTTGCCGCTGCTTTAATTCAGGTCCGCTCTCGGGCCGCTCTTTATCCTCTCGCCGCTGCCGCTGCTTTAATTCAGGTCCGCTCTCGGGCCGCTCTTTATCCTCTCGCCGCTGCCGCTACTTTAATTCAGGTCCGCTCTCGGGCCGCTCTTTATCCTCTCGCCGCTGCCGCTACTTTAATTCAGGTCCGCTCTCGGGCCGCTCTTTATCCTCTCGCCGCTGCCGCTACTTTAATTCAGGTCCGCTCTCGGGCCACTCTTTATCCTCTCGCCGCTGCCGCTGCTTTAATTCAGGTCCACTCTCAGGCCGCTCTTTATCCTCTCGCCGCTGCCGCTGCTTTAATTCAGGTCCACTCTCGGGCCGCTCTTTATCCTCTCGCTGCTGCCGCTGCTTTAATTCAGGTCCGCTCTCGGGCCGCTCTTTATCCTCTCGCCGCTGCCGCTACTTTAATTCAGGTCCGCTCTCGGGCCGCTCTTTATCCTCTCGCCGCTGCCGCTACTTTAATTCAGGTCCGCTCTCGGGCCGCTCTTTATCCTCTCGCCGCTGCCGCTACTTTAATTCAGGTCCGCTCTCGGGCCACTCTTTATCCTCTCGCCGCTGCCGCTGCTTTAATTCAGGTCCACTCTCAGGCCGCTCTTTATCCTCTCGCCGCTGCCGCTGCTTTAATTCAGGTCCACTCTCGGGCCGCTCTTTATCCTCTCGCTGCTGCCGCTGCTTTAATTCAGGTCCACTCTCGGGCCGCTCTTTATCCTCTCGCCGCTGCTTTATTTCAGCCCTGCTCTCGGGTCGCTCTTTCTCCTCTCGCTGCTGTTTTAATTCAGGTCCGCTCTTGGGCCGCTCTTTCTCCTCTCGCTGCTGCTTTAATTCAGGTCCGCTCTCGGGTCGCTCTTTATCCTCTTGCCGCTGCCGCTGCTTTAATTCAGCCCTGCTCTCGGGCCGCTCTTTATCCTCTCGCCACTGCTGCTGCTTTAATTCAGCCCTGCTCTCGGGCCGCTCTTTATCCTCTCGCCGGTGCCGCTGCTTTAATTCAGGTCCGCTCTCGGGCCGCTCTTTATCCTCTTGCCGCTGCCGCTGCTTGCCTTTTCCCCTCTCTCGCTGCTAAATGTAGAATGCCTTTCTCCCTTCCTCCTCCAGACTGATATGTTTCTCTCCTCTCTCTTCCCTTCTATATACTGCCAGAAATGCTCCCTTCTAGACTCCCAGATAGTAGATGAGAATTATAGAGTTCCTGATGCGGGCATAACTATTAACACACATATTTTCTTCTCAACTCTTGTTCTCTTTTATGTTCTATTCTTGTGCTATGATATGCCGATCTCTATAACAGCTCTTCTGAAAGTTAAGGATTGGTAAAACATGAGCAAATTACTTTGAATTCTAAAAATTATCAATTTGTAATTATTACTTTACTTTGGAAAGCTATTAACAGTTCCTGGAGCTGAATATATGTTAGAAATAAATCAGCTTGATGTAGTGTGCGAAACCCATTGATTATACTTAATGAGCAAACAGGAACAATACAAAGAACTAGCTCCAAATATAATATTGTCTTTTCTCTCTTGTTTTCAGTCCAGGCAGACCCCAGAAGGAGAGTTCTTGCCTCTGGATCAGTGTGAGTTGGATGTTGGATTTGGGACTGGTGCAGATCAACTGTTTCTTGTTTCACCTCTGACTATTTGCCATGAAATAAATCCCAAAAGTCCCTTCTTTGACCTATCTCAACGATCTCTGAGAAGCGATCAGTTTGAAGTTGTGGTGATTCTGGAGGGAATTGTTGAGACTACCGGTAAGTCTGTGTTTATTTCTGCTTTCCTTTTTAAATAATCCAGAACATTATTTTTAACAGTCTCCTGTAACCTTTTACTAGGCAAGATCCAGCGTGGGCTGCTTCCATTTTGTAAGCTCTTTATTCTCTTTACTCTTTTCTCTCCTTGATTGAGATGATTTTGTCGATGATCTGTTCCCAAGCCTTTGCTACTGCAGCTTTTGAGGGGCACACTAATCATCACCTCCTTCCCAGCCCCTCCTATCCTTCTGAGAGTGCCCAACTAAGATTGGGACTTCGCCTTGTTAGGACAAATAGGGACATATCTGCATTCTACTAATGGTGCAATACATTGATGCAGTAAAGAAGTGTGCCAGCAGAGACTCCATTCAGTATGATTTACCGTATGAAGCTACAGCTTAGAAATGATGGTGAGTAAAGCTTCGTGTGTTTGTATCAAATTTCTCTCTCCACTATTTTAACTGGGAGGTCCTGATACAAGCTCGATCAGTGCTCCTACAATAATTGTGGCTGGGTCAATATCTAGGAATTCCCTACCTAACACTATTGTGGGAAGGAGCCCCATCACCACAAGGAATGCAGTGGTTCAAGGAAAGAGCCCACCACCACCTTCTCGGGGAAACTAGGGATGGGCAATAAATGCCAGCCTTGCCAGCGTCGCCCACATCTCGAGAACAAAGTAAAAAAGCCATGATGTGGAGATGCCGGTGTTGGACTGGGGTGGACAAATGTTGGAAGTCGCACAACACCAGGTTATAGTCCAACAGCTTTATTTGAAATCACAAGCTTTCGGAGTGCTGCTCCTTCGTCAGGTGAAGGAGCAGCGCTCCGAAAGCTTGTGATTTCAAATAAAGCTGTTGGACTATAACCTGGTGTTGTGCGACTTCTCACAAAGTAAAAAAGAACATCATAATATTGGCCTCTGTTATCCCCAGGCTTAAATGTTTTCATCAGTAATATTAAAGTTGCAAACTGAGGTGGCCCTTTAATCTATTGCCACAAGTTTTCAGCAAACGTGCTTTCAGAGTTATTGCTTCAGAAAGAAAGAAAGACTTGCATTTATATAGCACCTTTCATGACCCCAGGACAACCCAAAGCGCTTTACAGCCAATGAAGTACTTTTGAAGTGTAGTCACTGTTGAGATGTAGAGTCCAGTGTGCGTAGGATTTTATTAATTCAGATTTGATTTTATCGCTAAATTTTTCACGCCGTCTTACTGCTGCTTTGTACCAGAATGCTTCTTTCTGCAGCCACTGTTAGAAACTACTGCTGGATGTGAATGTCACCATATCCCCCATCCACACAATGACTGTGTGAATCTCACAGGAGGTGTACTGGTGGGGTGGGGCTGACTATCAGGACTTGATTTACAAAGAAATTTGTTTGTTTTTTAAAAACAAACAGCAGCACCACCTTTTCTGTTTTGCTCGTCTATCCTAGTTCACGTGAAAAGGCCAAGGTAATGAAACATCAAATTTCAAGTAAAGTAATCCATCATTTAAATAACAACGGTCGATTTGAAGGATGAGATTGCAATCTTCCAATTTCATCAGTTGACTATTATTAATATTCAATCACACTTGCTGTAACTACCTTATTTTCTGGGGGGAAAAATTGCTGCCCAGACTCGCGTAACAGCAGACAACCCTCCATTTGGAGTTGATTGGTTGACATCCTCTCATATGTTGGAACACAGAAAGCTAAAATGGAGGTTGATATTTATAAGGAGCTAAACCCAGCTACATTTATAGAATATATTGGGACAGAAATATGGGACTATTTTTCTTATTCATTATTTAGAATTAATTTAAAATGTAAAATTAGAACTGTATAAAATACAGCACAAGTAGAGCTCCAAAAAATAAAGCACATCAGTCCCACCTGCTTTCCATGTTACTCAACTACTTTTGAAAAAGTGAGAAGTCGTACAACACCAGGTTATAGTCCAACAGCTTTATTTGAAATCATAAGCTTTCGGAGCGCTGCTCCTTCGTCAGGCATCTCCGCATCATGACTTTTGAAAAAGGCATCAATTCAAAATGAATTCATGCTCAAACAAGCTAACACCAATATTTGTTAAACATAATAAAATATTAATGGACATGCGATCATACAATTAATTAATTGAGACAACCTATGTTCTGGCAAAGCACTGTCACAATTTACTTCCCCCCACCTGCAATAGGCACAAAGCAACACTGTAAATAACTTCAGTGCTCAATATGTAAATTAACCTGACCCTGGAGAATGGACCAGATCAGGGATGCAAGCAAAGGTTGGGCTTAAGGTCTGATCCACATTCACTGCTATTGTGCTGAAGAGGAAATTTGGGCCTCTTGCTTCTCGGAGGAGCTGCTGAATAAAACTTGCAACATTGCGCGCGGTATTTGTGCAAGGCCAGCATTTATTGCCCATCCCTAATTGCCCTTGAGAAGGAGGTGGTGAACCGCCTTATACAACTTGAGTGGCTTGCTAGGCTATTTCAGAGGGCAGTTAAGAGTGTGTGTCTGGAGTCACATATAGGCCAGACCAGGTAAGGGCGGCAGATTTCCTAAAGGACATTAGTGAAGCAGATGGGTTTTTAAAACAATCCGGTAGTTTCATGGTCACCATTACTGATACTAGCTTTATATTCCAGATTTATTTAATTAACTGAATTTAAATTCCCCAGCTGCTGTGGTGGGATTTGAACTCATGTCCCCAGATCATTAGTCTAAGCCTCTAGGCATTACTCGTCCAGTGACATAACCACTATGCTACCGTATCATTTTTATTTTTTGTTTAAATAAACTTTCAGAGCCGTGAAGTGGAGAAGACTGGATATCTGGGAGCTATTATAATACAGCAATCTCATTCAGGACCTCACAAAGATTCCTGGCAGTCCAGTGTCAGTTTCTCTGCTGGCCCAGCAGTGATATTGACCTGATTTCCATGGTGATTCAAAATGGGGTTTCCATGTTTGCTTGAAAGGAATTTTATTCATGACTTGCTTAGATTCTGGCAGTTCAAGTGTCTGGAAGAGGGAACGTTGAAGGTTAAAATCTTAGTTTGAAATCTCAGAATCAATGTTTACCCTCAGTTGGCAGAAGCTGGGTATTCTGCTCTGCACCATTATCTGTCATCAGTGTCTGTAAATTCTCCTTTAAAACTAACTGTATTTTTCCAGGTAAAAGGACTAAAATCCATTTATTAAATTTTATATAGATAATGGTTTTCATGAGCTATTTTCTGCTTCGTGTTGACTGCATTTTGCAATTCTTGTGATTGGGCCATAAAGAAAACAGCGCTTTTTTATGATCTGTTTTGTATTCTCTTGATGAGGTTTGACAGTGCTGGAAAATAGAAACTGTTTTTCTGTTTTCAACCAGTTGTAGCGTCAAACATTCCCTCCCTCAGTGTGCCTCAATACAAGCTCGTAGTGACCCCAGCCCCCCTCACTCCCAGCTCAATGCATGTGACACTTCCACACGTTTCATACTGTTGGTCTCTGAGTGAGATCTTTCAGTTGGTAAGGACAAGGTCAGGTTTTACAGTAAATCAGGGATGGATGCCAGGGATTCTCAACAGCAAGGAAGAAGCATCCCTTCCTTGCTCTTCCCTCTTGTTCCACTGAACTATTAAAGAGACATATGGTCATTGACGTAAGAAAACTACTAGGCACTTGGTCTAAGCATTAAACAAAGCTTTAATCAACTGTTTTGCAACATGGAGATCTAGTTGTCCTTCACTAGTTCCTGTTAAAGAATGTCCTGAGCAAGCTGGGCCCATGCCCGAGTATTTATACTCTCCCTGGACAGCGCCACCAGCAGGCCGCCCAGTATTATGTCATAAGTCATTTCCCATGAATGACAAGATTCATGTCAGTCACCATTAGGACACTAAGGGGGAGAAATTCAGGTATCGCCCCGTTTGGGATGTTAATTTGTGAAATTGTGAAAAATTAGTGCCAGGCGCTAATGAATCTGAGCTTCCTTAAATTGGCTGTTAGCGCTCCACTTCCTTCCTGGAGCGCTAAAGGACGCAGGCTGGGCAGAATGTCCCGTGCAGCGCTGCCGAGATCCGAGGCTCCTTCCCTCCCTTAAAGGGAAGGGCCATTGCTGCAGGCTCTGCATTGGGACCAGTTAGCTGATGGAAGAAAAATGGAAAAAATTGAAGTAATACATTGGAACAATTTTTATACTTACCGCGCCAACATCCCCTTTAACTTGCGCCCCCGAAGTGCCCGGCCTCCCGAACAACGCCTCCTGCAGCTGTCGGTGTTGTCGCCCGGGTCCGGGGCGTTACCGGGGCGATGCACAGGACAATGATGTCACGATCTCCGGGCGCAGAAGATCGTGGCACAATGTGTTACCACCGCCGCAAACCTCTCGGCAAATTTAGCGGGAGTCGTTTATTTTGTCGCGCCTGGTCGGTAAATCGTTAGCGCCTCGTTAGTGCCCTGTTATTGCCCCCCGGAGGCGATAACGGGAGGCGCTAAGGGACCGAATTTCTCCCCCTAAGGATTTCCGTTTTATCCCCATCACCTTCCCCCACCCCCATGTATAATCTTGACCGCCATAACACATTTAGACCCTTATCTTTGTTACTGTGCACAGACATCAGCTTCCCAGCCATAAGCTACCTTGATGGCACAACATTATAAACTGTGCCATACATGTGCAGGGAGACACTTTTGCATGAGTACTACTATATATATTTTATATAATATTTAGACAGACGCCTCCAAAACATAACTGGCTCGAATTGGGCCAGGTGTCAATCTTCACAAGTAAACTCTCAATGATCAAATTTTAGCTACTTCAGTTTTCAAAAAATTGGTTCAATTTTAATATTATGACGAAGTATAATATGTCACCTGCATGAATTACATTTTATGTAGCATTGAACTGTCACAAATAATTTTATTTTGGCACAGTTTAGATATAAGGTTCATCTCTAGTAAAGCCACAGAACTTTCACAAGCAACTGGGGTGACCCTACTGAGGTTCCGTTGGATACAAGTGGAATTGTGGTACAACTGTTTGTTAAATAGTTCATTCAATACGTCTGTACAGTCTCACTCGAAGGGACAGATGCTGGCTTTATCAGTACTGAGAAAATAACAGTTCTGATTGTCATCCAGGTTTTCTTTCTTTTTTTCCCACGGCGACTTTCTCCCCTCTTCTCCTCTCCTGAAGAAATTGGCCGCCATTCCGCCTACCTGGGTGGCTTCATGGCGGGAGAGGCCGGTGGCGGGTGGCGACCCCGCTGCTGCGTTGATCCCGCTGAAAAATAAGATCTTCCCGTAATGGGCCTTGTTCAGCCCGCCCTGCGCGTTTCCCAGCCCAATTAAAAGGTGCGGGTCTGGTGACGTCAGCGGATGACGCGCTTCTTGCCGGTATATTTAAAGGGGCCATGGCCCCATTTGCAGTCAGTTGTAATTTTACTTAATTCAGTGCTGTCAGTGTGTGTAGGTGTGCACAATGTGCTGCCATTGCCAAAGAGCAGCGCCTCGCATCAGTGAGGACTCGCTCCGTCATCTTATGGAGGGAGTGAGAGCACGTAGGGAGGTTCTCTTCCCTACTGACGGTAGGAAGAGGCCTCCCCAGTGGATGAAGGCAGCGTGGCTGCAGATCGCACAGGAGGTGACAGGCATGTCAGTGGTCGTTCGGACCTGGATGCAGTGCCGCAAGAAGTTTAATGATCTTGTAAGATCAGGAAAAGTGAGTATAAAACCACACTTACCTTGATGCTGCTGTGTCGGTCATCACATCCCCACCACTCTGCATTGCCATCCCTACTCCTGCACACCGTTACTCACCCCAACATCCCTTGGACCTTCATCCATCCCTCTCTCTCTAACTACATTATCAGGTCCCCATCTTACTATGCACCCCTCACACTCAGCCTCATCATAATGCAATGACATCAACTAACAACACAAAAGGAGGCAACTTGGTGTTGGCACCCCACTGCATCATATTCTCCCTCTAAAGATGTAACCTATCCATTACTTACACTCATTCCATCACTCTCACTCAACCTTCTCTTCTTTCCCTCCTTGCAGGAAAAGAGAGCCCACAATAAGAGGGAGAGGGAGAGAATGGGAGGAGGACCTCAAGCCATGGCCTATCTGACCACTGCAGAGGAGGCAGCATTGGATATCGCAGGAGTGGTCGACCAGCCGGAAGTGGGGGATGGAGAGAGGGGCTCATTAGAAGAACCTGGTGACAGAATTCTTTTCCATACACTTGCATGGCTCATATGGGGTCTGATGTCAACAGAAAATGAATGCTCATCAGGTGGATAATGGTATGTGTCTGCAGTCGACATCTCGTATATCTAACTGATGTCTTTACTCTCCCACAGGTCCATCAAGAGCACCCCCCACCACCCCCCAACTGTCCAGGGGGAAGAGCAAGAAGACTCCTCAGAGGAGCCTCCTGCCTCTGAGGGCGTAGCGTCACCTCATACAAGGCAAGCCAGCACCAGCGCAGAGACGCACACCTCAGTGGGTCCGTCGCGAGATAGAGTAGTGTTGTCACCTGGTGTATTACACATCACAGGTGAGCAAGAGCAGATGGTGGAGACAGTGACAGCAGTGGAGACTCCTCATCGGAGAGCGCAGGATAGAAACATAGAAACATAGAAGTAGGAGCAGGAGTAGGCCATTCGGCCCCTCGAGCCTGCTCCGCCATTCGATGAGATCATGGCTGATCATCTAAACTCAGTACCCTGTACCTGCCTTCTCCCCATATCCCTTGATACCTTTAGCTTTGAGATGCTCCCAGCTCTGCTCAGCTGCATGCAGACACTGAGCCTCGGGGGCCATCCAGGAAGAGGGCGATCCTGGAGCTGCAGGAACAAGTGCAGGAGGCTCTGACTGGTTTCTTGACTGCGGTGACTGTGAGTGTGTAGAGAATGGAGGAGTCCATCTCAAACATGAGCACCACTGTGGCGCACTCACTGACAGCTAGAAGTTCTTCCATGGATGGGATGGCCACCTGCATGGAGGACATGCGGCAGTCTCATGGGAACATGGTTTCACTTCAAAGTAGTTGGGCATCTATGGAGGAGAGAAACCAGAGGCTAATAGATGTCCTTTCTAGAAGGGGTGTCAGTATAGACGAGGACCCTCATGGCCCCACTGAAGTACAGCAAGGTGCCCTCAAGCTACTTGCTAGCAGGGAAGTGCAGGTGGCCCATGAGAGGGATGATGGTGGGAGGGGACATGGAAGTGGGGGCTCCTCTCCAAGCGCTCAGATTTCCACCCCCTCGGTCAGTGCCCTAGATGCCAGTGATGGCCGAGTCTGCCCCTGCACAGTCGCAGGAGCAGCAGACTTTGGCGGGGCCCTCACAGGCTCCAAAACCCAGAAGACGACCGCCAAAGGCGTCTAAGCAGGCGCAGCAGGGAGTCGAGGAGGCTGCGTCTACCTCTGCTGAAGCCACAGGGTTAACACCACGTAGAAGCACTCGCAAAAGAAAGATGCCACACAAATAGTCACAAGGGTAATCACACAGGTGTGTTTTTCATTATAAATGTGATGTTGAAATTCTATGATGTAGCTGTAATAAATCATTTATTTTTCAAACTTTGCAGTCCTTGCCAAATGTGTGTGCTCAAATGGAAGTGGCAGAGTGAATGGTCAGGGCTCATTGACCTCTAATGGTGGAGAGAGTGAAAAGAATGGAATGGTCATTGTTGGTCTGCTCCATATTGTTGGTGTAGGGTGATGCCAACCTGCGTACGCCTGTGCCAGACACATGTCTGAGCTTTTAAAATTATGTAAATGTGCCATTGATTAGGGCATCCCTGGTGTCACGGGCAGTAATGTGTCACGTACTGCTCGCAATGGCACCTCTGGCTCCTGCAGGTCTTCCTCACCCTCGTTTTCAAAGTCATGCTGCTCCTTCTCCTCCTCCGAGGATGTGCGCTCTGTGCCATCTTCCTCATCCAATGCTAATCCTCGCTGCTGCGCTGTGTTGTGCAGGGCGCAGCAGACCACGACGATTCTGGAGACCATGGCTGGTGCGTATTGAAGGGCTCCTCCAAATCTGTCAAGGCATCTGAAGCGCATTTTCAGCAAGCCTATTGTCTGCTCAATTACACTTTTCGTGGAGATGTGGCTTTGATTATAATGTCCCTCAGCCTCGTTTGTTGGCCTCCTCAAAGGTGTCATGAGCCACGTCTTCAGGGCATAGCCCTTGTCTCCAAGCAGCTAGGCAGAAAGACTGTTTGGTGGTGCGAAGAGCTGAGGGATGGTAGACTGGCGCAGGATGTATGAGTCATGGTAGCTGCCAGGGAGCTTGGCACACACATGGATGATAATCTTCCTATGGTTGCAGACCAGCTGCACGTTGAGGGAGTGGAACCCCTTGCGATTGACAAATACTATTGGGTTCTGATGGGGTGCCCTGATGGCCACATGTGTGCAGTCAATGATGCCCTGCACCTGTGGGATGCCAGCCAGAGTTGCAAAGCCGAGCGCCCGCTCATTGACACTGCCTTCATCAAATGCAAAGTGGATATAATTTGCGGACTTGTTAAAGAGGGCATCAGTGACCTGTGTGATGCATGTGTGGGTGGCCAACTGCGAGATGCCGGAAATGTCTGCTGCAGATCCCTGGAAGGAGCCTGAGGCGAAGAAATTGAGGGCGCTGGTGACTTTGACAGCCACTGGTAAGGTGTGTCCACCCCTTCCTCTGGGCTGCAGGTCTTGCTCCAGCAATGTGCAAATGTCAGCGACGACCTGACGCAATAGCCTGAGCCTCCTTTGGCACTGCTGCTCAGTCATGTTGAGGAAGCTCATCCTCTGCCTGTATACCCTGTGTTGGGGGTATCGCCTCCGGCGCGGTACAGCCCTGCGCTGATGCCCTCTGCCCTGTGCGGCATCAGGTGGTTGAGGAGAAGGTTGGCGCGCTAGTTGCTGCTGCTTCTGGTGTGGCTGGTTCTGTTGCTGCTGCAGCTGATCGTCATCAGATTCAGAGGACCAAGGTGAGAGAACATAAATCGTGCCCATTGTGATGTTAGATATGGCAGCTGAAGTTGAGATGACAGAAGCAATCTGTCAATGGTGAGATAGGTTGTTCCAAGGAGGTGACAGTGGATAGAGAGATTACTCAAAACACATCCAAGGTGCATAAAGCTCAAAAGTGTGTTCCAAATCCTGAAGGCTCCAGCTGCTAAGATTGGAAAGTGAACAGCTGTGAAATGGTAGGTTTTATACCACTTTTGCAGCTGTCACCTATTCACAGCAATGGAGAGTCATTGAGAACCCGACATACTTACCTGACGTGATCTCTGTGGGCCGGAAACCTCATGAAAAAGCTGGTAAAATGGTAAGTACATGGTAAAATGCTGCTTAAGTACCTTTTAACAAGCTTTTAAGTATCTAAATTGGCTGACCCGCCACTTGGTGTCGGGTCTGCTCAGAGATGATGGACCTGACACTTGGGAAACTGACACGGAAGCGGGTTGACAGCGGGATCCCGACCCGCTGTCAATCTTTTTGATTTTGACAGCGGACCCGCCTCCGAACCCGCCCTCTGAGCGCCGGTTAAATTCCGGCCTTTGACTTCTTTCTAGGGCATTGTTCCATGGAAACCAGTCAACCTCTGGTGTTTCACCCAAGTTCCCATTCTTGGTGTGTGAGCATTGAGCCTTGACAGTGAGAGTTGGCAGGTAACCCGACTACAGTGGCATCACAACTAAGCCCAATCCTGTCTCACCTCCCCAACATCCACATACTTGCACTTCAACAGGGTTGGCTGCATAACAATCGAGAAAAGGCATCCTATTCCATTTTTCGTTCCCAAATCTCCGCCAATGCCCCAGCTGTGATCAGCTAACTCAGCACAGACTCGGAGTTGAACTGGGGACCTTCCAGGTTCTGTATTGCTCAGCTACTCACAGGATAAACTCATTCAGCCATCAAAAACATCCTATCTTGATTTTAAAAGGTGGTTCGGGGTTTACTCTTCAGTGGATTGGACGGTACAGAGAATAAATTCCCTGGCTGAATCCACTTCTGAATAAGTTCAACTATTTAGTGCCAGTAGAGGACACTTGTGATTTCCATTCCTGGAGGGCATCTTGTAAAATCTTCCTTGTGATGGTGAAACATAAGAATGTGCAACAGCTGGAACTGAGGCCTCAGGTTGGTGGTTGATTCTGCTTTGCTTCACTTGACTGTGACGAGCAATGGCAATGGAGACAGCAAGCAATGAGTGTGTAAAATCTGGTTACTTCAAACTTAATTAATGCTTCAATTTAAAAGGAGACCGCAGTTTAAAATCCTATCTAAAGCTGTTACTGTTGCTTCAAAAGTAATATCAATTATGAATGTCTGTTCAACATGGTTAGAAGAACAGACCTCATACCCGCTGGCTCCTTGACTTGCCACCCATATAGGGCCGTAATTTGCAGCCCCTACGGGTGCATACGAGGTGCGTACGTGCCCGTAAGTGCCGCGCAGGTTCCAGATTTAGGCGCGCAAAGCGCATGCGTGAAAACCCGGAACTTGCGATCTGTCAAGAATCATCCGCATCCCCGGGAAAAGAGCATCCGCAGGCGGAGAGTTGCGCTATTTGCCCAACTTCTGCCCAGCGAATGCCCGTGACGTTCTTACGCCTGGTAAAAGCAGATGTAAGGCCTGCTGTTACCAGCGTAAGAGTTTAAAAAAACATAAAAATAAATTTGTATCAATCATTTATACCTTAAAAAACCTGTACAATAAGGTAAGTTTATTTTTAGCCCCTTTAAAACATTTAAATTTATTTTTCAAAAAATAATTTAGTTTTAAATATTTAATTAAATGGCATTTTAATTAACTCTAAATATGTTATTTTTTTGAAATTTATTTGATGTGTACATGTATTTTTTGGGTGTATTCCCATTGATGCTTATGGGGATTCCATACATACAGAATCCCCATAAGCATGAATGGGGATCCCCTTCTTTCATTCGTTGGTCCCGCCCACGTGATCCCAGGGGCGCTTGCGCACCTCGTGCACCCCTGGGGTACGTGGGCTTCTACCCGCGCGTACCCGGAGAGGCCCAGGACCGCGAGTCTCCGTACCTCCTGGACCACCAGGTACGCGGGCATTTTATTTGCGGATCGGAGGCATTTCCCCGCGGGAAGCCTCCAACTGCAAATGCAGGGCCAATGTCTTGTCCACCGTTAAAATTGCACATTTAGTTCCCGCTGGTGTTATCTGCTCTCATGTAGATTGTGTGGGAGTATCATTATATGTTGAAACAGCATGATAATGAAGTCATTACAATGCAATCCTTAATTACCAATATTGTGTTTGATGTACCCAGCTAGCCTTAGGTCTGCCCATATTAAGGTAGGCATCAAAGGCCTGTTGGGAAGGAAGCTCTTAAAGGTACACTGTGACTTTTCTAACTGACTACAATTTTCCCAAAATTTGGCCATTGCTTTCAAAACGCCCCTTCTGATAAAAATTAAGTCTGTGTTAAATTATTTATTTGGAATTTTTTATTAGTAATAACAGCTCGAGAGGTTATTAATCAAGGTTTACACAGAAATTGCCCAGCCTGTTTAATACTCATTCAACTCCGAACCCAGACTGGTCACCTGAATGGGTATTGATGATACATCCATATCTAATTAGTAATTGGTTCCTATTGGATAATAGAACATTTAATATATCAATTGCTCAAATGGCCCTAGCCATTCATGCTCGTTGCATGAACAATGACTCGGATTTTGCGGTCAGTGGTGAAGGAACGGCGCTCTCCTTTCACCTGGCTGACAGCTGCCCACAAATTTCCCCCCCGGAGATTTGCTCTAATCTGGCATCTGATCCAGCGCAGCACCCCCTACAGGGCATCTGTGGAATCGCTGAGCAGGGTAAAAAAAAAACAAGGCTCTTCAACCAATCAGATTGAAGAATTCTCACTGAGACACGGGCCGTGATTTCGCCTACCTCGGCGGGTCCGGTGCGGCCAGGGTTGGTGGCGGGTCCCGACATCGCTGCTGGCTCCAGCCCACTGTCCAAAGTGATTTTACATTGATTGGGCTGGCTAAGCCCGCCCAGCACGTTTGCCAGCCAATTGAAGGAAGCGGGTCTGATGATGTCACATCAGCCAGTTTCCTTAAAGGGACCATGCGCAAATTTATTTTGACATTGGTGCTGTCAGTGTTCTACAGCATTGAGGTGCTGCAAACACTGACAAGCACTGCACAGTGGTGCATGGCTGCACCCAGGCTCTCCCATGACTCCCTCCATATGCTTGGGAAGGAGTCACAGCACACAGAGAGGTTCTCTTCCCTACCAATGGGCAGAAGAGACCTCCCCAGGAGATCAACGCAGCCTGGTTACACATTGCACAGGAGGGCACAAGCAAGGATGTCGTTAGGAGGACCAGGCTACAGTGGTGCAAACCTTTCAATGATCTCAGTAGATCATGAAACATTACTGCAAAGCCACACTCAACCTCATCCTACTGTGCCACTCATCACATCCCCATCACTCTGCTTTCCCTACCTTACTCCTGCACATCTTTACTCACACCAACTTACCTTGCACCTCCACCCATCCCTCTCTATCTACATTATCACTTCCCCATCTCACACTCACCCTCATCCTAGTCCAATCATACCAACTAACAACACACAAGGGTAGGCACTTGTGTGTTTTAGCCAATGTTCATGTGAAGTTTCTGTTAATGTGCTGTTAAACATTGAAATCTTTATTTTCAACACTTCGCGTTCTTGGACAGATTGGTGTGCACCTTTGGAAGTGGCTTAGTGAGTTGCAGTGAATGGTGAAACATAACGGTACCTCCGGCAATGGTGATGAGTGTGAAAGGATTGGCTTGGGCATTGTAAGGAAGCTTTATGGTGTTGGTGTGGGGTGGTTCCAACCTGGCACATCAGTTGGCAGCCAGGGTGTACAGCATCAAGTGAAGTAAATCTGGCCATGGTGAGGCCATCCTTGGCCTCCCAGGCAGCAATGTGGTTGGGTGCTGGTGTCCTGTGCAACATCAGTTGATCGTGGAGAAGGTTGGTGATGTTGTTGGTGCTGCTGGTGTTGGGGCTGATCGTGGTGGGATTCTGAGGACCAAGGTGAGATAGTTTCAAGGGCACCAATGCTGATGAACTTGGTGAACTTGAGATGACAGTAGCGATCTGTCAATGGTGAGAGAGGTTGTTCCAATGAGGTGACACTGGATACAAAGTTTACTCCAAACACTTACAACCTGCATAAAGCTCAATCTGTCTTCCAAATGCAGTAAGCAACAGCTTCTGAGCTTGAAAGTGAACAGCTGTGAGATGGGAGCTTTTATAGTACATTTGCAGCTGTCAAGTAAAGAGATAATTTCATGCTAACACAACTCCTGACCTCTTTACCACACGTGATCCCTGAGCAGCGTGGAATCTGTGGGTGACCTCGTAAAATTTAAAGGTGAGCTCAAAATACTTTTCAAGTGGCTCTTAACAAGGTTATAATGACTTGAATTTCCTCCCCTGCCACTGCATATCAGGTCTGTTCAGCATTGACAGACCCGACATCTGGGAACATCGCATGGTGGCGGGTTGACAGTGGGTTCCCGACCCACTTTCAAAAAAATTCCCCCCATGCAGTCTATACCAGGAAGTATAAATTTGATTTAATTCATGTACATAAAGCAGAATAAAGATTGGGGAAGACAGATGGGATTAAGAGAGGGCCAGAAAAAGTTTTTAAAATTTTTTTAAAATCTCTAACACTAATTAACTTCTGAGGGAATGAGACTCCATACTTGTAAAATTAAATTTTCAGAGCCAGAGAGGTTGTTTGGCAGTAATTATCACTTATCACACCGTTAAAAATTCACTTACTCCTGAATACACCAGCCCTAACTTTTTCTGCCATCTTTAGTGGGGAACTAGTGGGCATGACTTGATTTTGACTCATTTATTTCAGAACTGAGTCTATCGGCGAGGACTGTAACAGCGCACCCTGTGAAGGAGTGGAGTATCTCTGACAGAAACTTTCAGATTTCCACGTTTAACTGCACATCTGTGGATGCTGGAAGCCATTGTCTGATTTACCCTGTTATAACAGTGAGCACTGTTAGCCTCACCGTTATTATCCACACAAAATCCAGCCCATTGTCTGTGTTTGAAGACTGTGAATGGCAGCCAACCTAGATAATTAAAGGAGCTTTATTTTATTATTTTTAATTGTTTTGGCATTTCTTTACTGGTTCTTGAACAGGTAACTCAAGTAATCTGGCACAGATCAATGATTGATAGCTGATTCATGGGTCAAAAGAGAAGGGGCTAGTTCAACAATTGGCTGCAGTCCTTTGATGGGCAGCTCTGTGGCTAGATGTTTCAAGGGTGGTCTTATCTGGGGCTGCGTGTGCCCACACCGCATCATGAGCAGCGAATACAGCTAAATTGAAAGAAGTACAAGTAAATCGCTGTTTCACCTGGAAGGTTTTGGGGCCCTGGACAATGGGAAGGGAGGAGGTGAAAGGGCAGATGTTACTGGGTCCATGAAACACGCTAGTTCCTGCCACTTGGGGGTGGGACAGAACTAGTATGTTGCTGCAGGATTTACAACTACAGCAGCTTAAAAAGGCCATGCTGACATATATTATTTTAAAGCGTAACTGAAATTTACTTGCGAGTCTGCGCCTTGCTCCCTTTAATGTCTCTAGTGTTAGGATAAAGGTTAGTTTTGCAGTGGGGCTGGATTTTGTCAATGGGGACGTGATGGAGGCGGGACTCCCACTTTTTGGGTTGTAGTCCCGCCTCCATCGACTTGTGGCCAACCCACTGTATTTTCCCTTGATTGACCTTGTTAAGCCCGCCCAGCGGGCTCAGCAGGCCAATTAAGGGCCACCCGGCAACAGGTGACGTCACAGATTGACATTTCATCTGTCAAGAGCTTTTGACAGATGAAATATCAGCGTTTGACAGCTCCTTGAAGCTGTCAAACACTGACAATCTGTCCTCTAAGTTAATTCCTTTTTTCTCAGGCTGATTTAGAGATCTCTGCAGAACAAAAAGCAGAGGCTGCAGCTTTTGACAGCTCAACGGCCATTCTGCTTTCTGTGCCGGTGAGATTTCTGACTCCCGAGACCTGAAGGGCTGACACCTGCAGGAGGAAGTTAAGGTAAGTAAAACTTTTTTCCACACTTTACACTTACCTTACACACTTACCTCTGCACACATGCACCCATCACTCACCTGCCCACCGGACATATCGACCCCTCCAACCCCTGCAGACCCACGGTCCGCCTCGCTAAAACGGCGTGGTTCGGACCTGTCGGGAAGTCCACACTTCAGGGCTAAAAATAGGGATTAGGCAAAAAACTGCCTGTTAACTACCTGTTAACAGGCAGTTTATTGGCACTAATCCCCTTCCCACCTCGGGGAGGCGGGTCCCAGCACAGGTCGGGTACCCGCCTCCTGGGAAACTGGCATGGAGGCGGGTTGGGGGCGGGATGGGTTCGGGACCCCTGAATCTGCTATTTTCCCACCCCACACGCCTCCAAACCCGCCTCCACGGGTCAATGAAAATTCTGCCCCAAATGGTGTGTCTGAGAGACAAAATTTTAATTACTTCACATCACTGCTAAAGAGTGTCACCACTGATCATGTTCAGTAGTGCTTCAACAAAGCATTTCATTATAATACTTCCGTCAGTGGCAACCCAAGAATTCAGTCCTACATAGCTGTGAATAGGCAAGAACAGATGCATCAATGTACAGTAATACAATGAGCATCATTGTGTGTCAGCTTGACTCAGTTGGTAGCACTCTTCCAAGTCAGAAGATTGAGGATTCAAGTCCTATTTCAGGACTTGGGGCACATAATGTAAGCTGACCCTCCAGTGTAGTACTCAGGCAGTGCTACCTTGTTGGAGGCAAACTCCTTTGGAGGAGATGTTAAATCAAGGCTCTTGCTTGTCTTGTCAAGTCGATGTTAAAAGATCCAATGGCACTATTCAAAAATCAGCAGGCAGATGTCCCAAATAATATGCCTCCCTGTATCAACAATATCAAAAACAGGTCCTTCATCTCATTGTTGGTTGCAATTCCACCAGCAGAGTGGGGGCCAAGAATTTTTGGCCCCATTATCTGCAGTGCTGTTACCACGGAAGAGATTATGGCCCCGAAAGTGTGCAGACCAGCAATCCTGGCACTTATGCCAGTATTGAGCTTGCCGGTACTGTTTGCCACCGACTCCACTGGAGTATGCAGGGTCGGGGGAGAGCAACTAATTAACATAAGGGGCGCACCCTGGGCATCTGCCAACCCAGGGTGCCACAAAATACGGCCTTGGTGCCAGGCCAGGGGAAGTGTTGGGCCCCTCCCTGCCCAGAAAAAAATATGGTGCCCCCCCCCCCCCCCATCCCCCTGTGGGGGTGGAGCACTTTAAATTCAAAGTTAAGGAACTTGCCCATTGTCTTTGGGGGTCTGGCTGCATCCCTGTCCTTGACCCCCAAGATGGTCCGTACTTCTGCTGACCCTGAGGTTGGTACACCTCTTACTTCCTGGCACACCAGCCTCTGAAGTTACACCAGGCCTCTGAGAGGAACAAGCTGCAGGGACTCTCAATGTAGAGGGTTCATGCATAGAGGCCTTACTTCCTCTGAAGCAGATGCCCTTGCAAGGTGTGGATGGTGGTTCTTCCCCTTAAAAGGCCCTGCAGATACTGACAATGCAGGCAGGGACCCGGTCTGTTTTCCAGCCTTTGCCAAAGTCGCTTTAATGAATATCTTTAAATCTATGGTTTCAATGTCTTGCTTTGTTGGTAGCATCCTCACCTCTCAGTTAGAAGGCTGGGGGTTCAAGCCCTACTCTTGGAATTACACAAAATATTTAGGCTGAAACTCCAGATGCAATGCTAAGTGAGCACTGCACGATCAGAGGTGCCGCACTTCGGATAAAAGGTCAAGCGGAGGACCAATCTGCCTGTCTTGTGATTCAGGTGGACATTAAAAATCCCATGCCACTATTCAAAGAAGGGCAGGGAGTTCCTCCTGGTGTTGTGACCAACGTTCCTCGCTTAACTGACACCATCAAAAAGAGATTAACTGGTCAGTCACCTCACGGCTGTTTGTGGGGTCTTGCTGTGCATAAAATGGCTGCTGCGTTAGCCCACATCCTAACGGTCATTGCTTTTCAAAATGATTCATTGTATGTTGAACTATTTCTGAGAGTGGTGATAAGGTGCGATATAAAGGCAAGTCTTTCTTTCATAACTTCAGTGTCTTATTACACTGACACCGATTTGAAAAGCTTTTTGGTGGGAACTTGCACACAGGAATGTGGATGCGCAAACCGTTAGGATTTCACATGTTCAATTTCTATTGTGACTAATTGTCTTCATGCTCAAGCTAAAATGCTGAAAAGAATACCTTGGAATAACACTGTTTCAGTCCGGGTGTGTGGAATGGACCAATAAAGATTTACAAAAGCTTCATGCTGTAAATATCGGTTGTAAGAGGCATGTCAATTCTGAATATCAAGCAGCGTTTCATTAAACAACACAGTGAGCCTTAGTGAAACAAATACTACTATTTCTTATTATAGAGAAGCAATATAGCGGACCTCAACAGGCATTGGAAGAAACTGGAGCTTTGGTTTATTTTTTTGCATCTGCGTCTTTCAATCAGAATAGTAAATGTTAGGAAAATGCCACCAGCTTGTAATTAAATTATTGGGTTTGATTGTCCGTAAATTGCACCCATCTTGTTTTGTTTCATTTCTCTAGTGTTGGGCTTAGGGACCCTCAGGAAAGGCTACAGAGTGGGGGTTAGTTTTATAGTGAAGCTACTTGGAAATTAAGAATCTAAATGGGGTAGAGGAACAAAGGGATCTTGGAGTACAAATACACAAATCTCTAAAAGTAGCGACATAGGTTAACAAGGCCATAAAAAAAGCCAACCAAGCACTAGGGTTTATTTCTAGAGGTATAGAATTGAAAAGTAGGGTAGTTATGCTAAACCTGTATCGAACCTTGGTTAGACCACACTTGGAATACTGTTTACAAGGATGATACCAGAAACGAGAGGTTATACCTATCAGGAAAGGATGAACAGGCTGGGTCTCTTTTCTCTTGAAAAGAGAAGGCTGAGGGGTGACCTAATAGAGGTCTTTAAAATTATGAAAGGTTTTGATAGAGTAGATACAGAGAGAGTGTTTCCACTTGTGCAGAAGAGCAAAACTAGAGGCCAACAATATAAGATGGTCACCAAGAAATTAAATAGGGAATTCAGAAGAAACTTCTTTACCCAGAGAGTGGTGAGAATGTGGGACTCGCTACCACAGGGAGTGGTTGAAGCGAACAGTATAGATGCATTTAAGAGGAAGCTAGTTAACAGATGAGGGAGAAGGGAATAGAGGGTTATGCTGATAGAGTTAGATGAGGAAAGACGGGAGGAGGCTCGAGTGGAGCATAAATGGTGGCATGGACTAGTTGGGCCGAATGGCTTATATCTGTGCTATATATTCTATGTAATTCTACCCCATTACTTGACATTATACATACTTATGAGTCTGTAGGCAGAATTATATTGGTTTCACTGCTAAGTGTGCCAGTGCCACATTGTGCAGCACTAATGCCTCCATCAAAGTGCCAGCACTAACATTGTTCAGTGGCGCCTGAAAAAAGCATTTCAATTTAATACTTGAACCACATCACTATGAGGAGGCAAGAACAAGCAAATTTTCATCTGAACATGTAGAAGCTGAGGAGATGATGGAAGTTATGTTGGTTAGTAAAGACTGCGGTTTTCTGTATATACAGTAAGGGCTGGATTTTGTCAATGGGAAGCTTTTGGAGGCGGGACTGCTGCTTGCCGGCTTTCAATCCCGCCTCCATCAGCTTCTGCCCAACCAGAGGGATTTTCCCCTGATTGATCTTGTTAAGCCCGCCCAGCGGGCTCAGCAGGCCAATTAGGGGGAAGTCAGTGACAGAGTACGTCAACGTATGACGTGTCATCTGTCAAGATTTTTTGAAAGACGAAATGTCAGCGTTTGACAGCTCTATGAAGCTGTCAAACACTGACATTCTGTGTAGTTTGATGAGCCCTTGTGTTCAGGACTCATCAAACCTTTCAACTTTGCAGAAATCACCTGGCTGTTGGTTCGGAGGATCCAACAGCCAGTCTGTGAAATCTACAATGGAGATGTCGGGACTCCGGCTTCTCAGCGGCTGAAGGCTGTAGGCAGAAACAAAGGTAAGTGAACATTTTCTAACACTTTACACTCACCTTACATACTTACCACTCCACACTTGCACCCATCACTCATCTCTACATTGCACTTTCAGACCCCTCTGACCCCCGCAGACCTCCTACTCATCTCCTCCACCCTGGCGGGGTTCCCCGAGGTTGGGAAGCCTGCACTTGGGAAGGTAAAATGGGAATAATCCTATTTTCTGTCTGTTAACTACCTGGCAAGAGGGCACGGAGGCGGGTTTGCCACCCGCCCCCAAATTCTGCAACTTTACCAGCAGTCCCGCCTCCATCCCCGCCTCCTCGGGGCTGAGAAAATCCAGCCCTAAGCCTTTGTTCCAGTATATCATGTATACTATGATCAAGCTGAGAATAGGGCAGTCCTTCATTCTAATCACACACCCCAAATATATAGCAGTTTTGTACCCTGTACAGTCAACCAGAGTTTACATCCATATTATTGCTAGCTTTGAAAATGTGGCATAGAATGGTTAGGAACCATCAATGTATGATTGATAATGATTATGACTGGATGCAATTTATATTACAAGACATTCAAGTGTTGCATTTGATGAATGGTATTGTCAAAAAGTATTATCACTAACAGGAATTGACCTTATAATCTATCCAGAATTGCTTTACAAAGTGATATGCTTACCCTCTAGGCAAACCCAGCAAATCTGTGTCTGTTTAATTTATTTGTGGTTTAGAACATGAATAATATGAGATGTCAAAGTTTGAAACTGTGACCTCGATGTTAACCCCCCCCGATAGGCAGGCAAGGGTCGGTCAAAGGGCTAAAATCCTAAAAATCGAGATCCCGCCTGCAAACTGCTACTTTCCCGGCCTGCGTAATATTAATGGCAACAATTCAGGCCCTGGATGAGCCTCCCGCTAAAATCAGGCAAGTTAGATTCAAAAATCATGGCCCGCTGATGTCATCGGCGCTGTGATGTGATTTTAAGGCCCATGCAGGGGGAGTCTCACGCTGTCTGTCGCCTGGCAACAGAACCATAGCGGCCCAGGCAAGTTTAAAGCTTTAATAAAAACAGAAAATGCTGGAAATACTCAGCAGGTCAGGCAGCATCTGTGGAGAGAGAAACAGAGTTAATGTTTCAGGTCAATGACCTTTCGTCAGAACTGGAAAAAGTTGGAGATGGAACAGGTTTTTAAGCAAGTGTAGGGGCTGGGAAAGGGGGGAGGGGAGGAAAGAACAAAAGGGAAGGTCTGTGATAGGATGGAAGGCAGGAGAGATTAAGAGACAAAAGGGATGATGGTGCAAGGTAAAAGGAGATGGTAATGGGATAAGTTAAGAAACAAAAGATGAATCTAGATGAAGTGTAAATGGCAATGGCAGAATGATCGACAGCTGCCATGTGAGAGAGAGAGAAAAAAAATGAAAAAAATATAGGGGCAGAGGTTTAAAGCTTTGCCTGTCTTTGAACTCCTTGTGGGCCAGGAGAAGCAAGAGTGTTGCCCCCAGACCTCTCAAGGAGCCCTTTGGCCTCCCCAGCCCTGGAATCCCCATGTTCTTCAGGGAACCCCCAGCCACAGTATTCCCGACCTGCCCTGCTTAACTACTCAAAGAAAATCCCGGCCTCCTTCTCCCACTGCAAGGCGAGTGAGTCCCTTCTAGCCACTGACTGCCGGGGACCGTTCCCATGGGTCCCCAGCTTCGGCCAGGCTCCCATACTGCTCGCCAGCCAGGTGGTCAATCTGGATGGGTGTCGGGCGGGACTCTGCGATTATTTATTCAAATGAAGCCCTGCTTTTAAGATTGGCAGTGCCTCCATGCCCCGGTCTTGCCGGGTTCATCGCCCACCACCGGGCTCCCCCCAACCCTCGCCGCCCCTTCCCCTGTTAAAATCAAGGCCTGTGTCTCTATACCTCTCTTTCTGACTGTCACTTTCTCTTTCTGTCTTTGGGTGTCTCTGTCTCTGCCCTTTTTCTCTCTCTGTCTCCCCCTCTCTCTGTCTTTGTCTTTGTCTCTGTCTCTGTCTCTCCCTCAGTACTGCACTGGAGTGTCAGCCTAGTTTATGTGCTCAACTCCCTGAGTGGGACTTTTTGAGTTAGTGCTCAGAATGCTGCTGAATGAGTCAAACTGAAGTATGACTTATGATCAAAAAGAGTGAGAAGGATCACAGTGCCAGTTACGCTATGTGGAATTGAATTTCCGTGGGGGTCCTCCTCACCGTCCACTGTAACATCGACAGAAGATCTGCAGAAACCTCGGTGAAACAGTGTAAAAGTGAGGTTCATCAAAACTGGTTACATTTGAAATTAAACAGAAATAAATGAGTGCTGCTCTAAATGAATGAGAGTTGGCAGGTGTGCATGATGAAGAAAGAAAAGTGCAAAGGCAATTGTTAAAAATCATTTATACACTATAGGGTTCAATTTCTCCTGTGCATTATTTTACCACATTAGTTAATAGGCTGAATCTTGCTGGAAAAATAATGGTGTCTTAACAATGCACAGCATTATTAATGCGTAAATCAACCAGCAAATTCAGGGGTTTAAGAGGTGGGCCATTAGATACGAATCTCCAGAACTTGCTGGTCGATTTACGCCGCTCCACCATTTGCTTCACACAAACGGTATCTCGCCCTTAGCCTCCCCATTATTTTTAAGAACTTGTTGGGTTTGCACATTAATTGCCCAGTAAACTCATCGCGGAAAGTTAGGGCTATTGATTAAGAGCGTAAGTACCCTATTAACAATGTGATCATTGTTAATTCAATGCTAATCAACCTCTCTGGCCCAGAAAGGTAACAATTTAAACTGTTCAATCTCTTTCGTGCATGTAGTAAATTGTTGTTAAATGTCAAATTTAAAATATTTTAACTTTTCCTTTCTGTCTTTTTTTTTCCCTCTCTCTTAATCCAATCTTTTTTTCCCTCTCTTTATTTCTCTTTCTGTACCTGATTTGACTCTAATTCACCCTCCTTCTCTGTCGTTCCTCTGTTTCTTTCTCCATCCTTATCTCTCATTGGTTAAGGAGATAGACTGCTGGTCCCACCATTCACTAAGGTCCCAGATGCCCCAATGGCCTTGCCGTGCCGGTATCAGCTGACACTTCCAGCAAGTTACGTTGCCAAAAATTTTCAAGCTGAAGGGTGCAGAAAAAGTCTAACTAATGGCATGTGTGGTGAGATGCCCATTATGTTTTTTGGGATTGAAGCTATATTTGTCTATAGAAAATTTCCACGCTCAAATCATAGCCAACACTGAGAGTCCAAAGCTCTGCTGTTGGAAGTGTCATTCACAGTCTGCTTTTCCAACACATTCAGCATTATTGTGCTGCTAGTTCTCTCATTTTTACAGTATTATCTGCTGATCAGTTCATTGTCTGTTGACGGTTTCATTGTAGACTAAATGATGCAGGAAAAATGGTGCATACCGTGAAATGCCCTGCTCCAGCAAGATTTGGCTTATTATGTTTACATTAAATTGCTGTCCATACTATTTTAAAGCACTTGCTAACCTGGGAACTTAATACAACTTTGTCAACCACTATTTTAAAAATAGAACACAGAGAAAATTAAATCCCTTTATGTTATAAAGAATAACAAATAACTGGCAAAGTGAATAAGATAAATTTAAAGCCAGAGCTCCACTGATGTTGGTGAATGACCTGAGATTTGCTCTCACCATTTTTACTATCAGAACTGCTTGATTGAATTATTGCCTTGTAACTCACGGCATCTATATTCTCTTGAAGTAAAAGCTTTGAAGGCATCTGTCCAAGATTCGCTCTCCAGCCATCAAATTTTGTATAAAGCACCAACAAATCATAACTGAACAATCTTTAAAAGGGGACACAAAAAAAGAGAAAGGGATTCAGTTATTTCCCAATGTTTACTTCTGACCCTGAGATAACTTGGAGAGGTCATTAAGAAAGAAAAGAAAGTAATCAGACAGTTGCTAATCTAGAGAAACTTCCAACAGCAACAATAATTAGCCTCTGATTAAGCTCAAGACCAATTTAGACCATTTCTCCACAGATAATGCCTGAGCAGTGGCCTTTAAAGGATAGGCCAGGTTAGCAGTTGAACATTGCAACCATGCTTTAGATCCATGACTAGCCATAAATAACAACATGGGAGATCATCTAGTATATATAATACTCGCACACTTGGAAATGTCAAGCTTGCAAAGTCTGTATCAACTTTACACCTGATATTCGGCAAACTGAAATAAATCGTAACTGAACCTACCAATAAGAAAGCAGTATCTTAAAAGAAGTATAAAAATGAGAAAGGAAACCAATCAGTTCCTGTCTGTTTCTTCTGACCTGGAGTTGCGATTTACAAGCAACTGCCCATCAATAAATCTTTCTCAGCAACAGTAATTAGCCAGTAATTGACTTTGATATATCCCTATACACAGCGATTAGACTTTGTGATGTTAAAGGGACAAGCCAGGTTAAGCACAGCTCTACCTTATCAGAAAAGAATACATTGTGCATTGAAGGGATAATTACTAGTCCTAGCCCCTTTAGGGCTACCCCAGATCAGGCGTATTCCCCAGACGTTCACTTTCAACTAAAGTTTGAGGTAGCTGAATCCTAAAGACGCTTAATTGGGTCTAAAGGTCTGGACCATCTCTCCCTAAAGGAAAGGAACAACCTGAAGATGTTACCGTCCTCCAGATAGCACTTTTAATAAGTTTAGCTAGACTGTAACGTTCCGGATATTATGAGGGTCCGGAAAACTCCCTCAGAATTCTGCAACTCCTCACCAAAGAGTGTACAGAGATTGAGTTCACGAGTTTGATACAGAAGTATTATGTGAAACAATTCTAAAAATATATAGATTTATTAAAGAACCGACATGTAATTACAGTAGGTGTTTCAATTGCAACATTAACAGTTCCAAAAACAAAAAGCTTTCACAATCTTATTATCAGAGATCCTTATTCTCAAATCTTAACTTCTCTACAGTTTTACAGTTCTTAATCTTTATTCCAAGATATCCACCAAAATCAAATACAGTACAATACCTTGGTCCCCAAGGTACAAAGAGACTATCATCCCATTTGAAAGTTCAATATTTATATCTTTTTTCAGTGGTATCTCCTTTGAAGTTTTCTGCTGATGTAAGCTAATTATCTCTAGTCATTTTTCTGCTGACCCCTGCTATTCTTACAGTCACCTCAGCTGGTAGTAACACAGAATTATGTCTCTCCTCTCCTCTAGGTATTCCAATGTAACAGCAGGTGCATTTATTTGATGTCATTCTTACCAAGGTCTTCTGTTTGTGTCTTTTTACGACGTGTAGATTAAAACACCTCAACCAGGGTGTTCTGTGCAATTCTTATTTACCTCAGCTGGTTGCAACACATAATCGTGTCTCCTGTGTTTCATTTGATGTCATTTTTACGAAGGCATATGTTTCTTAATTTTATGTGTTTCTTTCTGAAGTGTAATTTAGAACACCTTAACATTGTGTTCTTTCCAAAGCTTCAGACTTCAGGAGCCTCCAACCTCCTGTTTCAATAAGATTATTGATTCAGTGTCAACAACTTATCTTATCTCAATAGCCTGAATGCTGTTAACAATACAGCTTCTCATAGCCAGGTTTCTAGATTTCCAGACCTAGTTTGTCATGTTTTAATAAGGCCAGAATTCTTTCATAGAATGGTGTATTTTTCTGAATATGGCTTATTCCTTCACAGCATTACATGGTATAATGCTCTGGGCACGCTAAAACAGTACATAGAAGTTACAACACAGACTGGGTCATTCGACCCAACCAGTTTGTGTCAGTATTTACACCCCAAGTGAGCAAATAGTTCTAATCACATTTACCCACCCTGTTCCCCTATCCCTTCAAACCCCTTTTGCTCATCCATCTTGTGAGACACCTTATTGAATACTTTCTGAAAATCCATATATATTACATCTATTATATTTCCTTATTAACTCCAATCTATCACTTGAAAAAGCCCTTAAATTTACCAAACACAACTTGCCTTTAATAAATCCACGCTGCCTGTCTTTGATTAACTCATGCATTTCTAAATGCTTGTAGCCTCTGATTTACTATAAGTAACATCACAGGAGATCATTTACCTATTCTATACTTGTTTATTGGTTCCGGTATTTGTATAAGTAATACAACAGCATTTACACTAGAGTGGGGACTGGGGTGAATAACTTTTATTCTGGAGTGCTGACCTTTTGTTCTGCAGTGATGTCCTTTTTCTGGTATGAGTACTTTTCAATATCTGTTGTGAGCAAAGCATTTGTCATTTATTGCAGAATTGATGTGACCAGGAGAGATAGTTGAAATAGAGGAAGCCCATGAGGTTTCAATGTATTGCTGGAGTCGGTTCAAAGATTGAAAAATAGCTTCCATCTCAGCAATGGAATAAAGTGAAGAAACACTTTCTTAAATGCATCATAAAGATGACTGACAAGGCTTGAGATGTAGCGCTTTTGAAAGGGTGAGGTCAAAGTTCAAACATAACATGCCCCCATCTCGGAAAATGATCAGAGGGATTCACTCAGCAAGGGACTGAGATGGAGTAAGAGTTCATGTCAGCTGCTGATCTGTGACGTGTCTGATAATTAAATACTGAACAGACACCCCCACCCCGGGCATATGTTTTCTCCAAGCACATTTAGTGATTGAATCACAAGCAATTGAATCACAAACCACAACAGCTTGGAAAATTGTACACTTGATTTCTAAACCTCTAACTGCCCACAATGAAAACTCATCAGAACTTGGATCTTAAATATGATTTCATGCGATGTGTATAATTGACAGAGATCATAGATGCGCATACATCAACTCAGTTATATAGGCATGCTTACCAGAATCAAGAGTGTTTTTCACATACATGATATACATATATTTCATATACATTAAATGATGAGTAGTTCCTGGTAACCACTGAAATCGAGGGGCCCAGGCACTTGTCCCTCACTATAAGGTCCTCCATGTATATGTCATTCCTTCAGCAGCAAGGCAGACAGGCAGCTGATTCGATGCCTGAACTTATGACTTCCTCCAAGCCAAAAAATTAGGGGGTGCATAAAGATAAAACAGGTTGACCTGTTCTCCAGTTTCCCTTTCCTAACTCAGGCAAAATAAATGACCCTTCTGTTGCTCCCCCAGCAGAGATGATGAATCCATCGTGTGGGGAATGCTATTACTAAAACAGCATGTCAGATTAGTAATGTTGGGTGTTATCTATCTCTGGGCATATTTTCATTGTTTTTGTGCGATCCAACTCCTTTTGTTGTGAGCCAACTCTCATAAATCATCACAGCAGAGGCAGTAAAGTTGGATTGCTCCATTCTGCTCCCAATCATTAAAGCCCTTTCATGTAGTATAGAGCAATCTGACGTGGCGATTCTAGTGCGATGCCCAATAGCTAATGGCGATGCAAGTACAATTGGGAGAACAGATTATAATAAATACAAGGCGCTTTTAATACAGCACGCCAAATATACTGCACGTCCCTTTCGGTAATTCAATATACTTCCCAGGTCTATGTTGCAAATCCCTTCAGGACATATTTCACAAAGATTGTTTTTCCTTCAGGCCCTACATCACATGACAGCTTAAACCAGCAACAGCAGTGGAAATAGAATGTGACAATGCAACGCAGAGAACTATAATTATAAAGAAAATCCAATCCATCTGTGTTTGTGTTAGAAACATTAACAGATGCTGCTCTGTGAACCTAAGAGGGTAATTCAATCCTACGATTCAGTAGATGGACGTGCAGCACCAAAACTTAGTTTTTATTGTTTATAATGCTGTCTGAAGCCCTCAAATAACCTTTAAAGATTCTGTAAACAGTTTTACTTTCAATAATTTTATACATGGACACACTAAGATCTTTTTTTAAAGACTTTTGAAATGTAAAGGGTGGTTCTCCACCCTGTCACCCTACTAGGGGGCAGTGGTCACAGGGAGTACAGCCTGAGAAGTCGTGGTCACGCAGCCTGTGATTTTCCATTCAGTAAAATTAAAATGAATGCAAGGAAAATCATGGGCGGCAGCCTGGGACTTCCTGAGACCCACTCCCTGGGAGCACCTTTCCCTTTAAAGTGAGCGACATTGTTATTTTATGTATTCAGGCGAATAGTGAAGTGTACGATTCGCTGTTTTATACTGTATACAGTAAATTTACCTGCTTTCCTTAAATAAACCTGTCTGGCTTAAAGCCCGAGTCTCAACCCGATAAGAGTATATAGTCAATCTGCTTTTTGTAGAAAGGAGATGTAATGATACGCAATACATTCCCAGTAACCAGTGTACAGAGTAAGGGTTCTCTCTTATGATCCCTGGGTCTTGATATCATTTATCTAGATATTGTGCAGGTTAAGGCCTTAATTGCCTTAACTCTAGCCATTTTAAAATTGCTTCTGTAGATTAGGTTACGGGAGAGCAACATCCATGCACCAATTCCCTGCATTTACACTGCATAAAAATGGTTCCCTTATGATGAAATTTGGCTCTGCAGTGTAAACACAAGGGCTCAACACACAGTTGCTACTCTCTCATTCCAAGAGAGGAGAGAACAAGGAAATGGGGTTGGATTCCCTCAATGCATGCATATGGCAGTGCACACTGAGTGAGGAGAGTAGTATTTTGTCGGCCTTTTTGATGCGGTACTTTATTATTCATTTACACAATAGTTTGAAAAAGGTTCTCAATATGTGGTGATTGGCAGAAGAACCAAAGGCGACATGAGGAAAAACTTTTTTTTGCAGTGAGTGGTTATGATCTGGAATGCACTGCCCGAAAGGGTGGTGGAGGCAGATTCAATCATGGCTTTCAAAAGGGAATTGGATAAGTATCTGAAGGAAAAACATTTGCAGGGCTACGGGGAAAGGGTGGGGGAGTGGGACTATCTAAAGTGCTCTTGCAGAGAGCCGGCACAGGCTTGACGGGCCAAATGGCCTCCTTCTGTGCTGTAACCATTCTATGATTCTATGTCCTACAAGTTTTGACTCCACATATTTCCATTTATGTGGATTTGTCTGCAGTCATTGTATTTAGTTCACCCTGAGACCTTGCACTTAATATTATTCATACCCAAACATTTTGGGATACAGTTTATAAGTAATTTGAGACATGACATGTGGTAAGTGTAGCATGCTTGGGAGGAACAGGTGACTTTGGAGCTATGGTTCCCAAAGCTCTCCACCAGTGGGGTTTCCCACGTGTCATGTCTGGGTCTGTTGTAGACTAATTGCTAGAGATTGATTGTTGACATTAGTCAACAACTCTATTATCATTGTATCATGCGACTACCAAAAACAACAACTTGCATTTATATAGCCTCTTTAACGTAGTAAAACATCCTAAGGTGCTTCACGGGAGCGTTATCAAACAAAATTTGACACTGAGCCATATAAAGAGATATAGGACAGATGACTAAAAGCTTGGTCAAAGAGGTAGGTTTTAAGAGGCTCTTAAAGGAGGAGAGAGAGGTAGAGAGGCAGAGAAGTTCAGGGAGGGAATTCCAGAGCTGAGGGCCTGGGCAGCTGAAGACACAGCCGCCAAGGGTGGAGCGATGAAAATCAGGGATGCACAAGAGGCCAGAATTGGAGGAGCGCAGAGATCTCGGAGGGTTGTAAGACTGGAGGAGGTTACAGAGATAGGGAGGGACGAGGCCATAGAGTGATTTGAAAACAAGGATGAGAATTTTTAAATTGCTGGACCGGGAGCCAATGTAGGTCAGCAAGCACGGGTAGGATGGTCGAAGACGAACTAAAATGAGAAGTCGCACAACACCAGGTTATAGTCCAACAGTTTTATTTGAAATTACGAGCTTTCGGAGCTCTGCTCCTTCGTCAGGTACAGTGAGGGAATGCAAATCGATTACAAAGTATATATAGACAGAGAACAATGTGTCTGCAGAGATACAATCCGTCAGGGAGGCATTACATCAAAGACGAACTGGATGGACCTTGGTCATTTTTCATCTAGCAATTCCTATGTACAGCACTACATGACCTTCAACCTCTGCTGCTCAGGCTTGGTCCAGATTTAAAACTGTGGCATTATTGATGCATTATGGAATCCTAAGTAATGGCACTCAGATATTATTTCACTACAGTCCTGCAGAGGGTCGGAAAGATCTGATGTGAATGCAGGCTCCCAGAATGTGTGTACTAAAGGCTGCCCAGACCAGATTCATGTGCTGAGTGCTATAAAATGACACTTGAGCTGAGATTTTGCTTCTGGCTCATTTCCACCAGATTGGTGAAATCTCCTTTCTCATGCTGCAGGCAAACTCCAAAAGTTAGTCGTGGGGGCTTTTATTCTGAAATACGGTTGGAGTAAATAGTGCTGCATGGTTTGTACGCCAGCACTTGATAAATTTTAGCTGTAGGTTTGTGGAGTTGAACATGAAGCACTCAAGTCAAATGGTGTTTTAACTAAATTCCAGACACCTAACTGATGTATTATTTTTAGACATCAATAGCGATTTGTATTCTCAATGATTTATAGAGCACTGTACTAAAATCTTACATTTAGTCAGAAAAGCAAAGAAACCAGCCTAGCAATTATGCCTCTGTTTCAATAGCAGAAATGATGATTTCAGAAGATCGCATTAAGCTGTCATGAACTAATATCACACAGCATAATGTCTGGTTTTTTCGTCGTTTAGGCACGCTACAGCCCTCTGGACTCAATATCGAGTTCAACAATTTTAGATCATAACCTCAGCTCCAATCACATTTATATTTTATTTTTTCCATCCTTTTATTTGCCCCCCCCACCTTTTTTTTCCTCCTAGAAGCTGGCAGCTGTCCTTCATTCTGCCAGTGGATTTCACACTTCTTTCAGCCTTAATCTGTCACATTAACACCACCTCTAGCCTTGCATATCTCTTAATGTCTCTTAATGTCTCTTCATCTCCCCCTTTGTTCTTTTATCCCCTCCCCCTTTTCCCAGCTTTACTCTGGCCTTAAATCTATTTGATTTCCGGCTCTTCACAGTTCTGACGAAAGGTCATCGACCTGAAACATTAACTCTCTTTCTCTCTCCACGGATGCTGCCGGGCCTGCTGAGTTTTTCCAGCGTTTTCTGTTGTTATTTCAGATTTCCAGCATCCGCAGTATTTTGCTATCATCATAATGTCTGGTCTATCTGGTATCATGTAACAGAGGACAGATCACAAACCCCAATGTTATATAAAGATGTTTAAGCTTTTCAGTCTAGAAAGAAGGTATTTAAGTATAGAAAATATGAAATGGTATATACAAAGTAAACCCAGTATTTCAAAGTGCACGAAGAAATCAAGACTGGAGGACATAAATGGAATTTCATGACATGTATATTTGGAACAGATCTCCGGAAAGACTTCTCTACTCAATGACTCATAAATATTGGAATAATCTACCAAGTAATGTAATAAAGAAAAAAACATTGGGTAATTCATAATACAATTAAATCTTGTGATGGGAGATTTTATGTCCTAGAGGGATTAGTTTTGGTTGACTAAATGACCTCTTATCCCTGAAATATGTTCTTATGAACTTATAATGAGCTATATACCTGCATAAAGCATAAACGATAAAGTTGGTTGAATCAAATATAAGATACAAATGGAGCGCTGTGAAATAATTTATTTTGGATGAATTGTGCTCATGGAGATGAGGTGTGTTGCTGGGGAACAGAACATCTTTCAACTTATTTGGACTCCAGTTTTAGCATGTCAGGCCCAGGGAAACACAGAGAAGAGGCAGGGCAAAATTCCATTTACATCACCTCAACAAAATAATTTAATGATAATATCAGAACTGGATCCCATTGTGGCATTTTCATTTTCATTTCCCACACCAGACATCTTTATAGTGTCAGCTGTGGCTCAGTGGGTAGCACACTCGCCTCTGAGTCAGAAGGTTGTGGGTTCAAGTCCCACTCCAGGGGCTTGAGCACATAAAGCTAGGCTGACACTCCAGTGCAGTGCTGAGGGAGTGCTGCACTGTTGGGGGTGCTGTCTTTTGGATGAGATGTTAAACCGAGGCCCTTGTCAGCTCTCTCAGGTGGATGTAAAAGATCCCATGGCACTATTTCAAAGAAGAGCAGGGGAGTTATGCCCGGTGTCCTAGCTAATAGTTATCCCTCAACCAACATAACAAAAACAGATGATCTGGTCATTATCACATTGCTGTTTGTGGGAGCTTGCTCTTTGCAAATTGGCTGCTGCGTTTCCTACATTACAACAGTGACTCCACTTCAAAAGTACTTCATTGGCTGTAAAGTGCTTTGAGACGTCCGGTAGTCATGAAAGGCGCTATATAAATGCAAGTCTTTCTTTCTATAGCTTCTCTAAGTGAGAGGCAATTTTGTGCCTAGTGGTATTGAATTGCCAATAGAGGTAAGCTGGAAACTGGGTTGAGGATGCCCAAACTAATTTCACTTAGGACACAGGGAGAAGATTTTCAGCCCATCAGACTGGACAGGATTTGAACACAGGCCTCGGAGGTGAAGTATCATTGTGCTAACCCATCATTCCACCACTCTTTTCATTTTATTCAGGCAGATCGAGCTGGAAAGAAAATGGCATGTTAATGACGCACGCTGTTATTAATGCGCAAATTGGCCAGCAAATTCAGGGGATTATGAGATACGAATCTCCAGAACTCACTGGTCGATTTACGCCACTCAGCCATTTGGTTCGCACAAACAGCATCTTGCCCTTAGCCTCCCTGTATATTTAAGAACTTGCTGCACTAACACATTAATTGCCCATTAAACTCACCGCAGAAAGTTAGGGCTGGATCTTAACAGAGTAAGTACCTTTTTAACGACATAATAATTGTTAATACAATGCCAATCAACCTTTCTGGCCTAGAAAGGGAACAATTTAAATTGTTCAATTTCATTCCTGCGTGTAGCCAATTGTTGCTAGAGATTTTAAAAATGTCAAATTATAAATTTTAAATTTTTTTCTTACTTTTCCTTTGTCTCTTTTTTCGCTCTTAATCCAATCTTCCCCTCTCTATTTCTCTTTCTTTACCTGATTTGACTCTAATTCACCCTTCTTTTCTGTTGTTCCTGTGTTTCTTTCGCAATCTTTAAATCTCATTGGTTAAAGAGATAGACTGTTCGTCCCACCGTTCACTAAGGTCCCAGATGCCCTGTTGCCCTTGGCTCGCATTTCCAGCCAGTTACGGCGCAAATACTTTTTGAGCTGAAGGGTACGGAGAAAAGTCTAACGAATGGTGCATGCCACGAGATGCCCCATTCCAGCAAGATCCAGCCCATTATGTTTTTTGGGGGAAGCTATATTTGTTCGTAGAAAATTTCCAAACTCAAATAATAGTCAACACTGAGGCCGCGGTTTCACCAAACGAGGTGGGTCTGGAGCGGCGGGGTCGGTGTCGCGGTCCCAGCCCGCTGCCAACTGCAGCCCGCACTCTCCAAGCGATTTTACATTAACAGGGCTTGTTAAGCCCACCCTACGAGGTTCCCAGCCAATTAATAGGAAGCGGGTCTGATGACATCATTTGATGATGCGTCATCAGCCGGTTTCCTTAAAGGGGCCATGTCCAAATTGATTTTGACAGTTGTGCTGTCAGTGTTCTACAGCATTGAGGTGCAGCAAACACTGACGAGCACTGCACAAAGGTGCACAGCTGCACCCAGGCTCTCCCATTACTCCCTCCATATGCTTATGGAGAGAGTCACAGCACACAGGGAGGTTCTCTTCCCTTCCCATGGGCAAAAGAGACATCCCCAGGAGATCAACGCCGCCTGGTTGCACATTGCTCAGGAGGGCACAAGCAGGGATGTCATCAGGAGGACCAGGCTGCAGTGGCGCAAACCTTTCAATGATCTCAGTAGATCACAAAACGTTACTGCCAAGCCACACTCAACCTCATCCTGCTGTGCCACTCATCACATCCACATCATTCTGCCTTCCCTTCCCTACTCCTGCACATCTTTACTCACACCAACTTACCTTGCACCTCCACTCATCCCTCTCTATCTACATTATCACTTCCCCATCTCAGTAGCTATCCCTCACACTCACCCTCATCCTAGTGCAATCATACCAACTAACAACACACAAGGGTAGGCACTTGGGTGTTTTATGCAATTTTCATGTAAATTTTCTGTTAATGTATTGTCAAACATTGAAAGCTTTATTTTCAACACTCTACCTTATTAGACAGATCTGTGCTCACCTTTGGAAGTGTCTTAGTGAGTTCCAGTGAATGTTGAGACATAACTTTCCCCCCCCACCCAATTGTGATGAGTGTGAAAGGAATGGCTTGGACATTGTAGGGATGCTTTATGGTGCTGGTGTGGAGTGGTGTCAACCTGGCGCATCAGCCAGGGTGTACAGCATCAAGTGAAGGTAAATCTGGCCATGGTGATTCCATTGCTGGCCTCCTGGGCAGCAATGTTGTTGGGTGCTGATGCTCTGTGTCCTGTGCAGTATCAGGTGATTGTGGAGAAGGTTGGTATTGTTGTTGGTGCTGTTGGTGTGCCTGGTGATGTTGGTGTTGGGGCTGATTATGGAGGGATTCAGAGGACCAAGGTGACATTTTTTCTAGGACACCGATATTGCTGGAATAGATGGCAGCTGAAATTGAGATGACAGAAACGATGGGGGCGATTTTGCCAGCCCTGGGGAGGTGGGTTTGGAGGCGGGACTGCCGGGAAAATGGCAGAATCTGGGGGCAGGTACCCATCCCGCCCCCAACCCGCCTCCGTGCCATCTTCCCAGAAGGTGGGTACCTGACCCGTGCCGGGTCCCGTCTCCTCGAGGCGGGAAGGGGATTAATACCAATTAATTGCCTGTTAACAGGCAGTTAACAGGCAGTTTTTTGGAGAATCCCTATTTTGAGCCCTAAAGTGTGGGCTTCCCGACGGCTCCGAACCTCGCCAGGGTCAGTAAGGCGGGCCGTCGGTCTGCGGGGGTCGGAGGGGCCGAGATGTCCGGTGTGCAGGTGAGTGATGGGTGCATGTGTGCAGAGGTAAGTGTGTGAGGTGAGTGTAAAGTGTTTTAATAAGTTTTACTTACCTTTACTTCTTCCTGCAGGTCTCGGGGGACCCTCAGCTCACCGGCACAGAAAACAGAATGGCCGCTGAACTGTCAAAAGCTGCAGCCTTCTGCTTTCTGCTCAGGAAGGCTCTCTAACTGAATCTGAGTAGAAGGACTCAAGTTAGAGGACAGATTGTCAGTGTTTGACAGCTTCACAGAGCTCTCAAACGCTGACATTTCATCTGTCAAAAGCTCTTGACGTCACCTGTAACCGGCTTTCCCTTAATTGGCCGGCTAAGCCCGCTGGGCGGACTTAACAAGGTCAATCAAGGGAAAATAGCGTGGGTTGGCCACAAGTCGATGGAGGCGCGACTAAAACCCGACAAGTGGGAGTCCCGCCTCCAAAAGCTCCCCATTGACAAAATCCAGCCTGATATGTCAGTGGTGAGAGAGCTTGCTCCAAGGAGGTGACAGTGGATAGAGAGTTTATTCCAAACACTTCCAAACTGCATAAAGCTCAAAGGTGCCTTCCAAGTCCTGAAGGCTCAAGCTTCTGACATTGGAAAGTGAGCATCTGTGAAATTGTAGCTTTCATACCACTTTTACAGTTGTCACCTATTCACAGCAATGGGGAGACACAGAGGGCTCGATTTTAACAGCTCTGAGGAGGCGGGTTTGGGCTCGATTTTAACAGCTCTGAGGAGGCGGGTTTGGAGGCGCGTCAGCTGCAAAAATCAGAAATAATGGCTTCAGACGCCCAACCCGCCTCCATCCCGCCCCTACACGATTTTCGTGAGTGTCGGGTCAGCCACCCCAAACTGACCCGACTTCAACCAATGGGACAGGTAGTTAAGGCAGTTAAGAGCCTGTTAACTGCCTTGATAATCCTATTTTGATAGAGGTTTCCCATTTTCGTGCCTCTGGCTCCTGTTTCCCGTCTTGTCAGAAACAGTCCAGCTGCAAGGAGACGAGTTGGTGGAGGACATGATCTGTAGTCATTATTGGTGCAGATCTTCAAAAGCGCTCCTGTAACATGGCTGTCATTCAAATGCAACAACTTTGTTGTTGGAGGTTTGGGATAAGATTTTGCAAATCTACTGACCTTGTGACTGGTCATGCTGACACACATCCGCTGTTTGAACTGATTGGAATAATTTCAGGCCACTTTGAGTGTGCGCTTGCAAGCTTCTTGCCTCAACTGAAATCTATAACAACGGGATGGGAACCATTTACATCCTCTCATCCTGGTCGTCAGATTCGGAGGAAGAGCATTGCGGCTTAGTGCTGCCGGATGAACAAGTGGCTCAGCACACAGGCTCCTTGGGGGAAGATGAAGAGGATGAGGAAGAGGACGAGGAGGAGGATAAGTAGGAGGACGGGGAGTGACGCCTTGCGGGGCCAGATGTGGCCAATCCAGCAGCAGGCGACCACATTGATGGCCGTCAGGCAAGGGATGCACTCAGCCATGCCAGATTCGCGTAAGCTAACGCTTCAACTACAGGTGGCTGGCACATGGAGATGAATATAAGTCCGACAGTCTCAAACCCCAGGCATCATCTGTCCAATAAACGGTGGTTTGCGCTCAGTGTCACCACCAACATTCTACATGGAAATCACCCTGAGCCCTCACTCTTGAACTTCCATTTCCCAGAACACAGAGGCCACACTTTAGGTGATCTCAGCAGATCATTAAACCTTTTTCGACACAAAACCCATGTGCATCTGCACACAGATCTCGAGCTCACCTCCTCAGCAATTTGCAACCAAGCTGCCTTGGTTTGCTGAGGAGGCCTCCTCCTTCCATTTCTCGGGAAGAGGAGCTCCTGACGTCCTCTAACTCCCTCAACAAGAGCATGGAGAGAGCCCTCATTGAACCTGGGTGCAGCCTTACTTTTTGGGGCTGCTATTCCTGCAGCTCCCAGCACCTTTAAGAGAAAAAAGCATTAATATTACTAAGCAAATATTTGGAACACATCTGGCATCTTTTTCATTTCATAGTCAGATAATAAAGTCATATATCAAAAAATCATGAATCTCTTTCTGGAATAATATGACCAGCAATATCATTCATAAAATTTTGCTCAGAACAGACGCTGTCAACTCCCCTTTCAAGATAATAAAGCACCAAGCCATCCCAATGACATTTGTATGCAAAGGGGACATGGCCCCTTTAAATTTTCAAACAAACAACGTGTCATCAGACGCGAGAAACTGACATCCTCCAAGCGGTTGCCTGGAGGGACCCCCGCACGTCGGCCGTAACGAGGCCAATGAAGCCAAAATTGGAAGTGCTGGGAGGCGGCAGGCGGGTGCGGGTCCGAAAGCTGCCGAGCAGCGGGCCCGCCCTCAACCCGCCTCCGTTATTAAAATCGAGCCCAGAGAACCTGACCTACTTACCTGATGTGATCTCCGAACGACATGAGCCTCGTTAAAAAAGTGGTAAAATTGAAATAGGTTGGCAAAATAGTAGTTAACAAGCATTTAACAAGCATTTAGCTATCTTAAATGCCTCCCCCACCGCTTGGTGTCGGGTCTGTTCTGAAATCGCAGACCCGACACTTTGGAAACTTACATGGAGGTGGGTTCAGAGCTGGCTCCCAACCTGCTGTCAATCATTTCGATTTTGACAGCGGACCCGCCTCCGAACCCGCCCTCTGAGCACTGGCAAAATCGCAATCTGCTTTTCCAACACATTTAGCATTATTACGTTGCTACTTATAGCATTTTTTACAGTATTGTCTGCTGATCAGTGTATTATATTTTGATCAGTTAATTGTGCGCTGATCAGTGCCTTGTAGACTGATCAGTGTATTGTATTTTGATCAGTTCATTGTCTGCTGATCAGTGCCTTGTAGTGCGAGTGGATGAAATAAACTTATCTATACATTTCCTCCTGGCTATCAACACCCAATTTCATAAAGTGCAAACTTTGAACAACAAAATCAGATCAATTCTATCCCTATGTTTTTTTGTCATTTTGTAGCTGGCAAGTAATGTAATTCTAAGCTGGCCCTTCTAACTCCTTCTTCCATAGAAGCCAATGGTCCCCCCATGACAGCATCGAACTGCCTGTTGAATGATTCCACAGTTTTTGCATTCACTGCCCTGTTCACAAGACCATTCAGGTATTGATCACTTCTTGGAAAGCAATTGTAACTTTTGCCGATAGTGTAAACGGGGCGATATCGGATCAGCTGCCCATTAAACACCTCTTCTGATTTTTGTTTTCATTGTGTGAAGAAGTGCTTCCTGACATCAGTCTTGAACTTGCCTTTTACCTGTTTGTACTTGTATCCCCTTGTTCTGCATTCATCGTTTAACTTAAAGTAGTACAGGTTTACCGTTTCTATTCTGCTTAGTATCTTATATACCTCGATAAGGTCCCCTATCATTCACCTTCTATCAAGGTTGAAGAGCAAAAGAAAAGAAGGACTTGCATTTCTCTAGCTCCTTTCACGACCTCAGGACATCCCATTTACAGCCAATGAAGTACTTTTTGAAGTGTAGTCACTGTTATAATGTAGGAAACGGGGCAGCCAATTTGCACACAGCAAGGTCCCACAGACAGCAATGTCATAATGACCAGATCATCAGTTTTAGTGATGTTGGTTGAGGGATAAATATTGGCCAGGACACCAGGGATAACTCCCCTGCTCTTCTTCGAAATAGTTCCATGGCATCCACCTGAGAGGGCCTTGGTTTAACGTCTCATCCAAAAGACAGCACTTCCAACAATGCAGCGCGCTCTCAGTCTAGATTTTTGGAGTCAAGTCTCTGGAGTGGGACTTGAAGTCACAACCTTCTGATTCAGAGGCAAGAACGCTTCCAACTGAGCCACAGCTGACACTTTCAAAGCATAAGATTTTCTAGCCTTTCCTCATAACTCAGTCATCTAGTACTAGGAATCAGACCCCTGGGCTATTGTGGTGTCCATGCTATGATCAGTGAACAGCACATATGCTTCTTTTGGTGGCAATGACGGGAGGTGATTGTTGCTGACAGTTTTATCATTTGAACTCCCCCATTCTCACTGGGCTGATTTCATCAGTTATTTGCCATTCCACTGGTGGCAGTAGAGTGTGTCATCTCACAGGGGGTGTAAAACCTGTCACAACCAGTCAGTGAGGCAGCTGCTGACAGCAAATTGGCACTGATGCAGCTTATAGAGCAAACTGCAGTGCACAGCATCCCTCTGGTTCAGCAGAAGGAAGGGAGCAGTGGGAGGTGGTGTTAAAGAGGACGCACATATAATAAAGTAAAACTCATAGGGAGGTCTCGGACAGGAAGAGAATTAAATGCATATTAGGGCTATAAGAAAAGGGGGGAATTGTTGCTACCTCAGGCGATCCAATCTGAAAATATATGCTGCAGCAATTTAGCAAGGAAGTTCGACAATAATGTCAGAGCAGGTTGGAGCTGTGCTAATTACCAGGATTTAATTTGGTTTTGGATGCTCCTGCTGTCATTAATTTTGATTGCAGTGTTAGCATCGCACCAATTTTTATTACAACCCTTACACAAAATCTGGCTGATTGCAATGCAAGCATACTTTTGTTTCAGTTCAAAGCTGTAGTTTTGGATCTTTAATAATGGATTTTTACATGAATATGAAATTCATTAGAATTTTAATTAAGAATAAGACTTTTCTTCTACACTACTATTTTAACCCTTTCGGCAGCATATGCTCTATACAACTTTCAAATGACTCGCATATAACTCATATCCCATGTGTGCTTGCATTTCACCTGTACTTCAGCAAAGTGAATATTGTCAAGATACTTGACTGTGGACTACTTCAAGGCAAGGCAAGGAAGTTATGCTAAACCTTTATAAATCACTGGTTAGACCTCAGCTGGAATACTGTGTCCAATTCTGGGCACCACACTTTAGGAAGGATGTCAAGGCCTTGGAGAGGGTGCAGAGGAGATTTACTAGAATGGTACCTGGGATGCAGGACTTTAGTTATGTGGAGAGACTATAAAAGCTGGGATTGTTCTCCTTAGAGCAGAGAAGGTTAAGGGGAGTTTTAATAGAGCTGTTCAAAATCATGAGGGGTTTTAGTAGAGTAGATAGGGAGAGACTGTTTCCACTGGCAGGAGGGTCGGTAACCAGAGGACACAGATTTAAGATAATTGGCAAAAAAACTAGAGGGGAGATGAGGAAACATTTTTTTTTATGGAGCGAATTATTATGATCTGGGAAGCAAAAGTGACTTTCAAAAGGGAATTGGATATATACTTGAAAATTAAAAAATTTACAGGGCTATAAGAAAGAGCAGAGGAGTGGGATGAATTGGATAGCTCTTTCAAAGAGCTAGCACAGGCACGATGGGCCAAATGGCCACCTTCTGTGCTGTAAGATTCTATGATTCTATTTTCAAGCAATTTCCTGGCAGATAATAGATTGAATATTTTGAATGTAGAATAGTGCTAGTAGAATTTGAAAAGGGCGCAGTCCAATTTAATGGGCGGAATCTTATCTTCCAGGCCGAGTTCGAAGCGGGACTGCTGGCTTTCGTGTTCCAGTCCCGCCCCCAGCGATGTCTGACGAACAGACGCTATTTTGCCCTGATTAGCCTTTTTAAGCCCACCCTGCGGGCTTGCCGGCCAATTAAGGGAAAGCCGGTGTCAGATGACGTCAGTTGATGACGCTTCATCTGCCGGTTTTCTTAAAGGCATATGCACCACACTTGTTTGACAGATAATTTGACAGTGTCTGACAGCATTGAGGTGCTGTCAAACACTGACAATCACTGTCCAAAGGTGAGCCCTTGCCCCGAGGCTCTCCAATTACTCTCTCCTTAGGATTGCAGAAGCCATCTGTCACTTCTCCCGATGAGATGAGGCTACACAAACACTTCACAGCTTGTCACCTGCAGAAACATCTACCCACATTAAAAATTACTTTCACAACATGTCCTTACCTCTGATACTAACCAGTGTCCAATTGCATCCTTCACACCATTTCTGCAACTGTCATCCAAACACCAACATAACAACAGACCCACAGCACACCTCACTTACCCTGGCGGGGTTCCCCGACGTCAGGAAGCCCGCAGCAGCAGTTGAAAAATTGGAAAAAGCCTCTTAACTGCCTGTTAACTAGCTGTTAACAGGCAGTGAAGTGGCTATAATCCTCTTCCCGCCACTAGAAGTCGTGTCCCTGCGCAAATCGGGGACCCGACTCCCGGGAAGATTGGTTGGAGGCGGGTTGGGAGCGGGTTTGGGACCCGCTCCCATTTTTGGGGATTTTCCCAGCAGTCCCGCCTCCGAACCCACCTCCTCAGGGCTGGTAAAATTAGCCCAATGTGTCTGAGGGATGCTAGTGAATTGTAAATGTCGACTTTAATAGTGGCTGTGATTTTCCCAACTGATTTTGTTTCATTTAAAGTGCTTCAAATTTGCTTCTTATTTTTGAGCAAACATATGTCAGGCTTGTTAAAGGACCAACGATATGCAATGAAATCTGAAATAAAAACAGATCTCATTCACGTTAGAATAGAGATCCCAATGCAGGGTTATGCCTGAAACATTACCCTACCTTTTCCCCTTTTCAAATACAGCAGATCTGCTGTGCATTTCCAGCATTTTCTGTCTTTATTCCAGATTTCCAGCGAGCTTTCTTTCTGACCTCGCTCATTCTTGTACTGTTGGTTGTGTTTTTGTGCTACTCCATGTGTACTTTATGTACAAGTGGAAAGCTACTGATCTCTATGTCAAACACTTTATGAAAAGAGTCTGCAAATATCTGCTTCATTGTGCAATTTTAATCACACTAATCTCACTGGTATGATAATCTTCTTCAATAAAAAAAGAAAATACACAGCACACCTCAGCATCTGAAAAGGCAAATGAGAAATCAACCTGTCAACAGAACTGAATATAATAATCTTATTATGTACTTGAAATGATGTCCAAGACTTATTTACATTCTGCCGAGCTATGCTTGGGAAGAAATTTGAATCTGTTTCCCAGCACTGCAAGTTTTTGTTTAAATGTTGTCCACCCCCTTTCTCCAATTATTTATTTTTCTTCCTCTTCAGAGCCCACATGAGAAAGAGAGAAAGAAAGAAAGAAAGAACTGGCATTTATATAACACCTTTCATGACCTCGGGATGTTTCAAAGCACTTTACAGCCAATTAAGTACTTTTGAAGTGTAGTCACTGTTGTATGTAGGAAATACAGCAGCCAATTTGTGCACAGCAAGATCCCACAAACAGCGATGTGATAATGACCAAATAATTTTTGTGATGTTGGTTGAGGGATAAATATTGGCCAGGACACTGGAGAAGAACTCCCCTGCTCCTCTTTTAAGTAGTGCCATGGGATCTTTTACGTCCACCTGAGAGGGCAGATTTTGTTTGATAACGCTCCTGTGAAGCGCTTTGGGATATTTCACTATGTTAAAGGTGCTATATAAATGCAAGTTTTTGTTGTTGTCTCATCCGAAAGATGGTACCTCCGACAGTGCCGCACTCCCTCAGTACTGCAGTGGAATGTCAGTCTAGATTTTTGTGCTCAAATCTCTGCAGTATGTCTTGAACCCACAACCTTTTGAACCAGAGGCAAGAATATGACTACTGAGCTGTGGCTGACACCTGATATGCGAATGATTTACTAATTAATCTCCAACACAGTTCCCAAGATGAATATTGCTTCATAAGTGGGAAAATGTAATTTCTGCTGGTGTATCTCTTGACCCACACTGAACAATTACTGGAATCAATTGTATAATTAACAAAGAAATAGTTGGGTTAATTTGACCTCTGATAACATTCCCTCCCCCCTGAGAGTTATTTTCCTTCAATACCCTCACCCAGGTTGGGAGCTCACAATGTGGGAAACACGGAATCATGGCCCAGTATATCGCTGTTCCTTCATCGTTGCTGGGTCAAAATCCTGGAACTCCCTCCCTAACAGCACTGTGGGAGTACCTTCACCACACGGACTGCAGCTGGTACAAGAAGGCGGCTCACCACCACCTTCTCAAGGGCAACTAGGGTTGGGCAATAAATGCTGGCCTTGCCAGCGACGCCCACATCCCATGAACGAATAAAAAAAAAGTCCCATGTTTGTGCCACATGGTAGAACACTAATAATCGGATGTTAATTTGAACAAAAAAGTAGATGTGAGCTAACAGGTAAGCAGTCTCATTTTTCTGCTCTTTCCCCATACCCTTTAATATTTTTCCACTTCAAGTACTTATCTAATTCCCTCTTAAATATTGTGATTGAATTGGCTTCAATAGCCAATTGTGGTAATGCATTCCATATTCTAATAACTATGTGTGAAAAGATTTCTTCCAATCTCCCCTTCATGCTTCTAGTACGAATCCTGAATTTATGCTCCATTATTACCGATTCACCGGAAATCATCTTTTCACTACTTGTACCTTGTGATCGAAACAAATGATGGTAATTCACTGAAGAAAATGTAATCTTTACTTGAGCCACATTGGAACAGAACAGCATCCTACAGTTAATCTACTGTGTATGACATGGGAATGATAGCCAGGAGTTTAATGTCATCCTGTATAAAACCACTACATCTTGAAAGGGGTAGAGTTTCCGCTTGATTATGCGAGTAGTATCTGCGTAATCTGGGCGGAATTGGCCAAACCAGTACAAAAGATCGAGGAATGTTAAACATAAGTGAGTTATGCCCAAAACTCTCTCACACCCTCTCATCATTTTGACCATTCCTGTTGGATTTCCTCAAACTTTTGTGCTCCAGTGAATACAGTCCAAGTTTTTCAAGTCTCTCAACAGTTGTTTTATCCATGATTTGAAATATATTTAATGTGAGCAGAATCCTGGTTAAAGCATGGTATTTTGCGGCAAATTAAGGTACGTATTTATCAGACGGCAACTGTACCTGATCTGCTGCTGTGTATGCAGAATTAACTGTAATTAATCATATAATAAACCTTTTATGCCTATTAGAAATTTGTTTTTATAATGGGAGCAATAATTAGGCACTTTCAGTCGTTTATGTTCAACTATAACAATTAACTTGACATTTATGATGTGCAAATCCATTTTGTATTAGCATTTTTCTCTAATTATTATAATTGAAGTAATGAACCAATTTTGTAAACCCCATCTATTTAGAAAACTTTAAAAGCCACCTGTTATTCTGCTTTGCAGGAATGACATGTCAAGCGAGGACCTCGTACACAGAAGATGAAGTTCTTTGGGGCCATAGGTTCCTTCCCGTCATGTCACTAGAAGAAGGCTTCTTCCGCGTAGATTATTCCCAATTCCATTCCACATTTGAGGTCCCCACTTCTCCCTATAGTGTGAAGGAACAAGATGAGAAGCTGTCGCTTACATCACCCTGTGCCACTCCCTTTATCAGCAACAGCAAGAACAGGAAAGAGAGAATCTTCTCCTTGGACTGTATCGATACCCTAGAGGAAAAGGGCAGCAAATTACCAGCCAAGCTTCAGAAAATGAGCACCTGCAAGGACGACCTGCAAAGGAAAGTCCTATGGATGACTGCAGATATAGGAGAAAAAACTTGCAGCACTGGGGACCTCCCTCTAAAACTGCAGAAGATAAGTTCTATCCCCAGCAATTCCGGTGTTGAGGAAAGACTCCCACTGAAGGCTTTCAAAGTCAATTCGGAACCCATCACACAGTCAACGGGGGATCTGTCACAGAGGGCACATGGCCTGCAGCCCACAGGGTCACGAATGGAGGACAATTTGCCTGCCAAACTGAGGAAAATGAATTCTGATCGCCTCACTTAGAAGCAGACAATATCAAATACAGCATGTTTCTTTTAAAACTATCTGTAAAAATCAGAGACTTAACGCCTTAAGTCAAGTGCATTGGGCAGTTTTGGGGTATAAATTCGCAGTTAATTTTGGTTTGCACAACCAGGTGACTGCAATGTTTTAGTTACTAAGTTGAGGGGAAAATGTGAAGGTACATGTTGTACATGCTTCATAGCTGGAATACTAACACAGTAAGGGTAAAAACAGAAAAGGCATCTCTTGCATTTCTAGAAAGGCCCAGTCAAGTGCTATTGAATTAATTTGGCTTCAAATTAAATTTTAAAAGTCCTGAGTAAAGCCCCTTGCTGGAGCTCTGCATGTGGCTCAGTTGATAAAGTCACTGTCTACTATCAGTCTGAGTTGGTGTCATAGTGATTAGAGAAGGTCCCAGGTTCAGTACCTGTTCTGTGCTGAGTTAGTCCATCCCAACTGGGTAGCAGTATGAAGCTTAAAATTGGCTTCAGTATCCCTGGGCTAAGGAGGAGAAAAATCAACCAGGGCTGTCACTTCTAATTACCATACAGTGACTCCTAGGGGTGAATTTTAACACCCTAAAACAGGTGGGTTGGGGTCAGTTCAGATGTTAAATTTTAAAAGATCTGAAACCCACCTCCAACCTGCCCACTTCTGGGTTTAATGGAGGCAGGACAAGGGGCGGGCAGTCAACTCACTCCCAGGAGGCAATTTGCCAATTTAAATATTTTAATGAGGCTGCCAGCCTCTAATTTAACCTGCTTTGCCGGTTTAACAGTGACCGGCTGGGTTTCCCAGGCCTCGGGAAACCCGGCAGCTGAAGGGAGGCAAGGACAGCTTCAGGCAGAAGGTAAGTGCATTTACAGCACTGCTTGCGGGCCAGGAGGAGCAGGAGTGCTTCCCCCTGGCCTTCCAAGCTCTCCATGCCCCCATCAGACTCCTCCCCCATAGAAAGACCCCAGGGGTTGTGGGATCGGACCCCCCCGCGATCAGAACCCCAGGGTGCCGGGGATTGGGCACCCCCACCCCCCCTCCAGATCGCAACCCCTCCACCCGGGATCAGATCCCGCTCTGGGGTCAGGGATCGGACCTACCTGCTCCTGCGGCCTGCTCTGGAGTCCTCCCCGCCGACTGGAAGCCAAGATGTCAACCAGGCGGACTTCCAGGCGAGGAACCTGTCAAGTACAAAAGACGCACGCTGTGCAGTTGAAACTTCTGGGTTTCCCGTCCGAAACTCTGCTCCCCCGCCTATGTAACCCGCCCCCGTTAATATCTAGGCCCTAGTGTTTAGGGTACTATTCTTTATTTTTAACTAGTTTCAAGTTTCTTTACGATCCAAGGTGGAATGAAACAGAGTGCCCTTGTTAAGATTTAAAAGCAATGTTGCAGCAGCATTCAGCCTCTACTAACAGAGTCCATCTGTGGTTCTACCTGAAGCAGCTCGTCTTAAACCAGTCAGCTAATTGAAACATTGTCAGAAATGAATTGGTACGGAAACATCTAAATGACGTACTGAAACCGTACTGAAGTAAACGAACATCCATAATTGCTTGTATTATAAAGGTTATGCTAAACCTTTATAAAACACTGGTTAGGCCCCAGCTGGAGTATTGTTGCCATTTCTGGGCACCACACTTTAGGAAGGATGTCAAGTCCTTAGAGAGATTGCAGAGGAGATTTACTAGAATGGTACCAGGGATGAAAGACTTCAATTATGTGGAGAGGTTAAAGAAACTGGTATTGTTCTCCTTAGCAGAGAAGGTAAGGGGAGATTTGATAGAGGTTCTCAAAATCATGAAGGGTTTTGCTAGAGTAAATAAGGAGAAACTGTTTCCAGTGACAGAAGGATCGGTAACCAGAGGACTCAGATTTAAGGTAATTGGCAAAAGAACCAGAGGCGATATGAGGAAAATATTTGTTATGCAGCGAGTTGTTATGATCTGGAATGCACTGCCTGAAAGGGGTGGTTGAAGCAGATTCAATAATAACTTTTGAAAGGGAATTGGATAAATACTTGAAGGGGGGAAATTTGCAGGGCTAGGGGGAAAGAGCAGGGGAGTGGGACTAATTGGAGAGCTTTTTGAAAGAGCTGGCACAGGCTCGATAGGCAGAATGGCCTCCTTCTGTGCTGTGCCATTCTATGATTCTATGATACTCGTGTGGATGTCAGGTGACAGGATCGGGCTTAGCTGTGATGCACCCGGTGAGCAAGTAGCTGGCCAGCATTCACTGTCTAGGCTTTTCCATGCAGGGTGGCCAACTGGTCATGGTAGCGGATGGCAGTCAACACCACTGAACTGTGAACCAACACCATATGGAGAGAAGGAGAGAAAATCAGAGGGAAAATATTTTTTAAATCTTTGCTGACATGAAAAGCTGGCCTTAGTGAGACAGTGCAACCTGAATCAGGAACCCGACTGAGTATTCAGGCAACAAAATAATGAAAAGAGTTTGCATCCATTACCTTGACATTGAACGTATATTGCTTCCATTCTGATAACTTTCAGCGCGGTTGATCGTAGCTATGGCATTTTGATCAATGAAAAGCAACACAATGAAGCCTACTCATCTGGTCACCTAGCAACAACAACCATCTGCTTGTAGCGGCCTATTCTCCTTAGAGTAGTTCTATTTTAATTGAATAGGATTTGCACCTATATAGAAGTCGCATGCCACAAAATTAACAAGTCTACACTTGAGGGAATTTATGAAGGTATTCAAGATACATGTGGTCATGCTACTGATCTTCTCTCTTACTCCTGGAAATTGAAGAGTCAGAGCTTAATGGTGAAGAGTACAAGTGACAATAGTCTTTCCAGACATTAGTCTGCGTGGACAATGCTTAAATTCTTCATCATGGATGACAGTAGAACAACATTTTTAAAAATTACTTTTTGGTGGATTTTGTGCTCATCAAGTTAAAGTACTTTAGCACTGAAATGGAAGACTTCTCCCATTTTGAGCACCCAGTGTCAGCACCATGCACTCTCGGTTCCTATATGGTACAGTGATGTAGTGTAAAACTCCTCCTACTCTGCCCCGACAATCTGCATCAGCTCCAACCTCAGCAGAACCCTTTGCTGTGGAGAGGGTCCAACCCTGTAGAGCAGTGGGCTGGATCCTTTGACACAACTAATGAGTGACCAGTATCTGATCAAATTGCTTTTAAGTCAAGTAGAATCAAGATAAACACAATGTCCAACCCTTCAATCTGGGATCCTTGCTTTATGTCATTTACTTCTCCTTCCCTCTGTCTGTCTGCCTCTTTCATTTCTGTCTTTCTCTACCTTTATTGGTCTCTTGTTCTTCATTCTGACTCTCTCCCCATCACTCTCTCTCTCCTCTCACTTCTGTCTCTATCCTTATTAAGTTATTTCTCTTTCCTCCTTCACTTCTGTTTGTACATTTCTCTATCTCGATCTTCAACTCTGGTTTCTCTCTTCACTCTTTTATTTTTGTCTGTCCTCTCTGTTATTTTTCCCTCTTGCGTTTTTTCGCTTTCCATTTTGCTCCTTCCATTTCTAACCTGTGGGAGAGTTAGAGGTAGCAGCATTGGGAGTCAGTCAGGAGTGTAGAAGCAGCAGCAGCATTGGGATTCAAGCAAGTGGGCAAGTTAATGGCAACAGCATCGGGGCATTGTGAGCCTGGGTCAATCAGTTACTCCAAAGTGGCCTACCTTTCTTCCCACTCCAAAGCCTGGAATATAGCTAGAAGTGAGGTGAGGAGAGCCCTATTAATGAGAAGTATTCATCTCTGAAAAAACCACCAGGAGAAACTGCGAACCTGTGGAGTCAAAGGAATTTTTGAAAAAAATTACAACATGCTGTTGGCTTTTCTTAGAAAGAGTGCATAGGTCTTCCGCTTGCACTAGTAGTTCTTGGCTCCAACAGCCAGGATCTGTAGACTGGATCCATGCAGAAGGAGAAAAGTGTTGCTGCTGGGAGTGGGAAGTACAGGTCAATCCAATGGGATCCTGCTTAGAAAGGGAGCAGCACTGTCTGCGGGTTTTTTTTAAATTCCCAGGACCCGACCGGAAATCAGCTGTTTCTGTTCATAGGAGGGATCAAAAGACAAAGCTCCACAGACCAGATAATGCTGAGAAGTGAGTTAGATTAGGCACACACAGCACGGGTTGGATACCCCATACTCTTCTTTATAATGACAAGTCTAACATGCCCTAAAAACATTTACAGTATAACTACTGGCTCCCAATATAATGAAACTCCTCTTTCAATGAAATTCTAACATGACAAGCACAAGGTCAATATTGGAAGTTATGACTTTATTTTGATTTCTGTTGGAACGAATTTCACAATGAAATCCTTGACTGCAAAAGCCAAGAGTCCTGCAAGCACTGAAAGTATCAGGAAGTGCCGATAGTACTGAATGAAGGACAGATGAGTGCACTGTGAGTTTTCTTGAAAAAAGAAACCAAACATTCTTCATTTTACAGGCATCCCTCCCACACTGTAGCAAGTGGCCCAACATTGATTTTGCTGGGGAGAAGCACATTTTTTTAGATGTCATTGGCATCGCTCCTAGGTGACTTCCTGCTCCCGCACTGTATAAAAGCCCAGGGCCTGTGTGAAAGGTCAGTTCTTTTTTAGTCCTTCAGTTTTGAGAAGGAAATCTAAGCTCCCAGTGTTACTTGTAATCAAATTACAGAACCAGACCCTGCAGTTTTTAGTGAGTTTTAGGTGCGATAAGGATATTATTTAGCTCTTTTAGTTTAGTTATTATACTGCCTTGTCTGTTTCTCTTCCAGTTGATTCTTTGTGAGTGAACTGAGCAAGACCGGATCTACTATAACTCCAGGGTTTTCGACTTCCCCAAAATAGCTCAGTACCTTGACTTAGCACCATAGCAAATAAATATTTAAAGTTTGGTATTCTGGCTTTCGCTTGGCCCAGTCGCTATTGTTGGGGGCGGTGGGGTGGGGGAGGGGGGGCGGGGTGCAATGGTGGGGAGATATAAGTACAGTGGGTTACTTTAGATACAGTTTTTTCACCCCTGTAACTATTGTCCCAAGATAGTTGAATATTCATAGCACTAACTCGGTGAGTTCTATATTTTATCATTCAGACCCAGGTCCAGTAAACAATGTATTCTTTAGCCTGCTAAAGTAAAATGTTTCCTTACAGCCTGATGATCTCAGGTAGTAGGGGGTGTAAGACACCTTTCATCCAACCACATTCTGGCTCACAGTGACTGGGCACTAGGAATTACCAATATTAAATGATAATGAAGAGACAGTGTTGGGCCAGGATAGATTTCTACTCTGATCCATTTCACGGAATGCTCAAACTTGATCCAGGATTTTGAGATGGGCGATATCATTTTCCAAGCCCCGAGGAGGTGGGCATGGAGGCGGGACAGCTGGATAAACTCGGAGAAAGTGGGGGCGGATGGCAAAGCCGCCCCCATCCCGCCTCCGTGCCCTTTTGCCAGGAGGCAGGAAGATGTGTAGCTTCGGGTCCCGTCTCCTGGAGGCAGGAAAGGCATTTAATCCTTTTAACTGCCTGTTAACAGGTAGTTAACAGGCAGAAAAAAGGATTAGTGCCATTTTACCTTCACAGGTGAAGGCTTCCCGACCTCGGAGAACCCCGTCGGGTTGGAGGAGACGTGAAGGAGGTCTGCAGCGGTCGAAGGCACCTTGGAAGTAAGGTGTAGAGGTGAGTGATGGGTGCAAGTGTGGAGTGGTAAGTATGCAAGGTGAGTAATAAGTTTAAAAAAGTGTTCACTTACCTTGTTTTCTTTCTACAGCCTTTAGCCGCGGTGGATCGGGAGAGCCGACATCCTCCTTGTCGATTTCACAGACTGGCTGTTGGAACCTCCGTTCCAACAGCCACATGAAATTTACAAATTTGAAAGGTTTAATGAGTCCTGAACACAAGGACTCATCAAACTAAAGAGAATGTCAGTGTTTGACAGCTTCACAGAGCTGTCAAACGCTGACATTTCTTCTTTCAAGAAGTCTTGACAGATAGCACGTCTGACGTTGACGTGATCTGTCAGTGACTACCTCCCTAATTGGCCTGCTGTGCCCGCAGGGCGGGCTTAACAAGCTCAATCAGGGGAAAATCCCTCTAGTTGGTCAGGCAAGGATGGAGGCGGGACATTGACATGACAAGCAGCTGTCCCGCCTCCAACTCGCCTCCATTCACAAAATCCAGCCCAAAGTCTCTGTTGATTCCAAAGATGCAAAGCAGTGCAAGAAATATGATTATCCATTTTTGTTGTAAATAGATGTGAAAACTGTTTAAATTGTGTTTTCCCCAACTCGTGATCTGTTCGACTGATCTAGTCAGACTTGACAGTTTAGAATGAACAAAATGGAATACCCAAAAGAAAGTAAAAGCACTTAAATACAGTAAGAGACTTTAAAAATCCAGGACTGGTCCAGCTAGGGAAGGGGCTAAGGTGTTGCACACATCTGGCTGGAACAGCAAAAAGCTCCTCCTATCTCAGGAAGAGGTGGTGGGATTCCCAGCTCGGGGCCAATTGTTTTATCAGTGCCCTTGATCATCAGCCTCCAAGTTGCCTGAGGCATTACCTGTTCAGGTTGCTCCCCCCACCCCCCAGAGTGGCTAACCAATGAAGGGATCAGATTTCAACCTCAGGTGGAGTATGACTAGGGTCTTAAAAGTACCAGTCAATTTATACTGCAGCCGTCAGAACTTATTTGTAGTCCATCTGCAGAAGGTTTTCCTCCTATTTGCTTTTTCTTTGCCAGTAGGAAGAGAAGATTTAAATGAAAATGTTTCCCAAGTAAGCATGTAAGCTCCCAGAAAGTTAGCTTTTTAATCACAACCTAAACTGTTTCTCTGGTGCCCTGTTCTTCAGTCTAAGGACATTTTAGGGCATTCTCAGCTCAGCTAGTCCCTTTGACTTGGTGATGCCTCCTTGCTAGATTCTGTTGATTCTTTGGAGAGATTATGATTGCTGACAATCCAAGTTTGGTGCCCTCGGCAGGTTAAGATATCCTTGACCCACCCTCGAATGGGCACCTCTGTCCATCTCTTCACTTTTTGAAGATGTTGAGTGGCACCTAGCTGCAGACTGTCTCATCTCTCTAGGAGCGGGAGGGATGCATGTAATTACATGGTGATAGAGCTATTTTGATTGGTAGCACTTTAATAATGAGCAAATTAAAGCCAAAGAATTGTTGAATGTTACAGAAAGAGGCCTTTTGACCCATCATATCTATGTCAGCTCTTTGCAATCCAGAACTAATCTCAGTTTCATTGTTATTTTATGGCTGGGGTATTTTTAAGGAAAAGTCATTTTTAAGACCGTATTGGGGGATGAGAACTGATCTGTTGCAGATTCTGGATCTTTATTCATGCAAGAATAGGAGAGTCCAAGGGGCATCCTGATGACTAGGCAGGTTCCTATGATACTATCACTTGAAGAATAAGAAGACCGTACAAGCTAATCCTACTTTTAGTTTGATTTTCTTGCCTCTGTTTAAAACTGAAAGGAAGATTTGGCAGTGTATCAAACATCAAGGTCTGCCACTGGAATAGATTTTAGCACAGCTTGGAGAGGGAAAACAGATGGACCTTTTAGCAAAGTGGGTGGATATTTGAATAATTTTAATCAGAAGCATGTGCTTATAGTAGGTTTGAATGAGAAATTAGAACTGGAAGAGAGCTGGCGGCTGATGATATATATCAAGAGATGCCTTAGTTTGCCATTGAGTAGATGTCTAGGTGGCAATTAATTTCAATGGAAACCAATTAGATGCAATGTTTTTTTTAAAAATTAATCAATATATTCCAATGAATTTACTTATGATTATATTTATTACATTGATATTTCATTTATGTATATGTTTAGTGCAGTGTTCAAATAGAATTATAAAATATTTACTCAATGAGGTACCCTCTAACCCTAATACTTTTTGTATTAAGAGTTAAATGGGCATTACCCTGTACTTCAATCTTGATGGTCACAAGATTAAATCCCAGCCTTCACTGACATTTAGACTTAGCCTTGTGAGTTTTGTTCCTCCATTCTTGACAAGGCTGTTACAGGAAAATAACTGGCTTTATCCTTCCGAATTTATCAGAAAAATGCAACACTTTTAAATAATAATATTAAAAAATGATTTTTTTTTAAGCTTTTGAAAATGATGAGTAGAGGGAATACTGGGAGCTAAGACTGCATGACAAAATGGATTCTTTTGACAACTTTCCACAGAAATGCAACAAGGTGGCAGCCCTGATTTACAGGCTAACATTTCATAGTAAGTTTTTAAAACCATGTTATTCATAAATTACTTTAAAAATACTTCTCAGAAGAACACTTGAGAAGAAGGCCAATGGATGCCATGTCCTTAAGGATTCATTAAATGTAGAACAGCATTGAGATTCTTTCACAATTAAATTGACCCCACAACCAATGCAGCACCATATCTTATGGGGCATTTGGAAATAGCAATAGTCCACACCAGAATGCTTTGTTGGACTGCGCCTGGAATTAAATACCCGCACAAAAAAATTAATATGAAAGGAGAAAAAGGTTTAACATTTCTAAGCACTTTAATTATGGAAATAGTATAGCCAATGGGTGCCAATGTGGCATACTCTTTTTTTTAACAACCTGTTACCCCTATCAACAATATCACACTTGTGTTTTTGTTGCTTGTAGATTATTCAGTTAGCCTCCTTGTGTAACAAAAAATCACCCGCAACTATGTTTGTCTCAATGAAGAGGAAGAGTTGGCAGAATTAGCCTTGCTCCTCAGGAGAACACGATTTTCAGTGATATTGTTGGTGATCACATAGGAATCTGCAGTCTAGACCACCATTGAGGTGAGAAACAGTGGGGGGGGGGGGAGCGGAGAGGCAACCTCAAAACTGGGAAGAACTATATTTGACAAAAAAATGTACTTGGACTCTTACTCTTTGGTTTCTGTTAAAACTGAAGAAATTAAATCCACACATATCAAACTGTAGTAACTTCTCATGTGTTGTAATATAGGAAATAGACTAGCAGATTGAAAAATGATCATAATTTTTCAAGAACTGATGACAGAACTTTGTAGAAATCTGAATGTCCAAACACCTAAGAAGGTGGCATCTCCATCCCTCCAAAAAATCAATTTTCACAACAAATAACGGCCACTAAAAATGCCATCTCCATGCACTTGAATTTACATCACAAGTATGTTCCATCAGAGCCATGCATTAGATGGTTTAAAAGAAAAGTTTCTCATCCATGAAATTGTTGTATAGTTATGATATCACTAAGAACCTGTGCTTTGCCCAAATTTGGATCAATGTAACATCAATTAAATCGATTATAAGCTCACACTAACCTTTACTTTAGTAAAAATGTTGCTCTTTAAAATATTAATGCATGGCAGCAATGGGAAAAAATAAACCAGTAATAAAAAGACAATTTATTTACCGGAAAATCAAGCTTTTATGTTTTGAATTATGCACAACAGCCTCACATTAATGCATTACTGCCGCAGAACAAGAAGACAGGTAAGATTATGGGTTGTGATCTGTTGCATGAGTTTTTAATGGAAAATACACATGTTTGCTGAGTATGATTTGGTATAAAATATCTTCTGGTCACACACATGATTTTTTGACATCACTTCTGGAATAGCTGTGCATTTTTCTGTCTCATCTTATATACGCTGTTTAATTTAAAGCATTCTTTTCTATTTTTGAATGCCAAGGGACTCTGGCAGAAAGCAGCATGATTGTACGTTTATTAGTAATCAAATGAACTACAATGAGAAACCTTCTCTGTTCTGACTTGTTAAGTTTAATAATACCCAATTCTTTTCAAGATGTTGATCAGCAGAAATTTATGTATAGTATTCAATAAAAATAACATTACAACTCCTATATAACATGCATTGTTTCTTTTTACTAATGGATTTGCTCTGCAGATTTTGACCTCACATGCCATCAATGTAATGTGCCTCAAAGTGTTCTACACAGGTTAGAATCATAGAATATTTCATCACAGGAGGAAGCCATTCGGCCCATCGAGTCTGCGCCGGCTCTTTCGAAGCGCAATCCAGTTAGTCCCACTCCCCAGTTCTTTCCCCATATTCCTGCAATTTTTTCTCCTTCAAGTATTCATCCAATTCCCTTTTGAAGGCTACTATTGAATCTGTATCCACCACCCTATCAGGCAGTGCATTCCAAATCCTAACCACTCGTTGCGTAAAGAAGGTTGCTGAAGGTGAGTTGATCAATAAGCTTCATTTCAGCGATACAGGCATAGGCCTAGAAATTCCCTACCTTAACACCGTGTGTTTGGGCCGTATTTCTTCACAAAATGGCGGCCGCCTCGCTTCCGCCCGCTTCTGGCGCAGGACACGGCAGCTGCCATTTTGCTGAGACCCATAGCGCTGCCATTGCCAGCGTTGCCTGTCAGCTTCAAATGAGCAGAGTGTGACATCAATCGGCGTGCAACACCTGATTTGACGCCACGACTGCTATTTTCGAAGTCGCCACATGCCATAATGCTGAAGGGATAATTACTAGTCCTCGCCCCTTTAGGGCTACCCCGGATCAGACGTATTTCTCAGATGTTCACTTTCAACTAAAGTTTGAGGTAGCCGAATCCTAAAGATGCTTAATTGGGTCTAAAGGTCTGGACTATCTCTCCCTAAAGGAAAGGAACAACCCGAGACTGTTACCGTTCTCCAGATAGCACTTTTAATAAGTTTAGCTAGACTGTAATGTTCCGGATATTATGAGGGTCCGGAAAACTCCCCCAGAATTCTGCAACTCCTCACCAAAGAGTGTACAGAGATTGAGTTCGCGAGTTTGATACAGAAGTCTTATGTGAGACAATTCTAAAAATATATAGATTTATTAAAGAACCGACATGTAATTTACAGTTGGTGAGTCAATCGCAACATTAACAGTTCCAAAAAGAGAAAGCTTACAATCTTATTATCAGAGAACCTTACTCACAAACCTTAACTTCGCTACAGTTTTACAGTTCTTAAAGTTCTATTCAGGATATCCACCAAAATCAAATACCTTTGATCCCCGAGGTACAAAGAGTTGGAGACTTACAGAGCCGCCTCTGAAGCCAAGAATCGCTTTGCCCTTTAAAGCGAGTCTACTATCCCATTTGAGAGTTCAATATTTATACCCTTTTCCAGTGGTATTTCCTTTAAGGTTTTCTGCTGATGTAAGCTAATTATCTCTAGTCATTTTTCTGCTGACTTCTGTAATTATGTCTCTTCTCTAGGTGTTCTAAGTTTACCATAAAAAACGGTGTTATGGCAGGTGTGTTTTTTACTTGATGTCATTTTTACGAAGGCAGATGTTTCTTACTTTTATGTGCTTCTTTACGAAGTGTAAATTAGAACACCTTGTCCAGGGTGAACCATTGTCTCATTCCGAAAGGTTCAGCCTGCCGGAGCCTTTAACCTTCTGTTTCAATAAGGTTATTGATTCAGTGTCAACAACTATCTTATCTCTATAGCCAGAATGCTTTCACAGCTTTTTCATAGTTAGGTTTCTAGATTTCCAAACCCAGTTTGTCATGTTTTAATAAGGCCAGAATTCTTTCATAGAATGGTGTATTTTTCTGAATAGGTTATATGGTTTATTCCTTCACAATGCCCTCTCTACAACACACATGGAAGAACGTGCTTGTATCAGCAGTGCAGAGATGCTGTCAGTGCTTCTTAAAGGGACACACACATCTTTCAGGTAAGTTTGGATTTCAGCTTTTGGATGTTTTTTTTTAATATTTTATTGAAGTAGTGGCTTTGTGCAATACATTTAAAAAGTTGTTAGACTGTGCAGGGAGTGTTGCTGGACACTTACAAGGCTTTGGATGGTAAAGGAAGGCCTCTAAGAGTCAGAAAATGCTGGAAATACTCAGCAAGTCAGACAGCATCTGTGGAGAGAAAAACAGCTAATGTTTCAGGTCAAGATGCTGCCTGACCTGCTGAATATTTCCAGCATTTTCTGTTTTTATTTCAGATTTCCAGCATCCGCAGTATTTTGCCTCTGAGATGACCTCTTGCTCACAGTCCTGGGAGCACATGAGATGAAGCAGGGATAGCAAAGGGGACAAGGTGCTCACAGAGGGAAGAGGAAGAAGCAGAAGAGGAGGAGGTGGAAGAAAGAATGCAACCAAGATAGCCTCTTTCTGGCCGAGATATCCGGGATGGAATCATCCACCTGCGGTACCAGTGACCACAACCCCAATTCCTCTTTCAACATTTGTCCCAAACCTTGCCTTCCCTCTGTTACTGACCATCACAGTGTCCTCTTGGCCACAATGCTGAAATAAAAGCCACCACTAAGCAAACTTTCCAATCAAAGTTTATCTATATCGGCATCCAACATGACATGAAGAAATCAACTAATCACCCTTGTGCATTCCCTTAGTGACTGTTTTGCGTGTACCTTTGCCTATCCTGTGATGTCACATAGTGCTACCCCAGTGGCTGCAGCATGGCTGGTGGAAAGGCTGCTGACTTTCTGTGGGGGACACTGCAGATGACCTTGCAGGACGACCTCAAGGAGCTGGTGGCTGGGAGAGTGAAATAGATGATGGTGTTTCTTCTTCTTCTTCTTCTTCTTCACCCTCCTCTCCCTCTTCTTGGTCAATCACTAGCTGGGCAGGCTGGATTTCTTGGGTGTCTGAAATGAGGAAGGCACAAGGGTAGGGTTGTGGTGAGGGGAGGGCGGGAAAGCAAGAGCTGCATACTTACACCATGTGCAGCTTGTAAATCAGAAGAGACTGTGGGATGAAGGGGAAGTGGGATGTGAAAAGAAGGATAACGTATGAGGGTAACAGCATCTTGTATTCTTTCAGCCCCGCCACTGACCAAGGGCTCAGCCATGCCCCTGATAAGAACGGCCAACACCGTCTCCTCCAAGGGGGTGAGATGAAGCTAGGAATGAGAGGTGTGCCTCGTATTTGGTAGAGATTGTTGGTAGGTGAATGATGGGGGGGGGGGGTCGTGCATTTAGCAGTGTGTGAGGCTAGTGGTGCAGTTGGTAGGAGACGGCTTTTGAAGATGCATCCACTGACCTTGACCATTGGTCTGAGGTCATGAAACTTCTTTGGGCACTGGAGCCAGGTGGTGGGGGTGACACTGCTGGCAGTGACCGCCTCAGTGATCTGGTCCCACATCCTTCTTTCTGGAGGGCCTCCTGGACCCCTGTGGGTGGAGGTCCTCTCTTCCAGTGTTGACCCCCTGCACAATGCTGGAGTGCTACATGCAAGACCCTGGATGCCTTTCCCTGGCCTGTTGAGCCATTTGTGCTAGTGCTGAAGCACTTTTACCATTTTTTTACTTGCAGAAGGCAGTTCAGTTTTAAGAGCTGAAGACTGCCTACTTTTAGATGTTTTTTCTTTTTCTTATTTTAGTAGGCAGTTCCCCTTTAAGGGCTCGAGACTGCTTTCTAAAATGACCATCTAGCTTTAAGAAAAGGCTGCCTTGCTCCAGGGATGCTACAGCCACACTACATTGGGCCATTGAGCGCACAGCCTAAAGCAGCACGTTCCACGCTAGGCTGTGCGCTGCAATCATTCAAATCAGCAGGCAGAACCAAAATAACAGTGCTGCCTGCGATCTTTTTACTGGCACAAGCAACCCTCGCCCAGCAGTGGCACTGCCCGTTTTCAGGCTTTATTGGATTTCTGGGACATGAACTATTAATAAAGTCCCTTGATCAACAGTTACAAGTTAATAGTTCGAGCTAAGAAATCCAGCAAGAAGTGCTGGAGGCAGAAATATGAAATCAAAATAATGCACAGTGCAAAATCAATTATGGAGCAAGTCACTAAAAATATCTAGTTTCAGTCAAAGCCAGGATGTTAATGCCGTCATCCACAGTCAGGTCATAGGGTCTTGATTGCGAGTAAATGGATATTCTGGAGGGAAATGTGGAGAGGGATGATGATTGATCCACTGCCAGAGTCAAAGGGGTTAGTAGTGGGTGGGATGAGCGGGATGGGAAGGAGGTTGGTGCGGAAACCCCCGCTGGGCGCGCTGGGTGGGACGGTTGGCGAGAGAGGGGGATTGGGGCAGTTGGGGTTGCTGCTCATAAAGAGGCAGCGACGGGTGCCTCATTGGGCCCTTTGGACAATGCCAAGAGAGGCACACAGGGTAGCTGTGGGCTTACTCAAGCGGGGCTCAACGCTTGTACGGTGGCAAGAGAGAAGGAAGACAGCGGAGTTTTAATGGGTTGTGGTAGAGATTGGAGGAGGCAAAGTACTCAAGATGGGAGAAATAAAAGGTGGCATGACTGAAGGACAGGAAGGGGAGGGACACAGGAGAGAAGAACCCAAGAGGGGGCAAGAGAAAGAAGGAAGAGATAGAAGGCTTGGAGTGGCAAACAAAATGTAGCCTTCTAACCTGTTCAGAGCCAGGTATTTAGCCAGTTTTTCTTTTTAAATGTGTTAATCAATGCAGCAAGCAATCAGTTTATCTGAGAGTCTATTCCACATATGCAATATTCTCTGGGAGAAACAAATCCTGCTACTCTGAGTACTTTCTTTAAGCAGACTGAGATTTCTGCCAACTATCAACCAGACTTTGCTGTCACTTTCAGAAAGTAACCATCTTGTGCTTTATAGCTTTTGTCCATTTTAATCACACGGTTTGCATGAACTATATCCCCATGCAGTAGCTCAGGGTCCAATTAGCAACAATGGAAAAAAGACTTTTCCGGATAAGAGTAATTCTGGAAAGAACCACGTGTTTTTTTTTGCTGTTTACAGCAACCGCCCCCCGCCGCCCCCCCCCCCCCGCAACAAATCTCTGAAAGATGCACCATTTTGATTAAATGTCATCACTAACTTCGCAGGCAGATACATCACATTGAGACCCATGGCATAACATTTAAAAGACTGAATAGCATTGGCACTGGAACAATGAAAGCTTAAAGAGTAAACTGGCAAAATAAAAGGATTTACTTGCAACTGAACTAGTCAGAGTGGCTGCCTGAGCATTTCTCAGTTTGATTTAAAACTTGAGGGACCTGAACAAAATAACTAGCATTCTCTGATGGGTTCTTTCTGCCAATGTGTGACGGATATTAACAACTCTGGCACTTCTGTGATTACAGTTTGGTGGTAAACTCATTATTTTCTGTAGCCTTAAGGTTACATTTCCAGAGTCTCAGGAAAGCTGATCAAACAAGAACTGTCAGATTTTATTCACTAGCATTTCAATTTTGATTCACTACTTATGCATAAAATTACATTTAAAATGACAACTCCATAAATAAACAATGGACCGTATTAATTTGATTTACTTCCAGCTACAATACTTACATGTAACATCATGGGAGAAAAATTCGTTAGAACATAAGAACACAAGAAACAGGAGCTGGAGTCGGCCATACGGCCCCTCGAGCCTGCTCCGCCATTCAATAAGATCATAACTGATCATTGACCTCAACTCCACTTTCTCGCCCAATCTCCATATCCCTTGATTCCCCTAGAGTCCAAAAATCTATCAATCTCAGCCTTGAATATACTCAACGACTCAGCATCCACAGCCCTCTGGGGCAGAGAATTCCAAAGATTCACAACCCTTTGAGTGAAGAAATTCCTCCTCATCTCGGTTTTAAATGGCCTACCCCATATCCTGAGACTATGCCCATAGTTCTAGACACTCCAGCCTAAGGGGAGACAAAATCTCAGCATGTTGGGTCGCTAACATTGCCTGAGTGCTAAATTTAGCGCCCTGCTAAAGATAGCGCTGGCGATTGCTAACTTCAGTTTTAGCAGCCCAAGAGGGAGGTGGTGCACTAATTCAAGCACTCCACTTCCTTCTTAGAACGCTAACCCCGAATATCGGGGCGGTGCGTTCTGCAGCGCTACGCACTGGGCCACGTAGCACCGCCGCATGGCAGTTAATTGGTTCTAATCCCCTTCCCGCCTTGAGGAGACGGGTACCCGCTCCCAGTTTCTGCCATTTTCCCGGCAGTCCCGCCTCCATTCCCGCCTCCCCAGGGCTGGGAAAATTCCCCCCAAATGTTTCTATTGCCATTTCTGCAAGTGGCTCTTCCTGCTGTGCAGCCTCTTCAGTAAGGATTGCCCTTCTTCAGTACCTTTGATGTCACTTCATATTGATCCAATAGGAAACACACTCTGTCCACATGCCCAGTTCCATTGGCCCAATCTGAGTCAGGCCATCAAACTCAACCACAGATCTGTTCCATTAAAATTGCCGTGAAAGTCAATAGGACAAGTGAAACCTTAGCTCAGCTCAGTTCCTATTATCTGCAGTCATCAATAATGAAGGGCATGTCTAGTAGTCCTTTCCTCCTACCCCCAGAGGAAATGTCCTGATTTATGGCATTGAAAAGCAATTGAACTGCATGTTTTCTCGTTCCAGGGCCCAGGACAATTATCAGTACTACCACTTACCCTGACATTTACTGTCCTGAGGCTCATTTATATCAGAAAATTTCTTTCTCTTCTCTCTCAGATGTACTATTGCTCATTATCCTTTGCATCATGCAGTTCTTTTGGGAGAACCTTATCTTGCTCTATGTTTGCAAACTCTTTGAGCTCCCATTTTATCACCCGTAGACTTCAACTTGTGATGAAAAGAGCCAGTTTGAAGATATTTCTTCAATTCTGACGAAGGGTCATCGACCTGAAACGATAACTCTGTTTCTCTCTCCACAGATGCTGCCTGACCTGCTGAGTATTTCCAGCATTTTCTGTTTTTATTTCAGATTTCCAGCATCCGCAGTATTTTGCTTTTGTTTTGGAGATATTTCTTGTTGAAGGACTCCATGGCACAGTAGGTTGGAACATTATCCTTTCACCTCTGTGACCTGGCTGAAAATCCAACCCAGACTGACTGAATGAACATGTCCTCTATCTATGGTCCTACATAAAATGGAGCATGGGTAGTTTCAATCCAGGTTTCAGTCAAGTGCAAACAATCATAATTTGGCGTATATAAACCGTGAATTTGAAGTCCCGTTGAGACGTCACAAGGGAACAGTCCATTCAGTACAACAAAAGCAAAATACCGCGGATGCTGAAAATCTGGAATAGCCCGTTCAGTAGGCGGTGTCCTTTTGCAGTTAAGGCACAGTGACTTCAGAGGAGAGAGGGTAAAGGGGAATTAAAATAGAGATTAAAATCACAGGTTGAGAGAGGATATCTCAGTTAGAAATTGGGGGTAGGGCTTGGGTGGGATGGTAGACAACAAAAGATTTTAATGGCGGTGAGAGGAGTGGAACAAGATGAGATGCTCAAAAGAGGAGCAAGTGCCAGAGGCAGAGACCAAGGGGTGACTTGGTGATAAGGGCCACACCACCACGGTGGCAGTTTGGATGAGGCAGGGGGTGGTAAGCATTGGTTGGTTTGACATGTAGACTAGGCTACCGTCATGTTATACTATTGTTCTGTGTAGGCTCAGTTTTCCCTTTAGCGGTTACTCTTGCTGCAGTTGCCACTAATGTGGCAGAAATGACCCTAAACCTGAGCTCTTGCATGAGTTCCAACTTTGCACCTTCAGGCAGTTTCATTTGCACTGTCACTACATTTTCAGCACTCAAAATGTGTATTTAAATTATGGGATTTAATTATTAATCAAATGTTGCATATGCATTCCTTTATTTAGCATTGCATTATAATGATATATCCATTTGACTATGTTCCTTCAACCGTATTAAGTGCTGTATTAATTTTGCAATTAAGCAACTGGTTAGATCCAGACTAGACAGTTTAAATCAATCTGCAATGAGGTTGTAATATAGCAGAGCTACTAAAGACAGCTAGCTGTATGTAAAGTTGTGAAAAGCTAAATTAAATCTAGTTGTTATTCCTTTATCATTTAATGCTAGATTGTTAGTAATCCTAATAATACAATTCAAAAACAGCACACTTGATTCATTTAGTGACATTTCAAAATGATGGTGAGAGATGAAATTAACCATTGAAAAGCAATGTAAGGGCCATATTCTGAGAGAAACTAACATTGAAAATTAATACTGCTCCGTGATCAAGGTAGTCAGAAGAACTAAGTGATTTAGAATAAGTCATAGAAAAACTTATTGGAATAAAGTATTTTCAGAAAGCCCACTTCTGGCAAACATTCCATCGAAGAATAATTTATTCTGGCAGAAAGGATAAGCACAGCATCATTCTCTGAAGAGGAGCAAAGGTGGTATTCAACTAGCCAGGTAAATCTGTAACATAATCTCTATGAACTGTAATATAATTTTGAATAGGCTGATGGTAGATCATTTACTTTTTAACAAACAGAAAGATGTGTTACTTTGGTTTTCATTGTTGTTATGCTATTCCAAGTATTTCCGTTTAAAATAAAATTCTTCACAAAGAAAAGTATTGCTTTTTTATATTCAGCCACATAATTGGTAAGATCTCCTTTAGAATATTGTGTGCAATCCTGGTAACTATTATTGATGCATTGGAGGGAGTTCAGAGAAAAGCAACATGGATGGCTTTGACTTTGTGTTTTAGGGTTTTAAATTACGAAGAAAGGCTCAAAGAACAGAACTGGTTTTTACTGGAGAAAAGAAGATTGAGAGAGGCCATGATTCAAGAATTTAAAATGGTGGGAGGATAAGAATGTAAAGAGATTATTTAATTAGTCTGTAATCACAGAATTCGAGAACACAAAATTAGCTAGATCAAGCAAAATTTGAGATTAGAAGAATATGGAATAAAAAAAATCAATGCTGTGATGATTCACTTCTTTACAAAAGAGCTTAATAAATATATTTTTAAGAATAAGATTGAAAGTTATAAGGTTGAAGATAGACACAGATAAGCAAGTAATCTATGGAACATGATGCTTCATGTGCTTTTTGTGCCATGGATGAATGATATGTGGGATGTAACTCTCAATTACTCTTGAGGAATGTGAAAAATTTCATCGAGTTTTTGTTATAAATTTACCTGGATTTAGTTGCTTCCCTTAGGTAACTGAATACCTTAAGCAGACTCCATGTTTGATAAGCTGTGCATGGCTTGTGGCGGTGGGGGGAAGGGGGTGGGGTGGGGAGCTTGGTGGGTTGAATGGTCTTTTCTCATTGCGGATCTGCTCATATTCTTATAGAGGTAACTTTTAACAGTTACTTCATCGAAGGGACTATTTAACAAAAGAAATTAAAGCTATCATATTGCTAAATATGCAGTATATAAGGAACCATAATTTAAAAAATCATCCCTGCAATATATATTCAGACTGTACCGCCATTAAAGTAACCTTTCATTATAACATTGTAAAAAAACATGGATTCTTGTTTGCAGAATACTATTCATGGTTCCTTCTCCAATAGTTAAATCATACTGGGGGGAAAAATAAACATGCCAGTAATATAGTCTTTACAATAACATCCTTTATGTGTGGCTCCTGAAAACAGTCTCAGTGTCAATTGAGCTTTGACATTTTTACATGGTTCTTCAATTGCCTTTGGAACAGTTTACTCATATACCATCGTTTGGCCTATTGACCTCTCACCCATGCTATATTTTCTTAATTGGCCATGAATCATTGAATTAACTTACTGCAGGAATATTTCTGAAATTGATATACAATCCATACAGTCATCCATTGAGAATGATAATGGTCTACTCTTAAGTTATTTTGCATTGCTTTAAGCTCACTGACTACATTCAAAACTAATTATGATTATGTGTGAAACCAAGTATACACCACAGCAACAATATGGCTTACTGTATCTGTTCAAAGATCTCGAGGCCAATGACAAAACAATCTTTCTCAAACTGAACCGCTTGAATAGTGTGAGTGCCTTGACTGCCCAGTGGAAGACCCTGAGAAATATGCTGGTGGAGTTTAACCGATGTGTTAAGTCTACCACCTCTATTTAAACTCGACTACTGTCCAGTTTCCACTGGGTGGAGGGAGTTAAAATCTAACCCATAAATATGCTGATAGCACCAGAGTTTCATGGCTCAGCTCATTTACATCATCATTTGCAGCTTCAGATGGATGTGGGATGAACATTGGTGGTGGTAACAGAAAATTCCAGATAACTGAAATTTAAAGGATTGTCAGATGGTAGGTGTCCTTGGTTCAGTGGTAGCACCTTGACCTCTTGGTCAACAGGTTGTGGATTCAAGGCTCATTCCAGAGACTTGAGCACGTAATTCAGGTTGACATTTCAATGCAGTACTGAGGGAGTGCTGTACTGTCGGAGGTGCCGTTTTTGGATGAGACATTAAATCAAGGTAGATGTAAAAGATCCCATGGCACTATTGGAAGAAGAGCAGGGGAGTTCTCACAGTGTCCTGGCCAATATTTATCCCCCAACCAACATCAATAAAAACAGATTATCTGGCCATTTATCTCATTGTGGTTTGTCGGATCGTGCTGTGCACAAATTGCCGACCACATGTCGTTACATTACAACAGTGACTACACTTCAAAAGTACTTAATCAGCTGTAGAGCGCTTAGGGACATCCGGAGGTAGTGAAAGGCTCTATATAAATGCAAAGATGTGTTAGCCAGTTTCTCAGTTGGTAGCACACTCGCCTCTGAGTCAGAAGGTTGTGGGTTCAAGTCCCACTCCAGAGATTTGAGCACAAAAATCTAGGCTGACACTCCAGTGCAGTGCTGAGGGAGTGCTGCACTGTCGGAGGTGCCGTCTTTTGGATGAGATGTTAAACCGAGGCCACGTCTACTCTCTCAGGTGGACGTAAAAGATCCCATGGCACTATTTTGAAGAAAAGCAGGGGAGTTATCCCTGGTGTCCTGGCCAATATTTATCCCTCAATCAACATAACAAAAACAGATTATCTGGTCATTATCACATTGCTGTTTGTGGGAGCTTGCTGTGCGCAAATTGGCTGCTGCGTTTCCTACATTGCAACAGTGACTGTAAAACGCTTTGGGACGTGCGGTGGTCATGAAAGGCGCTACATAAATGCAAGTCTTTCATTCTTTCTTTTTATATAGATGTATGTTTGTTCTTTCTGGAAAATTATGGCCGTATAGGGGGACAAAAATCACAAAGACTCAAAAGACATTTTAACCTTTTGGCAGCCATTACCAATGTTGAAGGGGAAGAGGGCAAGAAATAACAAACTAAAATGTAGTGAAAGAAAACCCAATGTGCTTTTATTTTGCCTTTACTACTCTACCCAGGAGTCCATTCCACATTTTGGTCACTTATTGTATGAAGAAGAACTTCCTGACATCAGCTGTGAATTCATTCTTCACTAGTTTTGGGCCTGTGTCAATTTCTCCTATTGTTATGCTTTAATTTGAAGTAGTGTTCCTGAGTCACCTTTTCCACTCTTCACTATCCCAGATACCTCTGCGAGGTGCTCTCTCAGTTGCCTTCTTTCAAGACTGAAATGTCCAGGTTTCTTCAATCTTTCTCTTCGTCCTGACACTAAGGATGAATCGTGTTGTTCTATAACTGCCTCTGGTGGTCAGAACTGGGCACTCTTGTGTTGTCATTCATGTTCTGCAAAGGAATGAGGCAGTGCCCCTATAAGACACAATAAGGGCAATTTGAACCTAACTCGCCCTTCGGGGAACTGACAGGATCGGGTGCAACGTTGGTTTTACAACCCGCCTGATTATACTCTCCATTGAAGACAATGGACCGTAATATTGGGCGGGGTGTACAACTGGCGTTCCACCAGATCCTGTGGATTTTCCCGCCCAGCAAGTTATGTTAAAATGACCCGCAATAGGTTTGTAATCTGGCCTGTCTTTTATATGCAGGATGAAAGTCTGTAATGCACACTTATCTAGCCCACACTGCACCACGGTCTTCTCCTTACACTGTTCACAGGGATCTTATCAAGATATTTTCAGTATTTTCCAACAGACTTTAATCTTGAGAGCACATAATCTCTTTTTCGCAGCACGTCGCATTGTCCAGCTGTTGTTTACACGTGTAATAAAAGGCAATATTAATATTTGTGCCAATTGACAGACGGGTCCAAATGGTGGGCCAGCATCAAAGAGGCTACAGGATAGATTGGAACAGTATGGCTGATTGTTCATTAAGCTGTGTTTTTTTCTTTTGGCTGATGTTGCAGTCACTTTATTGGCATGATTTTTTTCAGTATGTGAGTGAATGTTATAAAACATAAATATGGCTTAATGACAAAGCTGTATGATATACACATTATTTCACAGTTTTTTGATAAAAAAAAGCAATAGGTTTATTTTTATTTTGTAAAAATGACCAAAAAGACTATCGATAGGGTGGAACACACAAGCTATGTAGAATACATTGGCCCGTAATTTCCAATAGGAGGCTTCCTGCGTGCGGATGCCTCCTATCGGAAAAAAATCTACGAGCTTATCTGAGGGCTCCCGAGGTCCGGACACTTCCGCTCCTGGGCTTCTCCATGACAAAACGCGCAGGGCCCGCGTAGCCCAGGGGCGCATGCGGTTCGCAAGCGTCCCTGGGATCACGTGGGCCAGGCCAGCCAATAGGAGAAGGGAATCGCCCTTCATATTTTTGACAGGTCTCTCAGCTTAGACCCGTCAAAAGTATGAATGGAGATCACTCAAAAAACACATCAAAACATTAAATAATTTTTTTTTAAATCACGTTTTTAAAATTAGTTAAAATTACATTAAATTAAATATTTTAAACAAAAATTTAACTTTTTGAAAAAAAAAAAGTTTTTTACGGGGCTAAAAATAAACTTACCTTTTTTAAAAGTATTTTTAAATTATATATGAGTGAAATAAAATTATATTTTTACTTTTTTAAACTCTTATGCTGGTAAAAGCTGACCTTACGCCTGCTTTTACCAGGCGTAAGATTTCTAAGCATTTTCAGCGGGCGGAGGTTCTGCAGAAAGCGGAACTCTCCCCCCGCAGAGGCCCTTCTCCAGGGCAGGCATCCGATCTGTCAAGAGGATTCTTGACAGATCGGAGATGCCGGTTTTCAGCGCGTGCGCTTCGCATGACTGAAACCGGCATTTCCGATGTCCCTACGGGTGTGTACACAGCGCGTACCGACCCGTAGGCATCGGAAAATACGGGCCATTGGCTCCGCTATTGACAAGGCTGGGTTTGTAGGTGGGGGAGTGGAGTTTCGGACGGGAAACCCGCATGCTGTGGAGTTCTGACTACATAGCCTGTGACTTTTTTTTAACAGGATCCCGCCCCGGAGGTCAGCCTGATTGACAGGCTTGGCTTCCAGTCGGGCGGGGAGCACTGCACCCAGATAAGGAGCCTGCAGCTGCTAGTGGGAGCGTGGGGTGGGGCCTGATCTCCAACCCCAGGGGGGTCTTTGTATGTGGGATGGGGGAGAGAGGGACCGATCCAAGACAAGAGGGTAAGCTTGGGAGACTGTGGGAAGCACTCCTGCTCCTCCTGGCCCACAAGCAGTGCTGCAAAGGCACTTACCTTCTCCCCTTCAGCTGCCGGGTTTTCCGGGAAACCAGCCGGCCAGGGTTAAGCAGGTTAAATCTGTGGCTCCCAGACTCATTGAAATATTTAAATGGCCAACCCATCTCCTGGGAGCGGGTTGGCTGCCCGCCCCTTGTCCTGCCTCCGTTAAACCCGGAAGTGGGCGGGTTGGGGTCAGATTTGAGATTTTTTACATTTTAACATTTCACCTGATCGCCAACCCACCCATTTTTGGGGGTTAAAATTCACCCCCTTGACTTTGATTGAAGATAAACAAAGGTAAATCTTCATATTTAGTTTATTGCATCTAGAAACTGCTGCATTTGCTCTGTGAAGTGCAGTAAAGATGTTACCTTTTCTATCTACTAGCAATTTGCTTTCACATTCAAGCAGTTTTATAATATATTTTTGTTTAAAAGTGAATCTAGTAAAGTATAGCAAGCTGCATGGCGTGAAAAGCCATTTACTTCAGAAACAACTTTATTTAATAAAAGTACAATAAACTGATAGATTGAGCTAAACTTTAACAGTTTTAGCAGTAATGTGTTTCAAGAGAAAACTCACAACTGCAAACTGAGTTGGGCCAGTAATATTTGAAAAAGTGCAATAATAGCACCTGTTGTTTGTCAGACTTTGATGTGCTGCTGTGTATGCCTACACAACAAGGACTGCACTTCGAAAGTAATTCATTGATTGTGAAGTGCTTGGGGTGTTCAGAGGATGTGACGAGGCACTATATAATTGCATGTGTCAGCTGTGGCTCAGTGGGTAGCACACTCACCTCTGAGTCAGAAGGTTGTGGTTCAAGTCCCACTCCAGGGACTTGAGTACATAAAGCTAGGCTGACACTCCAGTGCAGTGCTGAGGGAGTGCTGCACTGTCTGAGGTGCCGTCTTTCAAATGAGACGTTAAACCGAGGCTCCGTCTGCTCTCTCAGGTGGACGTAAAAGATCCCATGGCTCTATTTCAAAGAAGAGCAGGGGAGTTATCCCTGGTGTCCTGGCCAATATTTATCCCTCAATTAACATCACTAAAACAGATTATCTGGTCATTATCACATTGCTGTTTGTGGGAGCTGGCTGTGCGTAAATTGGTTGCTGCGTTTCCCACATTATAACAGTGACTACACTCCAAAAAAGTAGTTCATTGGCTGTAAAGAGTTTTGAGACGTCCGGTGGTCGTGAAAGGCGCTATATAAATGTAAGTCCTTCTTCTTGCTTGGTCGAATGATGTCGATTGTGATAATAGATTGATATCCTACTGTTTTTCCATGATTACTTTTTTGAGCGGTGGTGGTAGTGGGGGACTTGACAGTTCACTCCTCTTCGCAGTCTAACCTGTGGCTATTCACTTCCCTCAGGAAACTAAATACATTTTCTAACCTGACAAATAAAATATCAGAAGGAAGAGTAACACAATTTACAAATCATTCAAGGTCATCCAAAACTCGGCTGCCCGTGTCCTAACTCGCACCAAGTCCCGTTCACCAATCACCCCTGTGCTCGCTGACCTACATTGGCTCCTGGTTAAGCAGCGCCTTGATTTCAAAATTCTCATCCTTGTTTTCAAATCCCTCCATGGCCTCGCCCCTTCCTATCTCTGTAATCTCCTTCAGCCCCACAACCCCCCGAGATATCTGCGCTCCTCTAATTCTGCCCTATTGAGCATCCCTGATCATAATCGCTCAACCATTGGTGGCCGTGCCTTCTGTTGCCTAGTTCCTACGCTCTGGAATTCCCTGCCTAAACCTTTCCGCCTCTCTACCTCTCTTTCCTCTTTTAAGACGCTCCTTAAAACCTAGCTCTTTGACCAAGCCTTTGGTCACCTGCCCTAATTTCTCATTATGTGGATCGGTGTCAAATTTTTTGTCTTAAAATACTCCTGTGCAGCGCCTTGGGACATTTTACTACGTTAAAGGTGCTATATAAATACAAGTTGTTGTTGTTGTTGTATTAAGAGAACAATGACATTCCATTGGATGAGGAGCGTCTTATCCTGCCATCATCATACATGAGCATGAGGCAGTGCTCATCCCTGCTTTTACTGTGTGGTACTTGTGATTGTGCGACAAGTAAAGTCCTTACAATCTCCTACCCCCACATCCTAAAATGTGTACTTATGCTATACGCCTCACATCAGGCTGATTAGTTCCTGATAGGATTCAAACCTCGGGTCCCCAATCCCCTGCTCAACCATAAAAGGTGCCTTGCTTTTTTATTAACATTACTAATTTAAAAAAAAAACAGCTTAATTGCCCAAGGAAAAGAAGCTAAATGGAATATAATCCAAGATAATAAGAAATGAGCTGAACACTCTATGGAATGGTAATGCATGTATTAACAAGGTGGGATTGCTGAGATGTATTGAAACAAAAGAAAGGATGAAAAGATTAATGGAAATGTCAGAACAGTAGTATTCATACGTTAATGTATTCATAACACTACTCAAAAATGGAAAAGCAGCCATTCACATATTGCAATAGCAAAATACTGCGGATGCTGGAAATCTGAAACAACAACAGAAAATGCTGGAAACACTCAGCAGGTCAGGCAGCGTCCATTGGTTAGGTGTGTAAAAGTTGAAGAGGGAAAAATTCATCCCCTTAGCGCCGCCTGTTAGCGCCAGTAGATGGCGCTAATGCGGCGTTGAGAGCTGTGACGACAGCTCCTGTCGAATCCAGCGCCACACGCCAAATCGGACCCTCCGTAGTGCTGCTGGTAACAGCGATCCCCGGGGACTTCAACGCCAGGGAGATCATGGTGTCAGTGAGTGTGTAACGCTCACTGAACGCCCGAGCTGCCAAATTGCTTCTCGCCACTTCCCTCACTGCCTGGAGTAAACACTGACCGGGAGAGCTGGCGTGCAGCACCAGGAAGCCGGCTCCAGGGACGTTATTTAAAGGGATCAGCCCCAATCACTCGCACCTGACAGGTTAGTGAAGTTTCTGTGCCTGTGTGTTAGTTCCTGATACTGCAACATTTTATTTAGTGATTTGAACATTCTTTCGTATCAGGAGTGTTGCGGCAAGTAGAAAAGTGTAAAATTTATTCTTGAAAGATTCAACCTGCAACACTTGCTAAAAGTCATGGGGGCTGTACTGGCAGTCCACCTCACCCTCCAGGATCTACGGCGAGGGAGCAGAGGCAACAAGGAAGACAGGAACATGTACGCAGAGGGAGAAGGAAGAAGATGAGGAGGAAGAAGACAAGGAGGAAGAAGACGAGGAACAGGAGAGAGGGAGGAGGCAGCAAGACAATCAGGCCTTCTGGACGGGCTGTCCGTGACCAGCTCATCAGACTCTGATTCACATGAACGAAACTCCAGATCCCTGTAGCTCACTACATCCCCTTTATACAATCCCTGTCTCATGGCGTATCACAGCATCCTCCTGGGTGCAAAGGTGAAATGAGAGAGACCACAAAATATTCCAAACACCATTAATAAATTTGTCTATAAACATATCACACGTATCACATGAATTCTAATAACTAATGACCCTTGTGCCTGCCATAGTTGAATAGCTGTCATTGTGTGCAAGGTGTGAGATGTGGGTGTGAGTGTTGCTAGTTAGAGATTGTTGGTGGGTGAGTGCTGGGGGTGTGGTACATTGAGCAGTGTGTGAAGCTTGTGGTACAGATGGTGATATGTAACATTTGTTGAAGCCTTCACTCACCCTGACCACCCATGTGAGCTCGTTAAACTTCCTCCTGCACTGGGTGTGGGACCTGGGGACCACAGTGCTGCCCGTAACGTGGTGTGCCACCTCCCTCCACATAGTTTGGCAGACTTGTGGCAAGGGCCTCCTGCCAGTTGGTACAGGACCACCCGCCTTCTCTCCACCACTAAAACCAATGCCTCCGAAGCTTCCTCGAAAACCCCCCGTGCTCTCTGCCTAGGGCAGCAATCTGCCATCAGCATTTGTAAATAAGTGCTCCTTCTCTTTGTCCTTCTTCTTATGGTTGTTGAGGCAGCTGTACACCCAACAATGCTGAGAATGGAATGAGGTGCTGCAGCATCAATGGACCTCCCCTTTAAGCAGTGATAAAAGCCTGTGGCAATCATTACTTGCGTTTAGACTACACCCGATATTGGCCCATCTTTTCAGTGTAACGCCAATGAGGTTGGGGTTTTAGACTAGATTTATGGCTCCAATCATTTTAATGAGGAGTGAGGGCGAATTTTGCGTGCAGTCTAGACCATTTTCACCTGGCGCTAATTCACCATTTTTAGTCTAAACACTGCCCATTCCTTGGCTATAACAAATTTGTCGCCCTAAGTGTATTTCATTTGCATGTTAAATAGGAGCTATCATGCAGGTTGGAGGACATTTTAATAGGATTTACTAGATTTGAAAAGTGAAAGAAAACCCACAGCAGTACTGCAATCATTTATAACCAATCTGCCTTCTATACATATATATCTTAAGGGGTAGAAATTCGGCTCGGGCGTTGGTGCAAAACGGGCGGTATCGGATCGGCCGCTCGTTATAGGCAACGCCCGATGTTCAGTTCCATTGCAGTCAATGATCGGAATATCAGGTGCTGCGTATAACGGAGGCCGATACGATACCGCCCGTTTTGCACCACCGTCCGAGAGGAATTTCTAGGCCAGGACATTTCATTAACCTGGCTGTAGTTTGGGATTTAGTTCTTCACAGACGATGGAGGATAACAAATGTTTTCTTCGTAGCTGAAAAGAATCTCTTAATTCTCTAATTAGTATTCAAGTTTAATGGGTTTTAGCACCAAAAACACGCAACCCAACATGATAACATACTGTCAATTCAGTTTGCTCATGTCAGGCGCATTAATCTAGATAAAAAATATAACCACATTAGTTCCATTACACAACTAAATAGCATTAAATTAAAGCTCATAGAATGTGACTTTTGAATATAATGTTACTCATGTGCATTTCTTTCTCAATAGCAAAATACTGCGGATGCTGGAAATCTGAAATAACAACAGAAAATGCTGGAAACACTCAACAGCATCGAGGAGAGAGAAAAACAGAGTTAACTTTTTGAGTCAGGGACCCTTCATCAGAACTGGAAAAGGTTAGAGAAATAAATCTGTTATTTCTCTAATCTTTTCCAGTTTGACGAAGGGTCCCCGACTCGAACCGTTGACTCTGTTTCTCTCTCCTCGATGCTGCCTGACCTGCTGAGTGTTTCCAGCATTTTCTGTTGTTATTTGCATTTCCTTCTTGGTGGACTGAGAGTTCCCTCCTCCTCATTAATAACCTGTGTTGTGTGTGAATCTTCACTTGGGGAATTTTGACGTTGTGCTATTGTGTAAAACGGGCGATAGCGAATCGGCAGCTCATTTTACATCTCTCCCGAATTTTATTTCCAGTGAAGTCAATGGAAATAATATGACCTCAAATCTAAAACAACTTATTAACAAGTATGACCATGAACAAGTATAAAAAAATGGCCGCAGATGCAATCTTCCTTGTGCTGCATTGATGTTACATAATAATATATAAAAATTAAAAGATTTACTCAGGTGTGTCCATTCATAATGAGATCATCCAAAAGAAATTAATAAAGATGTTTTTTGTTGCTTTAGGATTCTGTCGAGTAGATTATATATAAAATTATATGAAAGAACATGACTGTCATTGTAATGAGATGTCAGGCCACGTTTGGTAGTTCGGAATTGTTCTTGTTTGACTACATAACTGTTGTCTGACTTCATGTCGATCTCTATTCCAGTGAGAAATGCCACTTTTGTTTTCGGCAGTCTGCAGCCATGGGGTTTGTAGAATATTCTCTGCCGGTGCGCAAAGCGTTTCTTTCATTCCGAAACAGTGCAAAATTAATTAACTTCTAAAGCGCCAGTGGTTGATTAATGATGACGTATATAAACTCCTTCCAATTAACAGGTTGCTGGAAAAAGCAGATTAACAGGAAAGAAAAATGCAATAAAGGAATGAAGGTATTTTGGCTATTTTTAAAATGTAACTATTTACGATAGTATTTTTACATCAAAACACAAGATTAAAACACAATTCTAAAAAGATTTTTACCAAAGATATTATACCCTTGTTAGGTAAGGGTATCAAGTGATGTGGAGCAAAGATGGGTAAATAGAGTTGAGGTACAGAGCAGCCATGATCGAATTGAATGGTGGAGCATGAATGAGGGGCTGAATGGCCTGCTCCTGTTCCAGTCTTCCTATGTTGCTAATTCAGAAGCATGTTCTGATTTTGTATATTTCTGGAATCCTGTTTAGTGTTGAAGATGTTATATGAAAGAAAATGCTTATTTTGAAAGCTAAGAATTTACCTCTACGCTGAGGGGCATTTTCATCATGTGCACCTGAGGGAATACATTTTGACCGAGATTGAATCTTCCCAACTTGAATGCTTGGCAAACAAAAGAAAAATTTGCTAAACATCTTATTTGGAATAAAAACAGAAAATGCTGGAAATACTCAGGCAGCATCTGTGGAGGGGGGTGATTTTGCCAGCCCTAGGGAGGCGGGTATGAAGGCGGGACTGCCGGGAAAATGGTAGAATTTGGGGACGGGTAGTTAACAGGCAGAAAATAGGATTATCCTCTTTTTGCCCTCACAAGTGCGGGCTTCCTGAAGGCTCCAAAACCCGCCAGCTCAGCGAGGTGAGTAGTGGGTCTGCGGGGGTCGGAGGGGTCCAAAAGTGTGCTGTGGAGGTGAGTGATGGGTGCAAGAGTGGAGAGGTGAGTATCTGAGGTAAGTGCAAAGTGTTAGAAAAAGTTTACTTACCTTTGTTTCTTCCTGCAGGCTTCAGTCGGTGGGTATGCGGAGAGTCTCGCACCTCTGCGGTAGAGATGACAGGTGGCCGTTGCATTCTCCAATGCAACAACCATCTCATTTCTGCAAAAGAAAGAAGTTTGATGAGGTCTTGAATTCAAGACCTCATCAAACTACAGAGAATGTCAGTGTTTGACAGCTTCACAGAGCTGTCAAACGATGACAATTCATCTGTCAAAAATTTTTGACAGATGAAACGTCATACATTGATGTTCTTTGCAATCGGCTTTCCCTTAATTGGCCTGCTAAGCCCGCTGGGTGGGCTTAACAAGGTCAATCAAGGGAAAATAGCGTGGGTTGGCCAGAAGTTGATGGAGGCGGGACTGAAACCCGACAAGTGGGAGTCCCGCCTCCAAAAGCTCCCCATTGGCAAAATCACCCCCAATGTTCCAGGTCGATGACCTTTCATCAGAACTGGAAAATGTTACAGATGTAACAGGTTTTAAGCAAGTACCAAGGCAGGGAAAAGGGGGATGGGAGGAAAGAACAAAAGGGAAGGTCTGCGATAGGGTGGAAGGCAGGAGAGATTAAATGACAAAAGGGATGTTGATGCGAGGCAAAAGGGGATGGTGATGGGACAAGTAAAGAAACAAAAGATGGGTCTAGAAGAGGCATAAATGGGATCTTATCTTCTTATTTGGGTTGTACTCCAGTGGGCCTGGATAGCTAAGCACCCACCTTTCATCTCTGGGACCTGGGTTTTAATCCAATCCACACTGATGGGCTAAAAGTCTCCTCCGTAGAATGAATCATAGAATGGTTACAGCACAGAAGGAGGCCATTCGGCCCGTCGAGACCACGCCTGTTGTCTTTGAAATGAGTTTGGAGTTCAGGCAAACTCAACCCAATTCTTGGCACGTGCAGGCTCGCAAGCAAAGCTGCCCTCAGTTTGTCACATCTCATTCCGAGACCATTGTGATTAAAAATACGAATTTCTGCCTTCGGTGTGTATATATTTTAACATCAATAGTAAGAAAGAGCTTCTTCACTAAGTACAAAAAGATGGATCAGAGATGCTCTATCTGTGAAAAGGTCATTAGTTATAAATTAGTAAATAAAGGATCTAGCTGATGGTGGTAGCATGATTAAATATTAATATATGTAGCAGTTGGCAGTCTACTCCTGGTCCAAAAGGCGCATTTTATCCGAAGAAATTGTTACGTTCCATTCTAAGAAACTATAAGGAAAGTTGAAGCCTGCCTGTTGAAAATGGTGGATTAATCACTTGTTGGCTGTTTTCAGTTCTTTTCCGCAAGTATTCAGCTTTTTTGTATTTTTGCCTGTATTATTTTTGCTTCTGAGTCACTTTTAATTGTAAATACATTTTAACCATAGTTTAGGTTATACAAAGTGGTCTCGTGTTCATATTTTCCATGTTCTGCATTAACTAGCAGTGTAGAGGGCAATCTACATGTCCATACTGTTATTGGACTCAATTGTTTGACCTGGGCTACATTAACTCTGTGTCAGGCTCCAATACTTAAGATACGCACTCTGCTTATGGAAACTGTACACGAGAAAAAGGTAACAGCCATAACAATAGCTATTGTGGAAGATGAAACAATTCACACAGTGTAGAACTCTTCCAAAGCTATGAGTACATGGCTGTCAAATCGGCGCCAGAATTTACCCTTGGCTGCAGAATTGCCTCTCTCTCTCCAATATTGCCCTACCTGTAAAAATGGTTGTTCCCAGTCTCCCTCTAACTTTTCTTTCTCTCTCTCCTCTCTCTCATCAAGGCCAGCTGCCAACTACAATACCAAATCAGCAAAAATCACAGATATAACATATTATATTTTGTGATTTGCCCTTTATCATATAAATGAAAGTACATAAATCAGAATATTAATTTCTAGTTTTAAATAACAGTTTTCTAAACACAACTTAAACATTAATATTTTGCCTTGCCATTTTTATCTTCATTATTAGAGCTTTAATATACTTTCCTTCAAAACAGTCCTTACCCACAGTGTCAAATAACCAGGCTATTTCATTTGTCTAGGCAGTGAGCTTTTAAAGTAAGGATCAAGGAATATTCCGATGAACTCAGGATTTTGGGCTCGATTTTTATAGCCCTGAGGAGGCGGGTTTGGAGGCGGGTCAGCTGCGAAAATAAAAAAAAATGGCTTCAGACACCCAACCCGCCTCCATCCCGCCCCCATGCGATTTTCGTGAGTGTCGGGTCAGCCGCGCCCAAACTGACCCGACTCCAACTAGTGGGACAGGTAGTTAAGGCAGTTAAGAGCCTGTTAACTACCTTGATAATCCTATTTTGATAGAGGTTTCCCATCTTCGTGCCTCTGGCTCCTGTTTCCTGTCTTGTCAGAAACAGGCCAGCTGAAAGGAGACGAGTTGATGGAGGACATCATATGTAGTCATTGGTGCAGAACTTTAAAAGCGCTCCTGTAACATGGCTGGCATTCAAATGCAACAACTTTGTTGTTGGAGGTTTGGGATAAGATTTTGCAAATCTACTGACCTTGTGACTGGTCAAGCTGACACACATCTGCTGTTTGAATTGATTGGAATAATTTCAGGCCACTTTGAGTGTGCGCTTGCAAGCTTCTTGCCTCAACTGAAATCTATAACAACAGGATGGGAACCATTTACATCCTCTCATCCTGGTCGTCAGATTCGGAGGAAGAGCAGCACGGCTTAGTGCTGCCGGATGAACAAGTGGCTCAGCACACAGCCTCCTTGGAGGAAGATGAAGAGGACGAGGAGGAGGATGAGGAGGAGGACGGGGAGTGATGCCTTGCGAGGCCGGATGTGGCCAATCCAGCAGCAGGTGACCACATTGCTGACCGTCAGGCAAGGGATGCACTCATCCATGCCAGATTAGCGTAAGCTAACGCTTCAACCACAGGTGGCTGGCACATGGAGATGAATATAAGTCCGACAGTCTCAAACCCCAGGCATCATCTGTAGCCAAATCTAGTGGGAGGATAGAGGATTGGGAAAACTTTAAAAGACAGCAAAAAATAACAAAAAGATTGATTAAGAAAAGGAAGATAGATTATGAAAGTAAATTAGCAAAAAATATAAAAACAGATAGTAAGAGTTTTTATAGTTATATAAAAAGAAAAAGGGTGGCTAAAGTAAATGTTGGTCCCTTAGAGGATGAGACCGGGAAATTAATGGTGGGAAATATGGAGATGGCAAATACACTGAATGAATATTTTGTATCAGTCCTTACAGTAGAGGACACTAAGAATATCCCAACACTGGACAAACAGGGGGCTATAGGGGGAGAGGAGCTAAACACGATCAAAATCACTAAGGAAGTGGTACTCGGTAAAATAATGGGACTCAAGGCGGATAAATCACCTGGACCTGATGGCTTACATCCTAGGGTCTTGAGGGAAGTGGCGGTAGGGATTGTGGATGCATTGGTAATAATTTTCCAAAACTCCCTGGACTCAGCAAAGATCCCGGCAGACTGGAAAACTGCTAATGTAACACCCTTATTTAAAAAGGGCAGTAGACAGAAGGCTGGAAACTATAGACCGGTTAGCCTAACATCTGTGGTAGGTAAAATTTTGGAGTCCATTATTAAGGAGACAGTAACGGGACATTTGGATAATCATAATTTAATAGGACAAAGTCAGCATGGTTTTATGAAGGGGAAGTCATGTTTGACAAATTTGCTGGAGTTCTTTGAGGAAGTAACATACAGGGTGGATAAAGGGGAACCAGTGGATGTGGTGTATTTAGACTTCCAAAAGGCATTTGACAAGGTGCCACACAAAAGATTATTGCTTAAGATAAAAAAATCACGGGATTGGGGGTAATATTCTGGCATGGATAGAGGATTGGCTATCTAACAGAAGGCAGAGAGTTGGGATAAATGGTTCATTCTCAGACATACTTGCTCTCGAGTCAGTACAAAGAAGGTTCACTCGGTTAATTCCGGGGATGAGGGGATGGACATATGAGGAGAGGTTGGGTAGATTGGGACTCTACTCATTGGAGTTCAGAAGAATGAGAGGCGATCTTATTGAAACATATAAGATTGTGAAGGGGTTGGATCGGGTGGATGCGGGGAGGATGTTCCCGATGATGGGTGAAACTAGATCTAGGGGGCATAGTCTTAGAATAAGGGGCTGCTCTTTCAAAACTGAGATGAGAAGGAACTACTTCATTCAGAGGGTGGTAGGTCCATGGAATATGCTGCCCCAAAAAGCTGTAGAAGCTACATCATTACATAAATTTAAAACAGAAATAGACAGTTTCCTAGAAGTAAAGGGAATTAAAGGTTACGGGGAGCGGGCAGGAATTTGGACATGAGTCTAGGTTTCGATCGGTCATGGCCCTGTGGGTAGTGTAGCGGGCCCAGGGGCCGTGTAGCCTGATCCTGCTCCTATTTCATGTGTCCAATTCTGTTAGGTTCAGGAGATGGTTCTGTGATAGTAGATTGGCGGTTAGGATCAGATCAGCCATGATCTTATTGAATGGCGGAGCAGGCTCGAGGGGCCAATTGGCCTACTCCTGCTCCTATTTCTTATGTTCTTATGTTCTTATGAATAAATGGTGGTTTGCGCTCAGTGTCACCACCAGCATTCTACATGGAAATCGCCCTGAGCCCTCACTCTTGAACTTCCATTTCCCAGAACACAGAGGCCACACTTTAGGTGATCTCAGCAGATCATTAAACCTTTTTGACACTAAACCCATGTGTGTCTGCACACAGATCTCGAGCTCACCTCCTCAGCAATTTGCAGCCAAGCTGCCTTAGTTTGCTGAGGAGGCCACCTCCTTCCATTTCCAGGGAAGAGGACCTCCTGATGTCCTCTAACTCCCTCCACAAGAGCGTGGAGAGAGCCCTCATTGAACCTGGGTGCAGCCTTAGTTTTTGGGGCTGTCATTCCTGCAGCTCCCAGCACCTTTAAGAGAAAAAAGCATTAATATTACTAAGCAAATGATTGGAACACATCTGGCATCTTTTTCATTTCATAGTCAGATAATAAAGTCATATATCAAAAAATCCTGAATTTCTTTCTGGAATAATATGACCAGCAATATCATTCACTAAATTTTGCTCAGAACAGACGCTGTCAACTCCCCTTTCCAGATAATAAAGCACCAAGCCATCCCAATGACATTTGTATGCAAAGGGGACATGGCCCCTTTAAATTTTCAAACAAACAACGTGTAATCAGACGCGAGAAACTGACATCCTGCCAGCAGTTGCCTGGAGGGACCCGACCCGCACGTCGGCCGTAACGAGGCCAATGAAGCCAAAATTGGAAGTGCTGGGAGGCGGCAGCCGGGTCACGGGTCCGAAAGCTGCCGAGCAGCGGGCCCGCCCTCAACCCGCCTCCGTTAATAAAATCGAGCCCTCTGACTTTACAGACAGGCTTAGGCCTCCAAAAGATAATATTACTAGAGGCACTTGGCACACAGACAAAAGCTATTATATACAGAAGTTTTTGTAATGATTTTTATGAAAAGCTAGGAGCAGTGCTGGTCCAAAGAGAGTTAGGGATCCATGTACTAAAATGTAATGGTCAGGTACAAAAAATAATCGAAAAGGCTAATGGAATGCTAGCCTTTATATCTAGAGGGCTAAAATATAAAGGGGAGGAAGTTTGGCTACAGCTACACAAAGCCCTGGTTAGACGACATCTGGAACACTGTTTAGAGTTCTGGGCACTGCACCTTAGAAAGGATATATTGGCCTTGGAAGGAGTGCAGCGCGGATTCACCAGACTGTTACCAGGGGTCCGAGGGTTAAATTATGAGGAGAGATTACATGAACTAGGCTTGCATACCCTGGAATGTAGAAGGTTAAGGGGTGATTTGATTGAGGTTTTTAGGATTTTGAAAGAAATTGATAGGATAGATATAGAGAAACTTTGTCCGCTGATGGGGGAGCCTAGGACAAGAGGAAATAACCTTAAAATCAGGCCATTTAGGAGAGAATTTAGAAAACACTTCTTCACACAAAGGGTGGTAGAGTGTGGAATTCTTCCCCATAAAAGCAGTGGATGAAAGCTCAATTAATAATTTTTAATTTGTGATTGGTAGATTATTGCTAGGGTATTAAGGGATATGGAGTCAAGGCGGGTAAATGGAGTTAGGATACAGATCAGCCATGATCTCACTGAATGGCAGAGTGGGCTCGTGGGGCTGAATGGCTGAGTCCTGTTCCTATGTTCCTACTTGTGGGTTTTTTTGGCACAATTTCAATGAATGTCAAATGACAGTTTGCTTGTATTTTCGAAGTTCTCTTAGTAATTAAATGACTCAGTCCTTTGACATATGGTACCACTGGGGATAGTGGTTGCATTCATTAGTGAATAGAATTGGCAAGTTCACTCCAAAATAATTTGAAATATTCAATTTGCCCAGCATTCAGAGTAGGTTAACTTGAACAAAGAGCTTTCTGAAAGAAGAGAAAAATAATATACAAAGTAAATCCTCAAACTGGTCAAAAGGGCCCAAATAGAATTGTGGAAGAGCATGGTTAAGTCGATGAAACCTCCCTTGGATCGATAATAGCTTGCAAATCAAGAGAATTGAAATCCCTTCTCAATTTTGGTGAACAGCACCTCCGATGGTTTCATAGGGTATCTCCTTCAGTGTTTTCTGATAACTGAGTGGAATCTGATTTGCTGTGGTGAGGTTAAGTATAAAATTAATTGGCTGCTCATTGCAATAAAATAGAAACAGGCTTCCTACTTGAAAAAAACTACCTGCTTGTTCCATCCCTGATTTACGTTGATTTCACCGATCTCAGCTGGAGTGACAGTGGGTATTAACTGCATTAAAGGCGCTATATAAATGCAAGTTGTTGTTGTTGTATCCTGCTTAGCCTCGGCATACGTGAGGTGGGGGAGAGAATAATATTTGCTACGGTTCCTCTCCTTGATGTATTTCTAATGGCCCCTACTGGAAATACAGGTGTATGGGCGCTGCACATGGACAAGGCCAGGTTTGGTTGCGATGCGCACACAGCCAGATAGTATGTCAGCATTAACTGTCCAGGCTCTCATGAAGAATGCCACATGAGAAATGTGCCGTAGGGTAGCCGGCACTTGTGGAGCTGCACCTTCAAGAGAAGTGGGCTAAGGAAAAGAAAGTGGACAAGGAGGAAAAGCTGGTTGTTTACCACGGAAAAATAAAACAGAAAAAAATCCATTTCTTTTTAAAACTGTTGGCACTAGGGGCAATTTTAACCCAACGCACCTGGCGGAAACAGGGCAAGCAGGCAGTTAGAATCGGCTAGTTAACTTAACTGCCAACGTCCCGCACTGATCCCGCTGTCTACTATTTTAAACTGACCGCCTGAAGCTCGAGGGATCCTTTTATAAATATGCAGATCGGGGTCTGATGGCATCATTAGGCCATGTCTGTAATTTTAACCGTGGCCTGAGCGGGGAAGCCTTTGTGGATTTGCCACCATTTAAAAAGGATCCAGGGCCAGAAGAGGTCCAAACCTTTTTGTTACTTTCCCTATGGGGTCTGGAGCACCAGGAGTGCTCCTCCGGACCTCACAAGGTAAGTTTAGGCCTACCTTCCCTGGGCTCCCCAACTTCCCTCCCAAAACCCCGTACCCGTGACTAAACTTGTGGCCGGTGACCGTTCCTTTGGTACCGGCTGGCGGCCTCCTGCTGCCTGAACTTCCACTCCCCCCTGCCAGCCAGCTGCCGCTTCCCACACAATTCGAGCGGGCAGCTGACCCTCGTCATACAGATGAGGCCCAGGGGTTAAAATCTCCTGGGGCCTCACGCTGCTAAGGTCAAGGGGTGCGGCAAAGGCTTGGCTCTTGCCTTACCCGCCCGATTCCTGCTCCCAGTTAAAATTGGGGCTAAACTGCCAATAGATGATTGTGCTCCAAAATTATAAATTTTGTTAGCCACTTGAATGTTGGGCATTTTCCAGCCATAACTGACTAGGCTACTCTGTGACCACACATAAACAGAAGAACTTTCTCCTGGTAGATCAGGGTGGCTGCCTCTTATGTTCCCTTACAGGCAAGGTCGACCCATCCAACCGTGTCAATGACACAGCCCCTCAGTTTGGCATGGCGTCTGCACCCTTTCCTGTGCTCGCACATGGTTCTGCTCTACCGCACGTCCGCTGGCTGAATGGGGCCATTGGAATTTAGGCCCCAGTGTAATATAGGTGGGGGTAAGTTATTTATGTTTATTCAGAAGAGGAATATATATTATAAATATTGCTGGGATGTGGAACATTTTCCTACTGATGTACTTCAATTAACCATTCCCAGATCAGGTATGACACATCTTGGATAGAAGATGATCCCACTACAGTTCTTCAACAGTGTACCTTCACCCAAGCCTCATAAGACCATCTGCTACTGCAGCACTGGAGCATTTCCATTTCCCACCTCAGCAATGCAGTGTTTTCTCTGAGTGAAGTTACCAATTTAGTGTTAATTGAGGTCAATGATTATGAGGTGAAATGGAAACATGCTACCCCATCCCTAGTAATCCAGTTCTGGTTCTCATTTAACATAGCTATCATTTTTGCTGAGGATTTACACTCAGTAGGTAATGGGTTGAGACTACCCAAATGCCACACTGCCTGCTTCCGCCTCTATCTCACCCCCTACTGTTGTTGAAACCCTTATCCATGCCTTTGTCATATACTTGCACTGGAGGCAGTGCAGAGAAGGTTCACTAGGTTGATTCCTGGGATGAAGGGGTTGACGTATGACGAAAGGTTGAGCAGGTTGGGCCTATACTCATTGGAGTTTAGAAGAATGAGAGGTGATCTTATTGAAACATATAAGATTCTGAGGGGATTGACAGGGTGGATGCTGAGAGGATGTTTCCTCTAGTGGAGGTATCTAGAACTAGGGGGCATAGTTTCAGAATAAGGGGTCGCCCATTTAAGACGGAGATGAGGAGGAATTTCTTCTCTCAGAGGGTCGTGAATCTTTGGAATTCTCTGCCCCAGAGAGCTGTGGAGGCTGAGTCATTGAATATATTCAAGGTGGAGATTGACGGACATTTGAACTACAAGGGAGTCAAGGGGTATGGGGAGAGAGCGGGAAAGTGGTGTTGAGGCCAAGATTGGATCAGCCATGATCTTATTGAATGGCGGAGCAGGCTCGAGGGGCTGATTGGCCGACTCCTGCTCCTGTTTCTTATGTTCTTATGTTTGTCACCTCTAGTCTTATTTACTCCAATGCTCCTCGTGCTGACATCCTGAGCTCTAGCCTTCACAAATCGCAACTTGCCCAAAACCCTGCTCTTTCCTGTGACCTCGTCAAACTTCATTGGCTCCAATCTTTCAACACAGCTATTTCAAAATCTTTGTCTTCATCTATAATTCCCTCGATCAGATCTCCCCTCTCTCCTCTGTGACCTTTTTCAGCCCAATGTTCCCGTAGCTCCCTCAGCTCTTCTGACTGACCTTCTTTGCATTCTCCCATTCCCTCTGCTCCACTTCCAGAATATAGCCTTCAGTTGTCTCTGTCTGATACATTCAAATGTTCTCTCTAAACGCCCTCGGTGTTGCTACTTCTCTCTCATCTTTCAAAAGCTTCCTCAAAACCTTCCTCTTTGATCTATCCTTTGCGTACAACTTTTTTTCTATCACTGTTCTATCTTCTCTTTCTCTGCCGTGAAGTGTTTTAGTACATTAAAGGCATAACTCAAGTGCAAGTTGTTGTCATCGTCATCATCCTAACATTTAGCAAAGAAAAGATATTCATTATATAATTTTGGTTTGTCTATGAACCCAAGTCCATGGATTATGAGGTGAAATGAAACATGCTACCCATTCCATCCCCTAGTCATCCAGTTCTGTTTCTCACTTAACACAGCTATCATCTTTAAATACTCAGCAGGTCAGGGCAGCATCTGTGGAGAAAGAAACAGAGTTAACGTTTCAGGTCGATGGCCTTTCGTCAGAACTGGAAAAAGTTCGAGATGTAACAGGTTTTAAGCAAGTACAGAGGCAGAGAAAGGGGGGAGGGGAGGAAAGACCACAAGGGAAGGTTTGCGACAAGGTGGAAGGCAGGAGAGATTAAATGACAAAAGGGATGATGGTGCAAGGTGAAAAGAGATGGTAATGGGACAAGTAAAGAAACAAAAGATGGATCTCGAGGAGGTGTAAATGGGAATAGCAGAATCATCAGCAACAGCTGCCGTCCGAAACATTGGGGTTATGATCTGAAATTGTTCAACAATTTCAAATCATAACCTCTGCCCACATTCATCAACCTGAAACGTTAACTCTGTTTCTCTCACCACAGATGCTGCCTGACCTGCTGAGTATTTCCATCATTGTCTGTTTTTTATTTCAGATTTCCAGCATCGCACAGTATTTTGCATTTGTATCATTTTTAAATCTTCTCTTTGGTGTCTTCTTTCTGGATGTTGCTCACTTTCAATATTTGCAAATATGCTAACACAGTTCGATTTTAAAAAAATTTAATATTTCAGTGATAGGAATACAATTATTATTATTTTTGGCTTTCAAATCATTTTGGATATTGCTACAAATTTCAGGGTATTTAACTATTCTGTCGAGTTCAACATCCATATAGGAGCCTTTCACCCCCTACAATCAGGAGTTTACTGTTACTGCCCAATATTTAATTATACAAAAGCGTCACCTGCAGAGCTGTAACAACAAGACCCCTCTGTATGGGTACTGGATACTGTAATCCTGCATGTGCCCTGATAATTTTCCTGTCTTTAGGAATGTGGACTGAGAGCCCTCTGAGACAAAGCTAATTGTAAACCAACAAACAAATTTCTTTTACATGTAATATATGAATAAAGAGTACTGTGTTTACAGTGAGATTTAAATATTTCCCATTGCTCTTCATAACACCAAAAATAATATATTACACAAACTTTGCCCTTGATGTGGGGCTACCTCACTTATCAGTACTGGCAGTGATCACTCTCTCTCTCTCTCTCTCTCTGTGTCACTCAAACTCAAACCGATTGCAGACTGGAACATAGAAACAGGACTAGGCCATTCAGCCCCTCTAGCCTGTTCCGCCATTCAATTAGCTCATGGCTGATTTGTGCCTCAACTCCATTTACCCGCCTTTGCTCCATATCCCTTAATACCCTTATCTAACAAAAATCTATCTATCTCAGTTTTGAAAACTGACTATTTTCCCACACAAGGAAAGAGCCAAAAATTTAACCTCTGCCTTTTCCCCAGCTCTCTCTGTGTCAACAATTGGCTCCTCTAGCTGCCAATAAAAACTGCAAGTTCAAAAACAAGGACCCTCCCCTCTTTAACTATGCTGTGCTGTACCCGCCCCCAGATTCTGCCCTTTTCCCAGCAGTCCCACCTCCAAACCCGCCTCCCCAGGGCTGGCAAAATCCAGCCCAAGGTGCCCAACGGCACTGGCACTAAAGGGTGGAGCAGGGGAGGGGGATAAACAGGAGGCCAGAGTCAAAGAACCAGACAGGCCTAATGATGTGTTTTACTGACTGCTTCCAGTGGCCTGATTGTACTGATCGATAACTTCTTTATTTATCTCTCGAAAAGCTGCTTTGATCTAATCTGAGAGGTCGCACAACACCAGGTTATAGTCCAACAGTTTTATTTGAAATCACAAGCTTTCGGAGCTATCGATTGCTCCTTCCTCAGGTGAAGTAAATTAGATACAGAATCGCCAAAGCATATATAGATAGAAAACAAAGCATGTGTACCTTACAATTGCAGACCACTAAATTAAATCATCCTGACTATCTGCCGAGGTGTGATAAAGTTAATTAAGTCAGCCAGGAAGGTACCACATCAAAGACATAGCAAGATACAACTGAGACAATGAGGTGTAGTCTCACTACACCTCATTACACCCTGCGACTACACCTCATTGTCTCAGTTGTATCTTGCTATGTCTTTGATGTGGTACCTTCCTGGCTGACTTAATTAACTTTATCACACCTCGGCAGATAGTCAGGATGATTTAATTTAGTGGTCTGCAATTGTAAGGTACACATGCTTTGTTTTCTATCTATATATGCTTTGGCGATTCTGTATCTAATTTACTTCACCTGAGGAAGGAGCAATCGATAGCTCCGAAAGCTTGTGATTTCAAATAAAACTGTTGGACTATAACCTGGTGTTGTGCGACCTCTCAATTTTGTCCACCCCAGTCCAACACCGGCATCTCCGCATCTTGATCTAATCTAGCAGCCTATCTGAACATGCTAATGAAAGGGGCTCAGAATCTGCTCTGGAGAATTTGGTTAAAGATGCTGTTAAGATGCCTGCTACAGATGGCCGAACTGGAGGTAACAGATGGGTAAAAAATGTCACCTCTTACAACTCAATCGTCTATTAAAAGTCATGGATTTCAGGAACAAGATGATCAGGCAGATTCAATTACATGGGACAGTGTTCTCACAGGGATTACAAAAGCACAATGGATAGCGACTTCAGTCCCTTAATTCTGTGCTTTCATGGTATTATAGGTGATAAAGTTTATATGCGCTGCCTTCAGCAAGAATTAAATGAATTTAAGAGATTAACAGCATGAGTGCAAATACTAAAGGGCAATGGAGCTTCAGCATCAAGCAATCAACCTTTACCAACCATAACATGGCTTCAGTTTTTTTTTAAAAAGGGACTATGTCATTGTGCAAGAAAATATTGCTAGATAGAAATTGAGAGCTGTTTGGGTGGAAAGTTAATTGCCATGGCAGTAGCCATGGGATTGACTAGAATTTTTGCAGTAGTTATGATTTAGAATTTTGAGAGTTTAGACTAAAGTTGGTGATGCGGAATCGATTTGAGTGCATACAGTATTGTGACAGCCATGCAATCTTTGCTGATTATGGCAGACATGCCGCATGCACTCATCATTCCTGCATTTACATCAAATTATGCTTTACACATAAACCCTTTAAAGCATTTCTTGGGAAATATTCAAATGTGACACACAGCTCAAAACTCCTTCCTAATTTGGCAGTATCGGCAATCTCACTCAGAGGCCACAGTTTAGCTGATGTGGAAAATGCAAACTGTCACACTGGCGGAGTCGGGTGACATATGAATATAGCGGAGTCACATTGTTAGGGATATCAGAAGGAACTTTACTGTGCACCTAACCCTGCCAGACCTGACTTGGGAGCGTTTGATGTTGACACTGTGTGCTTGGAATGTAAAGTGTTCCATTCTCCAGCACGAACATCCTGCACCTTGATGGGTGCAAAATTCACCAACAAAAAAGGTCACTAACAAAAATCTATGACATACTAGGAGTACATTAAAAAATTTAAACAGCCTTTAAAATTATGAAGGGGTTCGATAGGGTAGACGTAGAGAAGATGTTTCCACTTGTGAGGAAGTCCAAATCTAGGGGCCATCAATACAAGATCTTCACTAATAAATCCAATAAGGAATTCAGGAGAAATGTCTTTTCTCAGAGTGGTGAGAATGTGGGGCTTGCTACCACATGGAGTGGTTGAGGCAAATAGCATAGATGCATTTAAGGAGAAGCTAGATAAGTACATGAGGGAGAAACTAATAGAAGGATATGGCGATAGGGTGAGCTGAAGTAAGGTGGGAGAAGGCTCATGTGGAGCATAAACACTGCCGTAGACCCGTTGGGCTGCATGACCTGTTGCTGTGCTGTAAATTCTATGTAATACATTGTCCTGCCATACACTACCCTAGAGATGAGAAAGGTGAGCAAGCAACTTGCATATCAAAGATGTAGTCATTTAGCTTTAAAAAAAAAATAGATACCTGCTACTTGTCAATCAGGGGAGCGAGTGGATCCTTCATAGACCAGTGAGTTATTTATGCCACCTTGTACTGCTGATGTACCTGCCAAACACCTGGTGGTAGGCCACTTGGGGTAATGTTATGTCCATCGCTTGTAGTTTAGTGAATGAGGTGCATTTATTGTAGTGATTGTGAGTCCATTCTCTCCATGGAACGCAATTTAAAATGACAATGGACATCACATTGATTTGCCTTTGAAGATATCTGTCACATTTTAAGAATTTTGACTATTTGACTATGAAGGACTTTTGGGGCCAATTTATATTGTGATCTTGCTGCAAGGGTTTCCCTCTCAGGAACACACAAGCAATCTAGGATGTTGATGACATCCATTAGCCAGAGTACCAGACAAAGTAGTTAACAGAATTGTGTTGCTCTCATAGCAGACCAGTTTGCGGTTATGAGAATCATCTGCTACCTCTTAGAAATATTTGCACCTGCTGGGCGGGCTTAACAAGGGAAAATAGCGTGGGTTGGCCACAAGTCGATGGAGGCGGGACTGAAACCCGACAAGCAGCAGTCCCGCCTCCAACTCGCCCCCATTGACAAAATCACCCCCCTTGTCTCTACTCTCTGGAACTCCCTCCCCAAATCCCTCTGCCTCTCTATTTTCCTACCTTAAAAGCCTCTCAAAATACATTTCTTCGATCCAGCTTTTGGTCACCTCCCCCAAAGGTTAAGTGCCCAATCCTTTTCTCCTCTGTGAAGCTCCTTGGGATGTTTTTCTACTTTAAAGGTGTGATATAAATTCAAGTTGTTGCTCCTCCTCCTCTTTCAACAGACTGGGCTCTGTATACAACTGAGCAGAGCAACTTAAATAAGTACTTTTGTTTCATGGACAGTGCACCTTAACGCACCACCAGTTGTACTATGTATCTCATAAGCTACACACCAGCAAAGCTGGTAATAGTGCTTATTTTCTACCTGATACTACATTCGAGGTTTCAACGAATTACATTCACACCATGCATAGTATGTTGGAGCAGGAAAGCAAGAACCATTAGGCTCCATGTGTTGATGGAAAAGATATTCTCCAGTTTAATCAGACCAGATAAACTGTCCTGCAAACGACCAGTCAAATTGTGTCAGAACAATACCTCCAAAGATGGTTTCTTTTCTCACTTAGGTACTTGACCCAAAGTCCATCGCCCTGGCAATGGATGGGGGAAGTGACTCTGGAGTGGTTCTTTCATTCAGGCTCTTCCCCCATTATTGCCCATCCCTAATTGCCCTTGAGAAGGTGGTGGTGAGCTGCATTCTTGAACTGCTGCAGTCCGTATGGTGAAGGTACTCCCACAATGCTGTTGGGTAGGAAGTTCAAGGATTTTGATCCAGCGGTGATGAAGGAACGGCGATATATTTCCAAGTCAGGATGGTGTGTGACTTGGAGGGGAACTTGGAGTTTGTGGCGTTCCCATGTGCCTGCTGCCCTTGTCCTTTTAAGTGGTAGAGGTCATGGGTTTGGGAGGTGCTGCCGAAGAAGCCTTGGCAAGTTGCTGCAGTGCATATTGTACATGGTACACACTGCAGCCACGCTGCACTGGTGGTGGAGGGAGTGAATGTTTAAGGTGATGGATGGGGTGCCAATCAAGTGGGCTGCTTTCTCCTGGATGGTGTCGAGCTTCTTGAGTGTTGTTGGAGCTGTACTCATCCAGGCAAGTGGAGAGTATTCCATCACACTCCTTACTTGTGCCTTGTAGATGGTGGAAAGGCTTTGGGGAGTCAAGAGGTGAGTCTTAACATTTTTTTAGTTTTCTTTTTATTTGTTTATGGGATGTGCGCATTGCTGGCAAGGCCAGCATTTATTGCCCATCCCTAATTGCCCTTGAGAAGGTGGTGGTGAGCTGCCTTCTTGAACTGCTGCAGTCCGCATGGTGAAGGTACTCCCACAGTGCTGTTATGTAGGGAGTTCCAGGATTTTGACCCAGCGACGATGAAGGATCGGCGATATACTTCTAATCAGGATGGTGTGTGACTTGGAGGGGAACTTGGAGGTGGTGGTGTTCCCATGCGCCTGCTGCCCTTGTCCTTTTAAGTGGAAGAGGTCATGGGTTTGGGAGGTGCTGCCGAAGAAGCCTTGGCGAGTTGCTGCAGTGCATCTTGTTGATGGTACACACTGCAGCCACGGTACACCGGTGGTGGAGAGAGTGAATTTTTAAGGTGGTGGATGGGGTGCCAATCAAGCGGGCTGCTTTGTCCGGGATGGTGTCGAGCTTCTTGAGTGTTATTGGAGCTGCACTCATCCAGGCAAGTGGAGAGTATTCCAACATACTCCTTACTTGTGCCTTGTAGATGGTGGAAGGGCTTTGGGGAGTCAGGAGGTGAGACACTTGCCGCAGAATACCTAACCTCTGACCTGCTCTTGTTGCCACATTATTTATGTGGCTGGTCCAGTTAAGTTTCTAGTCAATGGTAACCCCCAGCATGTTGATGGTGGGGGATTCAGCGATGGTAATGCCTTTGAATGTCAAGGGGAGGTGGTTAGACTCTTGCTTGTTGGAGATAGTCATTGCCTGGCACTTCTGTGGCGCGAATGCTACCTGCCACTTATCAGCCCAAGCCTGAACGTCGTCCAGGTCTTGTTGCATGCGGGCATGCACTGCTTCATTATCTGAGGAGTTGTGAATGGCACTGAACGCTGTGCAGTCATCAGCGAACATCCCCATTTCTGAAATAACAACAGAAAACGCTGGAAAAACAGCGTTTTCTGTTGTTATTTCGGATTTCCAGCGTCCGCAGTATTTTGCTATTGTATCCCCATTTCTGACCTTATTTTGGAGGGAAGGTCATTGATGAAGCAGCTGAAGATGGTTGGGCCTAGGATGCTGCCCTGAGGAACTCCTGCAGTGATGTCCTGGGGCTGTGATGATTGACCTTCAACCACCACAACCATCTTCCTTTGTGCTACGTATGACTCCAGCCAGTGGAGCGTTTTCCCCCCCGATTCCCATTGACTTCAGTTTTACTAGGGCTCCTTGATGCCACACTCGGTCAAATGCTGCCTTGATGTCAAGGGCAGTCACTCTCACCTCACCTCTGGAATTCAGCTCTTTTGTCCATGTTTGGACCAAGGCTGCAATGAGGTCGGGAGCTGAGTGGTCTTGGCAGAACCCAAACTGGGCTTCAGTGAGCAGGACTGATGGGGCGGTAATTGGCCGGGTTGGATTTGTCCTGCTTTTTGTGGACAGGACTTAAAATGGGCAGTTTTCCACATTGTCGGATAGATGCCTGTGTTGTAGCTGTACTGGAACAGCGTGGCTAGAGGCGCGGCTAGTTCTGGAGAACAAGTCTTCAGCACGATAGCCGAGATGTTGTCGGGGCCCATAGCCTTTGCTGTATCCAGTGCGCTCAGCCGTTTCTTGATATCATGTGGAGTGAATTAAAATGGCTGAAGACTGGTTTCTGTGATGGTGGGGACCTCAGGAGTAGGCCGATGTGGATCATCCATTCGGCACTTCTGGCTGAAGATGGTTGGAAACGCTCCAGCCTTGTCTTTTGCACTCATGTGCTGGGCTCCACCATCATTGAGGATGGGGATATTCATGGAACCTCCTCCTCCCGTTAGTTGTTTAATGGTCCACCACCATTCACGATTGGATGTGGCAGGACTGCAGAGCTTTGATCTCATCCGTTGATTGTGGGATCGCTTAGCCCTGTCTAAAGCATGTTGCAGCTTCGCCAGGTTGGCACCTCATTTTTATGTACGCTTGGTGCTGCTCCTGGCATGCTCTTCTACACTCCTTATTGAACCAGGATTGATCCCCTGGCTTGATGGTAATGGTAGAGTGAGGGATATGCTGGGCTATGAGGTTACAGATTGTGGTGGAATACAATTCTGCTGCTGCTGATGGCCCACAGCACCTCATGGATGCCCAGTTTTGAGCTGTGAGATCTGTTCTGAATCTGTCCCATTTAGCACGGTGGTAGTGCCACACAACACGATGGAGGGTGTCTTCAGTGTGAAGACGGGACTTCGTCTCCACAATGACTGTGCAGTGGTCACTGCTAATAATACTGTCATGGACAGATGCATCTGCAACAGGTAGATTGGTGAGGACGAGGTCAAGTAGGTTTTTCCCTCGTGCTGCTTCTCTCACCACCTGTCGCAGGCCCAGACTGGCAGTTATGTCCTTCAGGACTCAGCCAGCTCGGTCAGTAGTGGTGCTACCGAGCCACTCTTGGTGATGGACATTGAAGTCCCCCACCCAGAGTACATTCTGTGCCCTTGCTACTCTCAGTGCTTCTTCCAAGTGGTGTTCAACATGGAGGAGTACAGATTCATCAGCTGAGGGAGGGCGGTAGGTGGTAATCAGCAGGAGGTTTCCTTGCCCATGCTTGACCTGAAGCCATGAGACTTCATGGGGTCCGGAGTCAATGTTGAGGACTCCCAGGGCCACTCCTTCCCGACTGTATACCACTGTGCCACCACCTCTTGTGGGTCTGTCCTGCTGGTGGGACAGGACATACCCAGGGATGGTGATGGAGGAGTTTGGGACATTGGCTGAAAGGTATGATTATGTGAGTATGACTATGTCAGGCTGTTGCTTGACTAGTCTGTGGGACAGCTCTCCCAATTTTGGCACAATTCCCCAGATGTTGGTGAGGAGGACTTTGCAGCGTCGACTGGGCTGGGTGTGCCGTTGCCGTGTCCGTAGCCGGTGCCGAGGTCAATGCCGGGTGCTCCGTCCGGTTTCATTCTTATTATTGTGTTTCGTAGCAGTTTGTTACAACTGAGTGGGTTACTAGGCCATTTCAGAGGGCAGTTAAGAGTCAACCACATTGCTGTGGGTCTGGAGTCACATATAAGCCAGACCAGATAAGGACGGCAGATTTCCTTCCCTAAAGGACATTAGTGAACCAGATGCTAGGTATCATCTCTGGATCATTAGTCCAGACCTCTGGATTACTAGCCTAGTGACATTATCACTACGCTACCGTTCCCTAAATGTTGGAACTAGAGATTAGCTCATTGGTTTCTTTTTTTTAAATCAAATCAAAATGGCTTCACTCTGTCTACATTTAAGGTGGTTACGGCCATGTGCTTTATTAATGTGCATTTAGTTTATCTTGCTGTTAGATTGTCCTTGTTAACAGTTAGCAGTGCATTATAATAATGTTGAAGTATAAAGTTGTTAAGGCTAGAACAGTCTATTTTCTTGCATGCAGAGTTACTTTGAAACCATGTTGCATGCTGTGCACATAATCATTTCCTTTTGCTCCCTTACCCTCAGGCAAGTGGAATTATTCCATGGGACCTCAGACTGGCAGTGGGGGAGGAATATATTGATTTCTGTTTCAGACTCTCTCTCGCTTTCTCTCACTGACACACACATTTCAATGGTTGTAAATAAATCTTGTTCAGTTATTTTAATGAAATCCAATCTGACTAGTGTTATCTGCTTGGCATTATTTAATATTCAGAACCTTGGGTGAAGCAGGCTATAAATCTATTCCTAATAAATAGACTTCCTCCCATTTCATACTCCTGAACTCGGATGTGGAAAAGCAAAACTAAATTTCTGTAAATCTTCCGATATAATGTCCATTTTTTTTGCTGCAAAAACATTGTCCAAAAGTGGGGGTGCATATCATAGACAGCAAAAGAACCCCATTTGGAGGAGATTTTGGAACGGTAAAACAAATATTTATTAAACTGTTTGAGTGCAACATGTTCATTAAACCCATATACACTACAATAAGAAATACAGAAACACATTTTTGGAAACATGATGAAAAATGAGTGGTACCATTTCGAAACCGTCACATTCAGAATCATTCGATTCATTAAACCGAGCTTGTCTTGTTGTGCTCACTGATCTCATTGTAACTGTTGTGATTGTCATTTTCTCCTTGGTCAGCCCGAGACTCGTCTCCTTCCCACAGAACATCATCTTCAATGCCATTCATTGCCTCAGATCTGCAACATTTCTTGAACAATCTGTGTATCCGATGTTGTCTCTGCATCTGCTCTTTCCCCTGATGCTTCTTTGGCTGTAGAGCACTTTGGGATGTCCTGTGGTCGTGAAAAGCGGTATATAAATGTAATCCCTTTCTCTCTCTCTTTCTCTCTCCCTCTCTCTATTTCTCTCTTTCTCTCTTTTTCTTTTTCTCTCTTTTTCTTTCATCTGGAGCTCATGTGTAGCTGCTCTATTGCCTCAGCATTAAGGGTGAAGGGCAGCTGGTCAATGTTTTTTAATGGAAGATATTGCTACGCAAACCATATGGCTGATTTGTAGCACACAATGCAGTAAGGCCTTTCATTGTAACAAATGATACAGATTACCTAGTGAGTGGTCAATCAGCATCGCGAGTGTTGACGTGAACCTACCCAAAGTGTCAGCTGTGGCTCAGTGGGTAGCACACTCGCTCTCTGAGTCAGAAGGTTGTGGGTTCAAGTCCCACTCCAGGGGCTTGAGCACATAAAGCTAGGCTGACACTCCAGTGCAGTGCTGAGGGAGTGCTGCACTGTCGGCGGTGCCATCTTTCAGATGAGATGTTAAACCAAGGTCCCGTCTGCTCTCTCAGGTGGATGTAAAAGATTCCATGGCACTATTTCGAAGAAGAGTAGGGGAGTTATCCCCGGTGTCCTGGCCAATACTTCTCCCTCAACCAACATAACCAAAACAGATTATCTGGCCATCATCATATTGCTGTTAGTGGGAGCTTGCTGTGCGCAAATTGGCTGCTGCTTTTCCCACATTACAACAGTGACTCCACTTCAAAAAACATACTTCATTGGCTGGAAAGCACTTTGAGATGTCCGGTGGTTGTGAAAGGCACTATATAAATGCAAGTCAGTCTTTCTTTCAAAGATTTAATTGTGAGATGGGGCATTACATTCTTTCCATTCTGACTTGGCTAAACAATGGCCGACTTTATGAACATGCACTGCCGGTTGGGAATTGTGGGTGAGAGAAGGGGAATGAGAGAGGGAATGAAAAAAAGGCAAAGAGAAAGTGGTATGAGAGAGTGCAATCCACATTTCAAGAAAATAGTTTGCAACAAAGTATGTCACATTAACGGGTTAAGTTTCAAAACGATTTGCATTCCTTCCTTCTGCCTCATTAATTTACCACCCTCATAACTTTGTTTCATAAACCAACAGGGTGCCTCCAGATAATGCGATCTGTGTTCATTTCATCTGCAAAGACCATTCCTGATGGTTTGTGCTTGTGAGAGTGATGATGTTCATCCCCAATTGCTCCTTTGCAGGCTCCGATCACTTTATTCTTTAGGAGTCGACATTACACAGCAGACCCTGCTACCTGATCATTTCAGAACTAACATTATTACAAACTACATTTAACAGAGTCAACTTTTAAGACATTTCTTAATCCATAAAACAATAGAAATAGTCTTCCAATCACCAGCTGGATATTTGAGGCACGTGTACAATTACAATCTTAAACAAATGGTCGCGTCTATTTGCAACAGCAGGTTTCTGATTGGTCCCCTTGGAGGACAAGACACACCCTGGAATGTGTAATTAGATCCTGCCTGCCTAAGTAATCAAGTATTTTGCAATGTGTAATTAGAGCCATTCATTCTGACTGCCAGGCTCTTCCACCCACCAGCCACCAGCGGATTCCCGTGACCTTCTCCCACGGAGCCGAGGAAAGTGTGGCCAACGGTGCAGACTGCAACTGGGTACTGCGCATGGGCGGCTCCGGTATACCGCGCACATGAGCTGAAGGCTGCAAAGGTGTTCGTGCAAATAATCACAGCGCTCTTTTTTCCACCCATCTTCCGAATCTAAATTCTCTTTCTTTTTCATTCATAATTTTTTTTTTGCTCATCATGGTGAGAGATGTCAGTGTTGGGAAATGGAACATTTTTGATTATGGGTAACCAGTAATAGAGCTTTATCTTATAAATGCCTTTTTTACGATAAGCGCAAAAACAGAGATATAAAATGAAGTGATTTCACTGCTAAAATCATTTCTAAAGCGAATAAAGAGTGAGAATGGAACCTAGCACCCCAGAAATGTGTTGCGAAGAAGGTGAAATGAGGTTGGGGTTTGCAGGAATCTAGCATCCCAAAGTATGTTGAGGTGAGAGGGGGTGAGGTTGAGAGTTGTGCATCACACCTAATCATCCCAGTGAAATTCATTTTTTGAAATTTTGGCAGCAGGAATTCGAAATAGTAACAATATCTCTCAGTCTCTATTAATAATTGACTGTCGCATTTCCTACATTACAACGGGGACTATACTTCAAAAAGTACTTCATTGGCTGTAAAGTGCTTTGGGATGTCCTGAGCTTGTGCATAGTGCTATATAAATTTATTTTCTACTTTAACGTCAGTAAAAAGAAATTCTGCAGAAAATATTTGCTTCAGGCTGAATAAGTAATGGTAATCTCCATTTATAACATTTAGGACTGGGCAGTAGGTCAGGTGAATAAAGAGTTATAATAGATTAGGCAAAATTAGCTAGGGGAAAAAAGTAAAACTTATAATGAAGAAGAAAAATGGATGAGAAAATGGGTAGTAGGAAAGAGAAAGTGATCAAAACTGAAATGTCTAGAGCTTTTATTTAAAATTGCTTTTACAGTTTTGATTTTTGTATTATAGGGCTAATATTACAATAAAACTCTGTTGCATGTATTCTGCCCCACACCAAGGGTTCGATTTTAATAGCCCCGAGGAGGTGGTTTAGAGGTGGGTCTGTTGGGAAAATCGGGAAAAATGACTTTGGACACCCAACCCGCCTCCATCCCGCCCCCAACCGATTTTCCTGAGTGTCTGTTTAGTCGCTCCCAAACTGACCCGTCTCCAACTGGTGGGACAGGTAGTTAAAGCAGTTAACAGCTTGTTAACTGCCTTGCTTATCCTATTTTCATAGTGGTTTCCTATTTTCCTGCTACTGGCTCCTGTTTCCTGACTTGTCAGAAACTGGCCAGATTCAAGGAGACGAGTTGCTGGAGGACCTGATTTGTTTGCATTGGTGGAGCGATTTAAAAGTGCCCATAAACCTGGCTGACATTCAAATGCAACAACTTTGCTGTTGTAGGTATGGGATAAGATTTTGCACATCTACTGACCTTCTGACTGTTCATGCTGACACCCATCTGCAGTGTGTCATGAATGGAAATATTTCAGGCCACTTTGACTGTGCGCTTGCAAGATTATTAACTCAATTGAAATCTATAGCAAGGGGATGGGAAACATTTATGCCCTCTCATCCTGGTCCTCATAATCGGAGGAGTAGCAGCCATATGGCTCAGCACAGATCTTCCTGGGAAGAGGAGGAGGACGAGGACAAGGGGAGCCTTGCATGCCCTGCTGTGACCAATGCAGCATCTCTCCAGTTCACCGCTGCCCGTCAACCAGGGTGTGCACACTGCCATGCCACACTACCATAACCTTACTCTTCGACCATAGGTGGCCACCATATGGCTCTGTAATTGCAGGTGACACTTGTCCAATGTCATACTTCATCTCTGCTATAGCCTCTTATTTCCTATCACTGTTACCATCAGCATTACAAATGTAAGTCACCCTGAGCCCTCAATGCACTTTTGCCATTTCCCAGAACACATAGGCCACACAATCAGCTGTTTGCCATAATTTATCTTTAACACATGACATAATATACCAACAACAGTCAGAAAAAAAAGAAACATCACTCAAGTGAGTCCCCTTGTGACTATAGGTGCTTACTTTTTCTCTTACGCGTGCTTCTACGTGGTGCTTCCCCTGTGGCTTCAGCAGGTGTAGAGGCACCTTGCTGACTAGGATGCTACGCCTGCTTAGACGCCTTTGGCGGGTGTCCTCTGGGTTTGGGAGCCTGGGAGGGCTCTTCAACAGTCTGCTCTTCCTGCGGCTGTGCAGGGGCTGAAACGGCTATCTCAGTTGTCTCAGCACAGTGGGTCTCTGACCGAGGGCTCTGTAGTGACATGGTTGTGCAAGCACTTTGAGAGGAGCCCACACTTCCTTCTATCCTGCCAGCAACATCCCTCTCATGGGTCAGCCGCACCTCAGTGCTGGCAAGTGGCAGGAGAGCACCTTGCTGCACATCAGGGGGACCATGAGGACTCGTATCTACACTGGCAGTCCTCCTCAAAAGGACATCCATGAAGCTCTGGTCTCTCTGCTCAATAGCTGCTCATCGCTCCTCCAGAGATGTCAGCCTATACTGAACAGTCACCATGTTTTCCTGACTTTGACAACTTATTTCCTCCATGGCCATAGTCATCCTTTCCACGGAGGTTGCCATCCTATCCATGGTGGTGCGTTCATGCGCCATTGCCTCCACCACGACAGTGCTGAAGTTAGAGATGGACTCCTCCATTCTCTCCACACACGCACTAACCCTGGAGGCAAACCCTTCCAGAGAAACCTGCACTTGTTCCTGTATTTCACGAACCGCTCTTTTTCTGGGTGGCCCCAGAGGCACAGCGTCTGCATGCAGCTCAGCAGAGCTAGGAGATTGCTGCGACCTCTGCCAAGGACTGTCACTGTCTCCACCATCTGCTGATGCTCACTTGTGCGCTGTGATAGACCAGGTGGCGACTCTACTCTAACTCGCGATGGCCCCACCAAGGTGTGCGTTGCTGCACTGGTGCTGGGTGTGCTGAGTCCTGGTGACGCTGCTCCCTCAGAGGCTTCAGGTTCCTCTGAGGATTTGTCCAGGTCTTCGTCCTGGATCGTGGGGAGGGGGGAGCTCAATGGTCCTGTGGGAGAGCAAAGGCTTGAATTGGACGTCTGATATTGATGTAGCAGACACATCCTTTTCAGCAGATGATACAAAGCGATTCTCTATGAACATCATATTGCATTGCTTTCTGAGAGGGATGAAAATCTATTATGTCACCAGCTTCCTCTAGTGTGCCCGTCTCTCCATTGCCCACTTCCAGGTCCTCGCCACCTCCAACAATCTCGTTTGCTGCCTCCTCAGCACTGGTCAATGTAGCAAGGAAAGCTGTTCCTCCTCCAGTCATTGCTCTCTCCCTCTTATTGTGGGCTATTTTTTCCTGCAAGGAGGGACACAAGCGGTGTTTCAGCCACAGTGATGGAGTGAGTGTGATTAACCCCTACCATGGAAGATTTGAGTGAGGAGAAGATGGGATAAGGTGCCAAGGTGAAGGTAGCTCCCTGTGCACTGTTAGTTGTTGTCACTGCATGACAGTGAGAGTGAGTCTAAAGGGTGCATAGGCAGGATGCTGAAGTGATTCAGTGCAGAGACAGAGATGGATAGGAAAGGGTGCAAGGGAAGTAAAAGTAAGGTGGGATGTGAAGGAGGAGGCTTCCAAAGCAGAGTGCTGGTGATGAGAAGAGAAGGGAAGCAGAGTGAAGGCAAGTGAGATGGGATACTCACTTTTGATGTTCTCACAAGATCATTAAACCTTTTGCGGCACTGGATCCATGAGCGTGCATAAATGGACCTTGAGCTCACCTCCTGAGCAATGCGCAGCCAGGCTGCCTTGGTCTGCTGCGGAGGCTTCCTCCGCCATCAGGAGGGAAGAGAATCTCCCTGCGCCCTCTAACAGCATCCACAAGAACTTGGAGGGACTCATCATTAAAACGAGGAGCTGCCTTGCCTCTGGAAGAAGTCATAGCTTTGAAAAGAAGAGCGGGGAACCACAATAGGAAGGCTCAGGCTGGAAGGCAGCTTTAAAAGCAGCTGCTATTATGACATCATCAGAGGCGGCCAGCCGACCCGATCCCACCCATTGGACCGGCCAGCGCGCCTCCATGAAATTAACAAAGTACTTGTATAAAAATCGCAACTCTGCAGCTGTTCCCGCCGGAAGCGGCTCCCGAACCCGCCCACCACACAATCCGACTCCAACCCGCCTCGGGAATTAACATCGAGCCCCAAGTCCCATTTGTCCATCACCTCTGCCCTATGTTGACTCCCATTACCCAATGCATACAATTTAAAATTCTTGTACTCATCTTTAAATCCTCCCATGCTTTCCCCACCCTATCTCCCCAACCGCTTCCAGTGCAGCATTCCCTCCCCACCCCACCCCACCCCAAATAGTTTGTTCCTCTGACTCCAGCCTCTTGTGCAAATCCGTTTTCCACACATTTATTAGGGGAAGCACTGTGGGACATTTTTTAATGTTAAATGTAGTATAAAACTGCAAATGGTGGTGGTTACTCAAGTAGCTTTATTACTGCAATATTAACGTTTGTTCCAGCACCATGCTGTGTAAGCTGGCTTGCTCAGGAACTTCCCTAGGTCTGCCAGCTGCCTAAGAGTTTTATGTGTTCCCATGCCAATTTTTCTCCTCTCTCGAAGGTTCTGTGGGAGCTGATCACCCTCCAGCAGCTTGTCCTTTGGCCAATATTGATGGGAAAGCTTTCACAGTTAGTGTTGGCAAGCTATTTGACCGCAGATGGCATTACAGCTGAGCACAATCATGTCCTTGCCTGATGTCCACACACATGAATGTCCAACAGGACTGTTGAATAGCAATCAGGAATGGGAACCCTGGCACAGTTTCTTCCCCCTGAGTCTTAGTGACACCGATAATAATATTGTGATTTAAATTGAGAGCTTATTTTAGTTTCATTAGATATTGTGTTTAATTATATTAGTGGTGACTGCTCAGTTTGAAGGGACATTTGTGCAGTTGCCTTTCTGTTAGTGACACTGGGGCAACTCAATGTCAACCCTATTAGTTTATTTAAAATAGGCAACTGTTTTAGCAATTGTGATGACCACAATGAATAGCTCGCAACTGCCTGGCCGGTGGGGATGAAATAGTAACTGTGTGTGCAAGCTACAAACTGTGAACGCAGTTCAGTATCCTGATCTTGTTCAGTAAAAGCCAGTAGCGAGCACTTTCAGACACACTTCTGTGTAATTACCTTGAGTCACCAAAAGCTTTTTCCTTACAGTACTGTCTTACTCTCTTCACCAGCCTTCCTCACCTTTGTCTTTGATGTGTCGAATTTCAGAGAAGCTCTAGCTCTTGTTACAATGTACAGACATCAAATGGCTCTAATGTGACAGAATTCTGCCTTGTTGTAGACAAAAGTACAGCCTTTGTAGATCGATTTTGCTCTCTGCTTTTCACATGACTTCATTTAATTAGCTATGCAGCTATGCCTTTTGACATGTGTATATATAAAAACACAAAACATATATTGTGCCTTTTCATGTCTAAACGTCTAAAAGTGCTTCACACAGTCACTGTAACATAGGCAAATGCGGTAGACATTTTCTGCCAGTAAGGCCCCTATATTCTATGTGAAGCACACTGTGATGTTTGAGAAGTAATAAATGGTATATAAATGTAAGTCTCCCTTCCCCCTTTTCAAACAATAAGAAGAATGACCAATCAATTTGTTTTTGATGCCATTGGCTGAGAGAGGAATGTTGGGTAAGATACAGGTAGAACTCCCCGCTCTACTTTGAATGGGACCTTTAAAGTCCAACTGAACAGGTAGATGCAGTCTTGGTTCAATGTTTTATCAAAAAAAATAGCACCTCTGACAAAGTAGCACCCCCTCAATATGCTAAACTACACCAACTATGATGAATGACGACAGCACAAGCAACCAACAGCAATGCTGTGTTAACCAATCAAAAAAGTTCTACCAGCTAAACTTTAGAGATGATGAGGATCCTTTAAAGGAACAAGTATTAGATATCAAGAGAATAACTGATCTGCATTAGAAAATATGAACAAGTACAGACCATGTCCAATTTTGCATTGTCATGGATTCTCCCCAGATATTAAATCTCTGAGGGAGGTGACTAACTGTAGGTAAAACATCCAAGAGGGACAGAACTATTAAATTTCTCTGACCCTTCCCCCTCCCTAGCTCAAAGGTAACTGACCCAAAACACAGGCTATAATCTAACATTTTCAACCCTGATCTTTAGCTAGCCTTCCTATGGTCCCATAGGGTCTGAAGCCATAATGATTTATTAAGGTATTTCATCATTTACGTGCCTCCTCAGCCCTATAACTTCAGACCCTTTCATAAATAGAGATTTGTTCATTGTAAAGCAGTTGCTTGATTTTGCATTCACTAGTTTTGATGGGAGTCTATTCCACCTAGCTACTACTGAACTTGCCCTTATGTGTTTCAATATTGTACATATTGCACGGACTTTAATGTGGTTATCAATTATTTGCCAATCAAGAAATCACAATGGGACCTTCACTGTAAGAGGCAGAGGTTCCTGACTTCGACCTCCCTCAAACAGTGGACGGCGCTCAACCCAGTCCGCGCAGGGTATGGACGAGGCAGCCGCCTGCCCCACAAGTGGAAGATGAAGGACGACCCGAAATGCGACTGTGGCCACAAGTCCCAGACCATGGAACACATCCCGTCAACCTGCCCGCAAAGATCTGTTGCGGGAGGCACCTCATGTCTCCACTCGGCATCTTGGGAGGCCATCGAATGGCTAGCCAAACTAGACATCCCGTCATACGAAACAACAATTGTAATGTGTAGTAATAAGAAGAAAAGCAATCCGCAGCATGTCACTACTTATCATTTTGTAAGTTCCTTCTGCATTGAAACCTTCTGCCGAACATTAAAGCCAACTCTAATTGTTGGTTGCACTCTTCTTTTGCAGCCTGCTAACAGTGGGATACAGGAGTGTATTATTCTCTTTCTAAAGGTGAGATGATGAAGCATATTTGCATGAATATTTTTCAAGGCAACAAAATGACCTGCGTGCGAGGTCACTCACGGGAGGAGAATTGCAGACTGGTGAATGTAGTGAACCCACCTACCTCATTTCCAGCTGGACCACCCACTGCCCTAAACCCAGCATCTGCTCTTAACAGCATAAGCCTTATTGATGGCTGCAGATTCAATTTTTCTTTGTACAAATATCATTTGAATGCATGAGAAAACTGGTACATAGCAAAGATAACAGAAAAGGAAATTACATTTTCCATTTTCAAAAACATTCTTCAAATTATTTTTTTATAAAGAGGAAATGGGCAATTGTATCCAAATAATATGGATTGCAGGAACATTATAAATCATAAAGCGAGAAAGTAATAAGATTGTTCCCCAACACAGCACATCACATCAAAGCTCCTTGCATTTCTCTTTCTTCCTCCAGTTGAAGTTCTTATATTGCTGAATGCAGGCAAGAATCTCTTATCATCTCACTGTAATTGGTTGAATGCAAAATGTACGAGGAGTTTTGCTATCGCTAGATCAAGTTAACTAGAAATATGACTTAAAGCCAAGGATCAAGTTAAAATTATTTATTTGCTCTAAGAGCATTATCTTCTCTCCTCCTCTTAGGCAGTCCCTCGGAACCGAGGGTGACTTGCTTCCACACTAAAACTGAGTTCTCAGGTGACTGATGAGTCCAATGCGGGACCTACAGTCTCTGTCACAGGTGGGGCAGACAGTGGTTGAAGGGGCGGGTGGGTGGGGTGCTTGGGTTGACGTGCGCTCCTTCCGTTGTTTGCGCTTGGCTTCCGCTTGCTCCTGGTGAAGAGCCTCGAGGTGTTTGCCACCTTCCCAGATGCTTCTCCTCCAATTTGTGCGGTCTTGGGCCAGGTATTCCCAGGTGTCGGTGGGGATGTTGCACTTTTTCAAGGAGGCTTTGAGGGTGTCCTTGAAGCATTTCCTCTGCCCACCTGGGGCTCTCTTGCCGTGTCGGAGCTCCGAGTAGAGCGCTTGTTTTGGGAGTCTCGCATTGGGCATGCGGGCGATGTGGCCCGTCCATTGGAGCTGATTGAGTGTGGTCAAAGCTTCGATGCTGGGGATGTTGGCCTGAGCGTGAACGCTGACGTTGGTGTGCCTATCCTGCCAATGGATTTGCAGGATCTTGCGGAGATAGCATTGGTGGTACCTCTCCAGTGCTCTGAGGTGCCTGCTGTACATGGTCCATATCTCTGAAACATACAGGAGGGCGGGTATCACTACTGCTCTATAGACCATGAGCTTGGATCTGGGTTTGAGGTCCTGGTCACATCAAACACTCTCTTCCTCAGGCGACCGAAGGCTGCACTGGCACACTGAAGGCGGTGTCGGACTTCGTCATCGACGTCTGCCCTTGTTGACAGTAGGCTCCCGAGGTATGGAAAGTGGTCCACATTGTCCAAGGCCTCGTCATGGATTTTGATAATCAGGGAGCAGTACTGTGTGACGGGGGCAGGTTGGTAGAGGACCTTTGTCTTACGGATGTTTAGTGTAAAATCCATGCTCTCGTACGCTTCGGTGAAGGTGTTAACGATGGTTTGGAGTTCGACCTCAGAGTGTGCGCAGACGCAAGCGTCGTCTGCATACTGTAATTCGATGATAGAGGATGGGACGACCTTGGATCTGGACTGGAGACGACGGAGGTTGAACAGTTTCCCATTTGTTCTGTAGATTAGCTCCACTCCAGCAGGGAGCTTACTGAGGGTGAGATGGAGCATTGCAGCCAGGAAGATCGAGAAGAGCATTATAATGAAACAACAAGTATCTTACAGTATATGTAGATTTTTCATGATGAGCCGTAGGCTATGTCATTTTATAATAATAGGCATATCAGCAAAGAGCAATGGGGGAAATGTGATAGGGAAAACATCACAGGGAGTAAGTGTGACACAGGAAGTGTGTTCTATACAGAAGATTTTTGTCAGCTGTGGCTCAGTGGGTAGCACTCTCATTTCTGAGTCAGAAGGTTGTGGGTTCAAGTCCCACTCCATACACTTGAGCACAAAAATCTAGGCTGACACTCCAGTGCTGTACTGAGGGGGTGCTGCACTGTCGGAGGTGCCGTCTTTCGGATGAGACATTAAATCGAGGCCCCGCCTGCTCTCTCAAGTGGACATAGAAGATCCCATGGTACTATTTCGAAGAAGAGCAGGGGAGCTATCCCCGGTGTCCTGGCCAATATTTATCCCTCAATTAACATCACTAAAAACAGATTATCTGGTCATTATCACATTGCTGCTTGTGGGAGCTTGCTGTGCGCAAATTGGCTGCCGCGTTTCCTACATTACAACAGTGACTGCACTTCAAAAAAGTACTTCATTGGCTGTAAAGTGCTTTGGGACGTCCAGTGGTCATGAAAGGCGCCTGTATAAATGCAAGTCTTCTTTTCTCTCTTTCTCTTTCTTTTTCTTAATATTTAAGTCACTTATGTTCAGAAAATATGCATAAACAACACTACCATTTTTCTGCTGGAATATACAAAAGCACTGTAGGGTAGAACTTTATGATCACTAAGTACTGGCACTAATGGAAAATGCTAGTGCTCTTGAGAAAACATGTTGTTTTCTGTAGTGACGTGGTGCACAGCAGGCTTTTGATATTCAGGTTTGAATAGATGACTACTACACCCTTTCGCATATAGCTCCAGTTATGTAGCAGCAGAACTGGTTTCCCAACATATAGGTAATCCTTTGGCTAATACTCCCATTATATTGCATTTCAAAAATTCATTAAAAAGCCAACAATAACTTTTAAGAATTTGTGTTCTATCTCACACAAGAGACACTTTTCTTGCCAAATTTTCATGTTTATGTTCAATTTAATAGACTTAATTTTGCCGTACCACCAATTTTTTTGCTACATGCATCTCATCCTTTCAATGAGCTGTTAAACTGAGGCCTCGTCTGCCTTTTACAGTGATTCAGAGGGATGTTAATGATACCACTACACTTTTTAAAAGAGCACAGACTTCTCCTGTACCCTGGTCAATAATCTTCCCTCAAACAACACCACCAAATCAGATTAACTATTCATTGGTCTCATTGCTGTTTGCGAAATGTTATTGGCACAGAGTGGCTGCTGCATTTGGTTATATAACAGCTACAACACTTCAAAGTAGTTCATTGTGTATGAAACATTTTTAGACCTTTCAATGTGATGCGTGTATTATTTTATATCATTGGGTCAAAGCCCTTCCAATGGCTTTTGAAAATAAATGAATCATCTTCCTTGTGTAATCAAAAATAATTTAATTTTAACTTGCACAGCTGTCTATACTGCTGCTGAGAGTTATGTCCCAGCCTTCCATAGAACATACAGATAAAGCAGAGGTACTAAATCTTTTATAATGGCACTAATCTGCTGCTGTTGTTGAGGGATCTGACTGAATACTACTGGTGTCTAAAAAGTACCTGTGATTGTAAGTATTTAAATTTGGTTCATGAAAAACCTTGGTGTTTTCTAATGTATGGATATCTATATTTATCTATTCCAATTTCCACTGACACGTTATAAATGAAAACGTTTTCAGTGATTACTTCAACACCGCATATTTGATATATCTGTTCTAAATAAATAATTGTCTCATTTCCCCCACCCCAATCAATGCAGGAAATAGGCTAAAAGGGACATAGGTTGCAAAATTCGGCACCTTAGCGCCTGTAGTTAAGGCTGGGTTTGCAAAAAAAAAATGGCGTCTGCCTTGCTTTCAGCGCAGCCCGCGTTGTTCGCCATCTTGGTTAGGGTGACAGCCCGGGCGGGACGTGCGTGCGCCGGCAGTATGCAGATTAGGCAGATCGTGACGTCGGTCAGCGTGCAACGCTGATTCGACGCACGACCTGCCATTTTGGACGTCTCTGCTCCATTCAACGCCTTCTCCTAAACACATACAGCTGAACGTGCGCTCAGCTGCACAAGACCCCCCATCAGTGCTATTTGAAGGGAAACCTCCAACTTGTGGGCTTTTTCGAATTTAGCCCCCATAATATCTTAACATATCCAACAAGTGTTATTCTTAAATTTACACTATTAAATGTTCCAGTGACATATAAATACTGCAACAGTAAATTCAAATGTAGACTAGAAGAATTTAGTAATTTATTCATATACCAGCTCAATTCTCTTTTGTGAGTCAAAACAATTTCAGCTATTTGGTGAAACAGAAAATAAATTCAAGTATTATTTAAACATATTTCCTGACTTTGTGCACTTTGACATCTTGTATTAATGGTATACTCCCAAATCAGTTGCATTTGGCATTTCTGTACCCAAAGCCAGCGGGCTCCTCATTAACATTTGCAGATCGGGGTCCGCTAATGTCATTGGGCCCCAACTGCTATTTTAACGCAGGCCTGAGTGGGGAAGCCGCAGTGGCTTTCCCGCCAGGTAAAGTCGAGCAAGAAGAGGATCTGGGACCAGGAGAAGCTATTTAAGGTAAGTTTATTTTTCTTGTGAAGTCAGGGACCCCCACCACACAAGAAAAGTCGCCGCCTCCCCTGTCCTAAACTCCCTGAAATCCCATGCCCTTCCCTCCCACGAGACCCTCCCAGAACCCTCTTCCCCACATCTACCTCAATGCCAGCGGGTGCCAAGGGCTGCCTGTTGTTCCGCAGGCCGAAAACCACTTCCCGCCCACTCCCCGCCGTCACTAACCCACACTGCATTCAACGATGCTGCTTAAAGTTTGAGTCTGATTATTTGTGGCAGCTAACAGAATTCTCTCCGAGATTGTTACGAAGCAGTCTCAATTAAACCATGTTGTTTCAACCAATTTCCATGAATTCCACTTTTTAGAAGATTATTTTCAGTCTGTGACTGTATCATGCGAACAAACTTGTATATGGAAAACTTCTTGCTTCCATTTACAGGATACAAAGTCAATAGGTTATATAATTTATTACAATACTTCAAATGTAAAATGTCTTTTCTGTCTGAAAATTTCATACAAAGCACTTAACCCACAATTTAATGCAGTAAGGAGTGAAATTGGTGGCAATCATTTCAGATTTAAATGGTACCAATCTAAGCCTTACTTTATTAGCGGCATGAGCAATGACCTTCAGTAGACATTGCTATCTTGCAACTGTCAGAAATAAAGATATCTGTAATGATGCCATATTATAATCTCCACCTCCTGTATAGCCATGCACAAAAATACTTTCTAGATATAGAATAGCAGAGCAAACTACAAAACACAAGTTCCATGGAAAAGCTCAGATAATGAAATTAATGATATAAAAATTTAAAGATTCATCAGCGATATAATAATGAGACGGGGGGTGGGGGGGATTTTAAGCCTACTCGCTTGGTGGAAACCGGGCAGGTGGGCAGTTAACATCTCCTAGGTTACTTACCTGCTGAAAAGCTTTAGGTGGGGTGTAGCCTACTTCAGATGCTTGGTGTATGAGCTAATTGTAGGTGTTGACAATGTTCCAATCAGGCAATGGGCCAGGAGCGAGCACCTTGTTTCAAAGAATTTCAGCTGGTTTGGCCTCGGAGTAAATTATTTTCTCAGGCTAAGCTATCTTCCATACTGTCTCAATCCACACTGAATGGGTCAGGGAGTTCTCCTGTCGGCATCTCAGTAGGATTCACTGTCAAGCTGTGGGTAGTAGGAAACCCAAAAAGTGGCCAAGGATGCAGCATGAAAAGTCTGGTTCCGTGCTTGGTGATCTATTGGATAGCACCTTTGCAACTGCTTCACAAATGCAATCTGGATCTTTAGGTATAACCACAAAATGTAAAGACCCGAGTTCTCTCTACTATACCCTCTAGGAGGGATGACCTAATAGAGGTCTTTAAGATAATGAAAGGGTTTGATAGGGTAGACATAGAGGCCGTGATTTTGTCATCGGTGTCGGGTTGGGTGCGTGTCAGCTGGTTTCCGGGTTCCAGTCCCGCCCCCAGCTGCTTCCACTCCACAGACGTGATTTTACCTTGATTGACCTTGTTAAGCCCGCCCTGCGGGCTTGCTGGCCAATTAACAGGAAGTGGCTCTGATGATGTTATTTGATGACGCGTCATCTGCCGGCTTAGATGCATTGCTGGTCATCTTCCAAAATTCTATCGACTCTGGAACAGTTCCCATGGATTAGAGGGTAGCTAATGTTACCCCACTGTTCAAAAAAGGTGGTAAAGAAAAAATGGGGAATTATAGACCGGTAAGCCTGACATCGGTTGTGGGGAAAATGCTAGAGTCCATTATAAAAGATGTAATAGCAGAGCACTTGGAAAACAGTGACAGGATTGGACAAAGTCAACATGGATTTACAAAAGGTAAATCGTGCTTGACTAATCTACTGGAATTTTTTGAGGATGTAACTGATAGAATAGATAAGGGAGAACCAGTGGATGTGGTGTATTTGGACTTTCAGAAGGCTTTCGATAAGGTCCCGCATAAGAGATTAGCATGTAAAGTTAAGGCACATGGGATTGGGGGCAAGGTACTGACTTGGATAGAGAACTGGTTGGCAGACAGGAAGCAAAGAGTGGAATAAACAGGTCTTTTTCCGAGTGGCAGGCAGTGACTAGTGGGGTTCCGCAGGGATCGGTCCTAGGACCCCAGCTATTCACTATATATATTAATGATCTAGACGAGGGAACTAGATGTAATATCTCCAAGTTTGCAGATGACACAAAGCTGGGTGGGCGTGTGTGCTGCGAGGAGGATGCCGAGAAACTCCAGTATGATTTGGATAGGTTGGGTGATTGGGCAGAAGCATGGCAGATGCAGTATAATGTGGATAAATGCGAGGTTATCCACTTTGGTGGCAAAAACAGAAAGGCAGATTATTATCTGAACGGCAATAGATTGGGAGAAGGGGAAGTGCAACGAGACCTGGGTGTCCTTGTGCACCAGGCGCTGAAGGTAAGCATGCAGGTACAGCAGGCGGTTAAGAAGGCAAATGGTATGTTGGCCTTCGTAGCGAGAGGGTTTGAGTACAGGAACAAGGATGTCTTGCTGCAGTTGTACAGGGCCTTGGTGAGACCACACCTTGAGTATTGTGTGCAGTTTTGGTCGCCTTATCCGAGGAAGGATGTTCTTGCCATGGAGAGTGTGCAGCAAAGATTCATCAGACTGATACCTGGGATGGCAGGAATGACGTACGAGGAGAGACTGGGTCGATTGGACTTATACTTGCTGGAGTTTAGAAGAATGAGAGGAGATCTCATTGAAACTTATAAAATTCTAACAGGGCTAGACAGACTGGATGCAGGAAGGATGTTCCCGATGGCAGGTGAGTCCAGAACAAGAGGTCACAGTCTAAAGATAAGGGGTAAGCCATTTAGGACAGAGATGAGGAGGAATTTCTTCACCCAGAGAGTGGTGAACCTGTGGAATTCTCTACCACAGAAGGCAGTTGAGGCCAAGTCAGTAAATATATTCAAGAAGGAGTTAGATATATTTCTTAAGGCTAAAGGTATCAAGGGATATGGGGAGAAGGCAGGGACAGGGTACTGAGTTTGAATGATCAGCCATGATCTCATCGAATGGCGGAGTAGGCTCGAGGGGCCGAATGGCCTACTCCTGCTCCTATTTTCTATGTTTCTATGTTTCCTTAAAGGGACCATGCACAATTTTATTTTGACAGCTGATTTCTCAGTGTTTGACAGCATTGAGGTGCTGAAAACACTGACAATCACTGCACAAAGGTGACCTCTTGCACCCAGGCTCTCCAATGACTCCCTCCATAGGCTGGAATAGATGGCAGCTGCAGGTGAAGTGACAGAAGGGATCTATTACTAGTCAGAGAGGTTCTCCCAATGAGGTGGCACTGGACATATAGTTGGATTTAAAAACTTGTAAGCTAAAGAAATCTGTAAATGTTTTAAAAATACAGTACCCAACATTTTCTTTACTCTGAGACTCACCATGTGCAACATTGGATCCTTCACACCACTTCTACAGCTGTCATCATTCCACAAACATTACAGCAGACTCACAACACACTGGCATGGTCAGGAAACCCGAGCCAGAAGTGGCAAAATCCAAAAACAGGCTGAAAACTACTGGCAAGTACCTGTTAATAGATAGGTAATTGCCTTTAATCCACTTTCCACTGCTAGGTGCCGGGTCCATTCGTAAATCGGAGACCCGACACTTAGGAAAGCTGTTTGGAGGCGGGTTAACGGAGGAATCGGAACCCGCCGTCAATCAAATCGACTTTAACCTCTGACCTGCCTCCAAACCCGCCCTCTGAACGCCGGCAAAATCGCGGCCAGAGAAACTGTTTCCACTTATGGGGAATCCAAAACTAGAGGTTATAAATATAAGGTGGTCACTAATAAATCCTATTCAGGAGAAATGTCTTTACCCAAAGAGTGGTAAGAATATGGAACGTGCTACCACAAGGAGTAGTTGAGGAAAATAGCATACGTGCATTTTAGTGGAAGCTAGAAAAAAACATGAAGGGGAAAGGTATAGAAGGATATGCAGAGTGGCTTAGGTGAAGTAGGGTGGGAGGAGGCTTGTGTGTAGCATAAATGTCGGCTTAGAGCAGTTGGGCCAAATGGCCTGTTTCTGTGCTGTACACTCAATGTAACTCTACAACATGCTGCTGAAGGCTTCCACCTGTGAAGACAAACAGGGGTTTGGTAGGTCACAATATTAATCTTTTAAACTATTACTGGTTGAGATTGCATGCACTGCTTCACAAATTCAATCACAATCATCATTGGATTAGCTTCACTCCAGATGTCTCTTCTTGACTCTGACTATCTATTTATACATTGCTTTTTCTGGGGACATGATTCCATATTCTCTTAAAATTAGTTTTGCTGTGTGCTTGTTGGTTGGAAAGAAGGTTTTAAGGGCTACGAGTGGCCACATAACTCTCACCGAGTTGGCCTGGCCAATTAAGAAGTGTTTCATTTGCCAGTACTCAAAGGTGGAACTGAAATTTGGCTTTCATGGACACAGGATTTGATGGCTCCATCATTTAAAATAGCTACAAGAGCATTTTATTGCCATTCTCATGCCAAGGCTTGAACCCCTTCAAGGTCTGCAGGTGGGATGTTAAGGTTATGCCATATGGCTGATGTCACAAATAGCTTCCATCTGAAATACCAAATATTTCATTTTGCTTTCGTCTTAAGCTGTGGATTGAAATAAAACTAATTGCTTGCTGCCAGACTGTCTTTGAATGTACTGTTAGAATAGTGGTTTCTTAGCAAATTTGATGGTCTGTAATCGAGCAAGCACAACCTACAGGCAAATAGAAATTTCTCAAACATAACCAAGGCGGTCTCTCCAACAACTGGATTTTCACACAGCTAAATTAAGGTACATTATTCCTTTAAATGTTTATTTAATTTACTTTTTTTTTTATTCGTTCATGGGATCTCGGCGTCACTGGCAAGGCCAGCATTTATTGCCCATCCCTAGTTGCCCTTGAGAAGGTGATGGTGAGCTGCCTTCTTGAACCGCTGCAGTCCGTGTAGTGAAGGTACTCCCACAATGCTGTTAGCGAGGGAGTTCCAGGATTTTGACCCAGCGACGATGAAGGAATGGCCATATACTTCCAAGTCAGGATGGTGAGTGACTTGGAGGGGAACTTGGAGGTGGTGGTGTTCCCATGCGCCTGCTGCCCTTGTCCTTCTAGGTGGAAGAGGTCGCAGGTTTGGGAGGTGCTGCCGAAGAAGCCTTGGTGAGTTGCTGCAGTGCATCTTGTAGATGGTACACACTGCAGCCACGGTACGCTGGTGGTGGAGGGAGTGAATGTTTAAAGTGGTCGATGGGGTGCCAATCAAGCGGGCTGCTTTGTCCTGGATGATGTCGAGCTTCTTGAGTGTTGTTGGAGTTGCACTGATCCAGGCAAGTGGAGAGTATATGATACTATATCCAAGAAACTGCACATTACATGTAAGCTGTAAAGGGATGGAAAGAACACAACTGCTTTCATGTCAATCTTGAAGTATGCAAACCAGAGTACAATAGCCCTTCACTATAATGCACTGATATACCACAACTTCTATGCAGTACATTTACCCCATTAGGCATTGGAAACTAGTGTGTTTTATGCTGTAAATTGGCACCTTAAAAGTAAATTCATTGGTCATGCTCACAACAAGGAGACACACTTGAAGGGAGCACAGATCAGAGAATTGGTGCTGTAAAGGTAAATTCAGTGATCCTATATTCTGAGTGGGGAGTTGGTTTCGAAGGCAGGTCAGTTTAGAGAATGATTGCTACAGTACTGTAGCTTTATCTTCAGCTCTGCTCCCTTCAAGCATGGCGCCCCACTGGGAGCACAGGATTAGTGAATTTACCTTATAGTGCTGTGGCTGTACCTTTGATCCACACTCCCTTTGGAGTGTGACACCCCTCTGGGAGTACAGGCTTGATGAATTTACCCTATAGTACATTGCGCGCACACATTCTTAATGGTCTGTAATCTACAGCTGCGCTGTGCGTTAGTGTATACTTTGTATTTTGCCCACATTATGAAGTTGCGTTGATATTCTATGAATTATTTTAAAGAGGAATATTTTACTCCATTCCTCACCGGCAAGCAATGGAAAGAGCAATGCTCTGCACAAAATAGAGACTATTTGTTCTGTTGGAATGTAAGTTATAAAATAGCAAATGGTTATATTGGTGGGCAAAATCCACATCCTTTTGGAAGTACAATAAACAGATATATTTCATTGGCTGGGCTGACAAGAATTGCTTTTGGGATTTAACTTTAGCAGATGCTACATGACTGTGTGAATAGTTACAAGAGGATTTGGAGTATCATATTCCGTTAATTACATGGTAACAGTCCCAGTGAAGCATAACATTCTTGTCACCTTCTGTGCTACTGCTCCCTGCCAGGCTCCAGTCGGAAACACCAAGGGCACCAAGGGCCAGAAAGATGTACAAACTTATTTCTCAAGTCATTGCTGTTCTGAGAGTAACAAATGAAAATTAAAGTGGGATCGTGGTCTGGATTCAGAACAGGTTTAAAAGAAATGGATGATCGAACAAGCTTAAAGGCCTGAACAGCTTGTCATTGTTTTTATTCAATTATGTAAGGACACACTCACTGTTATTGTAATACAACAAAGATAAAAGCTACTTAATTGAGGGAAAAGTACTTAGGAGGCCATCCACTTTTTTGGATTGACAACTGCAATTATTCCATCCTTTGTTTTCTGCGATGCCTAAACAAGAGTTCTCAGACTTACTGGCTCGCTTATTAAAATGGATGTTTCTGTGGTGGGTGTGCAGTTAAAATAGCTGTACAAAGACTTAGCGCCCCATCCACCGCCATCTTAACTAGGTCCTTTTTTTAGGCGGCTCAGGCGACTGCCTGCCTCACTTGGGTACATCATTAATATATGCTAATTGTTGTCTGATAATGTCCAGAAGATCCTGAAGGCATTTCAACAGCCAACTAAGTGTGGTCCCTGTCGTGGGCTCCCTGCTCAGTAAAGCCTAGCAGGAAAGAAGAGGAAGCCCTTTAAGGTAAGACAAAACTTTCCTTAGTGGGGTCAGGAGGCGGTCGGGTGTAAATAAGGCCCAGGAGTTAAAATAGCCCAGGCCTTAAACTGCTGACATTGGGTGAGTTTGACACTCGCCCCGTTCCCCGCTACCAGTTAAAATCTACCCCCCTCCCACCCCATGTCTAAATGATGTGAAGCACATCAATGTGTCAGAGAACTGCCAAATTGCATTGGCTAAATCCCAGTCCCTCACCTTAATTCCTCACACATGCCTCGTCTAAGTCTTCCTCATTCTCAATCTCTCCATTAGCCCTCCTTTATCTATCTATCTATCTATCGATCTTGTTCATAACCTTATCAATAACTATTAACAATGTCCTTGAGTTTCCTGTTCCTTTGCTCCTCCCCTGTCCATTCATTAACCTAATTCATAGGTTAAGATTTCACACTTGTGTGTTTGGCAGTCTGTGATTACCCCTTCTCCACCCCACCTACCCTCCCCCATTCATTTAATGGACAGGAAATCATGGAGTGGTGAGGTTAGAAATGGAAACCCCCAACCCATGATATTTTTCCTGCACCTCAAGGTGCTTTCTCTTGAAGACATGCTTTCCTCAACATTTTGGCCATGATGGAGTATTGTTGGGTGTATTGATGGCACAGCACATTGCTGCACACAGATCCACATTTGGTGTGATGTAAGCCTGGGCCCATGACAACTCACGGTGAATTCCAGATCTTGGTTATGCTATCAGAGACAGGTATAGAGTGAGGGCTAGGCCCTCCTTCACTATCACATAGATAGTATCAGAAAAAAGTCAACATGGGCTTCTCTTTTATACCAACTAATGTCTAAATTAACAGCAACAATGAAAGAGATTACGCCTGCCTATAGGGGGTGACTTTCTGACATCGGAGGAGGCGGGTTTGGAGTTGGGAAAGGCGGGAAAATTAGATTCAAAGAGGTCGGGTTTGGAACCCACCTCCAACCCGATTTTGCCGGTGCCGGTTTTGGAGGTCGGGAAACGCTCCCGCCTCCAGCTGGCCATTGCGCTAATTAACTTCCTTAAATACTTGTTAAGGGCCTCTCTAAGCCTATTTTGCTAGGCCCTCGTGAATTTCCCAACATTTCGGGGTGCTCTACGCAACTCCTGAACCACGCCAGGTAAACCTGACGGGTTGACTCGTGGGTGGCCTCCTCACTGCTGCAGGTCCAACAAGACATCGTTTACTGCAGCAAGGATTATTTTCAGGTGACAGACCTTGGCTTTAAAAAGTCTCTGAGCACTTTTAGAAGGCCTTCCGAAGTCGGAGGTGCTGCAGCTTGACTCCATCAACTGTGGGACCTCCTTGGAAGACCCTCTCCCTGCTTGCAATGAGCGCTTCCCCAAAGGAGGTATCTACAAGCAGAATGGGAACCATTCATTTTCTTTCACCATGGACCTCAGATGAGGATGAGGATCATCCATGGCAGCAGCAGAACCAGGCAGCTCAGCAGCAACATCAGCAGGAGCCCCAACCTCCTGCTCAGCCACCTGATGCTGCACAGGGCAGAAGGCACCAGCGCATCGAGGCACCTCGCCGCAGGAGATACCCCCGACAGAGGGTTTACAGACAGAGGATGAGCTACCTCAACATGAGTGAGCAGCAGTGCCAAAGGAGGTTGAGACTTTCGCGAGAGGTTGCCGAGAGATCTGCGGCCTGCTGCAGCAAGACCTGGTGCCCAGAGGAACGGGTGGACACCCCTTACCAGTGGCTGTCAAAGTCACCACCGCACTCAACTTCTTTGCCTCAGGCTCCTTCCAGGGACCATCAGCAGACATCAGCGGCATCTCCCAGTCAGCCGCCCACAGTTGCATCACCCAGGTTATCAATGCCCTTTTTGCTAAGGCCCACAATTACATCCAGTTCACAAGGGATCAAGCAAGTATAACCGCCCGTTCAGTTGGATTCGCAAATATGGCAGGCATGCCAATGGTGCAGGGCGTCATAGACTGCACACATGTGGCCCTTAGGGCACCCCATCACAACCCAGCTATCTTTGTCAACCGAAAGGGCTTCCACTCCCTCAATGTACAGCTGGTGTGTAACCACAAGAAGAAGTTCTTGCATGTTTGCACCAAGTTCTGTGGAAGTTGCCATGACTCTTTCATCCTGCGGCAGTCTAATGTTCCTCCGCTTTTCAATCCACCAAACCAACTTAATGGATGGCTCCTTGGCGACAAAAGCTATCCCCTGAAGAAGTGGCTAATGACGCCAATCAGGAGGCCAGCTAACGAGGCTCAAGAGCGCTACAATGCCAGCCACACTTTGACCAGGTCCATCATAGAGCAGACCATTGTTGAAGATGCGCTTCCATTGCCTTGACTGATCAGGTGGAGCCCTGCAGCATACACCATACAGGATCTCCAGAATGGTCGTGGTCTGCTGTACACTGCACAACATCACACAGCGTCGTGGCTTGCAGCTTCCTGATGAGCAAGTGGCTCAGTTCCAGCCCTCCTCAGATGAAGATGAGGAGGAGGAGGAGGAGGATCTGGAGGAGGAGGAGGAGGATCTGGAGGAGGAGGAGGAGGAGCAGGAGGAGGTCAGAGCGCCGGTGCATTGACCAGCGGCAGCGGCATCATGCGAGCACATGGCTGCCAGGGATGCAAGGGATGAACTTATCCTGGCCAGATTTACATAGGTTGCCCAAGTTGGCACATGTCCTTGGCTCCATCCTAGGACTTCATTGACAATGGACATGACTCTCTGGCCTCCTTTCACTCAGGCCACCAACCAGACAACGCAAGTGTGGCGGTGCCCGCAATGTGGAGCTTCCTAAGGCGAAAGAACAGATGGCATAACGCCAACATTTTGGCTTCAAATCATTTTAATGCTTTCCAACAGGGATGGCATTTCATCAATACACAGAAACAGTCTCCCAATCTGCACACAGATCTGGAGGTTATATCCCTTGCCAGCTGTACCCTCACAGCCTTAGTTTCTTTGGAAGGCCTCTTCCTCCGAGATGAGTGGAAGAGCACCTCCCTGCTAGCTGTCACCCCCTCAAACAACATTTGCAGCGCCTCATCTGAGAGCCTCGGGTAGGCCCTTGCCTTGGAATTGGACATAGGTATCTCAAAAGATGTTGGAGGTGGTGCAGGAGAAGCAGAAATGCTGTGGAGTGAGCCAAGGGAGCAAGAAGCCATAAAATCAGACTGGAAAAGTGCTGTCAACAGGGACGAGTTTCAGTCCCAAAACACTAATTGAGCAAGGGCATCCCACACCTCTGAAATCAAGTGGACAATCATGGAAAAATCGCAAAATTTTGAAACCTATCAGTGGAGGCGAGTTTCAAACCCACCCAAACTGAAACCCGCCTCCATCTCGCCTCCAGTGAGAAAATCGTCCCCTTTGTCTCTGCATGTTAAAACTGGAACAACTTTCTTTGTGTTCGTAGAGGTTACAGTAAAGGGACCTATACTGAGCATGTGCTCATATTATACCAGGTCTGGGCGTTCTGATGTTGACTCTTAAGTTCAAAAGAAAAACTTTCTTCCTTTTCCCAGCATCGGTGTCTTGGTAGAGATAATGAGAAAAAAAAATCCGAAATATAAAAAAATCAGTGAAAGTGAAGCATAAAATAATGTGAATTATCAGAAATGCTGATCAGGCTTACTTTTAACTCTGGCAACTAATGGAGCAGCACCGATGATCAATCATGGAAACGTTCAAGGCTTGGAGCAGCTCACTAACAGAAAGAGGAGGAAAATAACTACATTAATATCAAACTCGATGACATCTTCTCCACACAACAATTCCTTACATTTTACAAAGGTGACAGATTATTACTTTTTAATTATTTTTTTCTGTTTTGAATCAAACTTGGAATGCAGGGCCAATGAAGGGAAAATGAATTCACAGTGATGTGATTGAAATCAATCTATAATAACAACAACTTGTATTTATATAGCACCTTTAACATAGTAAAACGTCCCAAGGTGCTTCACAGGAACGTTATCAAAAAAATTTGGCATCAAGCCACATGAGGAGATATTAGGGCAGATGACCAAAAGCTTGGTCAAAGAGGTAGGTTTTCAGGAGCATCTTAAAGGAGGAAAGAGAGGCAAAGAGGCAAAGAGGTTTAGGGAGGGAATTCCAGAGCTTAGGGCCTAGACAGCTGAAGGCACGGCCGCCAATGGTTGAGCGATTAAAATCGGGGATGCTCAAAAGGTCAGAATTGGAGGAGCGCAGATATCTCGGAGGGTAGCAGGGCTGGAGGAGATTATACAGATAGGGAGGGATGATGCCATGGAGGAATTTGAAAACATAGAAACATAGAAACATAGAAAATAGGTGCAGGAGTAGACCATTCGGTCCTTCGAGCCTGCACCGCCATTCAATGCGCTCATGGCTGAACATGCTACCTCAGTACCCCATTCCTGCTTTCTCGCCATACCCCTTGATCCCCCTAGTTGTGAGTGTTATATCTAACTCCCTTTTGAATATATTTAGCGAACTGGCCTCAACAACCTTCTGTGGAAGAGAATTCCATAGATTCACCACTCTCTGGGTGAAGAAGTTCCTCCTCAGCTCAGTCCTAAATGGCTTCCCCTTAATCTTAATCCTTAGACTGTGACCCCTGGTTCTAGTTTTCCCTACCATTGGGAACATTCTGCCCGCATCTAATTTGTCTAAACCAGTCAGGATTTTAAATGTCTCTATAAGATCCCCCCTCATTCTTCTGAACTCCAGAGGATACAAGTTCAGTTGACCCAATCTTTCTTGATATGTCAGTCCGGCCATCCCAGGAATCAATCTAGTGAACCTTCGCTGCACTCCCTCAATAGCAAGAATGTCCTTCCTTAAGTTAGGAGACCAAAACTGCGCACAAAACTCCAGGTGTGGCCTCACCAAGGCCCTGTACAACTGCAGCATCACCTCCCTACTCCTGTACTCAAATCCCCTTACTATGAAGGCCATCATTCCGTTTGCTTTCTTGACTGCCTGCTGCACTTGCATTCCCAACTTCAATGACTGATGTACCATGATGCCCAGGTCTCGTTGCACCTCCCCTTTCCCTAATCTGCCACCATTCAGGTAATAGTCCGCCTCTCTATTTTTACCACCAAAGTGGATAACCTCACATTTATCCACATTGTACTTCATCTGCCATACATTTGCCCATTCACCCAACCTGTCCAAGTCACTCTGTAGCCTCCTAGCATCCTCCTCATTGTTCACACTGCCTCCCAATTTAGTGTCATCCGCAAATTTGGAGATATTACATTTAATCCCTTCGTCCAAATCATTAATATATAATGTAAACAGCTGGGGTCCCAGCACCGAACCCTGCGGTACTCCGCTGGTCACTGCCTGCCATTCTGAAAAGTACCCATTTACTCCTACTCTTTGTTTCCTGTGTGCCAACCAGTTCTCAATCCACGTCAACACATTACCCCCAATCCCATGTGCTTTAACTTTGCTAACCAATCTCTTGTGTGGAACCTTGTCGAAGGCCTTCTGAAAGTCCAAATACACCACATCTACTGGTTCACCCCTGTCCACCCTATTGGAAACATCCTCAAAAAATTCCAGAAGATTTGTCAAGCATGATTTCCCTTTCACAAATCCATGCTGACTTGGACCTATCATGTCGCCACTTTCCAAATGGTCTGTTATGACATCTTTAATAATTGCTTCCATCATTTTACCCACGACCGATGTCAGGCTGACCGGTCTATAATTCCCTGCTTTCTCCCTCCCTCCTTTTTTAAAAAGAGGGGTTACATTGGCCACCCTCCACTCCATCGGAACTGTTCCAGAGTCTAAGGAATGTTGGAAAATGATCGTCAATGCATCCACTATTTCCAAGGCCACCTCCTTAAGTACTCTGGGATGCAGACCATCAGGCCCCGGGGATTTTTCAGCCTTCAGTCCCATCAATTTCCCCAATACCTTTTCCCGACTAATAAGGATTTCCCTCAGCTCCTCCCTCTTACCAGATCCTCTGACCCCTTTTATTTCCGGCAGGTTGTGTGTGTCCTCCACAGTAAACACCGAACCAAAGTACTTGTTCAATTGATCTGCCATTTCCTTGTTCCCCATTACGACTTCCCCTGTTTCCGACTGCAGGGGACCTACGTTTGTTTTTACTAACCTCTTTCTTTTTACATATTTATAGAAGCTTTTGCTGTCCATTTTAATTTTCTCTGCAAGCTTCCTTTCATATTTTATTTTCCCTGCCCTAATCAAACCTTTCGTCCTCCTCTGCTGAGTTTTGAAGTTCTCCCAGTCCCCGGGTTTGCTGCGACTTCTGGCCAATTTGTATGCAACTTCCTTGGTTTTAATACTATCCCTGATTTCCCTTGTTAGCCACGGTTGAGCCACCTTCCCTTTTTTATTTTTACGCCAGACCGGGATGTACAATTGTTGTAGTTCATCCATGCGATCTCTAAATGTCTGCCATTGCCCTTCCACTGATAGCCTCTTAAATACCGTTTGCCAATTTAACCTCGCCAATTCACGCCTCATACCCTCAAAGTTGCCCTTATTTAAGTTCTGGACCATGGTCTCTGAATTAACTGTTTCCTTCTCCATCCTAATGTAGAACTCCACCATACTATGGTCACTCTTCCCCAGGGGGCCTCGTACCACAAGATTGCTGATTAGTCCTTCCTCATTACACAACACCCAGTCCAGGCTGAGAATTTTAAAATCGAGGCGTTGCTTAACCATGAGCCATTGTAGGTCAGCGAGCACAGGGGTGATGGGTGAACAGGACTTACTGCGATTTAGGACACGGGCAGGAGAGTTTTGGATGACCTCAAGTTTACATAGGGATAGAGTGGAAAGCCTGCCTGGAGTGCATTAGAATAGTCAAGCCTAGAGGTAACAAAGTCATAGGTGAGGGTTTCAGCAGCTGATGAGCTGAGGCAGGGGTGGAGTCGAGCGATGTTACAGAGGTGGAAATAGGCGGTCTTAGTGATGGCACAGATAACAATGGTGGGGTGTATTATTCTGTTTGCTAATAGCATCTAGTTCAACATTAAATACATTTTTCTTTACATAATTGCATTTTTATATGTGATTCAAAACAGAACACATTTTGAAAACACATGAGATATGATTTATATCCTACATGCATGCTGAACATAACTGATTCATGGCTTCATCACATGATTTATCAGGTAAGTCCCTTCAGGGCTTGTAAGTTGTTTGGCTCTGGTCTTCATAATGCATCCTCTGCATTAATAAACTATGGCATTCAGTGAGAGTCAATCGAGAGAGCCTGACTAACTTAGGTTGTAGCTAGCGCTGGGCATTCATGCTCAATTTCTACCTTCATTTACAAACCTCAGAATAGCTATATCTGATTCCATTTCAATTGTCCAAATAGTACATGTTTGTATTAATTGAATGGCACCTTGAAACAGTTCAAAGTACATTTCAACTTAGATTACAGCACATTGAAGGAAGGTAGTGCTACAGTCAGAGTCCCACTGATTTCTGCCTTTTGAAGTCATCCTCCAGGAGAGTTTTCAGATAGAAAAGAAGACTTGCATTTATATAGCACCTTTCACGACCTCAGGACGTGCCAAAGCGCTTTACAGCCAATGAAGTACTTTTGAAGTGTAGTCACTGTTGTAATGTAGAAAACACAGCAGCCAATTTGTGCACAGCAAGGTCCCACATAATGACTGACATGAATCTTGTCATTCATGTATGAAGTAATACTGGGCGGCCTGCTGGTGGCGCTGTCCAGGGAGAGTATAAATACTCGGGCATGGGCCCAGCTTGCTTAGGACAATCCTCAACAGGAACTAGTGAAGGACACAACTAGATCTCCATGTTGAAAAACAGTTGATTAAAGCTTTGTTTAACGCTTAGACCAAGTGCCTAGTAGTTTTCTTATGTCAATGACCAGATAATCTGCTTTAGTGATGTTGGTTGAGCGGTTTTATTGGCTAGGACACCAGGGAGAACGCCCCTGCTCTTCTTCGAAATAGTGCCATGGAATCTTACCTGAGAGGGCAGGCGGGGCCTCGGTTTAATGTCTCGTCCGAAAGGTGGCACCTTCGACAGTGCAGTGTATGGCTTTAAGAGACTACTGTAGAGGAAAGGGGTGGAGAGGAAAAGGGAGATGGAAAATGGCTCTTGCATCTCATGGATGAGCCCCAGCTCTTCGTGCCTTCCACAATGACCATCCTAGCCTTGAGATCAACTGTCAATAACATGCTTAGGATAATGAACGACAAATTTTATCTGAATTAATTTTTAGCTACTAGAATTTATCCTGTGCCTCCACAGGATCTCTTCCCAGTCTTCAGAAGCAGTAGAGCAGCGCATCGAACAAACAACAAGCAAGAGAGTAATGTAACAGTGATGTTTACAGTAGGAAATCTATTATCTGACATCCTGAATTAAAAAAAATGAATCAGTCACAATCTAATGCTAAGCTATTCTTTATGTGTGTTCTTTCGTTTCTTGTAGTCTTTTCTATGGGCGCTAGCCAATCTTATTTTTTCCTGCGAAGATTCCAAAAGATTTGATTATTTTCTACTCACTCAGCTTAATAAACAGATCCAGCACTTATATAGCACTTTACTGGTTGCTATGGCTTCTTTGGATTTTCATAACTGACGCTCGAGTTTGAAAATAATTGGCTGCCATTCACGCAACTGAAAAATTACAGTCTTTGTGCAGAAGTAGATTGGTTCCTAATCTCAAGCCTACAGTTCAAAAACCCATTTGAATTGTCCTAACAATGCTTTTATCCAATTTGACTGGGACATGGGTTTCTTTTTTGATCTGCAGCTGATTTTAAACTCCGTAAGCATTGTGACTGGATTTAAAAGAACAGCCATCAAGCCAAACCTAGACAAACAAAAGTATTATATTTTTGCAATAATCTTTACAGTTAAATATTAGTATATGTAAAAGTATCCCCCCGCCCCCCACCTCTACAGCTCTTACTTTCTCTAAAATTCAGTTCTGTTCAAGATTTCAATACTGCTCCCATATCTGTGGAAGGTTTTCACACATCTCTCTCACTGTCCGAGATAGGATATAAAAGAATGCTTGTCATTTGATAGCCGATTCCTCTTTTACCTGTGACCTTTAATCTCACTTTCACACAGCTTTCCTCCCTCTCTCTATCTTATCAATCCTATTATGGTGAGGGCTCCTTCGAACTTTCCCTTTTACTCCTTCTACGCACTGTTCTACACACACTTCATCTTCCCTACATCCCTGCTTGCTGAAATCAAGACTCATTGCTAATCTCTTATTCTAATTCACTCTCCTCCAGGATCAAAACTATGGAACTCCTTACCTCTCTCAGTCTTTGATTACTAGATTGATTCCTGGGATGAGAGGGCTGTCCTATGAGGAGAGATTGTGTAGAATGGGCCTATACTCTCCGGAGTTTAGAAGAATGAGAGGTGATCTCATCGAAACATACACGATTCTGAAGGGGATTGACGGGGTAGATGCTGAGAGGTTGTTTCCCCTGGCTGGAATGTCTAGAACTAGGGGGAATAGTCTCAGGATAAGGGGTCGGCCATTTAAGACTGAGATGAGGAGGAATTTCTTCACTCAGAGGGTTGTGAATCTTTGGAATTGGAGGGCTGTGAATGCTGAGTCTTTGAGTATATTCAAGGCTGAGATCGATAGATTTTTGGACTCTAGGGGAATCAAGGGATATGGCGATCGGGCGGGAAAGTGGAGTTGAGGTCAATGATCAGCCATGATCTTATTGAATGACGGAGCAGGCTCGAGGGGCCGTATGGCCTACTCCCGCTCTTATTTCTTATGTTCTTATGTTTATTTCCCCTTCTGAGAATCTCCAGGCTAGGCGGGAAGTTCGACAGCTCTTCTAAAAGCGGAACCAGCAGAATCTTGGTAAAGGGAGGGCCAGGCAATCTGGCGGGGGGTGAGGTGGTGGGGGGAGGCCTGGAGCAACTGGTAGTGGCAGGACACAAAAATCATTTAAATAAACTTTCCTTCGATGTTTCCAGAGCGGCTTTCAAAGGCCTTTTTAAGTGGACTTTGAGGGCCACTGGTTAGTTCACTGAACTCTCAGTTCCAGTGGGCGCAGCATGTCTCTTCAGACCTCAATTTAAATGTTTATTAATGAGGTTCCCGCCTGTTTCGGTTGGGAACATTGGCCGCCTAAATTGAAGCCCGCTTGAAAGTCGAGCAGTCAGCTTTTATTTTCATCTCTTGACCATCCTGCTTATTTTGAAAAATGGGAGGGCAGTGAGCCAAAATTCACTCCCGATGATCTGAACCTAGACTAAAATATCTACAGCGCTACACCAACAGTGTGGGTTTTAGATGCCTTCCTATTTAAATCATCTTATTCATTAGAAGCGATGGAGTATCAATGTCCTTAAAAAGTGCATCTGTAATCACTTTCTTACTGTTGGAGTTGCAGATTTTGTGAAATCCTAAACACCAGAGTCTCTTTAAGATTTATTGCTATGCAGATAGAACCCATTGATGGAGTCTCGGGATGGCCAATTCCTTCACGAGCTCTGCTGACGTGAGCTTATGATTCCCATTTATTATACTTACCGTATTGAGCACCCTTGAATGGAATTATTGACAGCAACATCCATAACCTGCAATTGTTATGCTGCCCTTGTTATCCCTGCTAGATCGTGCTCGAATTGTCCTTGAGTCAGCAATGACTTTTTTCACCTATCCCCCTGAATAACTGCAGGAAGCACCTTTGTCAGAGTGCACCATATTTCTTAATAGTGCCCCTTACATTCTTTTCCAGGGTTTTACTCCAATCTTACATTGAATCTTCCATTAAATAGCCAGAATTTTAATCGGGAGGCGGGTTGGGAGCGGGGGTGGTGGGGGGTGGGTGCTAGGATGCGGTCGGGAAATCCGGGAGAACGTGTTTCCTGCAGGCCCTGCTGAATTTAACGGCAGGGCCCAATTAGCATTTCAAAGGCCTGTTTCCCACCCGCAGCCAGCCAGATGGAGAGGCTGGCTGGCGGCAGGCGGGTAGGCCTGTGGCACTAGGCCGCAGAGAGGAGGGAGGAAGGAATCGGGTGGGGGCCGGATGAGGATGTTGGGGGGTGGGAGAGAGGATCGGGGCCGGAGCACAGGGGGGTAGGGGAGCATCGGGGCTGGAGGGGGGAGACAGGGAAGGCGATCAGAGGCCTCGTTGGGGGGGGGGGGGGAAATCGGAGGCCTCGGAGTGGGGAGAGGGGGATCGAAGGCCTCATGGGGGGAGGGGAATCAGAGGCCTCGTGGGAGGTCTCCAATTGTGGGGGGTTGGTGAGGCAGGGACACTGGATCCACGAGGTAAGTGTAAAGGCACTTACCTCCTGGATCCAACAGTCCTCGCCTTACTTTAGCTGTCGGGTTCTCCGAGGCCTGAGAAACCCGACCAGCCAGAGTTAAATTTGAAATGGTGGTTAAATCTGAGGCATGTCAGCCTCATTAAAATATTTAAACGGGCGACCCGTCTCCTGGGAGCGGGATGGCTGCCCGGCCCCCACCCCCTCACACCTCTGTTAAAACCGGAGGTGGGCGGGTTGGGGTTGGGATTCAGTTTTTTAACACTTTAGCCTCTCACCTGAACCCAACCCACCCGTCTATTGGGGTTAAAACTCCCCCGCAATGTCTTTTTCCTGCCAATGAATGTGGATAACTGGAACATTTATTTAGTATTTTTTAATGCAACTTTTTATTGAAGTACTGAAGGTATTAACCTTGGTGACAATCAGAACAGTAACACTTAGATTTTTGTTTTAAGTGTTTTGTTATTCGCAGTACTATTGCTCGGCATATCCAGATAAACAGGTGTTTCATTGGTATTGCTCTTTTGCTCCTATAGACAATCAAGCTCTTTTTTTCATAGCTTTATAATATGTTTCTCATAATTCTGAGCTTCGCTTTGTAATCTTACGCAAATGCTAACACCGATGTGCTGCCATAACTACTACTGTTACTAAATTCCCATCCGTCAGCTCAGCAGCGACGATGGGGCCGGATGACTTCACTCCTCTGTTGTCGGTTCTGAACTAACCCGGCCGCTTCAGGCATCTGTATCCCCTTCTGTGACAAGTCACTTTTGACATTGTCTATCCAGGTCTTCCTTGGTCTTCCTTGGCTTCCTGTTCCATGTACCTTTGTGTGCAGGGCCATGAAAGGTATTCCAGCTGTTTCCATTCTTGAAACATGCCCAAACCATCACAATCGTCTTTCTTGGATCTTCTTTATAAGCGTTGTTTCTTGTCCAAGTCATGTTCTTATTATATTATTCTTGATTCTTTGCATCCTGGACTCAGCGCACCCAGCACCAGCGCAGAAACGCACACCTCGGCAGGGCCTTCGCAACATAGAGTAGTGTTGTCACCTGGTGTATCACAGTTCACAAGTGAGCATCAGCAGATGGTGGAGACAGCGTCAGCAGTGGAGAGTCCTCGTCGGAGGTCGCAGGACGCTTCTAGCTCTGCACAGCTGCATGTAGACGCTGAGCCTCTGGGGCCATCCAGAAAGAGAGCGGTGCTGGAACTCCAGGAACAAGTGCAGGAATCTCTGTCAGGGTTTGCATCCAGGGTAACGGCGAGTGTGGAGAGAATGGAGGAGTCCATCTCAAACATGAGCACTGCCTTTGTGGAGGCAATGACGCATGAACATGCCGCCATGGAGAGGGTGGCAACCTCCATGGAGGACATAAGTCGCCAGACTCAGGAGAACATGATGACTCTTCTAAATAGATGGTATGCTATGGAGGATAGATGGGCATCTATTGAGGAGAGACACCAGAGGTACATGGACATCCCTGTTATGAGGACTGTCAGTACAGAGCGGGTTCTCATGGCCCCACTGATGTGCAGCAAGGTGCTCTCCAGCCACTTGCTAGCAGTGAAGTGCGGGCGACCCATGAGAGGGATGTTGGTGGCAGACAACAAGGAAGTGTGGGCTCCTCTCCAAGCACTCACACAACCATGCCACTGCACCTCAGTCAGAGCCCCAGATTCCTCACCCAACTGAGATGGCCATCTCAGCCCCTGCACAGCTGCAGGAAGAGCAGACTGTGGAGGAGCTCTCCCAGGCTCCCAAACCCAGAGGACGCCCGCCAAAGGCGTCTAAGCAGGCGCAGCATCAAAGTGAGCAAGGTGCCTCTACATCTGCTGAAGCCACAGGGGAACCACCACGTAGAACCACGCGTAAGAGGAAGTTAACACACAAATAGTCACAAGGGTAGTCACTTGGGTGTTTTGTTCTGTTGTAAAGTTTCAATTGTCATCCTTTTGTGATGTGATGAAACAAAAGTGATAGCAAAGAGTTGAAATTCTGGCCTATGTGTTCTGGGAAATGGAAGTTGCACATTGAGGGCTCAGGGCGACTTGCATTTGTAATGATGGTGCTGAGAGTGATAGGAAAGCACCGTTTATTGGAGAGATGATGTGTGGCGTGTTAAGAAGGTTGTCCACACATTCATAGCCATATGCCAGCTACCTGTGGTTGAAGCGTAAGCTTACGCGAATCTGGCATGGATGAGTGCATCCCTTGCATGACGGCCAGCAATATGGTCGAGTGCTGCTGCATTGGCCACATCCGGCCCCGCAAGGCGTGCCTCCTCCTCCTCCTCCTCATCCTCCTCCTCATCCTCGGCCTCCTCCTTCTCCTACTCCTCTTCGGTCTCCTCCTCATCTTCCCCCTCTTCTTCTGAGGATGCTCTGCGCTGAGCCATTTGTTCCTCAGGCAGCACTAAGCTGCGATGTTGTGCAGGGCACAGCAGACGACGATGATTCTGGAGACCCTGGCTGGTGCGTACTGCAGGGCTCCACCAGATCTGTCGAGGCATCAGAATCGCATTTTGAGCAAGCCGATGGTTTGCTCTATGATGCTTCTGGTGGAAATGTGGCTCACATTGTACCGCTCCTCAGCCTCGTTTGATAGCCTCCTCATTGGTGTCATGAGCCACTTTTTCAGGGGATAGCCCTTGTTGCCAAGTAGCCATCTGGAAAGTTGGGTTGGTGGATGGAAGATCTGAGGCACAGTAGACTGCCGCAGGATGAAGGAGTCATGGCAACTGCCAGGGTACTTTGCGCAAACATGCATGATGATCTTCCTGTGGTTACACACCAGCTGGACGTTAAGGGAGTGAAAGCCCTTGCGGTTGCCAAATACAGCTGGGTTGTGATGGGGTGCCCTAATGGCCACATACATGCAGTCTACGACGCCCTGTACCATTGGGAAGCCAACCGCACGCACGGTTACACTTGCTTCATCCTTGGAGAAGTGGATGTAATTGTGTGCCTTTGCAAAGAGGGCAACGGTAGCCTGCGTGATGCAGGCGTGTGCGGCCGACTGGGAGATGCCGCTGATGTCTACAGCTGATCCCTGGAAGGAGCCCGAAGCAAAGAAGTTGAGTGTGGTGGTGACTTTGACAGCCACTGGTAAGGAGTGTCCACCTGCTCCTCTGGGCTCCAGGTGTTGGTGCAGAATTGCGCAGATGCCAGCGACTACGTCTCGCGGAAGTCTCAGCCTCCTTTGGCACTGCTGCTCACTCATGTTGAGGAAGCTCATCCTCTGCCTGTAAACCCTGTGTTGGGGGTATCTCCTGCGGCGAGGTGCAGCTCTGCGCTCTCTGCCCTGTGCATCATCAGGTGGCTGAGGAGAAGGTTGGCGTTCCTGCTGTTGCTGCTGCTGCTGTGCCTGGTTGCGCTGCTGCCGCGGCTGCTCTTCCTCTGATTCTGAGGACCAGGATGAGCGGGTATAAATGGTTCCCATCCTGCTGGTATATATCTCAGTCGAGGAATGGAGGTTGTTTGCGCTCAGACAAAGTGGCCAGAGGAGCTCACACTGCACATGGATTTCAGCCTCAACACTCACAAGATTAGTAGAGCTGAAAAATGTCTCCCAAACCTCAAAGCACTAAGTTGTGGCATGTGAAAGAATGAGAGATTGCAGGACCGCTTTTAAGCTGTTCGAGCAGCTGTCAACAATTCAGGTCCTCGCTCAGCCCGGCTCGATTCAACTGGTGTGTTTCTGAAGGCAGGCAGCATGCAGAAAAAGCTGCAAAATCCTAACAGGCAGTTAAAATAAGCGTATCTGGGCCGTTAACAAGCTGTTAACTGCCTTTACTGCCTCTCCCGCCGTTTGGTGTCGGGTCAGTTCGGGAGCGGCTGACCCGACACTTGCCAAAGTCGCGTGGAGGCAGGATGGTGGCGGGTTCGCAGCCCGCCCTCAATTTTTCCGATTTTCACTACTGACCCGCCTCCAAACCCGCCCTCTGAGGTCTATTAAATTCACGGCCAAAGAACCAGAACTTGCTGTCAAAATAACGTTATATTTGCGTAAATGGTACAGCAACTTCAGGCGAGGGGCAGATGCGCGGCTAAATATCAAAAAGTCGCTGTCCGAGTCGCGCCGCTCCACTGTTAGCTTCGCAAAAACATAATTTTGCTGTCTGCCTCACCACTGACATGCATTGAATGTCATTACGTTGCTGTATTTGCATGGTAGATACAAACTAAACCTGCCGCAGATATTTAGGACTAGTAATTAGTAGCGTGAATAGCCTTTTGACGACATCATAATTGTTAATTACTGCCAATCAACCTCTCTGGTACTGAAAATTAACAGGGGTGAAAATGAACTATTACAAGTGTAGAATTCCTTCAGTCTGCGAATTTTTCAGGGAGATTTTAAAAACGTCGAATTTTAAATTTCTACAGTTTTTCCTTACTTTTTCTTTCTGTCTCTTTTTTTTCCTCTTTCTTTATTTCTCTTTCTGTACCTGATTTGACATTTAATTCACCCCCCCTTTAATTCACCCTCCTTCTCAGTCCTTCTGCTGTTTATTTCATGAAACTTCAATCTCATTGGTTAAGGAGATACCCTTTTGGTTGCCCTGTTCACTCGGGTCCCGGATGCCCTGTTTTCCTCGCTGTGCCGTTATCAGCTCACACTTTCAGCAACTTTGTTGTCAAACATTTCTTGAGCTGAAGGGTGCAGGGGGCAAATCTAACTAACGACAGATGCCCGACCACAGCAAATTCTGGCCTAATGATCCAGATACTCAGTTGTCATGCACACCGCATAAGAACATTCATTAAAGATGAGCAACTAATTACCGAAGTAAGGTACCAGGTGGCTGTTGTCATTATTAATCGTTTATAGTTGCTGCAGGTGACTGGGATAACTGGAGCTCAAATTTACCTTGACATATTAATGGGCCGGATATTCCGATCCCTACGGGTGTGTACGTGCTGTGGGGGTGGGGGGTGGCGGGAGGGAGGTGGGAAGGGGAGAAGGGGGAAGGGGAAGGGGGAAGGGGGAGGTGGGAAGGGGGAAGGGGAAGGGGGAGGTGGGAAGGGGGAAGGGGGGAGGTGGGAAGGGGGAAGGGGGAAAGGGGGAGGGGGCAGTGGGGGGAGGGGGAGGGAGGGGGCAGGGGAGAGGGCAGGGAGGAGGGGAGGGGAGAGGGGGAGAGGGGAGAATGTGGGGAGGGGAGAGGGGGAGGGGGAGAGGTGACAGGGGAGGGAGGGGAGAGGGAAGGGGGAGGGAGGGGAGGTGTGGGGCTCGAACCATAGCCTCAGCGACATCCAGGTTGGGGTCCTCCATGTCATCCATTTCCACCGGTATCTTGTCTGCCGGGTTAAAAGTGAGTCCTTCCCGCAAGGCAAAGTTGTGCAATGCACTGCATACCACCACAATCCTCGGCACTTTAGATAGGCGAGTACTGCAAAGTTCCTCCCTGACCTGTCCAGGCACTGGAAGCGTGATTTCAGCACCCCTATTGTCCTCTCCGCAAATTGGCACGAGCGCATGTGAGCGTGATTGTACCGCTCCTGTGCTGCACTATTGGTCTTGTGGTAGAGTGTCATTAGCCATGGCTTTAGTGGGTAGGCCTTGTCGCCTAAGAGCCATCCAGATCCTTGCTGTGATCTGGTGAAGGAATCATTTATGTTTGAGTGCCGAAGGATGTAGGCAGCATGAGCACTCCCCCAGTGATCTACATCGATGTTCATGATCTGCCGTTGGGCATCGCAGAAGATCATCGCATTTAACGAAGGTACCCTTTCCTGTTGAGGTATATCACGGGTGCATCATTGCGTGCCTTCAGTGCCATGTGTGTTCCATCGACGGCCCCCTGCACTTTGAGGAAGCCAGCGATCCCATGGAATGCGATGGACCTCTCCCTTTGCCACGCTGGGGACATGTCACAGGTGATGAAGTCAGAAGCCTTGTGGAATATGCCATCCATGACCTGGTGAATGCAGGCCCCTGTGGCACTCTGGGTGATGTTGCACACGTCACCAGTGCCTGGCTGAAATGACCCACATGCATAAAATTTGGAGGCTGTAGCTACCTTCATGGCCACTGACAAGGCCCTGTGGGAATTAGAACCAAGGTTCCCTTTAATTTATTTTGGGGTGTGCGGCCCCTTTAAGGGGCTGCGCGGCACATTCAATATACTGCGCATGCGCAGTTTTTCCTATTTAAAATCCGGTGAGCCAGCTGCGCGGGAGCTGCAGAACGCTGCACGGCTGCGCAGCTTAAAGGGAACATTGGTTAGAATGTGGCTGAAGGTTATCTTTTAGTATTACTAAAGCATAGCCTCCTCACGAAAGCATAACCTCCTCTCACACAGCTCCTCCGACATCACCTGGAAAGACAGCATCTCTCTTTAGACTCTCTGGGGCTCCTCCTGGTGAGTCTCTGGGTATGGTGACTGACTTTTTGTTGTTGTTCCCTATGTCGGCCTTCCATGCTGTACAGTAAAAACATAATCAGTGGGATGCCAAGTGGAAAAGGCACTTTAGTTTCACAGGCCACTTTAAGCACTTGTAGGGTCGTTGATGACACATAAATGTCACACTTGTACACGAATCATAAAAAGTTAACAAGCAGGTACAGCAAGCAATTAGGAAAGCAAACGGCATGTTAGCCTTTTTTACAAAGGGATTGGAGTATAAGAATAGAGACGTCTTACTGCAAGTATTTTGGGCCTTGGTGAGACCACGCCTGGAGTACTGTGTACAGTTTTGGTCTCCTTACCGAAGGAAGGATATACTTGCCTTAGAGGGAGTGCAACAAAGGTTCACTAGACTGATTCCTGGGATGAGGGGATTGCCCTATGAGGAGAGATTGAGTAGACTAGGCCTATATTCTCTAGAGTTTAGAAGAATGAGAGGTGATCTCATTGAAACATGTAAAATTCTTAAGGGGCTTGATAGGGTAGATGCTGGGAGGCTGTTTCCCCTGGCTGGGGAGTCTAGAACTAGAGGTCACAGTCCCAGAATAAGGGGTCGGCCATTTAGGACTAAGATGAGGAGAAATTTCTTCACTCAGAGGGTGGTGAATCTTTGTAATTCTCTATCCCAGAGGGCTGTGGATGCTCAGTCGTGGAGTATAATCAAGACAGAGATTGATACATTTTTGGATACTGAGGGAATCAAGGGATATGGGGATAGTGCGGGAAGGTGGAGTTGAGGTAGGTGATCAGCCATGATCTTATTGAATGGCAGGGAAGGCTCGAAGGGCCAAATAGCCGACTCCTGCTCCTATTTCTTAAGTTCTTCTAAATGTGAAAAAATCTGACACCTTGAGTCTCGTAGACATTTCTACAAAGAATCTCTGACAGCTAAAAAGCTCACTCTGTCTGAATCGAGGCATAATTAAATATGAGCGGGCCTTAAATGGCGCCAAGACAGGCTTCTTGCGTCACTTAAGGCAAGCCCTAACTTTATGTGGTGCATTTAGTTCGTATCTACCGCAAAAATACAGCAACTTCACGTCATTCAATGCATTTCAATGGTGAGGCAGACAGCGAGATGCTTGTTTTCGCGAAGCTAATGGCGGAGTGGCGCAACTTGCAGAGCTACTTTGGGTTTTCCGCGTTTTACTGCGCATCTGCCCCTCGCCTGAAGTTGCTGTACCATTTGCGCATGTATAACGGTGAGAGCCATTAGCCATACCATTATTTTGACTGCAAAATCTGGGCCAAAGTCTTGTTGAGACTCTTTTGGTCTCCGGAGGTATATTCAGCAGTATTTATAACTGTGGTACAGGGGGATTTTATCCCCCTGCCTAAGTTCTCTGAATTTTAATGATAAAAGGGCCATATTCTGCCTTATTTTTTTTTAAATGAGAGAATTGCCCATTTTTCTTTCTAATTTATGATCTATAATGAAATTGCAAGAACGTATGTATGCTCTTGAAGATGCGATCCCTGAGACGTTAATGAATAAATAACTCAATGTAAATAGTTGCCGATCACGATGCACTTCTCAAGCAGCTGATGAGCTACTTAATTAGTATAAATGTCAAAAAGTTCATTACTCTAACTGTGGAATGCACAATTACTGTGGTAAATGGTTCAATAAAAATTGGAAAAAATTCCGATTTACCCGCTGTAGTGACAGTCGGAACTTTCTTCTCAAAGAATAGTTTGAAGTGCAGTGATCTATTATTGCATTATGATATTTGAAAACCAAATAAATTCTAAATACACAGGGGTAAGAAAGACTTGCATTTATATAGCGCCTTTCACGACTACAGGACGTCCCAAAGCGTTTTACAGCCAATGAAGTACTTTTTTGAAGTGGAGTCACTGCTGTAATGTGGGAAACGCGGCAGCCAATTTGAGCACAGCAAGCTCCCACGAACAGCAATGTGATAATGACCAGATAATCTGTTTTAGTGATGTCGATTGAGGGATAAATATTGGCCAGGACACTGGGGATAACTCTCCTGCTCTTCTTCGAAATAGTGCCGTGGGATCATTTACGTCCACCTGAGAGAGCAGACGGGGCCTCGGTTTAACGTCGGGGAATCATTACTGGTGAGATATCCTGAAACATGGAAATTACCTAAGCCCCTCCCCTAAGGTTGGTGTGTGGGTGAGGGTGGGGAGGGGGTGGTGATGAGGTTGGTGAAGAGGGTGGTTCTTTTGGCTGCCAGTGGACCTGGAGGAACCCTTTACCCCTCCGTACTGTCCTCCGAGAGCCAAGAATTTTGGGGCCGTGTTTTTATTCCCCTTCTGCTGGGGGGACTGACAGAACACGAGCAGCCAAAAAGAATTTCAAACCAACTGGTTTAATTCGTATCTGTTATCCTCCTTGCTCATTGTTTTATTGGTCGTTGTGTGCTGACAGCTGATTGTTGTTTGGGTAGTTTCTCTTCCCTCTTTTCATTCATACAATAATTGTCTGTTTAGTTGTGATTTGTTGCTTTCAACAAGTGTGTGCTACAGAGATAGCTAAAGGGAAGGAAGTAGAATGTGATGTACAGTACAAAAACACTACACCGAACTCTATTACAAAAGGCAAAATACTGCGGATGCTGGAAATCTGAAATATAAGCAGAACTGACGAAAGGTCACAGACCTGAAACGTTAACTCTGTTTCTCTCTCCACAGATGCTGCCTGACCTGCTGAATATTTCCAGCATTTTCTGTTTATATAACACAGAACCCTATAATCTCCTCTCCCGATGTTGGCAAACCTTTATTTTGAACAATCGTTATCTTTGAGTGAGTTTTTTTTGTGTTTATAAAGATGAGTGGCACCGGGGGCTTTAGTAGTGTTTTAGCCATTGCTGCTAAATATTCGTCTGGTTCAAAGCAAATTTATGGCGGTCTATCTAACCAAGTACCTTTTATCTGCTGCTCTTATCTGGACTGCTTCCCATAGTTACTAAGTGATCTTAGAATTGTCACGCAGGGAATAAAGTTTACTGAATCACATTTGTTTTAAGTGAGAAAAGGAATTAACAGTTAGAACTCTTGCTCGGACAATCTTCATTCACTTGGCATCGCAGCCTCTACATTGGAATGGAAGAATTATTTGTGTGTGAAGCAGCTTGCTATTCCCCTGAATTAGTGCATTAGAAGTTAACAGAGCAAAGTTCATTGACCAAGAAAGAACATGCTCTTTTGTTTCCAAGGAGAGGGGTAAGCTTCATGAAAACTTATTTGGAAAATAGTTTTTTTTTTGCTAACACGTGATTTGACAAATTGCACTCAAATCGATCATCATGTCACTGAAATAGATCATCATGCCACTGAAATAGATCATCATGCCACTTGTGCGTGACATAATCCTGATGAAAGTAATATGAAGCTTTCCATGAAGATAATGTCCCTTTAAGTGGAGTGTCCCTTTAAGTGGAGTAGCCTATACAAACAACTTACATTTATACAGCGCTTTTAATGTAGTAAAACACCCCAAGATGCTTCACATGAGCATTATCAGGCAAAATTTGACACTGAACCACATAAGGAGATATTACGACAGGTGATACAAAGTAGATAAATTTTAACTGATTTATATCTAAATTCACATTTAGTGACAGGTGTCAAAGTAAAGAGTCTTCTTTGAAATACTTATCCCTGAATATTATCCTGTTTCAGTTGCATTGTAATTTCAATCTGAGTGACTATGGATTCAGGATAATACCCAACGTACACATGTCGGGGAAATGTGTATCAGAACTTTCAGCTTTGCAACAAACAATGAGTATGAATGGTCAACATTAATACCCTTGATACTCTTGGTGAGAAAATCGATTGTGGTTTTACAAAGTATTTACAGCACGGAAACTGGCCATTCGGCCCAACAGGTCCATGCCGGTGTTTATGCTCCAAACAAGCCTCCTCCCACCCTTCTTCAACTAACCCCATCAACATATCCTTCTATTCCTTTCTCCCTCATGTGCTTATCTAGCTTCACCTTAAATGCATCTATGGTAGTTACCTCAACTATTCCTTGTGGTAGCGAGTTCCACATTCTAACAACTCTCTGGTTAAGAAAATTCTCCTGAATTCCCTATTGGATTTATTAGTGACTATCTTATATTTATGGCCCCATGTTCTATGGCACTCACCCGCAAGTGGAAACATCCTCGCTACATCTACCCTATCAAACTCTTCCATAATATTAAAGACCTCTATCAGGTCAACCCCCTGTCTTCTCTTTTCTAGAGAAAATAGCCCCAGCATTTTCAATCTTTCCTGGTAGTTATAACCTCTCAGTTCTGGTATCATTCTAGTAAATCTTTTTGGCATCTTCTACATTGCTTCTATATCCTTTTTATAATATGGAGACCAGAACTGTACACAGTACTCCAAGTGTGGTCTAACCAAGGTTCTATACAAGTTTAACATAATTTCTCTGTTTTTCAATTCTATCCCTCCTGAAATGAACCCCAGTTTCTGAATTGTATCCCCTAATGTCGCAAATGCTTCCAATAAATAATATATAAAGCTTAATTTCCAATCCAAATATTTAGGCTGAGTGAAAAGATTCTCTTGTGATGTCTGCTGTATTACTTCTGATGCGGAGATGCCGGTGTTGGACTGGGGTGGACAAAATTGAGAGGTCGCACAACACCAGGTTATAGTCCAACAGTTTTATTTGAAATCACAAGCTTTCGGAGCTATCGATCGCCCCTTCCTCAGGTGAACTACTTCACCTGAAGAAGAGGCGATCGATAGCTCCGAAAGCTTGTGATTTCAAATAAAACTGTTGGACTATAACCTGGTGTTGTGCGACCTCTCAGTATTACTTCTGGCCAGACCTGGGTACTTCTGTGCAGACAGCAGTCTGGCAGCATTATCACCCAACATCAAAAGTTGTGCATTTCCCAACCTGTTTTTGACCTTGATAAATACACCTTTAACACTTTAAAAATATTATTGAGAAACCTAGCTGAACGGCCAAGGCCCACAGCACAAGGTATCAGATTGAGGTTAAATTACAAGCAGTGATTCGGTGACACCATGTTTGGCTTTTAAAAGCTTGTAGATTCCTGGAGGAAGGGAAGAGGGAAGGCGGTACGAAGTTTTACCATGACTGTTCTCCTTAAGGCTCAGTAGGTAATAGTGGTAGATAACTGAGTCACACAGGCCAGAAGTTCCCAGGTTTGATTCCTGAACTGCGCTGAGTTAGCTAATCTCTGCCTGGAGGGTGTCTCTAAAGTGGCCTTGAAATCCGAAAAAGAAAAAGTTCCTCAGCTTTGAGACTCTGAGGGAGAACGGGTATGAGCAGGAGCCATTGCAGTGATGCTTGATCTCAGCATAGTGAGGACACAGGGAGGAGGAAGAGTATGTGAAATGGAATATTTGGAGCTTAAGAGGAAATTAAAGGAAAGTACAGAGCAATGACTGCAGTAGTATCAATGATGTCAGATTTTGAAGATTACCTCACTTTGAGTCATTATTATTAGCACACAATAAACACAACTATAGCGCTGTGGGAGTACCTTCACCACACGGACTGCAGCGGTTCAAGAAGGCGGCTCACCACCACCTTCTCAAGGGCAACTAGGGATGGGCAATAAATGCGGGCCTTGCCAGCGACGCCCACATCCCATAAACGAATATAAAAAAAAGCTAAACTACTCATCAGGAAATACAAAATAGTCCCAGACCAAGAACATCATCTGGGCAATAATTAATTCATATCTTCTTAATTCTAATGTTGCAGTTTTATATTGAACCTCATGCTTATTATTTCGACATTGGTTTAACCATTGCATACTTTAAGCCATTAATATTTATGATGACAACACAGTTGATTTTTTTGAGTGGTATCTCCCGGATGAAAACTTGTTGCTATGATACAGACCTCCAAAAGTAATTCAATAATGAAGGAGTTATGCTCGTAGTCATATTACTGAATAAGTCCTTGAAAGATCATCCATTTCTTTGCTGTGCAGCAGTTGGATTTCTCAAAGGCCAACATTCAACGTCAAGATTGGCTAGCACAAAATAAGTTCCCCCTCTTAATTAACTTCTTACTGTGTAACTAATGCTATGTGCTAATAAAATGCAGAGATTATTAAAGTCTAGCTTGTTAATCCTTACATGATTATAGTGAAATGCAAAATGCTTCCTTTTGAGAAGGTTCTTGTGTGTCTGGTCAGGTCTCTAATGACATAAGGCAGTTATCAGGGATTTTTTTCAATCAGCACTCTTGTGATAGAACTATGTGGCAGTGCATGGAAATAAAGGAGAGGCAGGCTTTGACTATAATAGACAAGTAGACAGAGCTTTTTAATAAGTAGAACTGTCACAGTAATCTTAAAGTATCAAATGTTGCTTTCAACTGCGAAAAAGCAACTGCAAAAAGAAGAAATTAAAGATATAGCATCTGTTTTGGTTGGAAGGAGTTTTCATCGTCCTACTCAGCCTATTGTAGAATGATAGATCAGCCTATTTTGCTGAACAGAATGTTTTGTACAAAAGTTTTGCCTCAGATCTCTAAAATATACTGTTGGCTCCCAAATTGAAATTTGATGATGGAATATATTTCATTTCTTGACGTTTAACCCTTTGACCATCAGTGGGTTCAAGGAAATTTATATCTTCCTAGGCTAACCACTTCTGTATGTTTTTGACTCAATCACTGCTACTAACAATTGTGCTAATGTTGCAGTAATAAATCTACTCAAAGGAATAGCTTTATTACTGTAACCTTAATCCCAAACTATCAAGGTAAACACCCAAAAACAAAATTTGATATATGAGCCGATTCAGTGATGTCGTGCTCAGGGAGCGGCCCTCCTGCCCAGGGCTAGCGAAGCCTGTAGAGCCTAGGCAATAGGCCTGAGAGCTTAACGCCTGATTCCATGGCAGAAGCTTTGACTATTTTTCAAGCTGTGCACGCTGGCATCATTAGACCCACAAAAATATTGAAATGAATGGTAATCAGTCCCACAACGAATTGCTCCTGCAAGTTCTTTACTTTTTCTTTCCTCTCATTACTCATTCGCTGCCACCTCCACTTGACCTTCCTCATTTGCACTCGATAATGCTTCAACAGATGTTTCCTCCTGGATCAATCTATCTGATTACCTCAAAATGGATGTTTCTGTGCTGGATTAACAGAATTAGTGTCTGCCTTTATGTGCAATCATGAGATTGAGCAAGAGACACAAAATGAAGAAATGGAAACACAGTGAAACATTATATACATATAAATCAACTCCAAAATCTTCATCTAGGCTGACACTTCAGTGCAGCACTCCGTCGTGCTGCACTGTCTGAGGTGCCATCTTACAGATGAGACATTCAATCGAGGTCACATCTGTCCTCTCAGGTGGTTGGAAAAGATCCCATGGCACTATTCAAAGAAGAGCAGGGAAGTGCTCCCAGTTGTCCTGGCCAATATTTATCCCTCGGCCATAATCACTAAAACAGATTATCTGGTCATATCTCTGATTGCTATTTGTGGGACTTTGCTGTGCACAAATTGGCTGCTGCGTTTCCCAACATTACAACAGTGACTACACTTCAAAATCACTTCATTGACTGTGAAGCGCTTTGGGACGTCCTGAGGTTGTGAAAAGTGATATATAAATGCAAGTTCTATATATGTGTCTACAAATAGCTATGCAAGTAAAGAACTGAGAAGGCCAGTGTGTGTTTGTGATTCATTCCGATGATCCTTCATTTTGTGTAATTACATGTGAGAATTTTTCCCTCCTTGTAAAAAAATAGATGTCATCACGTCAGTTTGAGTTGATTAGGAGCCTTTTGATACTGAAGAATAATATACATGCGACATTGCGTTAGATGTCTGGAGCTGAAGGCACAAATAATAGAAAAGTAATTTGTACATTATTATTTCTGAATGTGGCAAAGCACAAGGATCATTTTCAAAAACTTCTGATAAAAGGTTTTGTTCAGAACTGTAGCATTCTGACACTACAAATGAGAAATCATCTGAATTCCAAATTCCAAATATTCTAATGTACTAGGAACATAGGAACAAGAGTAGGCCATTCAGCACCTCGAGCCTGTTCTGTCATTCAATTAGATCATGGCTGATTTGCATCTTACCTCCATCTACCCACCTTGGTTCCATAAACCTTAAACACTTGACTAAAAAAACTAGGTTTTTTTTACAAAATAAAACATTGCTGCCCTCTGGGTGTGTGAAATCCTTCATTGGGATGCTGGAATCATACAATGGTTGAGGATTGTATAAAGCATCCCCAATAATGAATAACAGTGCTACAAGGACATTAGTTGCATTGTTACCAGTGCTACAAGGACATTATTTGCATTGTTACCAGGGCATTTGCTGAATTGTATTATAGGATACTGGTTGGATGGAAGTATTTAAATAAATAAGTTTTAAAATGGCTCTCAGGAGATAGCCTCTATGGTCAAATAGCAAGCCGACATTCACTGTCACATGAAGCGTGGTTACTTGGGGAGCCAAGGTCTTGTAGAACTGTTGGTGCCTGTAGAACTGTACTATAGCCAGATACACAACTTCAGGAGAGGAGGAGAGAAAACTGGTTGAAAGAAAAGACTCCCACTACCTATGGGGAGTAGCCCCAGCAAAGACCATGGCCAATTCCTGCTGATGGTGGACTCACACAGCAGAAAATAGATATCAAGGTGGCCAAATTCTGAGGAAACATAACTGAATAAATTCCCATAGGGGTACATCTTCATCTTCAGTAGTCCTAGTACAGAGCTTCATGCACTGGGAATGTACATTAGAAATTTGGGGCATGTGTCTCCCATGATTAGTGCTGAAGATGAACATTTACCTCATAGTCATAGTAAACTGCCATTGATTTGGCAACTGTAATATAAAATATTTAAACCCTGCCCCCAAACACAAGATTTCATTATTAGTTTTGGTTAATGACAATTGAATCTAAGCCCTCTTACAAATGAATAATTCCTGATACTGTCACTTTGATGTAATCTGCTAAACATTGAAGTACAGTGGGGAACAATTACCTTTTTATTACTTCTTAGTTAATAATCAGTTTCCACTTATATGATAATTAGTTTCTGTGCAGCAGCTAGGTTGTTGATTAATTATGCATTATGATGCACAATTAATCACAATGTTTTCTAATTATCGTACTCTAGAGATTTTGTTTGCACCATATGTTGCATTGAAAAGAGACAATTTAGCATTTTAAACAGAGAGCTCATCAAGTTTCAAAGCAGATTTAAGAGAATCGGGAGAAATACAGGATGCACCATGCTAAAGGGACATTTTCCTGAAATTTGCTTCCTCAATTCAAAGAATTAAACATTGGTTCATTTTAGTATAAGATTAGGTAAGGATAATCTTCTGTTGCCTGCTTCTAATGAAACTCATAGGGCTAGAAATCTGGTTCCATAGCGCGCGAGTTTTCAGTGCTATGCCTGCCTCTTTGTGATGAAAATGGCGTCGACCAGCTGTGCGTGCACACTTCTGGTGTGTGCCACACTGGACGCCATCTTGGTGAGGGTGTTAGCATCGGCGCTGGGAGCGTGCGCCAGAAGTATGTAGAGTAGGCAGATTGTGAAGTCAATTGACACCAGCGCTGCCATTTATGTCCTCAAAAATGAGAAGTCGCACAACACCAGGTTATAGTCCAACAGTTTTATTTGAAATTACGAGCTTTCGGAGCTCTGCTCCTTCTTCAGGTACAGGTACAGTGAGGGAATACAAATCGATTACACAGTATATTTATGTCCTCAACGTTGGAGCTAACACCCTGTCTTAATGTCGCACAGCTGAACATGCACTCAGCAGCAGAAAGGACCCCCCCCCCACCAGCAATATTTAAAGGGGTCAGCAACCATGCTAAGGTAAGTTGCTAATTAATTTCTATTGGCTCTGTGTATGTTTATGGAACTGTTTGGAGCTTTCTAGAGTTATTTAACATTGGTGAGGTGACACGGAGTGCAATTGGAGAAGGTTGTTTTTCAGTCTTTGAGCCACCACGACAAACCAGAGGGTGGCTACTGAGCGACAAGGGCTATCCACTGACCACCTGGCTCATGACTCCACTCTGCAACCCAACCACACGTGGGCAGCATGGGTACAATGAGAGCCATGCTGCCACATGGAATCTGATAAAGCAGACCGTTGGCGACCTTAAACAATGCATCCACTGCCCGGACAGCTCTGACGGACCCCTGCAGTACTCACCAGAGCGCGTTTCAAAATCCGTTGTGGTCTGCTGCACACTTCACAACCTCGCCATCATGAGGGCACAGCCCTTGCCATCAGGCATACACCGACCAACTGAGGAGGAGGAGGAGGAAGCAGAAGCAGAAGAGGAGGAGGAAGCGGAAGAGGAGGAGGCAACCCAGGCAGCCTATTTTAGCCCGGGCTGTCTGTGATTGACTCAACCGACTGCGGTACCACTGAAGGCAACCCCATTCCCCATTCAACAATAGTCCCACACCTTCCCTTCCCTCTGTTACTGACCAGCACAGCATCCTCTTGGGCACAAAGCTAAAATGAAAGCCACCACAAAACAATCATTCCAAACATAATTTATAAATGATTCAATCCAATACTATGTAACAAAGTCAACTAATCACCCTTGTGCACTCTCTTAGTGCCTGTCTTTAGTGTGCCTTTGCCTGTCCTAGTGCTCCTACAAAGTGCTATCCCACTGGCTGCAGCATGGCTGGTGGAAGGGTGCTGACTTTCAGTGAGGAAGACTGCAGATGGCCTTGGAAGACGACCTCGATAGGCTCTGGGCCTAGAAGGCCCGGCTGTGGACTGCACCACCTCGGCATAGGCGGCAGCAGTCTGGGCTGGCTGGCTGATGTGCAACAGCAAGGGCACTGGCGGAGCGGCAGTGGTGGGAGCACGAATGCTGTCATCCTGAGAGAGGACAGCAGGTTTGTTCTCCACGGAGTCACAGCCACTCCCCCGGGGCGGCGCCTCAGCATTCCTGGTAATCTGTTGGAGGTAGATTACTGGACTGCTGTGACACCCTGTAAGCCCCTTTCCACAGTGGTAAACCCAGCCACGATGGCAGCAGTCTGAGCTTACGTGGCAGCAAGTTGAGCCTGCATGAGAGAAGTCTGAGCTTCCACTGCAGCACTCAGACATTGGGTGGCTTCTGCTTGTGCTGCAATGGAAGCTGAGTCACATCCATCAGACTCCCAATCATGGTTGGGTATACAAGTGCGCTAATGAAGTTGGCCAACATTTCCACGCTGGAAATCATGGGCTTCAAGCTCTGCGCAAAGCCCTGTGCAAGGTTGGTGCCGGACTCCTCCCTGCTCCTTGACACTGCACTCAGGCTTTCTGGATGGCCTGCCAATGCACCCAGGATTTTGTTGTGCATACTCATTAGCGTTCTTCTGTAGGTCGTCCCATCGAAGTCCTCATCTGAGTTCTCTGCAGCAGAACTCGTGTGTAACCTCGCCCTCCGGGGAGCTGGCACTTGCACTACGCTTTCCCCCTGCCCTGGCTGCAGCCCGCTCGTACCCGGTGACTCACCACATGCAGATCCCGCCTCAACGCTATCCACTAAATTATGCGCAATATCAGTATCTGAGCTGGTGGCTGTAAGTGTCAGATCGAGTAACAGTGTTTCTTCTTCATCATCACTCTCCTCTCCCTTTTCTTCTTGCACCACTTGCTGGGCAGGTTTGATTTCTTGGGTCTCTGAAATGAGAAAGGCACAAGGGTAGGGTTGTGGTGAGGGGAGGCGGTGAGGGGGGGGAGTGGAAAGCAAGGTGTGCATGCTTACACCATGTGCAGCTTATAAATCAGAAGAGATTGTGGGATGAGGGGGAAGTGGGATGTGAGAAAGAGGATTAGGTATGAGGATACCCTCATCTTGGATTGCCTCAGCCCCCCCCGCTGGCCATGGGCTCAGCGTTTGTCCTCCCAAGAATGGCCAGCACCGTCTCCTCCATGGGGGTAAGGTTATGCAGGCACGCCTGTCCCCCACCAGTTATGTCCTGCTGGCGCAGGTTATAAGCCACCTTGGCCTGCAAGAGAAAGGGAAATGTGACAGTGAGTGTGGTGCAATGTGTTTGGGCGATATGCCTGTTATGGTTGAATAGCTGGCAGTGTGTGCAAGCTGTGAGATGTGGGTGTGAGGCTTGCAGCAGTGGTAAGTGGGTGAAGGTGAGGTGAAGCTATGAATGTGAGGTATGAGTCGTGTTTGGTAGAGATTGTTGGTAGGTGAGTGATGGGGGAGTGGTGCATTGAACAGTGTGTGAGGCTAGTGGTGCAGATGGTGGGATATGGCATTTGAAGATGAATTCACTGACCTTGACCATTCGTGTGAGCTCATTAAACTTCTTCCTGCACTGCAGCCACGACCTCAGGTCTAAACTGCTGGCATTCACCACAGCAGCTATCTGCTCTCTTTGGACTCTGAATATTTTTTGTTGGACCTATGCTCAGATTTAATGGATGGTTAAATTGAATTGAACGTTTAATTGCTGAAAGTGAATTATAGAAGTTGCATTTGTCACTACAAGGAGTTAGCAGGATAGAAGCTGAATATGATTGAATGAAAAGTCTTTAGATACTAGCTACTGTATATTGCTCAATATCCCGGGAAAGTTTACAATAAGCAACATATGATCGCCCTCTTTACACAGACAATGAGTAGTGAGTTTAAGACTGCCCAAATTAATTATCTGCTTTCAGCCTAACTTTGCAAAGATCCTTACATACTATTACTTTTAACTAAATATTGCATATTATTTTTAACTTATAAATTAAGTTTATCAAATTTTTCTTCAGAGTGCAATTGTTCTAGACACAAAAGGCATCAAGGGGTATGGGGAGAGAGCGGGAATATGGTATTGAGATAGAGGATCAGCCATGATCATATTGAATGGCGGAGCAGGCTCGAAGGGCCGAATGGCCTACTCCTGCACCTATTTTTCTATGTTTCTATGTATCTATGTTATGTTCTGAAATGTCATGTAATTTTTTTCTGTGGGAATTCCCATGTTTTCTTTTGTCATCTTCCCGTATCTTGATTCTGACAAGCCCTGATGTGTAACACCAAACTCAGTATGCAGCATTAAATTGGACTTGAGGGGGTAAAGATAAGGGGCATATCGGGGGAGCAGCCAGGATTACATAGGATATATAGGGCACAGAAACAGGCCATTCGGCCCAACCAGTCCATGCCAGCGTTTATGCTCCACTCGAGCCTCCTCCCGTCTTTCCTCATCTAACTCTGTCAGCATAACCCTCTATTCCCTTCTCCCTCATATGCTTGTCTAGCCTCCCCTTAAATGCATCTATACTATTTGCCTCAACCACTCCCTGTTGTAGCGAGTTCCACATTCTCACCACTCTCTGGGTAAAGAAGTTTCTTCTGAATTCCCTATTTGATTTCTTGGTGACTATCTTATATTGATGGCCTCTAGTTTTGTTCTTCCCCACAAGTGGAAACACTCTCTCTGTATCTACTCTATCAAAACCTTTCATAATTTTAAAGACCTCTATTAGGTCACCCCTCAGCCTTCTCTTTTCAAGAGAAAAGAGACCCAGCCTGTTCATCCTTTCCTGATAGGTATACCCTCGCATTTCTGGTATCATCCTTGTAAATCTTCTCTGCACCCTCTCCAGTGCCTCTATATCCTTTTTATAATATGACGACCAGAATTGTACGCAGTGGTCTAAACAAGGTTCGATACAAGTTTAGCATAACTTCCCTACTTTTCAATTCTATACCTCTAGAAATAAACCCTAGTGCCTAGTTTGCTTTTTTATGGCCTTGTTAACCTATGTTGCTACTTTTAGTGATTTGTGTATTTGTACTCCGAGATCCCTTTGTTCCTCTACCCCACCTAGACTCGCACCCTCCAAGTAATATGTGACCTCCCTATTCGTCCTACCAAAAATGTAATACCTCACATTTATCTGTGTTGAAATTCATTTGCCAACTATATGCCCATTCTGCAAGTTTATTAATGTCCTCCTGTAATTTGTTGCAGTCCTCCTCAGTATTGACTATCCTCCCCAATTTGGTGTCATCCGCAAATTTAGAAATTGTATTTTTGATTCCAAGGTCTAAATCGTTAATATAAATTGTGAACAGCAGTGGTCCCAGCACTGATCCTTGTGGAACACCACTACCCACCTTCTGCCACTCTGAATAGCTAGCCTTTACCCCTACTCTCTGCTTTCTGTCTTGAAGCCAGCTAGCTATCCAACCTGCTACTTGTCCCCTGACTCCACATTCTCTGACCTTATTCATTAGTCTATTACATGATCCCTTATTGAAGGCCTTTTGAAAATTTAGATAAATTACATCTAATGCATTACCCATTGTCTACTCTCTCTGTTACCTCTTCAAAAAGTTCAATGAGGTTGGTCAAGCAAGACTTTCCCTTTTGAAATCCATGCTGACTATTCATTATTGGGCCAGATATTCCTATCCCTACGGGTGTGTACGCGCTGTGTACACACCCGTAGGGACATCAGAAATGCCGGTTTCAGGCATGTGCTGAAAACCGGCATTTCCGATCTGTCAAGAATGCTCGACAGATCGGACGCCTGCCCTGGAGAAGGGCCTCTGCGGGCGGATAGTTCCGCTTTCTGGAGACCCTCCGTCTGCAGAAAACCCTTAGAATTCTTACGCCTGGTAAAAGCAGGTGTAAGGCCTGCTTTTACCAGGATAAGAGTTGAAAAAAAGTTTTTAAAATTTAAAAAAAAATCACTCATTTATCATTTAAAAATACTTTAAAACAGGTAAGTTTATTTTTAGCCCCGTAAAAAACTTTAATTATTTTTTCAAAAAATTAAATTTTTGTTTAAAATATTTAATTTATTGTAATTTCAACTAATTTTAAAAATGTGATTTAAAAAAAAAATTATTTAATGTTTAACGTGTTTTTGGGGTGATCTCCATTCATATATTTGACAGGTCTATCTGTCAAGTGTATGAAGGGAGATTCCCTTCTTTGCTTGGCTCCCCATGGCCCACGTGATCCCAGGGACGCTTGTGAACTGCCTGCGCCTCTGGGATACCTGGGCCCTGCGCACTTGGAGTTGGAGAGGCCCAGGAGCGGAACTATACGCACCTCGGGAGCCCTCAGGTAAGTGCGTAGATTTTTTCCAGATCGGAGGCCTCCGCATGTGGGAAGCCTCCAATCAGAAAATACGGCCCATTATATTTTTGGCTTCTAGATGTTCTTCTATTTCCTCCTTTAGTAGAATGGAAGAGAGTAGAGATTTTTCTGGTTACAAGGACATCCAAGATGGAGATGAGAGAATGGCTCAGCAGATTGACAGTTGCAGAAATATGGAGGACCAAAGCTGAGCATTTGGGAGTTTGAAAGTGCAGTTGTTAATGACTTGGGAGAGTTTTTTTCTGGGGGTAGACACAGAAGGAATAGTAAACTTAGCTACTCCTGCTGTGTTTCCACTATCCATCTTAGAGCTCAGGCCCACATCACTGAAAATTCATCTCAGATTGACTACAAACTGGTTCCAAAGGCCAGATTTTCCAGCTAATCAGGTGTCAGGTCATATAATTTAAAATGTCTGTCATTATTAGAATGAACACATCACAGTTCTGGCACACGTTGTGAGTTGACATTGAAAGATGAAAGCCCAATTAAATTTCTTATTGATTTCCCAGCAAAGTGGCATCTTAGAATGTGTTCTCTCATTGGCGGAGGTTCAAGAATTAATGGACCAATTGAGAGGCATGAAGCCTCATTCTACCATTTCATGGCACTGTGTTATTGGTATATCAATGAGCAGTATCATCTGGTGGATTTAGCAAAATGTTTTATAACATTGGAATTGAGGGGAAAGCCAAACAAATTGGGATTAAAGAATGATTAAATTTTACTTGTCCACTCAGTCAAATTTAAAAGTCAATTCGTCACATGCTTTCCTTCTCTTCCAGGTGAGAAAAAACAGTGAACAGCTTGTCTACTGTAGTGCGCTCTGGGACTTTTGCCAAGCTGTGTCCTGGCCAAATTTTAAATTACACTGGAACCCTGCTATGTGGAATCGTTTTTAGGCGCAGAAAAATACATTTCTGTATAATCAGCCTTGTATGCAATAGAATATATATGTCAGGAAAGAAAGAAAATAAATTGGGACTTGGTAGCAATTTATTTATTTTACATCAAGAATCTGCATAGATTTGCACAATGTGATCTACATGGCATTGCTCTTTACTCCATAACATTAAGTGCCCCGCAGGCAAATATTAAATTATTTACACAAATACAACTAATTGGGTACAGATGTAAAATTACTACAAAGCCAAATGAGTTGCTTCCATGTAAATTGTGTACAATATTCACTGGTGGGATGCAGAATCTGCCCTTCTGAACAGACCTTCGACTCAAAGATGTCTGCCATAAGTTGGGCATCTTTTTTATGTGTAACACAAATGTATCATGTAGGAGCTGTACATTACTTGTAGGATATACAATGTTTTAGAATATGAGAAGTGCAGTGTATTACAATTGTGTTGGCTTGAGGCTAACATATAGCAATGCCTCCTTCACATAAGAACATAACATAAGAAATAGGAGCAGGAATAGGCCGTAAGGCCCCTCAAGCCTACTCTGCCATTCAGTAAGAACATGGTTGATTTTCTACATCAACTCCACTTTCTTGCCCTATCCCCTTGATTCCCTTAGTGCCCAAAAATCTATCGATCTCAGTCTTGAATTTACTCAACAACTGACCATCCACAACAGCCCTCTGGGGTAGAGAATTCCAAAGATTCACAACCCTCTGAGTGAAGAAATTTCTCCTCATTTCAGTCTTAAATGGCTGACCCCTTATCCTGAGACTATGACCCCTAGTTCTAGACTTTCCAGCCAGGGGAAACAACCTCTCACCATTTATCCTGTCAAGCCCTCAAAGAATTTGATACGTTTCAATGAGATCAACTCTCAGGCTTCTAAATTCCAGAGAATATGAGCCCATTCTATTCAATCTCTCCTCATAGGACAGCCCTCTCATCCAAGGAATCAATCTAGGGATGGATCACATAGCTTATTCTCAAATATCAGCTCCTTTGAAAGAAATAATTAGTTTTTATGTAGTAACCTACTTAATCTATTGTACCAGTCGAAAAGAGCAATAATAAGTGCCTGTGCAAGACTCAGGAGAGTTTTCCAGGAATGCCTTTGCAGTTTTAGTAGCATCTTCTGCTTTGCCATTTGACTGTGAAGACCTTGGTGAGTTGATGGCATGACGCGACTGATATTGTGTGGAAATGTTTGAAATTCCCTCAAGTTAACTGGTGGTCTATTGTCTCATATAACCTCACTTGGAAAACATATGACAATTCCTTCGCACTCTATTATCTCCCAGGGCCTTTCTAGTTTTTTTTGATTATTGTTTAGTTTGCAACAACTTACCTATGTAATGCCTAGATATGTGTTTCTTTATGTATTTGTTCATCAGAAGCCAGTAAATCACTTCTCTAATACAAAAGCAAAATACTACGGATGCTGGAAATCTGAAATAAAAACCGAAAATGCTGGAAACACTCAGCAGGTCAGGCAGCATCTGTCGAGAGAGAAACAGAGTTAACGGGCTGGATTTTGTCTTGGGGTCGGGTTGGGGTCGTGTAATCCACATTTCGTGTTTCCCCCCCGACTCCAGATTAATGTGGATGAATGATGCAATTTTCACTTAATTGGGCAATTGAGTTGGAGCATGTGGGAACCCATGAACTAATTTGTGGTTTCAGTCTGAAAGTCGCCTCTGATGATGTCATCATTGCTGACTGCCTAGTCTCAGAGACTGTTGGTGAGAGAGGTCCTGCCTGGCTTGCTTTTGATGTGAGTGGACGTGGATGCAAAATATGGGGGGGGGGGGTGGAGGAGACAGAGAGAGAGAGAGAGAGAGAGAGATTTTTTTGCATCCAAGTCCTCTCACAGCAAAGGCCAGGCAGTCTCTGAACACATTCAATGCAGCAGCAGCGACTTTCAGACCTAATGCCTTCATCACATCGCCATTGTAATAGTGGACCTGCAGCTGATAGTCAGCTGTCCACTTGTGCTCCCGCCAGGTTTCACTGGAGTGTTTCACACCAGGCGTACTTCACGTCAGAAAAGGGTTAAACTAGCTAAAACGTTTCAAAATGGCATTACAGAGCCAATTTAGGGCTTGTTAAGGGCTTTAATGGCCTTTCCCGCCTCTTGGAGGTGGGACGTCGTCGGGAACCCCGCGACTGATTTTGTCAAAATTGCGTGGAGGCGGGATGGAGTCGGGATGGGGTCGGAAACCCCGACCCCGCAAATTTAACCCCCCACACGCCTCCAAACCTGACTCCATGGGTCATTCAAAATCCAGCCCAACGTTTCAGGTCAATGACCCTTCATCAGAACTGGAAAAAGTTGGAGATGTAACAATTTCAGACCATAACCTCTGCCCCTATCATTTTTTTTCTCTCTCTCACATGGCAGCTGTTGATCATCCTGCCATTGCCATTTACACTTCATCTAGAGTCATCTTTTGTTTCTTAACTTGTCCCATTACCATCTCCTTTTGTCTTGCACCATCATCCCTTTTGTCTCTTAATCTCTCCTGCCTTCCATCCTATCACAGACCTTCCCTTTTGATCTTTCCTCCCCTCCCCCCTTTCCCTGCCCCTATACTTGCTTAAAAACTTGTTACATCTCCAACTTTTTCCAGTTCTGACGAAGGGTCATCAACCTGAAATGTTAACTCTATTTCTCTCTCTACAGATGCGGCCTGATCTGCTGAGTATTTCCAGCATTTTCTGTTTCTAAATCACTTCTCTAGCTCTCTGAAGACAACACTGGCCCTGAAATTCGCCTCTCCGGCTTGCCGCGGGGGTAAGGATCGCGCGCGCACTTACCTACCGCGCCTGCCGTTGACCTCTGGGCCCACGGGAACTTCAGCTCCTGGGCCTCTCCCAACTGCCGGCACGCAGTGCTTGCGTGTCCAAGGGGCGCAGTTAGTGCGATGCGTCCCCTGGGATCACGTGTCCATGGAGAGCCAATGGCAGCAGACCATCTTTCATTCATAGATTTGACAGGAAGACCTGTCAAATCTATGAATTGAAATCGGCCCCAAAAGAACAGCTAAACTTAAAATAATTTTTTTTTTAAACTATCACATTTATAAAATAACTATAAGTTAAATAAATTAACTACTTTAAACAAAAATTTAAATTTTTGAAAAAATTAAAATACTTTTTAAGAGTGCTAAAAATAAACTTACCTTTCTTTAAAGTATCTAACAAAGATAAACCTGTTGAAAAAATTCTTAAATTATAATTAATTAACCACTTACCTTGTTGAAAATGGGTCCTGCGCCTCCTTTTTAAAAGCGTAGGTTCTTCAATACTTACCCTCCCGTAGAAACCTGAAAAAAAAACTAAGTTTGCTGCGCGCGCGCAGCCTCTACCGCGCACGCTGTTCACCTAGGAACCGCCCCCTTCACCAGACCGGAAGTTCCGGTTTCCCGCGCATGCGCAGTGCATGCAGGAAACCGGCACTTCAGGACGCCTTACAGGTGAGTACACAGTCCGTACTCACCCGGGAATGGACGAATTTTTGGCCCACTGTGTTTTGCATCTCATTTCTTTTCTCATACGCAACAGTTTGGCACCTTTTGTTGACATTGTTTTATCAGGTGTTCAAATTTCTGATTATGATCTTGTTCATCTGCATGAAATATCCACCATGACTCCCTCCAGATTTTCAAATGCCTCTGAAATTCCTCTGGAGCTTGTGAGATTCTGAAAGTCACATGCAACCATCAGTATTTTTGAAATGATGCTGAAATGTTAGTCAGCTTACTTAATTCTCCACCTAATATAATGTGTCAAGCCCATTCTTTGCAAACACAAAGCTTTGCTTTGCTGCATGTCATCAATGGTGTAGAGTGGGTAGTTAAGGACTATGTAAATGACTTTGGATTGACGCCCAGATGTAGTTTAGAATTCCCTTTCATCATCACCACCATGATCACGAGCTCCTCAAGAAGGATGTCCAGTGGAAGTGGACTAAAACACAACAGGAAGCTTATGACACTTGTAAGAGAAGCCTCTCTAGCGATGCTCTACTTGTGCACTATGACACAGAGCATGAGCTTAAGTGTGATACTTCCAGCTACGGTGTGGGAGCTGTCATAAGTCACATAATGGATGACGGCCAAGAAAAACTAATCACATTCACATCGCGAACCCTCACAAAGAGCAAAAGAAACTACATGCAAATTGAAAAGGAAGCACTCGCCATAGTGTTTGGAATCAAGAAATTCCAACAGTTCCTGATCGGCAGAAAGTTTACCCTGATAACCAACCACAAACCGCTCCTAGCAAGATAACCAACCACAAACCGCTCCTAGCAATATTGGGTCCCAAATCTGCCATCCCTGCAATGGCCATATCAAGAATGCAATGTTGGGCAGTGTTGTTGTCACAATATGACTACACAATTGAATATTACACTTCAAAGCAAAACACAATCGCAGATGCCTTGTCCAGATTGCCACATGAGGACTCGTGTGTTGGGAGTGAAGGTGCTATTTTCACGCTAGGTGCAGTTGACAAAGACTTTCCCATGAATGCAACTGAGATTGCAGATGAGACTCAAAAAGACTCAGTACTGAAAAGAGTGTCTGAAAAAGCCTTGAATGAATGGACTGATCAGTGTATGGACACAGAATTGAAACCATTCCATAACCGTCTTATTGAATTGTCTTGTGAGCAAGGTTGTATCAAGTGGGGAAACAGAGTGGTGGTACCTACTTCTTTGAGAGTTAAAATTCTGGCCGAACTTCATACTGAACATCCAGGGATCATCAGTATGAAATCAATTGCAAGAAGATTTGTTTCCTGGCCTGGATTGAACAGTGATCTTGAATCACTTGTCAGCAAATGCAGCATTTGCCAAAATTGCAGAAACAAACCACCCAAAACTCCACTACAACCCTGGTCATGGCCAAGTAGACCTTTTCGGAGAGTACATGTAGACCTCTGTGAGAAGCAAATAATTATTTCCTGGTACTTGTAGATAGTCACTCAGAGTGGATTGAAGTGAAACACATGGGTTCAAATACTACAACTGATGAGTTGAGGTCTATCTTTGCATGTCATGGCTTACCTGAAGAGCTTGTTTCTGACAATGGCCCTCAGTTCTATTCTGCTCTCTTCCAAGAGTTCATGAAACAGAATGGTATCAAACACACTCTCGTTCCACCATATCATCCAGCTTCAAACGGAGCAGTCGAAAGGTCAGTCAGAATAGTGAAAGAAGCTCTCAAAAAGCAATTATTGCAGGGTTGTTCGGGACTCAGCATGAAGCAACGTTTGGCAAATTTCTTGCTGAAGTACAGAACTACTCTACACACTACAACTGGATATACCCCAGCAGAACTCTTGATGAAGAGGAGATTGAGAACACGATTGAGTCTTGTTCAACCAAATTTGGCCTCAAGAGTTGGACAGAAACAGTTGAGTCAGAAACATTATTATGACAGCAATCAGAAAGAACGCAGTTTCAAACAAAACGAGTGTGTTCGTATTCTCAGACCCCCTGGCAAGTCGAGTTCACACAAGTGGGATGTCGGAACCATAGTAGAGGTTGGTGGAATGAAGAGATATTTGGTTGAAATTGGTGACAAAATCCGAAGTGTTCATGTAGATCAAATGATCTCTGCTAGAGATGAACCAAAACATGATCTTGAACCACTTGATCATGAACACCTACATATGAGTTTGATTCAGTTCAGACTTCAGTAACTGAAGTATCAGGTTCAAACAAGTCTGAGATAGAAACAGAATCATCTTTGAGTTCAGAACCAAAACAAAACAGCCCAAAAATTGGTTCAACACCAAAACCTTCCGTAAGGAGATCAGGAAGGCTCCGCAAACCTGTTATTAAACTGGATTTGTAGTTCATTTAATAGAAAAAAAGCCAGGAGTTTTTGTTATGTGGTACATGTAATTCTGGGAAAGGTGGGACCATAGTTTTGTTGTATTTGAGAGGGGAATACATACATTTTTAAGGGGAAAAGCAGTGTAATGTATTATCACATGGTTTGGTATGAGCATGCTCAGTTCACTCTGGCCTAATAAAGCAAACACATGGACTAGCAACTCGTCGTGTCTCTGTCCTTCATTTGTTCTACCCACATATATTACAGAAGTTGATGGTGAGACACACATGAACTGTACAGTACCTGATAAAAGTGAACTGTGCAGTTTTATCCAGTGAATATAATATTTTTGCACTACTTTTGACTGAGTATTAGGAATGCGAGAGGGCAAATTGTAGGTGTGTGAAGAAATGCGATAACATCAACCAAAAGAATATCAGTGCAGAATAGTGGCTGGACAGGTGGGGGCGATTTTGTTAATGGGGGCGCGTTGGAGGCGGGACTGCTGCTTGGCGGGTCGATGTCCCGCCTCCATCGATTTGTGGCCAACCCACGCTATTTTCCCTTGATTGACCTTGTTAAGCCCGCCCAGTGGGTTTAGCAGGCCAATTAAGGGAAAGCTGGTTGCAGAGAACGTCAACGTGTGACGCTTCATCTGTCAAAAATTTTTGACAGATGAATTGTCATCGTTTGACAGCTCTGTGAAGCTGTCAAACACTGACATTCTCTTTAGTTTGATGAGGTCTTGAATTCAAGACCTCATCAAACTTCTTTCTTTTACAGAAATGAGATGGTTGTTGCATCTGAGAATGCAGCAGCCATCTGTCATCTGCAACACGGAGGTCCGAGACTCTCTGCATAGACACCGACTGAAGCCTGCAGGAAGAAACAAAGGTAAGTACACTTTTACTAACACTTTGCACTTACCTCAGATACTCACCTCTCCACACTTGCACCCATCACTTACCTTCACAGCACACTTTTGGAACCCTCCAACCCCCGCAGACCCACTACTCGCCTCACTGAGCTGGCGGGTTTTGGAGCCTTCGGGAAGCCCGCACTTGTGAGGGCAAAATGGGGATAATCCTATTTTCTACCTGTTAACTACTTATTAACAGGCAGTTAATAGGCTTTAATCCCTTCCTGCCTCCAAGGAGACGGGACCTGGCGCGGGACGGCTACCCGTCTCCTGGCAAGATGGCATGGAGGCAGGTTGGGGGCGGGTTGGGCACCCGCCCCCAAATTCTGCCATTTTCCCGCAGTCCCGCCTCCATACCCGCCTCCCCAGGGCTGGCAAAATCGCCCCGTGATTTAGTAATGTTGGAGAAGACAAATCGATTTCCTGACACACATGTGTTGATATCTGGAGTTAACAAATATGCGTCTGGGATGTCCTGAATACTTGCCCGACAATGAAGTTATAGAAAATAGTAATTTGAATTGTTGGAAAATGGGGCAGGCCCCCTTATGGGCATGCACTCCAGCCTGCCTGCTTTTGAGTTGATCTCCCTAGGCACGCTGTGCTGTGCTTTTATATGGCGGCCATATGCATTTACATAACTACAGTTCTGACAAAAGGATATACCTGAGACGTTAACATTTTTACTTTCTTTAAAGATGCTACATGACTTTCTGAGTGTCTCAAGCATTTCCTGTATTTTTTGTTTTGTATAACTAAAACTGGTTCCCCCTATCCTGACAAAAGAATCTCAGACCTGCTAGACACTTTAATACTGGCGCTTATTTAAGCCAGATTCCGGGAGACCAGAGTCCACAAGCCAGCGCCAAGCATCAACACAGTGGCATAGTGGTTAGCACTGGTGCCTCACAGCGCCAGAGACCCGGGTTTGAATCTGACCTCGGGTGACTGTCTGTGTGGAGTTTGCACATTCTCCCCGTGTCTGCGTGGGTTTCCTCCGGGTGCTCCGGTTTCCTCCCACAGTCCAAAAATGTGTGGGTTAGGTTGATTTGGCTATGATAAATTGACCCTTAGTGTTAGGGGGGATTAAATATGTGGGGTTATGGGGATAGGATGGGATATGTTAGGGGGAATTAAATACGTGGGGTTACGGGGGTAGGGTGGGATATGTGTACTGTGGGGATTAAAGCAGGGACAGGGTACTGGATTTGGATGATCAGCCATGATCGTATTGAATGGCGGAGCAGGCTCGACGGGCCGAATGGCCTACTCCTGCTCCTAGATTCTATGTTTCTATGTTTACACAACTGAACCTGGCTTCCTTATGCCAGCAGCAGAATTGTAGACCCACCAAAAACCACCGTGATTCTGCTGCCATGATAGGGACACTGGGTTTCGTAATCTAAATCATCGGAGCTGGTTTATAGCTACTGGTCTCCTAGAATCCAGCCCCAAAACAGATCAAGGAAGGTCAGCAGTATTTTCAGGGCTGAACAATGCCAAAAAAATTTCGAAACAAGAGCTTGTTTACACTAGTATGTGTGGTCGATGGAGAGAAACCCTTCCTTTTAGGTGAAGTGTTGTGGGACATCTTACTGCACGTAAGGAGCGTTGCAGAAATGAATGTTGTCGTCATCTTCTTCATCTGCTGTTGGTTGCACTCCTTCGGATAAAAAAAAATTAAGTAAAAGTAACAGGGAATGCATTACAAAAGGGACCGCAAGATCCTGCAAATCCATTGGCAGGATAGGCGCACCAACGTCAGTATTCTTGCTCAGGTCAACATCCCCAGCATCGAAGCTTTGATCACGCTTGATCAGCTCTGATGGACGGGTCACATTGTCCGCATGCCCGATACGAGACTCCCAAAACAAGCGCTCTACTCGGAGCTCCGGCAAGGCAAGAGAGCCCCAGGTGGGCAGAGGAAACGCTTCAAGGACACCCTCAAAGCCTCCTTGAAAAAGTGTAACATCCCCACCGACACCTGGGAATCCCTGGCCCAAGACCGCACAAAGTGGAGGAGAAGCATCCGGGAAGGCGCCGAACACCTCGAGTCTCTTCGCCGGGAGCAAGCAGAAGCCAAGCGCAGGCAGCGCAAGGAGCGCACGTCAACCCAAGCACCCCACCCACCCGCCCCTTCAACCACCGTCTGCCCCACCTGTGACAGAGACTGTAGGTCCCGCATTGGACTCATCAGTCACCTGAGAACTCATTTTTAATGTGGAAGCAAGTCATCCTAGGTTCCGAGGGACTGCCTAAGAAGAAGAGGAACAAAAGGGACTGCCCAGAAAGCTGCAAAACAGTGCTTATTAGGTAGTGTGAGGGCTCATAGGAATAGGACGCCAGTGATTCAAGGTGAAGGCCCAACACCAGCTTCTAAGGGAAATTAGGGATGGCCAATAAATGTGGCTTTGCCAGCATTGCCCACAGTTTGAGAACAAATTGAAGAAAAATATGAAACTTACCTGAAGTATTATAGATGGGCTGTGGGAGAAGTAAGTTGCCACGAAGCATAAGAAACTATTTTTTATTCAGCACTTATTAACTCCAGTAGAATTGTTATCAGTACGTGCTCAGTAAAGAAAGAAATCCTGTAAAAATGTCACTAGCACAGTAACGTATGACTAGAAACAAAATCATCTAGAGCATTCAGAATGGGACATTAGCCTGAGAATGGTGGCTGTCCTTGACTTTATTTTATTAGTGGAATTCATACACCAGGTAGCACAAATTACCACAGTCCTGATATAATAAAGAAGTTTTAATTAGCTGACGATTTATTTGAGTACCGTTTTCCCCACAGAGCTTCCAGCTCTTGATCAAGTCTAAAAATACAAGTGATGGTTAATCCTGATATTTTCTAAAATTGTATTAATATTCTCACTCCTCCAATTCTGGCCTCTTGTCAGCTGTGGCTCAGTTGGTAGCACTCTCACCTCTGAGTCAGAAGGCTGTGGGTTCGGGCTAGGCTGACACTCCAGTGCAGTGCTGAGGGAGCGCCGCACTGTCGGAGGTGCCATCTTTCGGATGAGACGTTAAACCAAGGCCACGTCTGCCCTCTCAGGTGGATGTAAAAGATCCCATGGCACTATTTCGAAGAAGAGCAGGGGAATTATCCCTGGTGTCCTGGCCAATATTTCTCCCTCAACCAACATAGCAAAAACAGATTATCTGGTCATTTTCACATTGCTGTTTGTGGGAGCTTGCTGTGTGCAAATTGGCTGCCGCGTTTCCCACATTACAACAGTGACTACACTTCAAAAAGTACTTTATTGGCTGTAAAGCGCTTTGAGACGTCCGGTGGTCATGAAAGGCGCTATATAAATGCAAGTCTTTCTTTCTTGCAGATCACCAATTTTCATCGCTCCACCAATGGCAGCTAGCATTTCCAACCCTCCCGGAATTGGGGATTTCTCCCCCGAGCGCTGCCTCCAGCAACCTGGGAGATAAGCGATTTAAATTACACGGTATATTGGGCCCCGCTCCCGCTCCACAACATCACTGGCTGCTGTTGGAGAAGCCTCCGTCTTGGTGACATCACCTGACCATTGCCGCAGAGAGCCGCAACCGCATGAAGTACAGTCAGGAAGGGACCGGAGGGTTTGGAATTGGAAGGGCTCGGGAATTGAAGTGGTGGGGGGTGGAGGGTGCATGGTCTCTGAAATGGGGGGACTCTGAAATCAGGCGGGCTTGAGAATGGGGGTGTGGTAGACGAGAGGGAGACTGCGGAATGGGGGCTCAGGGGGAGAGAGGGTGACTGTGGAATGGGGGCTCGGGGAGGCGAGATGGAGACTGGGGAATGGGGGCTCGGGGAGGTGGGGGGGCGAGATGGAGACTGGACAATGGGGGCTCAGGGGGGAGAGAGGGAGACTGGGAAATGAGATGGGTGTTGGTCCAAGGAAATATGGAGAGAGATCGAGCCAGTTAAAAGTGGCATCGACAGGGGAGTCTGACTGCACCTTGTGGAGTGCAGGGTGATTCTGGCTATGGTTTCAGGGTGAATGTCAGCGAGTTATAGGATTACTATTAGTTACAGGTAGGTTATCGGGACATTGCACCTATTGCTACCAGTTACATATAGACTATCAGTGAGTTATTGTATTACTGTTGGATATGAGGGGAATCTGAGTGTTACCTCAATTACTATTAGTTATCAGTGCAATTTCAATGAGTTACCATTAGTTACTGGTGGAATCAAAGTTCCTCCCACCTTTGGTTTCCCCTGTGCAAATCACTCCCCAACCTTTGGTTTCGCCTCGTTCCCACACTTAGTTTCCCCTCTTCGCCTCCTCACGTGTGGCTTCCTGGTTCTTTGAACTTGTAGCATAACAGCTACTGGCGCAAAACCACGAGAGAAAATATTTAACTATAGGGGACCCACCCTTCATAAGGTCAATGCAATAACATTTGTAGAAGTCATATGATCAGATGTCGCATGATCAGATGTCATGTGGTCAGAATGTCACATGATCACACCTCCAGAATGCCTCCAACCAGTGTTGGCAATCATATTGGCCCTTAAGCTCTGGAATTCCCTCCCTAAAACTCTCTGTCTCTCCCTCCTCTTTTAAGATGCTCCTTAAATCTACCTCTTTGGCCAAGCTTTTAGTCACCTGTCCTAATATCTCCTTAAAGAAAGAAAGACTTGCATTTATATAGCGCCTTTCACGACCACCAGATGTCTCAAAGCGCTTTACAGCCAATTAAGTACTTTTGAAGTGTAGTCACTGTTGTAATGTAGGAAACGCGGCAGCCAATTTGCGCACAGCAAGCTCCCACAAACAGCAATGTGATAATGACCAGATAATCTGTTTTGGTGATGTTGATTGAGGGATAAATATTGGCCAGGACACCGGGGATAACTTCTTCGAAATAGTGCCACGGGATCTTTTACGTCCACCGGAGAGCGCAGACGGGGCCTCGGTTTAACGTCTCATCCGAAAGACGGCACCTCCGACAGTGCAGCACACACACTGTGAAGCGCCTTGGGACGTTTTACTACATTAAAGGTACTACATGAAGGCAAGTTGTTGCCGTTGTTGCTAAAGTCGAATGAGATTAAGGTTGTACTTTTACTGCCACTTTTGCGTTGCTGCAAAGCAATTTCTGCTTCCTGGCAATGGGGAAGTGACTGACTCCAGAGTCAATCCTGATCTGAATCTGGAGGGGAACGGTGTAAGACTGTTGGAGAAGGCCGTCACACACTGTTTTGGCTTGACACTGCATGGGGTTCTTTGGACCTCCAGAACATTTTGTAACCTTTAGCAGAGCTTATTTAAAATGTTTAGACCGTGTGCAGTCGCCCATCTCAATACATATCAAATTTACTGGTTGAGTTTGCAGCTTCGTGCATCTGTGTGAGCACGCGCACACAGAGAGATCCTTCCTGGATCTGAGCGCTGGACTCACAGTCCAGCAGCATAAGCAAGGTGGTCTTGGCCATGAGCTAATACTGTAGCTACTGATCTGAGATTGCTAACTATAACTGCATCCTGAATGTGGTTTTTAAGGTAGCAATGTGTCTGTGTTGGTGTTGTTAATGATTCTATTAGAATTCTATCACGACTTGTTAATTTGACTTAGATGTCGCTGCCCAATCTAATCCGCCTACAGCCTGAGCTTGTTTCTCAGGCAATGAGTGGCATAGTGACAGATGTGATCAAGAAGGAGGGTGGAAAAGCTGAGTTAGGGGTACAATACCATCATCTTTAAAATATTAACATGAATAGTTAAAAGCTCCCCTCAAGAGATTACACAATAAACTCAGATAAACACAAAAAACTGATAAATGAAACAGACTCCTTTAAAGCTAAATTTCACATCTGATTACAGGATACAATCTGTTTTTTTAAGAGCTTGAGTGGGTAATATATAAGGCTAGTCCATTTGAAGGATTATGAAAATATGGATCATGAGCTGACAGCTCCTGATTACTGCTGTGAGACCCTTGCACTGCATTGCACATATCTACCAGAACTTCAATTTTTTTTAAGGAATGATCAAACATTATTAATCTTTTAATAAAAGATCATGAAAGGAGATTCTGTGCCTGCATCTGAATGGTTTTTATAAACGGTATATCAACCTGCCAGGGTCCTTTTTAAAGATCTCTTTTTTTTTAGTTTTTCAATTTAATTGCGCACTAATTTATTTTTTGTATGTGGTGTCTATCTGTATACTGTGGTCAGTACTGTGAAGCAGTTAGATGATGAGCAAAGTTTACTCCACTGAGGCTTGATCTGCCCCGAGGATGCAGTGATCAGGATCCCAGCAGTGATTGTTACGAGGAGATAGGATGTCTCTTCTTCTCTTAGGCAGTCCCTCGGTATCAAGGGATATGGGGAGAAGGCAGGTACAGGGTACTGAGTTTAGATGATCAGCCATGATCTCATCGAATGGCGGAGCAGGCTCGAGGGGCCGAATGGCCTACTCCTGCTCCTATCTTCTATGTTTCTATGGAACCGAGGATGACTTGCTTCCACATTAAAAATGAGTTCTCAGGTGACTGATGAGTCCAATGCGGGACCTACAGTCTCTGTCACAGGTGGGGCAGACGGTGGTTGAAGGAGCAGGTGGGTGGGGTGCTTGGGTTGACGTGCACTCTTTGCGCTGCCTGCGCTTGGCTTCTGCTTGCTCCCGGCGAAGAGACTCAAGGTGTTCAGCGCCTTCCCGGATGCTTCTCCTCCACTTTGTGCGGTCTTGGGCCAGGGATTCCCAGGTGTCGGTGGGGATGTTACACTTTTTCAAGGAGGCTTTGAGGGTGTCCTTGAAGCGTTTCCTCTGCCCACCTGGGGCTCTCTTGCCGTGCCGGAGCTCCGAGTAGAGCGCTTGTTTTGGGAGTCTCGTATCAGGCATGCGGTGGTCTTATCATGGCTGGTGTGTGAAGGGGTTATTATGGCCAGTGAGTGGTAGGGTTATCAGGTAGTCTTTAGGGACTTTTACATTAGTGCTTGTTTAGACTAGATCATTGGAAGGTAGCTTCCATCCATTGGCTCCAGTGTTTACACTGTTTAAACCAGTATCTGGTACTTGAATTATAGACCCATGTTCTCAACATCATTCCCGACACAGTCTCATGGCGGAAAGCAGTATCACATTTATCGCATCTTAAACCACTGCACAATGGATGACACCTGACAGTTGATTCCCCAATCCGGTACTCCAGGCAAAGAGTGGCACTCGCAGGCAGTGTCAATTATAAATAATAGTTCCCCAGTGCATTGTCCATTATGAATCACTGTGGGCCTATGATTTCCCAACAGCACTCCCTGGGAGGGCCCAATCAGGGAATCGGTCCTCTAAAGATAAAGCAGTATCTGTTTTCCATTTTACTTATCCAGTGGGATGTGAGACGTTGCTTATTTGATTAGATCTATTATTGAATAAAAGCAAATCACAGCAGCAACTTTACAAAGTCTGAAATGAGAAAATGATGAATGGGTGTATTCCTTTCCACCTCTCAGAGGTACATCCATGTATAGAGTTGAGGGGAGCATCAAGGGCAATGGCAGTTTGGAGGGGAAGAAGGAAATAATTAATGCCACAAGGATTCGTGGGGGACACTCGTCCCCTTATACTCTCCCGAAGTAGTTTTGCCTATGTCCCCTCTTCAATAATGTACCATTAACCAGGATAATGACCAAAGTTTGAGTATTGTTTCGAGGGACTTAGAGCATGTAACCATTTGTGAAAGCTGCATAATATATATACCAGAGGTATTATTGAATAATAAGTTCCTATTAGATAATTAGGAGCTACATTTGAGTAGCAAGATATCCATTTTTTCTGAAGGACCACTTATGCCATTCCTTTAAGATGCTCCTTAAAACCTACTTCTTTGACTGAGCTTTTGGTCATCTGTCCTTATCTCTCCTTATGTAGCTTGGTATCAAATTTAGCTTAATAATTGCTCCTGTGAAGCTCTTTGGGACGTCTTACTATGTTAAAGGCCCGATACAAATGCAAGTTGTTGTTGTTAAAATTGATAATGGTTATTTTCTTTGAGATTGTGCAATTCCAGTTAATTACATTGCTAGTTTCTTTGTTTCGGAATAATTTGTAGTTATTGTAGCAGCTAACTGTTTGGAAGACCATCTCCATATTAAATTGACATAATCAAATTTACAGAGATAGAAAGACTTGCATTTCCATACAGCCTTATCGCATCTCAGAAACGTCTCAAAGTGCTTCATTGAACTACTTTGAAGTGCACCGTCGGTTGCCAGGTAAACAAACACAGCAGCCAATTTGTAATATCCCATAAACAACAATGAGCTGAAAACCAGCTAATCCAATGTCTGTTGAGGGAGGACTCCAGCCTGTTCTTCTTTGTTATCTGCGGAAATGTCTTGCAAGGTAGTTTGGCTAAGCTGTATACAAGGAAAGGCACAATAATGTAGTCCAGGGGTTCCCAAACTGGGGTACGCGAGACATCTCGGGGGTGGGGGGTGTAGCAGGTACACGGGAGAAATTATCTAATGGAGGATTTTATTTATTAATTGTTATATAAAGTAGTTAATTTACTTCAAGATGTACCAATGAGAACACAGATACAAAGAGACGATGACATACAGAGCCCTCACCTCCAATCACTCTACATTACAGCGAGGTTTCAGTTGCCCAGCAATTGTCTAGTCTAACTGAGCTCAGAACTAAGTCGGGTTTTATTTTGGTTGTATACGGCGCACTGTAACTATATCTGCCGGGACGTAACAGTGAAAAACGGACAGCTGGATAAGGACAGGTAGTGTTAAGAAGGACACACAATGTATCAGTGATGAGAAGCGAAGTAATGAAATGTGTCTTGCCAGCACTTGCTGAACTCACTGGTGAGACAACGACTACAGACTCAACATGCGAATCTCAGCCTGTGAAGTGAAACGTTGATACTAGGCACAAAACAGGATCTATAACAAAGAGGCGTAAATATGAAAAGTACATTGCAATGGGATTTACTTGGACTGGAGGCGGTGAATGCCCTCAGCCGCGGATAATGGTGAGCAAGGCAATTTTACGCTCTGATGACCATATTAAGGCCCTTGAAGCCTCATATTTAGTGAGTTACAGAGTAGTGAAGTCAGGAAAACCTCACACCATAGCAGAGGAACTAATACTACCTGCAGTTGCAGACATGGTAAGCACTATGCTTGGAGAGAAGACCCCAAAATTAATTTGGTTAGTGCCATTATCAAACAGCACAGTGTCCCATCTACTGAATGACCTGGCCAATGATGTTCTAACTCAATTAGTGAACCATGTCATTAGCAGCCAGTTCTTTGCTCTGCAGCTGGATGAATCCACAGATGTGGCAGGCTTAGCTCACCTTCTGGTATACGTGCAGTACATTTACGAAGGTGCAATACAGGAGGACATTTTGTTTTGCCAGTCGCTGCCTACCACAACAACAGCTGAGGGGATTTTCCGGTTACTTGACAGCTTCGTAAATCAACATGATATCATCTGGTCACAATGTATTGGCATCTGCACCAATGGAGCAAAGTCAATGGCCCTGAAATTCGCCTCTCCGGCTTGCCGCGGGGGTAAGGATCGCGCGCGCACTTACCTACCGCGCCTGCCGTTGACCTCTGGGCCCACGGGAACTTCAGCTCCTGGGCCTGCTCCAAGTGCCGGCGCGCAGTGCGTGCGTGTCCCAGGGGCACAGTTAGTGCGATGCGGCCCCTGGGATCACGTGGGCCATGGAGAGCCAATGGCAGCAGACCATCTTTCATTCATAGATTTGACAGGAAGACCTGTCAAATCTATGAATTGAAATAGGCCCCAAAAGAACAGCTAAACGTAAAATAAATTTTAAAAAAAACCATCACATTTATAAAATAACTATAGTTAAATAAATTAACCACTTTAAACAAAAATTTTAATTTTTGAAAAAATTAAAATACTTTTTAAAAGTGATAAAAAAATAAACTTACCTTTCTTTAAAGTATCTAAAAAAGATAAACCTGTTGAAATTTTTTTTTAATTATACTTAATGAACCACTTACCTTGTTGAAAACGGGTCCTGCGCCTCCTATAGGTTCTTCAATACTTACCCTCCCGTAGAAACCTGAAAAAAAATATAAGTTTGCTGCATGTGCGCAGCCTCTACCGCGCACGCGGTTCACCTGGGAACCGCCCCCTTCACCAGACCGGAAGTTCCGGTTTCCCACGCATGCGCAGTGCATGCAGGAAACCGGCACTTCGGGACGCCTTACGGGTGAGTACGCACTGTATACTCACCCGGGAAGGGCCGAATTTTTGGCCCAATGACTGGTAGGCATGGTGGAGCAGTGATGTGTATCAGAGCAGTCGCTCCCAATGCGATGTGGGTGCATTGCAGTATACATAGGGAGGCACTCACTGCCAAAAGCATGCCTACCAACTTGAAGGAGGTGCTGGACAGTGCTGTGAATATGGTAAACTTTATGAAAGCTCGACCCTTGTATTCCAGAATATTTTCCGCTCTATGTAATGAGATGGGAAGCGAGCGTGTCAATCTATTGCTCCACATGGAGGTTCGATGGCTGTCACGTGGCAACGTTTCTTTGAATTTCATTCCGAAGTCAAGTTATTCTTTACAGAGCACCCATTCTGTATCTTAGTACTATTAAGCCATTGTTTAAGTTGTATATGTGTATTATAATTTGTACAATGCTTGGGCATTAAAGGGGTTAAAATATTCTGATCGGGGTAGGTGGGCAGCTGGTAGATCTGGCAGGGGATATGCAATAAGTAAAGTTTGGGAACCTCTGATGTAGTCAATGTTGTGATGATGCCTTTGAGCATTGATTATATCTATTGCTGCACATTTTTAAGCCCCAGCACATATTAGCATTCAGCTTGGAAAACTGGATTGCAATACTTCAAAGTGTAACAGAGAACGCACCTGCTCAATCTGAATTTTCTGTCTGGCAAGTTGTGTCAGCCAAGTTTATGTGATCAGCATTTACAAAGACTTTGGATAAATAAATACCCTCAAGATTTAACAAAAGACTGTAAAAAAAAAAGTCCAAGACAAATCCCGAGGGGCTCTCAATTGGACATAAGTCCATTTTCAAATTCAGTCCTCCCTTTGATATATTTTGTTGAGATAGGAATAAAACCACACGGCTGAGTATTTTGACAACTTGGGGTGAGTGCTGAATTTAGATGGATCCAGACTGGTGCATCTGGGTCTCCTCCAATTAATTTGGTGGGGGGAATAACATCAAATTTGCACCCATTTTCGGTTGACTGGTTTTCTCTTCTTTTCAAAATTCCCCGAAAGAGATTCCCAGGTATCATCCTCCAAACAACCTGCCTGCAACAAGGTTTGTATGTTGCTGTTGGTCTTTCACCTCCATTTTCTCCCTGATAGAAATGATCGATTCACTGAGAAAAGCAAAGCGGCTTGGTTTAAGCTGATTTACTTGTCCTGCTTCCTTTTGATTGATTGGCTTCATTTATTTGCAGCAGCAACACCATTCTAGCATTCAGGCGAGACAGAGGGGGGTGTAAAAGAGGAGGGGGCGTCGCAATATTAATCAAGGAGTCAATTACTGCTGTAAGGAGGGATGATATCTTAGCAGGTTCCTCTAATGAGGCCATATGGGTAGAACTTAAAAACAAAAAGGGGGCAAGCACTTTGCTGGGAGTGTACTATAGGCCCCCAAACAGTCAGGGGGAGATAGAGGAACAGATATGTAGGCAAATCTCAGAGAAGTGTAGAAATAATAGGGTAATAATAGTAGGGGATTTCAACTTCCCCAATATTAACTGGGATAGTCAGTGTGAAAGGCTTAGAGGGTGCGGAATTCTTAAAGTGCATCCAGGAGAGCTTTTTGAGCCAGCATGTAGAAAGTCCTACATGAGAGGGGGCGGTACTGGACCTAATTCTAGGGAATGTAGCCAGGCAAGTGGTAGAAGTGTTAGTAGGAGAGCATTTTGGTGACAGTGACCATAATTCGGTGAGATTTAAGGTAGTCATGGAAAAGGACAAAGATGGACCGGAAATAAAGGTTCTAAATTGGGGGAAGGCCGATTTTAATATGATAAGGCAGGATCTGGCCAAAGTGGACTGGAATCAGCTACTTGTAGGAAAATCCACATCAGAGCAGTGGGAGTCTTTCAGAAAGGAAATAGAGAGAGTACAACGGCAACATGTTCCCGTAAAGGTCAAGGGTGGGACCAACAAGCCCAGGGAACCCTGGATGTCAAGGGATATACGAGAATGGATTAGGAAAAAAAGGGAGGCTTTTGGCAGATACAAAGGACTAAAAACAGTGGAAGCCCTAGAGGAGTATAGAGAGTGCAGGGGGGTAATTAAAAAATAAATTAGGAGAGCAAAGAGGGGGCATGAAATAGCACTGGCGGGCAAAATAAAGGAAACTCCCAAGGTGTTTCATAAGTATATTAAGGGCAAGAGGATAACCAAGGAAAGAGTAGGGCCCATTAGGGACCAAAGTGGCAATCTGTGTGTAGAGCCAGAAGATGTAGGTGGGGTTTTAAATGAATATTTTGCATCTGTGTTCACTATGTAGAAGGACGATGTAGGCATAGAAATCAGGCAGGGGGATTGTGATATACTTGAACAAATTAGTATTGAGAGGGAGGAGGTACTAGTGGTTTTAGCGGGCTTAAAAGTGGATAAATCCCCAGGCCCAGACGAGATGTATCCCAGGCTGCTGTGTGAGGCAAGGGAGGAGATTGCAGTGGCTCTGACACAAATTTTCAGAACCTCTCTGGCCACAGGGGAGGTGCCAGAGGACTCGAGAACAGCTAACGTAGTACCATTATTCAAGAAGGGTAGTAGGGATAAACCAGGGAATTATAGGCCAGTGAGCCTAACATCAGTGGTAGGGAAATTATTGGAAAAAATTCTGAGGGACAAAATTAGTCTCCACTTGGAGAGGCAAGGATTAATCAAGGACAGTCAGCATGGCTTTGTCAGGGGGAGATCATGTCTGACCAATTTGATTGAATTTTTCGAGGGGGTGACTAGGTGTGTGGATGAGGGTAGTGCAGTTGATGTGGTCTACATGGACTTCAGTAAGGCTTTTGACAAAGTCCCGCATGGGAGACTGGTCAAACATAGAAACTAGGAGCAGGAGTAGGCCATTCGGCCCGTCGAGCCTGCTCCACCATTCAATACGATCATGGCTGATCATCCAAATCCAGTACCCTGTCCCTGCTTTCTCACACAGAATCCCCATCGAGCCTGCACCGACACATATCCCACCCTATCCCCGTATTTAATTCCCCCTAACATATCCCATCCTATCCCTGTAACCCCACATATTTAATCCCCCCCTAACACTAAGGGTCAATTTATCATAGCCAAATCAACCTAACCCGCACATTTTTGGACTGTGGGAGGAAACCGGAGCACCCGGAGGAAACCCATGCAGACACGGGGAGAATGTGCAAACTCCACACAGACAGTCACCCGAGGCCAGATTCGAACCCGGGTCTCTGGCGCTGTGAGGCACCAGTGCTAACCACTATGCCACCGTGTTGCCCAAGAAGGTAAGAGCCCATGGGATCCAGGGCAACTTGGCACATTGGATCCAAAATTGACTTTGTGGCAGGAGGCAGAGAGTGATGGTCGAAGGTTGTTTTTGTGACTGGAAGCCTGTGTCCAGTGGTGTACCGCAGGGATTGGTGCTGGGTCCTTTGCTGTTTGTAGTGTACATTAATGATTTACATATGAATGTAGGAGGTATGATCAGTAAGTTCGCAGATGACACGAAAATTGGTGGGGTGGTAAATAGCGAGGAGGGAAGCCTCAGGCTACAGGACGATATAGACGGGTTGGTCAGATAGGCAGAACAGTGGCAAATGGAATTTAACCCTGAAAAGTGTGAGGTGATGCATTTTGGGAGGACTAACAAGGCAAGGGAATACACAATGAATGGTAGGACCCTAGGAAGGACAGAGGATCAGAGGGACCTTGGTGTGCATGTACATAGATCCCTGCAGGCAGCAGGACAGGTAGATAAGGTGATTAAAAAGGCATATGGATACTTGCCTTCATTAGCCGAGGCATAGAATATAAGTCACGATACATGACGTGATCCGGACTCGAGTCGTCGTTGGCTTGTTCACAGATGTGATTCCCAGTAAAAAAGTAAAAATTTTAAAGTTAATCGTTTTACATACAGACGGCAGCTTTTGACACGTTAGACCCCATGTGACTCCACTTCATTGTCTCAGTTGTATCTTGCTATGTCTTTGATGTGGTACCTTCCTGGCTGACCTGATTAACTTTATCACACCTCGGCAGATAAACAGTCAGGATGATTGAATTTAGTTGTCTGCAATTGTAAGTTACACATGCATTGTTCTGTATCTATATATGCTTTGACGATTCTGTATCTCCTCACTTCACCCGACGAAGGAGTTGTAACTCCGAAAGCTTGTGATTTAAAATAAAACTGTTGGACTATAACTTGGTGTTGTGCGACCTCTCAATAGAATATAAGAGCAGGGAGGTTATGATGGAGCTGTACAAAACGCTAGTTAGGCCACAGCTAGAATACTGTGTGCAGTTCTGGTCGCCACACTATAGGAAGGATGTGATTGCATTGGAGAGGGTGCAGAGGAGATTCACCAGGATGTTACCTGGGCTGCAGCGCTTCAGCTATGAAGAGAGACTGGACAGGCTGGGGTTGTTTTCCTTAGAGCAGAGAAGGCTGAGGGGGGACCTGATTGAGGTGTACAAAATTATGAGGGGCATAGATAGGGTAGATAGAAAGGAACTTTTCCCCTTAGTAGAGGGATCAATAACCAGTGGGCATAGTTTTAAGGTAAGGGGCAGGATGTTTAGAGGGGATTTGGAGAAAAACGTTTTCACCCAGAGGGTGGTTGGAATCTGGAAGTCACTGCCTGAAAGGGTGGTAGAGGCAGGAACCCTCACAACATTCAAGAAGCATTTAGATGAGCACTTGAAACGCCATAGCATACAAGGCTACGGACCAAGTGATGGAAAATGGGATTAGAATAGACAGGGCTTGATGGCCGGCGTGGACACGATGGGCCGAAGGGCCTATTTCTGTGCTGTATAACTCTGTGACTCTATGACTCTATAACAGACGATCATAGCAGTGTGTTAAAGTTAAATTAATAAAACCAGACTCAAAATCAGACCCAGTGAACGCAGCCCTCTGAATCAAAACCCATATGTACATTCAACAAACTTTAAAAGCCCTGGCTCTTCTTGGACTTGATGCGGAGATGCCGGTGTTGGACTGGGGTGGACAAAAATGAGAAGTCGCACAACACCAGGTTATAGTCCAACAGTTTTATTTGAAATCACGAGCTTTCGGAGCGCTGCTCCTTCTTCAGGTAAAGTGACGAAGGAGCAGCGCTTCGAAAGCTCGTGATTTCAAATAAAACTGTTGGACTATAACCTGGTGTTGTGCGACTTCTCATTCTTCTGGGACTGCTTGAGATGATTCCCTGAACCTGTGCAGCCTGTCATTTCCGAGATGTGCTTCCTGGGAATACTGCTTCCTGCGGAGAATGCTGGATATTCCCTACAATTTCACTGGAGAAATTTAGCCACTTTTGCTTTTTGAAAAGCCGTGGAACTAGAATGTGTGATTAGCTAGTAGAGGAATTCCATTTTAATTGTGTCGGAAATGCTGGGGCATGTGTTTTTGTAGCCAGATTAACCAGCTACATTAACCTACATAACAACAGTGACTATACTTCAAATGTACCTTTGGCTCATCCAAGTCCTTTCTTTCTTTACAACCGTTTCAGACTATTCCAATCCTTTATTTGTTTTCACAAAGGAGTAATTTCACAACACCTTAAAATGATTTTTAAAACATGGTAAGAGTGGAACATATCAAATATTTTCATTATTTAAAGGCAGCATTCCCAGCAACCCTCCCCATTGTTCTCTTAATAGAGAACAAGTACTTTATTTCTTCATATCACTAAATATTTCATTGCCCTGTGCTTGCTGACCTACATTGGCTCCCAGTTCAGCAACTCCTCGATTTTAAAGTTCTCATCCTTGTTTTCAAATCCCTCCATGGCCTCGCCCCTCCCTATCTCTGCAAACTCCTCCAGCCCTACAACCCTCCGAGATATCTATGCTCCTCCAATTTGGCCTCTTGCGCATCCCCGATTTTCATCGCCCCACCATTGGCAGCTGTACCTTCAGCTGCCTAGATCCTAAGATCTCCGCCTCTCTATCTCTCTTTCCTCCTTTAAGACACTCCTTAAAACCTGCCTCTTTGACCCTGCCCTAATATCTCTTTATGTGCCTCGGTGTCAAATTTTGTTTGATAACACTCTTGTGAAGCACTGTGGGTCGTTTCACTATCTTAAAGGTGCTATATAAATGCAAGTTGTTGTTGCCCAGTACCACTGCCCATACCATTCAGTACTTTAATTACGATTGTGCTAACCTTTAAAAGCAATGATCTACCAGTGGCCATGTAGTTTTAAACTTTCTTCTATTATACTTTCCTCTGGGTTATGCGTTACCGTTCCTTGTATTGATATGCTACTTTACCAGTACAAACACAATTCTGCTGTGTTACATCGGATACATCATAAAATGAAGCAGTATTGATTTTATGATCAAGTTGGCTTTTCAGTTGAAGTAAGTTTAGTAACTGTTCAGAGAATTGAATCATCCAGGCTATAGACTTTCTATTATATACAGGATGTTTTTCAGTACTGCAATGTGAAACCTTGTCCTCTGTCACTGTCTCTTGCTGATAAAGCTCAGAGTCTTGTTGTAAACTCAATGATGCCTCTTCCTGTCTTTCATCAATTGTCAATGAGGCAATCAGGACCTCTGCCAATCTTCCTCTCCTGAAGGAGCTGACTTGTGATGGAAACCAGTTTCATGCCCTCCAGGCCAAGACCTTGTCCAAGTAACTTTCTTTATGTGAGAATCTAGACAATGAGTATCACAGGTTATTCAACTGTGGCTGCAATTGGCCGTAGTATTCCTGGCTTAGAAAAGGGGAAATCGGTAACGATTTTCACCCCTGATCGCGATAAAGTTACATCTGCTGCAAATGCACATATTTGAGCATCAGGTGGGGAAAGAATTGGGTTTGGCTGTGATGGAATCCATGCTGCACTAGCTTGCCAAAAGATACACTGTGAGAAGTCTATGGCATCAAGAAAGGAGGGGGAAGAGAAAAAAATTGGCAATTTTTAAATTTAATATTGCTCATAATGATTCCTATAGAAAGTGGATCTATTCGCACTAGGTACTGGGTTAAGAATGATCAAGCTCATTTCGAATAGGTCCCTTCCACCCAACAGAGAAAGGGTACAAATGTGTTTTGTATTATTCATCTACTCTGGATTAAAATCCAGATCTTACAGTGGGTGGGGGGGAATGCTTTTGGATTTGAAATTGCAAATATGAGAACACATGAGGAACTGTTATTCAATATGGTACTGGGAATTGGGATACATGTCTGTACCCTGACAATGTCATTCATTGTCTTATTGATGCTGACCTTTAACCTATAACAAAGATCAAGGGGGTGAAATTCAACTTCGGCAGAGCCACAAAATGGGAAGTAGCAAATCAACCGCCAATTATACACCCCACCCGAATTTCCTTTCCATTGACTTCACAGAGATGGAACATGCACATACTCCTACAAATCAGTTTATGGATATCCCATAACCTCAACAGCCCCCAGGCCTTGCCTGTTCCTTCAAGACCTACTTCTTGGTGCTTTAAAAATATTTGTTTTATTCATAACAATGTCGTGTAAGTATTGATCAACTATTTTACAAACCTATCACACTGAAGGGCTATCTTTTGTGTTTTATTTGTAACATCCATTATAATCTCAGAAGCAATAATCATTTTATCCTGCTGCACAGTTATGGCAGCCCCAGCCATCCACAAGTAGCTGGAAGTATCAGTTGCACTCCACCATTAGATTATTAATTCAGATGTCTTTCAATTGAGTTGCACTAGCATCCACAAGTTGACTCAGCATCTTGATAGACTATGGGCCAGAAATTCGGCTCTCCGGCTTCCTGCGGGTGCAAGCATCGCGCGCGTACTTGCCTACCGCGCCTGCTGTTGTGCTTCAGGCCCACGAGGACTTCGGCTCCTGGGCCTCCTGCAGCTGCCGGCGTGCAGTGCTTGCGTATCCCAGGGGCGCAGTTAGTTCGAAGCGTCCCCTGGGATCACGTGGGCCATGGAGAGCCAATCGGAGCAGGGCATTTTCATTCATAGATTTGACAGGAAGACCTGTCAAATCTATGAATAGAGATCGGCGCCAAAACCACACTTAAACTTCAAATAATTTTTTTTTTAAATCACATTTTTAAAATAAGTATAAGTTACATAAATTAACTACTTTAAACAAAAATTTAAATTTTTGAAAAAATTAATTATACTTTTTAACAGTGCTAAAAATAAACTTACCTTTCTTTAAAGTATCTAAAAAAGATAAACCTGTTGAAAAAATGTTTAAATTGTAATTAATTAACCACTTACCTTGTTAAAAACAGGCCTTGCGCCTCCTTTTTAAAAGTGCAGCTTCTCCATACTTACCCTCACGGAGAAACCTGAAAAAAAAACGAAGTTCACTGCGTGCGCGCTGCCTCTCCCGCGCACGTGTTCGACTTCTGAACCCCTCCCTTCAGGGGAACGGAAGTTCCGGTTTCCCACGCATGCGCAGTGCATACGTGAAACCGGCACTTCAGGTGGCCTTACGGGTGAGTACACAGCGCGTACTCACCCGACAAGAGCCGAATTTCTGGCCCATTAGCTCACCGATACATAGAGAGAAAGTGACTACATCACAAACTAATGTAACAGGAATCAACGAGTGGTAAGGCAAAGAGCTATGATCTCAGTCACCTTGAAGATCCATAAAGAGAAATTAAAAATCTTGCTCTTTGACACAGAGCAAGAATGAATTGGCATTATTCTTAGATTTGTACACTGATTGAAAACAAATTGTCGTACAGGTTTTGTTGTGACATAACCCATATAAAAGGCGTAAGACATCGGGCAAAGGTTTAATCTGTTCCAGAGAAAGTGTCGCTGCAGCAAAATGGAAATTTGGTTCAATGGTCAAATCTTCATCCTTGAGTAGACTGAAAGTCAGTGTCACACAGTAATTACATTGCCGGGGCGGTGGTTGGTAGCAGAATAGGAGCTGGCCGAAATTCAAAACATTGCTCTACATTCTTGTCAGAGATACTTTAATACATAGCTGTCAGTATACGTTAGGAAATATTCTGCAATATAACAGCATAGGTTTAAGTTTGATAAAGATAACCCTACACAATTACAGTATGTCTTTGTACTTCAGCTCCTGTAATTTACATGAAATTCGAGAAGCAGATTGTATCAGTAATACAATACAGGTAGCACTGAATACTAGACGATTACATAAGTAATTTGTAGCTTGGTTCTGTTAAATGCATGGAAAACTTAACTGCTCCTGAAGCAAAATAATTGGTCCCAACATGCGACAGTCACAGACACAGCGGCCTCGATTTTAACCCCTTTTAACTGGAGGTCAGGAAGAGGCCGCGCTGTTTGCAGCCGATCCAAGGAGGGAAGCGCTGATTGCAGGAGGTAAGTGCTGGAGATCAGCTTTTTAGCACTCCTTGTGGGCCAAGAGGAGCAGGAGTGCTCCCACAGGCCTCACAAGGAAGCCTCGCCCCCTCCCCCCAACCTCCCTCAAGTCCCGATCACAGCCTTCCCATCCCCCCATTACTGACTGCCGGGGACCTTCTTCACATTCCCGGCTGCGGCCTCCGACCGCTACTTATTGCTTCCGCCCGCCGGCCAGGCAGTCAATCTGGCCGACTGTCGGGTGAGAATCTGTCCAAAATTATTCCATGTCCCCGGCCTTGCCGGGTTTTTCACCCGCTACCAGGCCCCCCGCCTCCCCGCCTCCCCGTTAATATCAGGGCCCACATGTGACATTCAGTCAATCACATGGTGAACCAATAATCCAAAAGCCACAATCCCTTTTACAGTCGACCACCACTGACCACTTTTAGGCTGAATACTTCCAACCAGAAATGACAGTATCGCCCTTTCCCCCTCACACACAAAACGCAAGAACACTATTCATTTAAAGGGGCATCATCATTGTTCAAAGGTCCCTGAAAGGTCCCCTTCTTGAACCGCTGCAGTCCGTGTGGTGAAGGTACTCCCACAGTGCTGTTAGGTAGGGAGTTCCAGGATTTTGACCCAGCGACGATGAAGGATCGGCGATATATTTCTAAGTCAGGATGGTGTGTGACTTGGAGGGAAACTTGGAGGTGGTGGTATTCCCATGCGCCTGCTGCCCTTGTCCTTCTAGATGGAAAAAAACGCGGGTTTGGGAGGTGCTGCCGAAGAAGCCTTGGCGAGTTGCTGCAGTGCATCTTGTAGATGGTTCACACTGCAGCCACGGTACGCCGGTGGTGGAGGGAGTGAATGTTTAAGGTGGTGGATGGGTTGCCAATCAAGCGGGCTGCTTTGTCCTGGATGGTGTTGAGCTTCTTGAGTGTTGTTGGAGCTGCACTCAGCCATCACACTCCTTACTTGTGCCTTGTAGATGGTGGAAAGGCTTTGGGGAGTCAGGAAGTGAGACCCTCGATGCAGAATACCTAGCCTCTGACCTGCACTTATTGCCACAGTATTTATGTGGCTGGTCCAGTTAAGTTTCTGGCCAATGGTGACCCCCAGGATGTTGATGATGGGGGATTCGGTGATGGTAATACCATTGAATGTCAAGGGAAGGTGGTTAGACTCTTGTTTGTTGGAGATAGTCATTGCCTGGCACTTCTGTGGCGCAAATGTTACCTGCCACTTATCAGCCCAAACCTGAGCGCGTCCAGGTCTTGCTGCATGCGGGCATGGACTGCTTCATTATCTGAGGAGTTGTGAATGGCGCTGAACACTGTACAGTCATCAGCGAACATCCCCATTTCTGACTTTATGTTGGAGGGAAGGTCATTGATGAAGCAGCTGAAGATGGTTAGGCCTAGGGCACTGCCCTGAGGAACTCCTGCAGCGATGTCCTGTTAATTTGCATTAATAGGAAAATGTTTGACCCTTTTACGCTTCATGATTTACAAGAGAATGGTGAACAGTATCTAACACTCTTAACATTAAAGGCAGGAGATGACCAGGAACGCCAAGAGCTGTGTTGCACCAGGAAATCAAGAGAGATGTTGGCAATGCACGGGTGACTATAGCATGACAGAGAAAGAGCACAGACTGGAGTAATTGGAGATCTGTTGCTACCATCCAGTAGTAAGAAGATAAGTTTTTTTTTAAATGCTTTATAAAATCAGATATGAGTACAGGAATCCCGCCCCAACCGCAGTTTTGCCATACGCGGATTTCAAGTATACACGGTTTCCTCTCTGTGACAAATTTTGCCAACCGCGGCAGTGAATTTTGCGTCTATGCGGTTTTTAATTTTCAAGTTTCACGGGTCACGCTTCCAAACATGAGACCCCATTCATCCGCGCCGCTCTTTTGAGCATACTTACAGCATTCTAGTGAGGCAGAGGACGAGGACGAAGACGAGGATATGGTGGAGAAGTCGAAGATGACACGGTGGCATAGTGGTTAGCACTGTTACCTCACAGCGCCAGGGACCTGGGTTCGAATCCGGCCTTGGATGACTGTCTGTGTGGAGTTTGCACATTCTCCCCGTGTCTGCGTGGGTTTCCTCCGGGTGCTCCGGTTTCCTCCCACAGTCCAAAAGATGTGTGGGTTAGGTTGATTTGGCTATGATAAATTGACCCTTAGTGTTAGGGGGATTAAATACGTGGGGTTACGGGGATAGGGTGAGATATATGTCGGTGCAGGCTCGATGGGCCGCAATGGCCTCTATCTGCACTGTGGGGATTCTGTGATTCTGTGATGACAAATGCCAACCTTAGCAAGGCAATGCTCCTTGCTATTAATCTCTTGGACCTCTTTATGGAGATTGACCCATTCTTGGAGCGTAGTTTAAAATTCAAGCGAGGTTTGGAGGATTTAATGAGACCAGACAAGCAGGTCCAGAAAGATATTCAGAAAAAAATGAGTCAACCATCCATCACAGAATTCTTTAAGAAACCGCCCAGTTGATGACCCAGTTGCATCAACCAGCCACGATGTCGCTTCTCCGCATTCACCCCCCTCGATTGATGATCTTTTTTATTGTGTTATTTAAAATAAAGCAACTTACTTAGGTTCTGACGCGTGTAAATGCGGCCGCGTTCCCCCTAACCCCATTTTTCCCATAAGGTCTTATATTTGCCAACCGCGGTTTTACCAACCACGGGTGTTTTCAGGGACGTATCCCCGGCGGTTGGGGAGGGATTACTGTATACACACAGATCAGCACCTCTGGAAAATGACAGCTCACTGTCATTGCTGTTTTCAAGGCAGTTGAGTAGCAGGTGATTCAGTCATGAGCAACTTCCACAAGAACCCAGGTATATTCTAGAGATCCTCCTGAAAGAGAGAAATGAAAAACAACTGAAGTTCTTGAAAACTATCCAGATGTTGATGCAAAGTCTAATAGATGAAGTGCTGTTAAAGGGGGAAACGTACTTTGGTTGCTTTGGACAACAAAATTAGAAACATGTTCTTGATGTTGCTAAACCAGGGCACTTCTTTGCTCCTGCTGTGTTTTCCTTACATGCAAGACACTTACAAACAGTAATCCCATGGGATGGAAATTCCTGCATAGATATTCCACACTCTATTTGAAAAATTGCCTTAAGTACTACACATTAATCTTTGAGGGGAATTTTAACCCCCCAAAGAGGTGTGGGTTGGGGTCGGGTGGGAAGTTAAAGTGTTAAAAAACTGAATCCCGACCCCAATCTGCCTCCAACCCGCCCACTTCCGCTTTTAACGTTGGCGTAACAGGGGGCGGCAGCCAACCAGCTCCCAGGATGCGGGTCGCCTATTTAAATATTATAATGAGACTGGCGTGCCTCAGATTTAATCACCATTTAAAATTTAACTGTGGCTGATCGGGTTTCTCGGGCCTCGGAGAACCCGTCAGCTATAGTAAGGCGATGACTGCTGGATCCAGGAGGTAAATGCTTTTACACTTACCTCCTGGATCCAATGTCACTGCCTCACCCACCCCCCACGATTGGTGATCTCCCCACCCCCCCCACCCCCACCCCCACGAGGCCGCCCATCCCACCCGCCCCCCCACAATGAGGCTTCAATTTTTTTTCCCCCACGAGATCTCCGATTAATTCCCCCCCAATGAGGCCTCCGATCGCCTTTCCAGACTCCCCCCAAACCGCACCCCCCCCCCAATCCTCTGGCCACGATGCTTCCCTCCCCCACCCCGATCCTCTCTTCCCCACCCCTCCATCCCCCCCACTAATGCTCTGGCCCTGATTCATGCTTCCCTCCCCCAACCCCCACCCGATCCCTCCCTCCCTCCTTTCTGCAGCCTAGTACTGCAGGCACACCTGCCCGCAGCCAGCCAGCCTCTCCATCTGGCTGGCTGTGGGTGGGAAACAGGCCTGTGAAACGCAAATCAGACCCTGCCATTAAATTCGGCAGGGCCTGCGGGAAACCCGTTCTACCAGGTTTCCCGACCGCATCCTAGCACCGCCCACCCCAGCTCCCAACCCGCCTCCCGATTAAAATTCTGGCCTTTGTGTCTAATATTTACCTGGCACCATGCCAACATGAGTGTGGTTTACTGTTTAAGCTCCAATATTCCTATATTAGCAGTTAGACAGTAAGCTATAAATTTAAGTGCCAGATACAGAAGTAGATTGAAGAAATTGATTTTTCTGAAGGATTGTACATTGGGGCCTTGTTTGTCTCAAACCCTTTGACTAGAGGATAGTTTAGAGAGTATTACTTTTTAATTTGGTTTTAGAAAAAAAGAGTGAATTACTGTACATACCAGAGAGAAGCTGACAGTTCACTTACATCTGATCTACTGCCTCTCATGTACATCTGAGCTTAACCTCCAGAAAACAAGTGTTGTTAACTGCGGAAGCTGTATAGCCTTCATTGTATAAGAGCTAGTTTGTTTGCTTAGCATGCTAAGATGGCATGCAGCAAAACAAAATAGCAAACTGTGCATATTTCTTGTACAAATAGCATATACCTCATATATTGGCCCGGATTTTGCTGTGAGCGATGAAGGAATGGCTTTCGGTGTTCACCTCGTGCACAGTTGCCCACAGACATTTAGCGGGCTTGTCAGCGGAAACTCCCAGTCCTCTGGCGTCTGTTTGAGTTCGGTGCCCTCTACAGGGGATCTGTGGCGTGTGTGAGTTGGAAAGCAGCAGGGAGGCTCTTCAACCAATCAGATTGAAGAATCCTCACTGAGACACGCAGGTTGCAAAGCAGGAAGTAAAAAACAGGAAATATAAATTACCTTTAAATTATTGCACAGGAAGCAAAATAAAGATTTGGACATACACATGGTGTTAAGGAAAAGACACAAGTGAAAAACAGAAAAACTATTAATTATTTATTTTTTATTTCTTTAAAGATCTGCAACTTTAATTTTCTTCTGAGGGAATGAGACTCCACACTTACAAAATTAATTTTTCAGGGCCAGAGAAGTTGTTCAGCAGAAATTACCACTTGCCATTAAAAACTCAGCGAGAGGTTACTGTCAGTTTTACCCAGTAATAACAGCGAGTGCTGGCAGCCTCGCCGTTATTAGTACAGCAAAATCATGGCCATTATATTTTGCAAAGCATGCATTGATGTAAGCTTTACGGTGTGCACTATACAGTGCAAAATGACAAGAAAATCTCTACAGTGTTTCTAATGGACCTGTCCCTAAGTTAAATCTAGTTTGCAAGTAATTGAACAGCATCTCATTTCTCAGGTGACCTTGAATTGCAGCAGAAACCTCCCAAGTTATATACTGGACACTTCCAGTGGCAGATTGACTCCACTGAACAGGCACAGGATTCTTTGGGATTCTCATGGAAAAAAGAGGGAGCTCCAATAAGGCAGTGCTATGGAACCATTCATGGGGCAATTGTGATATCTCCTGATTTCCCATATGGCCAGTCCACCCCTGGAAGCTTCCAGACATTTGCCAACATAAATTAGCAACAGACTAGCGACCCGTGTCCCTCATAAATTCTTCCGTGATTTTTGTCTCAGAGACAAATGCTACTGATATCTTTGGTGAACCTAGCTAAGAGGAATTACTGTGCCTGATGAAGTTAAGGAACTGATTTAACATCAACAACAATGTGCATTTATATAGCACCTTTAGGGGGAAAAATTCAGTTGGTTTGCGCCTCCCGTTAGCGCCTTAAGAGGGCATTAATGGGGCGCAAAGCAACTAGCGCCTGGGCGCGGCGATATCTGCGCCTCTCACGAAATTGACCAGACATTTTGCAGCGGTGCTAAACACTACCGCCACGATCTCCTGCGCCGGCAGATTGTGACATCAGTCAAGTGCGCAACACCCCGGTATCGCCCCGGAGCAGATATTGAGTGGCGCCCCCTGCCTTACCACCTGCCGCTAGCAACGACAGGTTGAGGGGAGCGTTTTGCAGTCAGGAAGGGACTGGGGGAGCGCTATTTAAAGGCAGCCGCTTCCTGCCTTTTTTTGTTGGTGACATTTTTTCACCACGCATTCTGAGAGCGAGAGAGACTTCTGGAGAGATTCAACACTGTGTGAAGGAGTTTTGGGTACTGAGCAGCACTTTGCAGGTTCATTTTAATTTGCCCTTCCTTGCATCTATTTAGAAGAGACTGTGGGGGCTGCACTCTGAGCTCTTTCCCTGGTTCTCTCCATTGTTCTTTCCAGTAGATTTGATGTACAGGTCTCTCCAGGCCGAGATTCAAGGCTGCAATGAGCAGGATGTGGATGGAGAGCAAGATCAACCCTCCCCTTTAAGAACTGGCCGGCGCCATTGTGTCTGTGTTCCATTGCTGACTGACATCACATGAGCTTCGCCAGCGCTCTGAGGTAGCGCTTCGCTCCTTGGCCTTTGCGCCTTAAGTGTGTAGCGCCTGGTTTAGCGCTCCAATCACCTCCAGGGGCGATAAAAGCCAACTTTGCAGTCGGAGGCGATAATTAGCGCCAAGCGCTAAACTTCGCGCACAGCCGATAATTGAGCCCCAAACGGGGCGATACTGAATTTTTCCCCCCAAATGTAGTAAAGCACCCCAAGGCACTTCACAGGAACGTGATCAGACAGCAAGTGGTACAAGCCAAAGAAAGAGATATTAGAATGGGTGACTAGTAGCTTGGTCAAAGGAGAAGGGTCTTAAAGGAGGAGAGAGAGGTAGAGAGGCGGAGAGATTTAAGGAGGGAATTCCAGAGCTTAGAGCCTAGACGGCTGAAGGTACGGCTGCCAATGGTGGGGCAAAGGAAATGGACGATGCATAAGAGTCCAGAGTTGGAGGAATGATGGGGGGAATTTTGCCGGCACTCAGGGGGCGGGTTTGGAGGCAGGACATCCGGCAAAATTGCAAAGATTGACAGCAGGTCGGAAACCCGCTGTCAACCCACCTCCAATCAATCTTCCCAGGTGTCAGGTCCCCGATTTGCGCATGGACCCGACACCTAGCGGCGGAAAGAGGATTAGAGGCACTTAACTGCTTGCTAACAGGTAGTTAACAGGCAGTTAAGAGGCTTTTTGCAATTTTGACAGGTCTACTGCGGGCTTCCCGATGTCCGGACACCACACCAGGTAAGTGTGGCGTGCTGTGGGTCTACTGTAATGTTTGTGCATTGATGACAGCTGCAGAAGTGGTGTGAAGGATCCAATGGTACACTGGTGAGTTTCAGAGGTAAGAAAATGTTGGGAAAATCATTTTTAATGTATTTAGACTTTTCTGTGGGTGACAAGTTTTGAATTGTTTGTGTAGTCCCACCTCATTGGGAGAAACTCTCTCACCAGTGACAGATCGCTTCTGTAACCTCACCTGCAGCTGCCATCTGTTCTAGCCTAAGGAGGGAGTCACTGGAGAGCCTGGGTTCAAGGGCTCACCTTTATACAGTGATTGGCAGTGTTTGCAGCACCTCAGTGCTGTCAAACACTGAAAAATCAGCTGTCAAAAAAAATTGTGCGTGGCCCCTTTAAGAAAACCGGCAGCTGACGCGTCATCAACTGACATCATCTGACACCGGCTTTCTCTTAATTGGCTGGCAAGCCCGCAGGGCGGGCTTAACAAAGCCAATTGACACAAAATTGCGTCTGTGCGTCGGACGTCGTTGGGGGCGGGATTGGAACCCAGAAGGCAGCTGTCCTGCCCCCAAGCCGCATCGAGAGGAAAAATCACGGCCAAAGTGTTCTCAGAGGGTTGTAGAGCTGGAAGAGGTTACAGAGATAGGGAGGGCCAAGGCCATGAAGGGATTTGAATAAGAAGATGAGAATTTTAAAATTGAGGCATTGGTGGATAGGGAGCCAGTATAGGTCAGGGAGCATGAACGTGATACATGAACGGGACTTTTGGATGAGCTTTGGCTTATGGAAGGTGGAAGATGGGAGTCCAGCCAGGAGAAAGAAAGGCTTAAAGAAACGCTTACATTTATATAGCGCCTTTCATGACCACCGGACGTCTCAAAGCGCTTTACAGCCAATGAAGTACTTTTGGAGAGCATTAGAGATCATTTTAGGAGAGCATTAGAATAGTTGAGTCTGGAGGTAACAAATACATGGATGAGGGTTTTAGCAACAGATGGTCTGAGGCAGGGGTGGAGACAGGCAATTCTACAGAGGTGGAAGTAGGCAGTCTTTGTGATGGAGGGATATGGGTTGGAAGCTCAGCTCAGGGGCAAATAGGAAATCAGTAGTAATACAAGTGCAAATTTAGCAGTTAGTTCTCCTGGTGCAAATTGAGCAGTTAGTTCTCCAGGTGTAAATTTAGCAGTTAGTTCTCCTGGTGCAAATTTAGCAGTTAGTTCTCCTGGTGCAAATTGAGCAGTTAGTTCTCCAGGTGTAAATTTAGCAGTTAGTTCTCCTGGTGCAAATTGAGCAGTTAGTTCTCCTGGTGCAGTGCCTCACTGAACATAAGGGCAAATCAGACAATCCAGCATAGAGGTCAGCACACCCGATTTATGGTGCATCCAATTCGCTGGTCATTCGCCAGGAAATGGGAATTGCTGTTAATCAGGTGTGCTGACCTCAGCACCCGGTTGCCTAATAGACTCTCTTGGTCGAGATAGGGTCTGCACCAGGAGCATTAACTTGTTAAATTTAACCTATAATGAGGATGCTTCAGTGGTCTTGTCTTTTCAACACTGCAGGTTAATTCAGATGTCTCATACTGTTATATCTCTTTCATTCTGAAACTTGTAACTTTTAATTTTCAACTTTTAAGTCTTCTTGGGCTGTTCCAGTAGAGCTGCCTTTTTATACCTGATTTCGTTATTCCACTTGGTCAGTGTTAGGAAAAGAGCAGGTGATAAGGCAAGGGAAGGAAACTGAGGCCGGAATTTTCTGCAGGTAGGCCGGTTGGGGCCAGGATCTTCCAAGGCGGGAAACCCGGGAGGCCGGGTCTTCCTGCAGGCCCTGCCGACTTTAACGGCAGGGCCTGATTTGCATGTGAGGCCTCGGTTTCCCGCCCGCAGCCAGCCAGATTGAGAGGCTGGCTGGCTGCGGGCAGGTAGGCCTGCAGAGGCAGAGAGGGAGCGAGGGTTCGGTCTGGGGGAAGGATGGGGGTTGGGGGGGAGTTGTCAGCAGGGGCTCAGTCGCAGATTGCGGGGGGAGGATTGGGGATTGGCAGGGGGTGGGGGGTGGGTCGGAGGATCGGCGGGGCGGGTGGGGGTCGATCGGGGATTGAAGTCGGCCAGGGATTGGGGAGTCAGCCAGGGATTTGGGAGGGGTGGCGGCTTGGTGGCGGGGGCGGCCGGAAGATCGACGAGGGGGGCAGTGGGGGGGAGGGGGGGTGCGGCTATGGGGGGGGGGCGTGCAGCCAGTGGATCAGGAGATCGGCAGGGGGGAAGAGAGGATCGACGCCGGCCACTGGAGGATTGTGGCCAGCCTCAGCATCATCGGTGGGGTGGGGTGGGTGGGGGGGAAGGCCTCATGGTGGGAATCGGAGGCCTGGAGCGGCGATCGGAGGTGTCGTGAGGAGTTCTCCGTTCACGGGCAGTGGGTTAGGCAGGGACCCTGGATCCAGGAGGTAGGTATAAAGCCACTTATCTCGTAAATGCAGCAGTCCCCGCTTCGGTTTAACTGCCGGTTTTCAGAGATCGATGGATTTTTGAATATTAAGGGAATCAAGGGATATGGGGATAGTTCAGGAAAGTGGAGATGAGGTAGAAGATCAGCCATGATCTTATTGAATGGCGGAGCAGGGCTCCAAGGGCCAATGGCCTACTCCTGCTCCTATTTCTTATGTTCTTATGTTCACGAATTGTGTGAAACCCGTCCACATGCAGTTACATTTAAAATGGAGGTTTAAAAAGAGGCTTCCGGCCTCATTATAATATTTAAAGTGACGTAGCGCCCCCTGGAGCGGGTTGGTTGCCCGACCCCCGTCCCCCCTCCGTTAAAACCGGAAGTGGGTGGGTTGGATGCGGGATCAGGTTGGGAATCCCATTTTTAACAATTGAACTGCCCTCACGCTCCAAGCCCACCCGTTTTTTTAGCGGACAATTCTGGCCTGGGAGACGAAAGAATCAATCGTAGACTAATCTGCTAAATGATGCTGGTAAATGACTGAAAGCATCCAAATTACCACCAGCAAGTAGCCTATCCCTGAGGAGCCAGTTCGGAAGTCATATAACTTGGGGGATTTACATTGACAAACCGAGATTAGAGCCCCAATTTTAGCCTAACCGAGCCAACGAGGACAGTGCAGGTTCAGGCTGGACACCTGATTTACACCATGCTGGATTTTATGCTCCGTTGAAGTCAGTGGAGTGTAAACAGACATCCGACTGGAAATATCGGTCTACTGTTTCATGCCAAATCTTACCTGTTTTCCACTGTGAACAAGACATTCAACCCAGCAACTCATTCAAGTACGATAGCAAAATACTGCAGATGCTGGAAATCCGAAATAACAACAGAAAACGCTGGAAAAACTCAGCAGGCCAGGCAGCATCCGTAGAGAGAGAAAGAGAGTTGACGTTTCAGGTCGATGACCTCTCATTCAAGTAAGTTCATCTGAATAATAATGATGATTCTTTGTAACTTTGGGCTGGATTTTGCCAGCGCTCAGAGGGCGGGTTTGGAGGTGGATCAAAGGGTTTGTTTTGATTGACGGCGGGTTACGAACCCGCCATCAACCCGCCTCCAAACAATTTTCCCAAGTGTCGGATCCCCGATTTGTGCATGGACCCGATACCTAGCGGCGGGAAGAGGATTAAAGCCAATTACCTGCCTGTTAACAGGTAGTTGATAGTAGTTGACAGGCTATTTTTTAATTTTGTCGCTTCTGCCTCGGGTTTCCCGATGTCCGGACACCATGCCAGGTAAGTGTGGCGTGTTGTGAGTCTGCTGTAATGTTTCTGGATTGATGACAGCTGCAGAAGTGGTGTGAAGGATCCAATGGTGCACTGGTGAGTTTCAGAGGTAAGAAAATGTTGAGAAAATAATTTTTAATGCATTTACACATTTCTTTAGGTTACAAGTTTTGAAATCCATGTCAGTGCCACTCATTGGGAGAACCTCTCTCACCAGTGATAGATCGCTTTTGTCACCTCACCTGCAACTGCCATCTATTCCAGCCTATGGAGGGAGTCATTGGAGAGCCTGGGTGCAAGAGCTCACCTTTGTACAGTGATTGTCAATGTTTTCAGCACCTCAATGCTGTCAAACACTGAGAAATCAGCTGTCAAGAAAAAATTGTGCGTGGTCCCTTTAAGAAAACCGGCAGATGACGTGTCATCAAATGATGTCATCTGACCGGCTTCCTCTTAATTGGCTGGCAAGCCCGCAGGGTGGGCTTAACAAGGTCAAGCAATGTAAAATCATGTGTGTGGGCCTGGATGCAGTTGGGGGCGGGACTGGAAGCCGAAAACCACCTGACCTGCACCCAACCCGCCTCCATTGAACAAATCACAGCCTTTGTCTTTTAAAAAGGATCTCTGATGGCAAGCCTAGCTCTTTGAGAATTGCACTTGCTCTATTTTTCATTTTGGTGCAGAACTCAGAGTTAATGGATGAAACAGATAATCCTTAAATATTTCAGTATTTGCTCTTGTGTGCAATTTTCATCTGTGTATGAAACAGTTTTAATCATATCTTTTCTTGGAAGGAAGATGTATTCCTTCTTTCTGTCCTCATCATGTTTCCATCAATATTCACGTGGGAAATAAACACATAGGGGGGAATTTTAACCTTAAAAAAAAACTGCTGGGTTTGGAGCGTGTGGGTAGTTAAATTGTTAAAAAACCTGATCACGCCTCCAACCCGCCCATTTCCGGTTTTAACGGGGGCGGGTGACCAACCCACTCTCAGTGGGCAGAATGTCAGTGTTTATCCTCCAAATGAGCAGCAGTCCTAATCCCATGTTCCCATTTCCCTTTATTCCCCATTCCTTCAACCACCCATCTAACCTATTCTTAAATGCTGACATGGTCTCTACTTCAATTACCAACTTCGGTAGTGTATTCCACAGTCTAAAAACCCTCTAAAAAAAGTTTCTCCTGCTCTCCATCCTAAATCTCTTACATTTAATCTTCTATCTATGTCTCCTCATTCTAGACCCCTCAATTATTGGAATCAGTCATAAGTTGGACACCACTCCCTCTATCCCTATATCCAAATCATACACAGTGAACACAATGGTCCCACAACAGAATCCTGTGAGGCACTGCTAACAACTTCCAACCTTCTAAGAAACAGCCCTTAATTTCTGCTTTGTTTCCCCGCTACTGTTCCTCTAACAAATGCAGATCTTTATGCCTCTGCCTGTATGTTCTGATGTGGATGTACCAGTGGGTGAGTGCCATACCCCTCCAAAACTGCTTGGCATCCTTTTGTTGCTCCTCTTCCAATTAGCAAAGAAAATGGGAATTCTCAATGCGAAACCTGCTGTGCCCTGTCTGAAATGGTGGAGGAGGTGGTAAGGGGGAGTGCCAAGCCTACAGCAACTGGCACAAAGGCAGATGTCAAAGTACTTGTCAGCAGCAAAACAAGAAAAACCCTCTGCAAACGAGTTTCAAAATAGCTTCAAACTGATGCTATCAATATTGATGCAGGTCTCTTTAAATTTCCTTTTTGCTTTCCCCATAGCAACCCCGGGCAGCTGTTTTATACGGTGAAGAAGAAGAAACAGTGCAAATCAGAAAGGATGAAAAATGGAGCACGTGACATCATGATTTACCTCATTTGCATGGAACTGCACACAAATGACTGCAGCAAATGCAGTGGGCACAAAAGTGGGCGGAGACCTGACATCTGCCCAACGTCCCGATGAGGTCCCCTTGATCGGAAAATCCAGGCTGTAGAATCCTCCATGGCCCTGGGAATCATTTTCCTTCACGCTTTTCAAATTATTATTCGGACATAGGAGACAACACCTCTTTTTGCTGGTCCTACCCAGGCTGTCACTGCGAAAGGCAGCAGAGGTATTCTAAAGAAAACCCACAGTGACTGTTGTGCAATCTAATTCCTGCTAAGTGGCCTGTACATTAAACTGATGGCAAGCTAGCCGTGAGCTGCCTTTGTACTGGGTTTAGTGGCATGCTAGTGTCCCTGGCTTCTGATGCGTGGGCTTTGCACAGCCTACGGCAACCCTAAAGGACACTTTCCAGATTCACTAAAGCTGCTGGGAAGAAACACGAGCACGCCATTAAACCAAGCATAAAAGCAACTGTGGAATTTAATAGGAACTGAAGAAGAATGGAAATCTGAAGACATGGATTTCTTCAAAATTAAAATCGAAAAATTAATTGCCCATTCGACCTGTTTTATACAGAAATAGCCACTCGGTCTAGGCTCATTATTTGTATAGAAGGAACGATCTCCGGTCTCTCTGGCACCCTGCTCAGATCCCTTTCTCAGAGCTTTACAAACTACAGATGAGCAGTTCTCCCATCAGTTGCACTCTTAAGTAGAAATGGCTGGACCTCCAGGGAACTGAAAGTATTGTGCATCCATGAAAATGTCAACTTTTAGTTGAATTATTATAAACATATCTGTAAAAAAGGCATCGTCCGTGTCTTCCACTGATAGCTATAGGCTGGAAGAATTCACAATCTGGTCAGACTGGATTAATTCTTCTTCTCTAGTTATGCAACATGGAAATGTATTTAAGATTTATTAATAATTTTGGCATGCTAATATTACAATGCATAGTTACAACACTGGAACGGCTGCAAAATATGGAATTCTTTTCATACTTCTGACATTCCGAATATGCTATGGGCTCTATCACCTTGCATGACCATTGCCTCTACAACGGAACCAGTAGGTGATCCTACACATCTTCACAAGTCGGAAATATGATGCATCGCACGATACCAGTAAGTTTCAAATGCCTGTATTATATTGAAAGTATTTCTGCGCATTAAAAGAACACTTTGAAACATAGGGACTCATGAATTTCCATGGAAAGCCTGGGGGAGCGGGAAAGTATCTAGGGCAGGGAGGAATTTCTGCTCACCCACTGCCAGTGTCCTTGACTCAGTTGGAAATCCTAGGCTACTATGAATATTTTGACTGGGTACCCATGCCTGATTGGAGGGGGTGGAGGAATATTGCTGCAGCATTTTGTCACAGTGTCAGTGGCCCTGTGGGGCTGAGGAACCATTAAAAAAAACTTTAAAAAGCCCCACTGTCCTTTTCTGCCAGTTTAGGCAATTGCCCCATGGCCCTAGCAATGCACACAGGCATCCCTTGGCAACCAGCGTTGCTAAGGGCGTGTTCCCGATGGGTTGAAAACTGGTGGAACCCTGGCAAATCTGGGTTCTGGTCCAAATTCTGCCACCACCCCTGCCACTGGCAGTCTACCAAGCTAACATACTCTCGACCCCAGGAGTTTTGCGGATACAGGGTACTGTGTTAAGATTGTCAATCGTAATAAAGCTTGTTACAATCCTGAGTATTGCAGATGTAAGAGTTTCTAACATCAGAATAGAAAAAAGTTACAGAAGTTAATTGGGCACAGCTCTTTATAATTGGCTAAATTGGTGCTTTTAGTTCTCTGGGGACTGTCTATGGATGTTATTTATACGGGCTTCCAGAAGACATTCGATAAAGTTCCACATAAGAGACTGTTAGCTAAAGTTGAAGCTCATGAAATTGAAGGCAAGTTATTGACCTGATTAGGAAATTGGCTGAGTGGTAGGAGACAGAGAGTAGGGATAATGGGCAGCTACTCTAATTGGCAGGATGTGACTGGTGGTGTCCCGCAGGGATCTGTGTTGGGGCCTCAACTATTCACCGTATTTATTAATGACTTAGATGATGGGATAGAGAGTCACATCCAAGTTTGCTGATGACACAAAGATAGGCGGCATTGTAAGCAGTATAGATGGAAGCATAAAATTACAAAGAGATATTAATAGATTAAGTGAATGGGCAAAACTGCAGCAAATGAATTTCAGGCAAATGTGACGCCATCCACTTTGGACTTAAAAAGGAAATCAAAGTACTTTCTAATTGTTAAAAGTTAGAAACAGTGGCGGTCCAAAGAAACTTAGAGGTCCATGTACATGGATTATTAAAATGTCATGGACAGGTACAGAAAATAATTAAAAAGGCTAATGGAATGCTAGGCTTTATATCTAGAGGACTAGAATACAAGGGGTTAGAAGTTATGCTATAGCTATACAAAACCCTGGTTAGACCACACCTGGAGTACTGTGTTCAGTTCTGGGCACCACACAATAGGAAGGATATATTGGCCTTGGAGGGAGTGCAGTGTAGATTTACCAGAATGATACCTGGATTCCAAGGGTTAAATTATGAGGAGAGGTTATACAAACAAGGGTTGTATCCCCTGAAATTTAGAAGGTTAAAGCGTGATTTGATTGAAATTTTCAAGATATTAAGGGGAACGGATGGGGTAGATAGAGAGAAATTATTTCTGCTAGTTGGGGAGTCTAGGACTAGGGGATATAGCCTAAAAATTAGAGCCAGACCTATCAGGAGTGAAGTTAGGAAACACTTCTACAAGCAAAGGGTGGTAGAAGTTTGGAACTGCCTTCCATAAACGGCAGTTAATACTAGATCAATTGTTAATTTTAAATCTGAGATTGATAGATTTTTGTTAACCAAAGGTATTAAGGGATATGGGCAAAGACAAGGATATGGAGTTAGGTCACAGATCAGCTATGATCTCATTGAATGGTGGAACAGGCTCGAGGGGCTAAGTGGCCTCCTCCTGTTCCTATGTTCCTATGGTTGTAGTCATTTCCACGGTGGTATACACATATCAGAATGTGCAGCATGGTGTTAAGGTTGCTAAAAGTACCCCTACTGTCTAGAGTGCAATTTTCTGCTTGCCAGTAAAATAACTGACCGTCTGACTATTAGCTCCAGGATTTCTCCCATTAATTTTAATGGCGCCTTGGTCTGTTTTGATACGTGTCTCTATCAACATGAAATTCCAGAAATATACAAGGATAAAAAGCACATGTAGCATAAAATCACCATGTAGTGTCTGTCTGTGTGCCAGGAGGAGGAATTCAGAATAGAAAAATCAGATCAGAAACACAGTATAATTGTTAATAGGAAACTATAGTCTTCTTGACCTGCTTTTGAGCTTTCAAATATATAAATAACGCAATTGAAAAAGCCAATGATCTTGGACTGTCAAGTAGGTGTTTTATCTGTCACATATATTTCACAATATAGTTTTACATCCTATTTGCAAATGGGGAAACATTTGCTGATGTACAAAGTTACATCGATGTGATATTATGGATACTTATGAATGAGGAAGGCCATCCAGAACAATCCTACATTTCCCCCATTGCTGTATTATACCTGGGGTTTTGCCTCCTATCTGCACCGTGAATGTGGGTAGGAGAGTTTATATGGAGGGAGAAGTTAAGGGAGGACAGGAGGGCAGTGAAGTCGCAGAAGAGAGGGCAAGTGGAGTTCAGATGGACAGTGAAACCATTGAGGATGAGGAGTCGTTCAGAGCAGAGGCTGAGGGAGGAGAGGAGGGAATGTATCTCAGTGAGAAACTCAGGGTCGGGCTGGAGGGGGGCAGTCGGCAATGTGGATTTTTAAAGGAGAGGTGAGAGGTGGAACAAAGTGAGATGCTTGATGGAGACCAAACCAGAGGAGTAGGGGCAGGGACAAAGGTGTGGTTCCGTGATAGGGGCCACACTATCACTGTAACAGTTTGGACAGGGCATGTGATGGAAAGTATAGCCACACATGGACAGTAAGGGACAAGGGGGGAAAAATTTGGTTGCTTTGCGCCTCCTGTTAGCGCCCTAAGAGCGGCGATGTTTGTGCTGCTCACGAAATTGACCAGACATTTTGTGGCGGCGCTAAACACTACCGCCACGATCTCCTGCGACACAGATCGTGACGTCAGTCGAGCGTGCAACGCCCCAGTATTGAGTGGCGCCCCCTGCCTTACCGCCTGTCGCTTGCAACGACAGGTTGAGGGGAGCATTTTGCAGTCGGGAAGGGACTGGGGGAGCGCTATTTAAAGGCAACCACTTCCTGCCTTTTTTTGTCGGCGACATTTTTGCACCACGTATTCTGAGAGAGAGAGAGAGAGAGAGACTTCTGGAGAGATTCAACGTTGTGCGAAGGAGTTTTGGGTACTGAGCAACACTTTGCAGGTTCATTTTGATTTGACCTTCCTTGCATCGATTTAAAAGAGACTTTGGGGGTTGCACTCTGAGCTCTTTCCCTGGGCCTCTCCATTGTTCTTTCCAGCAGATTTGATGTACAGGTCTCTCCAGGCTGAGATTCAAGGTTGCAATGAGCAGGGTGTGGATGGTGAGCAAGATCGACCCGCCCCTTTAAGAAGTGGCCGGCGCCAGTGTGTCTGTGTTCCATTGCTGACTGACATCACATGAGCTTCGCCAGTGCTCTGAGGTAGCGCCTCGCTCCTCTGTGTTAGCGCCTTAAGAGAGGAGTGTAGCGCCTGATTTAGCGTTCCATTCACCTCCAGGGGCGATAGAAGCCAAGTTTGCAGTTGGAGACGATAATTAGCGCCAGGCGCTAAACTTTGCGCCCGGCCGATAATTGTGCCCCAAACGGGGCGATACCGAATTTCTCCCCCATGGTGTTTGCACCTGTCAGCCAAGTTTCAGTTAAAGCCACTGCTCTATGGTGCTTTGTTGATATCCAACATAGTGCAACTATACACGCTGGCAGTTTCATCTATTCATTATACTGATCAGTAATCCTCAACAGTGCAGCACTGTAAGATAGTATTTAGAGGCACATTTTAAAAGTGATGCCAGGAGCAACCTATCTTCTAATTAATGCGAAAACACAAACATACAAAATTGACGGGCAGGAAAAGACCAGCTGGTCCATCAAGCCTGCCACACACCACGATGGTTGGAGCATCATGACTAGACACGCTGCCCCTCCATCCCCCCACCCCCTTAATCTCCTGGGAGAGGCAAAAAACAGATTAAAAACCCAGGGCCCTATAAGGGAAAAAATATCACTGTAGAGGAATCTCCATGAAGCTTTGCACGGACATTCGGGAGCTCAAGTCCATGCAAGCACTTAGCTAACATCTTGTGTGCTTCTTGTCGTCTGTATCAATGCAGAGCCTGCCAAACATTTGCAATATACGCCCAATTATTTGACTAGAAATATTCCAAACATCAAAGTGTTAAAAGTGTGAAATGAACGCTCCATTATCTTTATACCTTCAGTGCTGAGACTCAAACGTTCCATGGTGACTACAAAACAGCAAGCACAGGAAATCAGATATTGATTGCTGGTTTCAAACAGCATGAGTTTCCTGATCATTCACTGTCAAGCTTTTTATTCCTACTTAACAGTTTAAAAAGGCATGAACATATGTTCTACTTGATTTTCATTATGGAATTCAATTTGTTATTCTTCGACATTCTATTAGCATGCTTTGAACAACCTGGCAAAATTTGGTTTTGTGAATGAATATAAATAAAAGGAACATTGCTATACTTGGACTGCATTAACAGGCAGTGATTTTTTTTATTATTAAAGGTTGCTGAGCAGTAAAGAGGCTGAACGATCAGACCTGTGGTATCTCCTGTAAAAAGGATACAATGTGATATGACACCTTAGGCCCACTATCGCCACATGCTTTCCTTGCAGCTGAATAGGTTTATGGTGTCGCAATTGCTACTATGGTTAGTCAATAAGAAACGAGAAAAGACTTCAGAGCTTAAAAGCATGTGGTTCCTTATTGTTCAGCCATCTTGGCTAACCAGGTGCAAATGTCAATCCGACAAACACTCGCAGGTTAGAGGGAACAGTCTTATACTTGACTATGAATACAAAGTTATACCAATATCGATATATGGAGTAGCTGGGAAAACACTCTAAATATTCTGCTATCCAGTTTCAAATGGCATAGTTTGTGAGGAATGCTACAATAATCTCATGGTACCTAAAAAAAATAAAGCAATATATCATCGAATCGATTTCATATTAAACAAATGTCTTCAAGTCACCTAATTTTTTAAGCTTGATAAGCACGCAGGTGTAGTCTAACTTCCAGCATACACAGTGAGCCCTCTATCAGGCAAAGAAGAACAGCAGCAGCAGCTCTGTCCAATATCTCATTACTACGGCAAGTAATTTCTACCTCAATCCAATTTGCTAGAACATAAGTATTTACCTCACCAATGCATACAAGTTGCTACATTATTTCTGCTTAAAGCTCAAATAAAATACATCAAAGTTAACGAGCTCAGAATTTTCAAACTATCTCTAATTCACGAACATAAAACGCCAAAGTTAAGTGTGAAGAGGTGTACTTTGGGGGAAAATAACAGAGAATGGAAATATACCCAAAACAGTAAAATTCTCAACACAGTGGAGAGTCTGGGATATTGATACTCAGATCTTTACACGCAGGAATGCAAGTGGGAAAAGCCATAAAAAGGGCAAGACATTGATTAAACCATATTTTGGAGTACTGTGTGCAGTTTTGGGCACTATTATAGAATGGAAAAGGCGCAACATAGATTAACTAAGAAGGGAGTGGAGGGTGTAATTATGATAAGAGACTTGAAAAGGGCTGTGTTCACTGGACCAGAGAACATTAAGGGGAAATTTAACAGAGGTGTTCTGAATTATGAAAATTTGAGAGGGTAAATAGTAAAAGATCATTCTGCTTAATCAACCTTATTGAATTCTTTGAAGAAGTAACAGAAAGAGTAGACAAGGGTAATGCAATATATTTAGATTTCAAAAGGCCTTCGATAAGGTACCACATAGTAGACTTAGGACTAAGGCCAGAGCATGTGGCGCCAGGGGACAAGAAGCAGAATGGATATCAAGCTGGCTACAAAACAGAGAGTAGGGGTTAAGGGCCACTTCTGTGACCACTGTTGTTCACAAAATACATAAACGATTTGGACTAGGAAATCGAAAGTACAATTTCAAAATTTGAGGATGACACCAAATTGGGGGTTATAGTTAATACTGAGGAAGACTGTGCCAAAATACAAGAAGACCTTAATAAACTTGCAGAATGGGTGTGTAATTGACAAATTAATTTTAATATAGATAAGTGTGAGGTGGTGCATTTAGGTAGAAAGAATAAGGAGACCACATACTCCTTGGAAAATAAAAGACAAAATGGGGTAGCGGAGCAAAGGGACCGAGGGGTACAGATACACAAATCATTAAAAGTAGTGATGCAGGTTAATAAGGCCATAAAAAAGCAAACAAAGTACTGGGGTTCATTTCTAGCAGGATAGAATTGAAAAGCAGAGAAATTAAGTTAACCTTCGTTAGATCACATTTAGAGCACTGTGCACAGTTCTGGTCTCCATATTATAAAAAGGATATAGAGGCACTGGAGAAGGTGCAAAAAAGATTTACAAGGATGATACCAGAACTGGGAGGTTATACCTATCAGGAAAGGCTGAACAGGCTGGGGCTCTCTTCTCTAGAAAAGAGAAGATGGAGGGGTGACCTGATAAAAGGTCTTTAAGATTATGAAATGGTTTGATAGGGTAGACGTAGAGAAGATCTTTCCACTTGTGGGGGAGGCCAGAACTGGGGGCCATAAATATAAGATAGTCACTAATAAATCCAATAAAGAATTCAGGAGAAACTTCTTTACCCAAAGAGTGGTGAGAATGTGGAACTCACTACCACAGGGAGTAGTTGAGGCTGTTGGATAAGTCCTTTACCCTTTTAACAGATTTGAAAAGCTAGAGACAGTAATATATCTGATAATTCACTTCATTTATTATTGACAAAACATTAATCTTGCACAGCCAAACAGAGCAGCTCACAACAGCCTTACATCTAGCACTCACGTGCGTAGATATAATGAGGAACCATGAAAATGGCTTCTCCAAGCCTGTTCATGCCATCAGGAGCGGCACGGCCAATGTCCTTGTTTTCAAATCCCTCCATGGCCTCGCCTATCTCTGTAACCTCCTCCAGCCATACAACCCTCTGAGATCTCTGTGCTCCTCCAATTCTGGCCTCTTGCCCATCCCTGATCAACCACTGGCAGCCGTGCCTTAAGCTGCCTTGGCCCTAAGCTCTGGAATTCCCTCCCTAAACCTCTCCGCCTCGCTACCTCTCTCCTCCTTTAAGATACTCCTTAAAACCTACCCCTTTGACCAAGCTATTGGCCCTCTGTCCTGATATCTCCTTCAGTGGCTCGGTATCAAAAATGCTTTTGTTGATATCGCTCTTGTTAAGCACCTTGGGACATTTTGCTATGTTAAATGCGCCTTATAAATGTAAGTTATTGTTGTTATCATTCTGTGATTCTATGGTACAGGTAAAGAGCAGCGAAATGGGCCTCTGATGTGGAGCTAGCAGTAGCACACAATGGTGTGTGCTTAGGTTTCTATGATTCTACAACTGTAAACTCAGATTGTTATAGAGTTGGGTTTTGAAGCTTGTAAAATGCAGATCTTTATGAAGTCATGATGTGGAGATGCCGGTGTTGGACTGGGGTGGACAAATGTGAGAAGTCGCACAACACCAGGTTATAGTCCAACAGTTTTATTTGAAATCACAAGCTTTCGGAGCGCTGCTCCTTCGTCAGGTGAAGTCACCTGACGAAGGAGCAGCGCTCCGAAAGCTTGTGATTTCAAATAAAACTGTTGGACTATAACCTGGTGTTGTCCGACTTCTCACATTTATGAAGTCAGATTGAGGACCCAGTCCTGATCCTGCAGGCTGCCAGACAATCCTTTCTAGATCTCCTGGACACACCTTCTCCCACAAAATAACCAGAACTCATTCTTCAACCAAAGGACTGTCAAGGATAATATATTTCTGCTACACTAACATTGCCTGCTACCACCCTGTTAGACAGCAAGAACAATAGATTTAAACATATATTTTTAAAATTAATTTACCTTTGTTGTTACGAGTACTTCCAAAGGCAGCAACTGATGGAGCTAATGGTTAAAAAGAAAGAACTTGCATTTATATAACGCCTGTCACAACCCCAGGACGTCCCAAACTGCTTTACAGCCAATGAAGTACTTTTAAAGTGGAGTCACTGTTATAAGCTAGGGAAGTGCAACCATTAATTCCTGCACGGCAAGGTCCCAGAAACAACAATCATATAAATGAGCGGATCATCTGTTTTAGTTGTTGTTGGCCAGGGCACTGGGAAAAACTCCCCTGAACTTCTTTGAATAGTGCCATGGGATCTTTCACATCCACCTGAGAGGGCAGACAGGGCCTCGGTTTAACGTCTCATCTGAAAGACTCCTTCAGTACTGCACTGGAGTGTCAGCCTAGATTAAGTGCTCAAGTCTCTTGGGGCTTGAACCCACGACCTTCTGATTCGGAGGTGAGAGTGTTACCACTGAGCCAAGGCTGACAAATAAAATAGATAATGTAGTTGCAAGAATGTGACAAGGGACAAAGACAGGCCACTGAAAAATGATTTGCATGTGTAGAGGAACAACTTGGCGCTTGATCCCATGCAACTATTGCTTTGCTGTAATATTTTTCCCTTTTCTGCTCTCTTGCTTAAGTATGGCACTGTAGTCAGCCTTTTAGCATCTCACTTGGGTGGCCATTCTGCATGTATGAGATTGTATTTTGGCAGGCTATTCCATCATGCAGGGCATCACATCTCAATGTTCCAGCAGGAAACACCGGATAGTCGTCATAAGCAAGAATTCTGGCTGAAGTTATCCCTCCCTAACCCAGGGCCACTGAGGTCAATTGTGTCAGCCAGTGGCTCAGTTGGTAGCACTCTCATCCCTGAGCCAGAAGGTCATGGTTTCAAGTTCCACTCCAGAGACTTGAGCACTAAAATCTAGGCTGACACTCCAGTGCAATACAGAGGGAGCGCTGCACTGTTGGAGGTGCTGTCTTTCGGATGTGACATTAAAAACCGAGGCCCCGTCTGCTCTGTCAGGTGGACGTAAAAGATCCCATGGCACTATTTCGAAGAAGAGCAGGGGAGTTATCCCCGGTGTCCTGGCCAATATTTATCCCTCATTCAACATCACAAAAACAGATTATCACATTGCTGTTTGTGGGAGCTTGCTGCGCACAAATTGGCTGCCATTTTTCCTACATTGCAACAGTGACTACACTTCAAAAAGTGCTTCATTGGCAGTAAAGTGCTTTGGGACGTCTGGTGGTCGCGAAAGGCGCTATATAAATGCAAGTCTTTCTTTCTGTATTACTTTGATGGCTCAGTTAAGATCAGTTAACTCAACCCTGACTAGGTACCAAACCTGCGTTGCTTAATACCACACTATTTCCCTTGGTGGGGCGGGAGGGAGAGGCTACTACTGTTTTTGGAGATATCTGCATTTGAAGCTGATCTAAATTGAGCCAAGGGTGGATATTTACAAATTTGAGGCAAATGTGATTCAAGATTCAAAATTCAGTTCCTGTCGCATTCCTGTGCCACAATGAAGCTTGCTGTAATTCGATAATGATGTAAACTATGCTGAATGTTTAGGCTTAAATCTGGACACCTATGATCAGAACCCAACTATTAGCATGCACACAAGGACCCCAGACAATGAGAACAGGTTCAGCTCTATTTACTATCTTCCTAGCGCTATTACAACAGCCACCGACTGTCTTCAGGCAGGTTGCCTTGCATACAGTGACATATTAATGGATTTTTTTAAATGTTCTAATTTCATTTTTATACCCAAAGTGACAGGTGGAGCCCTCCCTTCCTTATGCTGCACCACCAGCAGTCCGACAGAGTTCATACTGCACATGCAAACACAGATTTTGTCTTCCTTCAGAGCTCCTCTGATTTATGAGTTGGACCCAGGGTCCATGAAGGAATGGTGATATATGCCCACATCAGTGTGTATGATTTGGAGGGTAACTTGGAAGTGGTGGTGTTCCCATGCGTCTGCTGCCCTTGTCCTTCTAGGTGGTAGAGGCCGTGGGTTTGGGAGGTGCGGTCTAAAAAGCCTTGGTGAGTTGCTGCAGTGCATCCTGTAGATGGTACACACTGCAGCCACGGTGTGCCGGTGGTGGAGGGTGCCAAGCTTCTTGAATATTGTTGCAGCTGCACCCATCCAGGCAAGTGGAGTATAGTCCATCACTCTTCTGAATTATGCCTTAGGCATTAGGTAGTAGCGATGCTTTGGGAAGTCAGGAGGTGAGCCACTCACCACATAATACCCAGCCTCTGACCTGCTCTAGTAGCCATGGCATTTATATGGCTGGACCAGTTGAGTGTCTGGTCAATGGTGACGCCCCCAGGATGTTGATGGTTGGGGATTCGGTGATGGTAATATCATTGAATGTCAAGTGGAGGCAGTTAGACTCTCTCTTGTTGGAGATGGTCATTGCCTGGCACTTGTGTGGCGCAAATGTTACTTGCCAATTATCAGCCCAAGCCTGGATGTTCTCCAGGTCTTGATGCATGCGGGCATAGACTGCTTCATTATCTGAGGAGTTACGAATGGAACTGAACACTGTGCAATCATCAGCAAACACCCCCACTTCTGACCTTATGATGGAGGGAAGCTCATTGATGAAGTAGCTGAATATAGTTGGGCCTAGGACACTGCCCTAAGGAACTCCCACAGCGATGTCCTGGGGCTATTTTGTATCAATGTAATCCGCATTGTATAGCGGGCCGTAAGTGTAACAGACTCTTGAAAGCACATGTTCCAGTACTCACAATGCACACATGTTTACTTTCAAAACCCATCAGATTGGCCAGCTGTCTATCGGAAAAACATGGAACAAATATGCAGATTATAGTATCGCTTATCGCAGTAACTTGAAGCCTGAGTTAGGACAGCAGCCAATTGCTACATCACTAGGCAAAACATTCATGATAAATGAGCTGCAATCATTGCATCTCCACTTTATAAACATGAAATGTACCTGCTGTAGAACGCAAAGGAAATGGAATATTCAGCAGGAATAATCCATCAGAAAGAATGAAAAGTGCCTTGACTGTAATTGCACATAAAGAGATTAACTAAAAGATGAGCAAGTATTTTTTAATCTTAACACACATGGGGCTAGAAATTGGGCTCCTTTGCGTCTCTCGTTAGCGCCTCCGGGGGCGCTAACGGGGCGCAAATAGGTTTGAGACCGGGCGCGCGATATCAACACCGCCCGCTAAATGCAGCGGGAGTTTTGTGACGGCAGTAAGATGTTGTGCCGCGATCTCCTGCTCCCAAAGAAATTGACGTCGTTGTCGTGCGCAACGCCCCGGTAGCGCCCCGGATGAAAAATTCCCTCTCGCCCCCTGCTTGTGCGCCTGCCATTAACGACAGGTAGAGGAGGCAGCTTTCAGTCTGATGTCCCCTGGAAGAGCGCTATTTAAAGGCGTCCACATCCGCTTTAGTTTTCGTCGGCCAACAAAACTGCGTTGTTAGTTTCACATAGGCAAAGAGGCCTTTTGACCGATTTGAGTGTTTTGCATTTTAACGAGTGTTCTGGCACATAAAGCTTCTTCAGTTTCATTGAGGGGAGATTTGAAAGTGCAATATTTGTATCCTTTCATGGGGGCTGTACTGGCACTGGACCTCGCCCTCCAGCGTCAACGTTGGAGGCAACTGAGGCACAAAGAAAGAGTGCAAAATGTGGCCAGAGGTAGGAGGGCCAACAGGGCTCTCAACAGGAGGCCTTACCCACCTAGGGTATTCTGGCAGCAGTTCTCTTACATGAACTTCACTGAGGACCAGTGTGTTAGAAGGTTCCTGCTTCAGCAAGGATGTGGTCACAGAGCTCTGCCACCTCCTGCAGCCAGACCTCGAGTCTCAGATCAGAAGCACCACGGCTCTCTCAGTGGCAGTCAAGGTCACCGTCGCCCTCACTTTCTATGCCAGCGGATCATTCCAGTGTGCGGCAGGCGACATCTTCAACATCTCCCAGTTTGCCATCCATTGCTCCATCCGCCAGGTCACAGCTGATCTGTACAGAAGGAGAAGGGACTACATTTCCTTCCCCATGACCAGAGAGAAGCAGCGCGAGTGTGCATGTGGCTTTGCCAGGATAGCGGACTTCCCCATGGTGCACGGCGCCATTGACTGCACCCACGTCGCTTTGCTGAGGTATTCCGTAACTGCAAAGGCTACCACTCACTTAATGTGCAGTTGGTTTGCGACCACACACAGCGCATCCTCAATGTCAATGCCCACTATCCTGGCAGCAGCCATGATGCCTTCATCCTGTGCCAGACCGGTGCACCAGCTCTAATCCAGCCAGCACATCAAGCTTGCGGCTGGCTGCTGGGAGACAAGGGCTGTGCGCTCTTCACCTGGCTCATGACTCCCCTCCGCAACCCCAACACTCCTGACCAGCACTCATATAATGAGAGCCATGCTGCCACCAGGAACATCATCGAGCAGACCATCGGGGTGCTCAAGCAATGGTTCCACTGCCTTGACCGCTCGGGAGGAGCCCTCCAGTACTCAGCTGAGTGGGTGTCACTTTACGTCGTGGTCTGCTGCATGCTGCACAACTTGGCCATCATGAGGGTGCAGCCATTGCCACCAGGCATTGTGGGACCACCTCAGGAGGAGGAGGTCGAGGAGGAGGAGGAGGAAGAGGAGCAGGATGAACAACAGGACGATCAGCAGCGACAGAGGAGGCAGCCACTCAATCGGCGTTCTGCAAGGTCGGTCCGTGACAGCCTCATCAGACTTCGTTTCCAGTGACGTTGGGTCCTCTTTCCGGTTGCTGAGCATGTCACCATCATTCCATCACTTTGTGATTCCATACCACACCCCGGAACTGAAATGAGACACAGCACCAAATCTGCAACATTCCAGTAATAAATTTATCAAAAACCATTAACCACATATATACAACAACAATATTGACTAATCATGCTTGTGCAAACCCTTGCCTCCCCTCTTTACAGTCCCCTTTCCTAATCTAGTGCTCCGACGTAGTGTCTCCCCAGTGGCTGCAGCAGGGCTGGTGAAAGGCTGCTGAGTGTCTGTCCCAGAGACTACAGATGGCCTTGCAGGACGCCCTCGACCAGCTCTGGGCCTGGAAGGCCTGGCTGTACACTGCACCACCTCAGGATGGGCGGCAGCAGTCTGGGCTGGCTGGATGACACGCAGCAGCAAGGGCAATGGCGGAGTGGCAGTGATGGGATCAGGAATGCTGTCATCCTGAGAGAGGACAGTAGGTTCCTGCTCGGCTGACCCACTCCCACTCCCCCGGGGCAGCACCTCAGCATCCCTACCAATCTGCTGGAGCACTGATTGCTGGCCTGCTGCAACACCGTGAGATCCCCGGTGGACTGTGGTGGACCCAGTGATGATGGCAGCACTCAGAGCTTGCGTGGCATCAAGCTGAGACTGCATGAGAGCAGTCTGAGACTCGATGGCAGCAACCATTGACTGCATTATAGCACTAAGACGTTGTGTGGCTCCTGCCTGTGCTGCAATGGAAGCTGCCACATCGCCCATGACACGCAGCATGAGGTCTGGATCCGCACGGTCTCTCTGGGAGCCAACTATCCTTTGCACAGTAGAAATGATGGGCTCCATGGTGTGCGCAGAGCTCTGTGCAATGTTGGAGGCGGACTCCTCCACGCTCCTTATCATTGCCGAGAGGCTCTCGGGCACCCTTGCCATTGCACCTATCATCTCCATGTGCATGCCCATCACCCTTCTTGTGAACGCCTCCCCATCGAGATCCTCATCTGAGTCCTGTGCAGCAGAACGCGACCCAATTTTTCCCCCATTTGCTTATGTCTCTCAGCAGCAATAAAATCTGATTTAAATATGACTTTTAATGCATAAGGATTTTGACGTATCAGAATATACAGTGAATAACTAATTAATTGGATTTGGCACCTAATCATTTTATTGAACATACATTGGCACGCATGGTGTAACAATAACGTTACTCAAAGTCCTCTCATCACCGAGACTGAATTACCCACCTGACAGATGTTAGGTAATAAAATATTTGCAGTTAAATATTTGTCCCTCAATTACTAATACCCAAATTTAAGTTATTATAATTGAATTTGGATGAAGATCAGCTAATCTATATTTAAACGATTAATTTGATTATAAAACCCAGAAGTAAGAATAACAGCTGCTTTATTAATAGAACATCATTAGTTTGATTTAAGAAAATTGAACTCGCTGACCCTGGCGAGGTTCGCAGCCATCGGGAAACCCGCACTTGCAGGGGTAAAATGGGGATAAGCGTCAAAACTGCCTGTTAACTACCTGTTAACAGGCAGTTAACTGGCTCTAAACCCCTTCCCGCCTCGAGGAGACAGGTCCCTGCGCGAGTCGGGGACCTGCCTCCCGGGAAGATGGCACGGAAGCGGGTTGGGAGCGGGGTTGGTACCCGCTCCCAGTTTCTGCCATTTTCCCGGTAGTCCCGCCTCCAAACCCGCCTCCCCAGAGCTGGGAAAATACCCCCCATAGTTACTTCTTACTTGTCAAAACCTTACAGGGTGGGGTTTGGGGCTTTCACAAAGTTTTCCCCAATTCTAGGTGCACAATCTTAAATTGAAATGAACATACCCAACATATTCATACTTCTTAAAAATTCCAACATTCAAGACAAGACTACAAAGGATTAAACATCTTTTAGCTCTATGCACAGAAAAGTGGGTGGAGTTAAAACAAATGCAACAGACCTGCAACATAGATCTTTTTCCCTCTTTATCTTCCACTGTCTCTCCTGTTCTTCATGCTTCTTCTCTCTTTCCTTAATCCGTTTATTACATTCAGTGTGGTCCCCATGAGCGCTCCGTTCCTCTAGAGCCTGTTTCTGGGTGACCCTAAATGCAACCGTCAGGTCCTCATTGACCTTTTCTGCCTGTTCTGTCCGATGTCTACGTTTGAATAGTTCTTTTGACAAGGCAGCGCACTGATGCTGATTATTAATACACTGGCTCCCGAGGTATTGTTCTTTATTACACCACCTCTCCTTCTCCTTTTCCAACTTTTCCTCGAGCCTTCTCTTACTCTCCCTTTCTTCCTCTAATTCCTTCAGAAGTCAGTTTACCACCGCTTCTCTATCACTGGCTTTCTTTGCCATATCTTCTATCTCCTTTTGCATCTTAATCTTCGCACACTCATCGTTTTTAAACTGTCTCTGGTATACCATTAACCAGACGGATTTCATTATCCCCGGCTGACATGTGGACCCTTGTGTCCATTGTTCGGCCTCACAAACCGGGTCATCACCATCAATAATGACCCGTATCCACCTCTCCCGGAGAGGTAACTTCCCTGCCACATACTTTGCGACTAACTCATCCATTGTCTTTGCCATTGTCTGCTCTGAACAGGTCCCTGTTCGGGCGCCAAAATCTGTAAGATGTTTAAATTCACCCGGTCCTTTAACCCGTCCGACAGTTTCCAAAGTTCAGACCCATGGAACAGACAACACAAAACACAAGGATTTCAGGGAATAACTTTCTTTCACTTATAAATCAGCAAGAGGTTACAAGTAAGCACACACAAACTGTTACATATAGCAAAAGTTACAACCCATACTCATTTATTCACTTATTACGAGTAAGCATGCACGGATCTATTCATTTACTTTAAGCTCAAGCGATCATAAGCAAACACATATGTACTAACACCCACAAGTGGTCGGTTTGGTGGTGACTAGTAACTCTTTAACTGGCAATCGACCAGGTTGTCCAACTTACTGTAGTAGCCCCGAGTGTCTTTTAACAGCACCTTTTATACCCCCAAACCACTGCATACGTGTCCCAAACTGTGTGAATAATGGTCAGTAGTTGTTTGTCTCTGTTTCTTATCAGTAGTCAGTCAGTCAATGGGCCTCAAGGCTGGTTACATCCCAAAGTCTGAAGATGTTCCTGTTTTTGCAATGATTCCACAGTTCAATAGCTTGTTTCTACAGAACTCTCAAGGTCTGTTAATTATCTGTTGAAGGATAGCTGGCAGCCTTCACAGCTCGCAACCGCAGCAGTCTTATTTTTGCAAAAATTCTCTCAACAACCAGTCTCTTGGCCTCGTGAAGCATGCTGGTACATAAAATGTGGTCAATTTTTAAGTTTGGTCAAGTTACAGCAGAAGTTACAGCAGAAGTTACAGCAAATGGCTTATTCTTACGAGAGAGCTGCAGCCAAGTGCAGGGTGTAGGGAAAGAATTAAACAGGAGTGCCATGGTGACTTAAGGCTCTATCAAGGATGATGATGGAACAGAGTGGTGGGGAGAGGAAAAACACCATCGTCCAGAGCAGAAGGTGTGAACTGGGACATAGAGCTGGAGGAGGTTGCAGAGGTACTGTGAAGTGGGCCTTGGTGGGATTTGTAAATGAGACGCTAAAGAATAGGGAACCTGTGGATGTCAGCAAAGACTGAAGTGGTGGGTGACTGGAACTTAGAAACTGGAATAATAATTTGAAACAATACAGCATCATTTTGTACTTACACTTTCTCTAGCTTTATTATTTATGAGACTTAACAGAGTAAATTAGTTCCAGTGTCCTCCGACTGACTACAATTGCAACAGTGAACAACCAATATCTTTCACTTATATGGATGACATTTTGGGGAAGATGTTCAACTGATTTATCTTGTTTATTTGTGTAGTCTGGATTTAGTTCTTAACAGCCAAGTTATGCAATTCCCTGACGACAATTTATGATGCAATAAACAGGGTAAGTGGAGCAGTATCACAGCATGAAAGAACAAGCAGGACAAGAGTAACAAATCACTGTTTGTGCTGAGAATATAAGGAAAGCAATTGCAATTATATTTTTTATTGCAAATAGTTTAAGCAAAATAGTACATACAGATCTTCACATTGTTTCCAGTTCTCTTCTCTCCTGACGGCACTGACCTTCAATAGGTTAGGATTCTGTCCACCGACAACCCTCCAGTGCCTCACCCAACTGGTCATATTTCATTGGGTAAATTTTAGAATGAGTGCTCCCGGAATGAGCCTTGGCCTATAAGAGCACATATCAGGAAATCGTGGGTGCACGCCCTATAAATTTTCCATCCATTTGGAGCGTGCATTTGTAAAATTTGCCCATGTTTGTAAGCCTAGACGTTTTTGGTGGGTTATTTCATCACGGGGACAATCAAAACCTCACCTCATCCTGGTCTCATCCAAAGTTCACCCACGCACAGTTCCCAACAGGGATCAAGGAATAATGATCAAGAGCAGGACTACTGGCAGATTTTTTTCCCCTTCCCTGTCTTCTGGTGTGTATGGTTTAGCATTACACCAGCCAGTTCACTTACCAATTCAGACATCAGGGAATTTACATATTTATATTTGTTGCCTATTTCATGCAACTTTGTAATTGGCAAATTTGTGATTGAGTGAATGAGGAGGGATCTATTCTGCAAGTTGTGTATATTTTATGGAGCTTTGTATTATGACTAGAACACAAGCCTATTCTGTGCAAAGATTTCAATAGACCTCTTTTTCCTATATTATAAAAATGCCTGACAAGATTCAAAAAAGCGTATAAAAATAATTCAGTTCAATTTTCTTAAATCAAGCTAATGATGTTCTATTAATAAAGCAGCTGTTATTCTTACTTCTGGGTTTTATAATCAAATTAATCGTTTAAATATAGATTAGCTGATCTTCATCCAAATTCAATTGTAATAACTTAAATTTGGGTATTAGTAATTGAGGGACAAATATTTAACTGCAAATATTTTATTACCTAACATCTGTCAGGTGGGTAATTCAGTCTCGGTGATGAGAGGACTTTGAGTAACGTTATTGTTACACCATGCATGCCAATGTATGTTCAATAAAATGATTAGGTGCCAAATCCAATTAATTGGTTATTCACTGTATATTCTGATACGTCAAAATCCTTATGCATTAAAAGTCATATTTAAATCAGATTTTATTGCTGCTGAGAGACATAAGCAAATGGGGGAAAAATTGCGTCGCGCCCCCTTTGGGACACTAACTTCGCCGGGGCACTACTTATAGCACTCTGAAAAAATTAGCGCCCCCGCGGCCAAAATTCACCGGTAGCACCCCAAGAGGGAGGCGGGGCGCTACTGGAAGCACCCCGCCTCCCTCTTGGAGCGCTGTGAGTGAATATTGTGGTGCTATGTGCCGCAGCGCCACGCGTTGTGGCACGTCGCACCGCGGTACTGCAGGTCTTCCTCCCCTTATTAAAGGGGAGGGGCCTTGCACAGCGCGACCCGGGGCCGAGCTGGGCCACCAGGGATCAGAGTGCTGGCAAAAGAGCCCGGCACTCAAGAGAAGTGCCGGGCTCACGGAGCGCAGACAGCACTCCGCGGGGGGGCTGCAGAGGAGGCCGGGGACGGCAGAGGGGGCAGCTGTTGGCAGGCGGCCAGCAACAAAAATGGCCACCCGGCACCTCCCCTTTAATTTGCGCCTCCCCGACCACAGTTGGCCCCCCTGACTCCGTCGGACATAGCGTCCAGTGGTAAGTCAGGGGGCGCTACCGAAGATCGCGGTCGGGGTGCTTCGCACAGCTTTGACGTCATCGCCGGCAGCGCAGCATCACGGGGCGCTAACGGTTACCGCCGCCGCTAACCTCCCACTGAATTTTGCGGAAGGCGTTGGCGGCGCCGCTCCCAGGCGCTAGTTGCTTTGTGCCCCATTAGCGCCCTCTTAGGGCGCTAACGGGAGGCGCAAAGCAACTAAATTTTTAGGCCAATATGTTTAATGTCAGTTTTCCCCCCAATTCATACCCTTTCTTTCAGAAGATGTTATATGCTGGTATATGGTTCCATGGTTGATTTGCCCAAGGACTATCCTTCATGTATGACCCTAGCCAGTGGCACACTATTCAGCTGTGGAGGGCATCGCAGCATCATACTCTCACCGAACATCAACATGCTTTCCAGCAAGGAATCAATGTTGCATATTGGAGCCCAAGATGTGAGAACATTCCTCAGAGAAACTGCCTGGGCTTAGGACCTCTCTCCCTAGGCTCTGCTAGGTCAGAGGGTGCCCTTTAAGTCGAAAAAGGGTAACTCTCATTTGCAACACCTCCTGGAGTAGCACCTTAGAAGAACTCACCCTGCTTCTCTCCCTCCTTGCTGCCATATGTAAGTACCCATGATGCGGAGATGCCGGTGTTGGACTGGGGTGGACAAAAGTGAGAAGTCGCACAACACCAGGTTATAGTCCAACAGCTTTATTTGAAATCAAATTCACCTGACGAAGGAGCAGCGCTCCGAAAGCTTGTGATTTCAAATAAAGCTGTTGGACTATAACCTGGTGTTGTGCGACTTCTCACATATGTAAGTACAGTCAGTAAAAGTCATTATTGCAAAATGTGCAACCTTTATTTATGAGCAGCGGCCCTTTAAAAGCTGCTGACTCACTCATCCTGCAACTCAAGCATGTTCCCTTCATAGCTGCCAATGTGTGCAATTAATGTTTATAAATTAAGATGAGCTGACCTTGCAAAATGATACATGTGACTTGCATGTGATGTATAGCAACCCTGCTTGCACTGATGGGATGCATAAAGGGCCCCTATGTCATAGAGAGATCTTCTATCTATTTTTAACATCATCTACGAAGAAAGTCTTGAAAGTTTGTCAATCAGGATTATGTAAGCAGGCCACTGTCTGTCTGATCTGATAGCCTGGCAAAGGTTTGAAACATTTTGTGTGCAGAACCGTAACTATGAACCTATATTATTCCATTGTGTAGTATGTTGGTACGCCAATACATTATCGGAGTAATGTTCTGAGTATGTGCTGGTGCCAGGGAACCCTGACTGCTGCGAGCACGATTTTCCATGTTTCACCTGGAAGGAGTGTTTGGGGCCCTGGATCGTGGGAAGGGAGGAGGTAAAAGGGCAGGTGTTGCATCTCCTGCGCTTGCACAGGAAGGTGCTGTGGGAAGAGGAGGGGGTGTTGGGGGTGATTGAAGAAAGGACCAGGGCGTCGCCGAGGGAACGGTCCCTTCGGAATGCTGAAAGGGGAGGCGAGGGGAATATGCGTTTGGTGGTGGGATCACGCTGGAGGTGGCGGAAATGGCAGAGGATGAGCCGTTGAATGTGGAGGCTGGTGGGGTGGAAGGTGATGACAAGGGGAACCCTATCGTGGTTCTAGGAGGGAGGGGAAGGAGTGAGAGCAGAAGTGTGGGAAATGGGACGTACACGGTCGAAGGCCCTGTCAACCATGGTAGAGGGGACTCCTCGGTTGAGGAAAAAGGAAGACATGTTGGAAGAACTGGTACGGAAGGTGGCATCGTCAGAGCAGATGTGACGGAGACAGAAAAACTGGAAGAATGGAATAGTGTCCTTACAGGAAGTGGGGTGGGAGCAAGTGTAGTCAAGGTAGCTGTAGGAGTCTGTGGGCAATGGGGCACAGTCAGAAAGTTACCCCTATACCCCAGTCAGAAAGTTACCCCTATACCCTCAGTCAGAAATTTACCCCTATACCCTCAGTCAGAAAGTTACCCCTATACCCCCAGTCAGGAAGTTACCCCTATACCCTCAGTCTATTCTACTAGATTAGTTTATTAAACAAATTTAAGTAACTATTATCAGAACTTGTGGTTTGCAAACATCGGTCCTTTCTTTACCTGAGAAGAACTCCAGAACATTTCCCAGCATTGCAAGAATCTCTTTGTTAGACCTTTATCGCATTGGATCTCCCGCTATGACTTCTAAGTTACAAACACTCCATGGAGTAGTTAAAATCAAATTCCCCTTCATACCCCATCAGGCAATGTCATATTTCTAGCATAAATGCTATTGTGAAACCCTCTTTTCGAATACTAACCACACGGCTCTGATCAGTCAGGATTCACATACGAGAGAAGAATTCAATTTCAGGAATCAATGGGCTTCATGCTGTCAGTTTGTGTAAAATGGGTATGTATAGTGTTTGGTGTATGACCGAGTTCACTAATTCAAATTATGCTCTGCTGTATTACCTTTCAAGTTGCCTTAGGAAATCAGTGCATGAAACATCACATTCTGTCAAAGAAAACTCGTATCAGTAATGTGTGAATAATTAGAAAGAATCATCAAGTTTCCATTGCATTTGCCTACAGATGGCTGAGTCTGTATTTACATACAGTGTTGTGCAGCCTCAGTAGTTCATGTAATATTCTCAGAGTGAGTTTGACAAGCAACCGTGGAAATTTCTCAAAATTAGGTTTCAAAATATGATTTTCTGTCATCTTGAACTAATATTACCTTTGCCTTTGAATTAAAATAGGCTGGTATTATGGACTATTGAAAATCATAACCTCTGATCTAAACTGGAAAGGTTCAGGCTCTGGTGTGATGGAGGAGTTGAATGTTTCACTATTGTTTGAATGAGCCACAGAAAAATTGAGCTCTCTGTTTTCAGTAACTCGCCTATCTCCAATGATGGGTACAGGATTGTCAGGAAAGGTAGAAATTCACATAGAGCTTCAGTGGGCAATTAAAAAATAAACTAGGTGTCTGAGCCCCCACATTCATTTTCTTAGGGTTTCCTCATAAATTATTACCAATCTCAAAACAAAACGGTTGAAGAGGATCAGCAAACCATCAGGAAGAATGCAGCAGAAAACAGGAGGTCATAAACAGGCTAAGAGAATGGATAAAATAGATATGGTAAAATTGAGTGCCAGACCTCGTTCCAGCTTTCCTTTACTGCAGCTAAGCGTCCCTTTAAATACCGCTAGAAATGGCCACCTCCCAATTTGAGAAACTGGCCATAGCAACGTGGGTAAAGGTGAAAATGGCATTGCCGTCCTAACTGTATCATTTGACCACGATTTGCATATATTAATGAGGTCCCCGCCTAGTTTCTGACAGCAGGGCAGGGTTTATAATTGGGGGAGGGGTAATTATGATGCGATTAGGCAAGAATTAGGGAGTATAAGATGGGAACAGAAACTATCAGGGAAAGGCACAAACGAAAAGTGGAGCTTTTTCATGGAGCAATTACTGCGTGTCCTTGATAGGTATGTCCCTGTCAGGCAGGGAGGAAATGGCCGAGTGAGAGAACCATGGTTCACAAAAGAGGTTGAATGTCTAGTCAAGAGGAAAAAGGAAGCGTATGTAAGGATGAGAAAACAAGGTTCAGTTGGGTCGATTGAGGGGTACAAGGTAGCAAGGAATGAGCTAAAAAAAGAGCTTAGGAGAGCTAGGAGGGGGCATGAGAAGTCCTTGGCGGGTCGGATCAAGAAAAACCCCAAGGCTTTTTACTCTTATGTGAGAAATAAAAGAATGACCAGGGTGAGGGTAGGGCCGGTCAAGGACAGTAGTGGGAACTTGTGCATGGAGTCAGAAGAGATAGGAGAGGTGATGAATGAATACTTTTCGTCAGTGTTCACCGAGGAGAGGGGCCATGTTCTTGAGGATGAGAGTGTGATAAAGGTGGATAGGCTGGAGGTGGTAGATGTTCTGAGGGAAGATGTTTTAGCAATTTTGAAGAACCTGAGGGTCGATAAGTCCCCTGGGCCAGATGGGATATATCCTAGGATTCTTTGGGAGGCAAGGGAGGAGATTGCAGAGCCTCTGGCTTTGATCTTTGGGTCCTCACTGTCCACGGGGATGGTGCCAGAGGACTGGAGAGTGGCGAATGTTGTTCCTCTCTTCAAGAAAGGAAATAGGAATGACCCTGGTAATTATAGGCCGGTTAGTCTTACTTCGGTGGTTGGTAAGATAATGGAAAAGGTCCTGAGGGATAGGATTTATGACCATTTGGAAAGGGGCAACTTAATCAGGGATAGTCAACACGGATTCGTGAAGGGTAAGTCTTGCCTAACAAATTTGATTGAATTCTTTGAGGAGGTAACTAAGTGTGTAGATGAAGGTAGAGCAGTTGATGTCGTATACATGGATTTTAGTAAGGCGTTTGATAAGGTTCCCCATGGTCGTCTCATGAAGAAAGTAAGGAGTTGTGGGATAGAGGGAAATTTGGCCGATTGGATAAGTAACTGGCTATCTCATAGAAGGCAGAGGGTGGTGGTGGATGGAACATTTTCGGACTGGAGACCAGTTACCAGCGGTGTGCCACAGGGGTCGGTGCTGGGTCCTCTGCTGTTTGTGATTTTTATCAATGACTTGGAGGAGGGGACTGAAGGGTGGATCAGTAAATTTGCCGATGACACCAAGATTGGTGGAGTAGTGGATGAGGTGGAGGGCAGTTGTAGGCTGCAAAGAGACATTGATAGGATGCAGAGCTGGGCCGAAAAATGGCAGATGGAATTTAACCCTGATAAGTGCGAGGTGATTCATTTTGGTAGGGCAAATGTGAATAAGGATTACAGGGTCAACGGCAGGGTTCTGAGGAACGTGGAGGAGCAGAGGGATCTGGGGGTTCATATCCACAGATCTCTGAAGGTTGCCACTCAAGTGGATAGAGCAGTAAAGAAGGCCTATGGTATGTTGGCGTTTATTAACAGAGGGTTTGAGTTTAAGAACCGTGAGGTTATGCTGCAACTGTACAGGACCTTGGTGAGACCACATTTGGAATATTGTGTGCAGTTCTGGTCACCTCACTATAGGAAGGACGTGGAAGCATTGGAAAGAGTGCAAAGGAGATTTACCAGGATGCTGCCTGGTTTGGGGGGGAGGTCTTATGAGGAAAGATTGAGGGAGTTGGGGCTTTTCTCTTTAGAGCGGAGGAGGATGAGAGGCGACTTAATAGAGGTTTATAAGATGATGAGGGGGATAGATAGAGTGGATGTTCAGAGACTATTTCCTCGGGTAGAGGCAGCTGTTACAAGGGGGCATAACTATAATGTGCATGGGGGGAGATATAGAAGGGATGTCCGAGGTAGATTCTTTACTCAGAGAGTGGTTGGGGTGTGGAATGGACTGCCTGCTGTGATGGTGGAGTCGGACACTTTAGGAACTTTCAAGCGGTTATTGGATAAGCACATGGAGCACACCAGAGTGATAGGGAGTGTGATAGCTTGATCTTGGTCTCGGACAATGCTCGGCACAACATCGAGGGCCGAAGGGCCTGTGCTGTGCTGTACTGTTCTATGTTCTATGTTCTAAGCTCTAGTTGCCTAAATTGTGGTCTGCAAAAAAATTAGAACAGGTAGACCTCCAGCGATAAGTTGGAGGCCAAAGATTGGCCCCCTAAACTATGCATCACTGTTCTCTTCAGCAGAGCTAGGATACGAACTTGCCCTCCTGCAAGCCATTTCCTGGGATGTCCTCTCCACTTGTACCTGCTCCTGCTCACTAGTGCTCCGTGAATTAACCTGTGCAGAGTCACTTCAGTGCATTAACTATATACCACATGAGGTATCGATTTCAATGCTGCTGCTTGGGCGGGTAAGAGCAAGTGATGGTGCATCTTCAGGAGGGTTGTCACCCTTCCGACTTTGCAGCTGCAGGTTCAGAGTCAACTGAAAGACCTAGAAAAAGGGCCGAGGGACAAGGGTTAGCAGATAATGGCAAGGGTAAGTACATAATCACAAGGGTAAGTACATAATGGCAAGGGTTAGCAGTTAGTAGATCAGTGGCAGCACAATGCAGCCCAGGTTGTCATACTGTGTGTGTGTAGGTGTGTGTGTGTGAGAGAGTGTTTGAGAGAGTTAGTGGAAAGAGAAAAGAAAGGGAAAATGCCCAAACACCCTGCTGTGCGGGGCCTTTTGCTTTGCCATCTCAATGCTGCGTGCCCTCTCTCTGCCAATGATGTTGATGGCCGTGTCCTCCATTGGTGTCAGAGTTTGCAATGTAGTAGGACTGCCCCCCCGCCCTCCCCATTCTTCAAGTCTCACTTTTTATCGTGCGCCAGCTTCTCCTGCAAGATGAATGGGAGTGGATTAGTGCGTACCCTGTTGAAGGGTTTTGAAGATATGTGAAACAGCTTAGCATAGTCTGCAATAACAACAGAAAACGCTGGAAAAACTCAGCAGGCCAGGCAGCATCCGTGGAGAGAGAAACGGAGTTAACGTTTCAGGTCGAAGACCTTCCGTCAGAATAGTCTGCATACTGAGAGGAAGAAACAGCAAGTGTGGCCAAGAGGGGGAAGTAGTTGTGAGGGCAGTAATAGTTGTTGAGTGTGTGAGTGCAAGCAGAAGGAGGGGTAGTGAAGTGTCCCCTTGTGATGAAGGGGAGGCTTGGGAAGCGCAGAGGGAAGTATTGATAATGCTAGGTTTAAAGTAGGGTGTTACAGACCTGTGCAGAGTAAGAAAGATGTGAAGAGGAGTCTTACCTTGGCAGTCCTGGGAAGGTTGTTAATTTTTTTTGCTGCACTGCAGTCAGGTCCTTGGAACTATGGGGCTGCTGGCATTGACTTGCTCAGCCACCTCTCTCCACTGTTGCTGGCTAATTTGTTGGGGCACTCATCACCCATTTGAAGGAAAGAGGACATCCCTCCTATTCTTCAATTGCTCCACAAACATCTCCATGGCTGTATCGGAGAATTAGCCTCCGTCATGCTGCCTGCTGCTTTAGTAACGCACTGTCCACTGACCACATTGAAAGTGCACCTCCCCTTTAAGGACTGTAGACTGCCTTTAAGTGGTGGGAGGTCCACCAGCTTTCCCGAATGGCAAGCTGCCTACATGGAGTGTGATGAGCTCTGGGAGCTCACCTGTTGTTTTTAAATGAGGCCCGACCACTAAAATCATTTCAAGCCTCCCATTGATGCCATTGGGCAGGCGGAGCAGTCATCCCATCTACCGCCTGCCTGATATGGTGTCAGCTGTGGCTCACTGGTAGCACTCTTGCTAGAAGGTTGTGATTTTGACCACTCCAGAGACTTGAGCAGAAAATCTAGGCTGAAACTCTAGTGCAGTACTGAAGGAGTGCTGCACTGTCGGAGGTGCCGTCTTTCAGATAAGGTGTTAAACCAAGGCCTCAGTCTGCCCTCTCAGGTGGATGTAAAAGATCCCATGGCACTATTTCGAAGAAGAGCAGGGGAGTTCTCCCGGAAGTCTGGCCAATATTTATCCCTCACGAGATCTATGCACAAATTGACTGCCACGTTTCCTACATTACAACAGTGACTGCACTTCAAATGTTCTTTGTTGGCTGTAAAGTGCTTTGGGACATCCTCAGGTGGTGAAAGATGCTATATAAATGCAGGTTCTTTCTTTATGTGCCAGGGATGAAAATCAACTCCATAATGTCCTGCAATATAATAAACCAGAGGTGAAAATGCCATCACTAATTTAGTAGCTCATATAAAGCTAGTCAATTTTAAGCAAATGTTTTCCTGATTCAAGCTTAATTTCCAATGCGTCCAATCAATTTTCAATTTTCATTCCATGGAATTCTTAATCAGATGGTAACATGAAAATACAAAGTACTGACCCGAGCATAACACTTGCTGCAATGGATTTTTTTATGCTCAGCATATTAAATTTCGGCCATACCCAGGCAAATCTCAGAAAGCTGCTACCACCTTCTTGATACTTAATCATTTTTGTATTAAATAATAGGTTTCTGATCTAGTTTGAATTACATTTCTTAATAAATGATAGGAGCTAAGAACTGGAAAATTGTCTTAGCTTCAGTTTATAGAAATCTCAATCTAACCAAACCACTTACATCAGCATGGTACAGATTGGGCATGTGCAAAAGATGATGGGGAACAGCGATTCAAAAGGGGCAGCATATGAATATATATATATATATATATATGAAATATATATTTATCAATGTATATCAGATGAAAGAAAAAAGAATCTCCATTATATAGTGCCTTTCACAACCTCAGGACATACCAACATACTTTATAGCCAATAAAGTACTTTAGAAATGTAGTCACTATTGTAATTTAGGGAAATGCAGCAGCCAATTTGTGCCCATTAAGATCCCACAAACAATGAGATAAATGACCAGAAATCTGTTTTTAGTGATGTTGGATGGGGAATAAATATTGGCCAGAGCACGAAGAGAACTCTTCTGCTCTGCTTTGAATAGTGTCCTGGGATTTTTTACATCCACCTGAGAGGCCACACAGGTCCTTGTTTTAACGTCTCATCTGAAAGGAAGCACCTCTGATTGTGCAGTTTTCCCTCAGTAGTGCACTGAAGTTCACAGCGATCCTAGCACAGCATATTATAAAACACAAAAGTAATTGTATGAAGGTGACATTGGTAATATATTGTCCAATGGGGGATAGAAAGTACTTGGGAGGGGGAAGAAATTCCCCTAGAGGGCAGTTTGGGGCACTAAGTGAAAAATGTTTCAGAAGTTAGCGCCAGGCACTAACCTTTTCAAACATTTGTTAAATTCCCTCTTTTTGCTCCAAGAGGGAAGTGGAGCGTTAAATCAAGTGCTCCACTTGCCTCTTGGAGGACAAGAAGTGGGGAATGTCCTGATCCGGGGCAAAGTGTTCAGCGGTGCCAGGCATGGCAGAGTGCTGGACTGAGCGGTCGCGGCACGGACGCCGCGACCGGTGGCCGAAAATAATTTTTTTTTAAATCGCCATTTATTTTTTTTGCCCGTCCGGCCGCCCACCGCGTCTTTAAGTTGCGCCCTGCGAGCAGCCGGCCTCACTCTTCGCGACCCCTGCAGCAGTCGGTAACATCCCCCGGCGCTGCTGCGGGGCGCGAAGGCGAATTTTTCTCCCGGGGCGCTGCACCCGGAGATGACGTCATGATCTCCGGGCGCAGAAGATCGGGGCGATACCCAGTAGCGCTGCCGCTGACCTCCCGCGGAATTTCGCGGGACGCGCGGTTATCGTCTCGGGGGGGCGAAAAGCCATTTGCGCCCCGTTAGCTCCTCCCACCAGAGGCACAAACGAGGGGAATTTCGCCCCCTTGGAGTTTATTATAATGCCAGATGGTAGTGCATCATCACACTCCCAGTGCTTATAGGTTCGGGTTACTTTGTGTGGCCTGGGTTTAACTGAAAGGAGACGGAAGTAGGTGCCAATAGCTATGGTCACTGCCAGCCTGATTGGCCAAAGTTTCTTCATGCCGATTCTTGTACTGCTGTGATATCAGCAGTTTATTTTTGTGGTTGTGAAGTTTTTTTGTGAGGGGTTAGGGGTATATTCATTTTTAAAATTTGAACAAGCTAGCTGCTGCATATGGATTTATATGTGCGTGTATTTAGTGTGTGTAGTTTGGGGTTGTCACCTTTAGTCAAGTCTAAATTGAACAGGGAGCGGGGCCAAATGGAACTTGGAAATGAACATGAGAACACACCCCGATGTAAAGAAATTTTAAAGGGGGGGGTTTGCCCAGGCCAATATACCAAAGTCACCTACTCTACTGGTGCCTAGAAAATGTCAGAATGTAGAAGAATGGAAGTGTTTTCACCCTGCTTGTGCATAGTAGGCCATTTTCATACATACACGGAGCACTTTATCACTGGACTTTCACTATCCGTTTTTAAATTGTGCTATCAGGCAGCCTGTCTTAAAACTAGACTGTCCAGTTCAAAACTGGATGGTGGTCATTATAGCTGGTGCACGCACACTTTTAAAAATATTTCTTATCAATATTTTCTCCCAGAGATTTTTGCAATGAAGGACAATCACTGTTTGCAAAACCATAGCACTACCAGTACCGGGGAGGAGCGAAGAGGAGGAGTTGAGCAGAGGAGCGGAAGGTAGTCAGATTAGTAACAGTCATTCTTTGGACCATGCATGATTTAATTTTGTGCTTTGACTGTTAATAAAGGCGAGAAAGCAAATACAAGCTGCAGCTGGTGCCTTGTCTTGGAAACCAAAAAGTGGGCTTTGCAAAAAGACATTTTTAAATAATAATGTGGAATAATTGGCTCAAATTGACTAATAAAATAATTAACAGTTACTGACCCTTATTAGCAACTGTAGAGTGTGAATATTGACACATCAGAGCTGTAAACATTGCTTTTCTCATATGTCCTCCTTTGGAGTTTGTGCAAACAGGAACATCTGGCTGACCACGTGAGAAACAATTTTGCATGATCTTCATGGAAACCAGCCGTTCTGTTCAAACACTCCTGCACGGTTCTGACTCGAAGTAATAATGTAACTGTGACCTCAGACAGCCCAAATACTACATAGAATTACATAGAATATACAGCACACTAACAGGCCATTCGGCCCAACCAGTCCATGCCGGCATTTATGCTGTACTGGAGCCTCCTTCCATTCTTCCTCATCTAACTCTATCAGCACAGGCCTCTATTCTCCCTCATATGCTTATCTAGCTTCCCCTTAAATGCATCTATACTATTCGCTTCAACCACTCCCTGTGGTAGCGAGTTCCACATTCTCACCACTCTCTGGGTAAAGACATTTCTTCTGAATTCCCTAATTTGATTTCTTGGTGACTATCTAATATTGATGGCCTCTAGTTTTGCTCTTTCCCATAAGTGGAAACACTCTCTCTGTATCTACTCTATCAAAGCCTTTCAGAGTTTTAAAGCGCTCTATTAGGTCACCCCTCAGCCTTCTCTTTTCAAGAGAAAAGAGACCTGAATCTGAAATACTGAATCTCTGTTATCTCTGTTGCCATTGCTATGTTTGTGCAGTGGACTAGGCAGCTGACTGTTAGAGAAACTAGGAGACATTGATGCACCGTACTTGAAAATTGTTCCATGCATTTACAAACCTAATACAGAAAACCCACGTAGAGTTACTGTCATAGTTTGTGAAATTAAGTCTGACAGGAGTTAATTTTACTCTATTTTTACTCTGAAACCGTTGCCATAACATGAAAAGCAAATAGTTTTGTGATGATCTACGAAGAGTTTACACTGTTTTTCCATTAAGTGCAGTGAAAATTGATTGTTTATCTTATTTATGAACACTAACTTTGGTTGCAGTTAGAAAAACAACAAAAATTACAATGAGGCAGAAGTTGAACCACATTGCACCCATTTTTCAGATGAGAAACAGAGGCAGAAATCTCGCAGGGCTATGTCCTGCGCCTAAAATACGTCTGACCTCATATTGTGCCAGGCGATATTCAGGCATCTCTGGCGGCCTCCTAGAAACAGGTATTAGCCCCTTTGAATATGTTAATGAGGGGCCTAATGCTTGTTAAGGACCTTTCCCAGCAACTGGTCAGAGCAGGCTCCGGGCCCAGTATGCTCAGTTTTTTGGCTCTAATGCCAGCCTAACCAGTGGTCCATTGAGGGATTGTTGGAGGCTGTAAGTTTTTTTTTTACACTTCCCTTTGTGTGGAGCCAGGGGGAAGCAGGAGTACTCCTCTCAGCTCCACAGCACTACTGCTAGCCACTGCTGGTCTGCGCACGCCCCTCTTCCATTCTCCTCCACCCCCGGGCCTACCTGAGGGCCGCTGTCAGCGTGGCAGCTGGCCCAAATTGTCCTTCTGCAAACCGGCGAGCTGCCTCTGGACGCCCAATTGGTATCCGCAGCTTGCCATGACTATGCTGATGAGACCTGAGCCACAATTTGGGACACGCCCCGGGCCTCCGGTTTCTGGCGCGCACTCGGAGCACACTACCTATTTCAGGCCCGAAAACAGGCCTAAACAAATTTCTAGCCCTATGACTCTCATCTTGGCCAGGATACTGAGAGAACTTCCCATTCTCCTTTGAATAACACCATGAGATACTTTACCTCAATCTCAACAGAGAGATATTTTAACCACTCATCCAAAGACAGCAGCATTGACAATGCAGCGTTCCTGCAGTACTGCACTGAAATGTCAGCCTAGATTATGTGCTCAAGTCTGTAATAGGCCTTGAACCCACAACATGCTAATTCAGAGGTAATGGTAATACCAATTGAGGCAAGCTAACAGTGCATAGAAAAGAGTCATCTACAGTTTGAAAGCTCATACTGCACTATGTATTTATTAATTATCATATCACTAACAGAGTGCCAGAATTTATGAAATAGTGCAGGACAATGGTGTGAACCCTTGGGGCTCAATAAAGTCATTTTAGTGGCATAAAGTTATTTTTTGTCCCACATGAATCCAGTTAAATATTAACTTTAAATGACTGATGTCTTTTAGTAATTCAGATTTTGGCCTGGACTTAAATAGCAGAATTTCCTCCTTAAACATCCACCAAAGAAATTGGTAACATTTCAAGACAGACTCATTTGTAAATCTTGGTAAATGTTTCCCACAGCAACTTCGTTGTAGGGTAATGTCAGTAAAAAAAGCCAGAAATTGTAATGTCAGCATTTGCAATGGCAGGTATGTATCATGAGAAATGTCAAGCAGAACTGCTACGATATTAGTATGTATTGTTTGGAATGTCACCTTGTGAAATTCTCACCATATTAATGAATACAAATGTGAATCTGCTGATGTTGGGAATCTTTCTCATAAATCCACAATTTTTCAGTAACTGAAGTGTGAATAGGCTGTGACGCTGATCTTTACTCGTCACCACTCATAATTTCCTGCAAAGGGCATTGTACAGTTTCTCCCCCAATTGTTTAGTGCACTGCCTGATGTAGCACTCAGCTGTACAGACAAGAAGGTCCCAGCTTTGATTACTGGCGCGTATTGAATTGGCTGAACGCAGTCAGTGCATCACTGGCGAGGCTACAATTGGCTTCAACACCCCTGAGCTAGATACTGGAACTGCAGCCAAAGTTCCTGCTTCTGACTCCTGCATGAAAGTGTCTAGATGTTAGTTGAGAACAGCGCCAGGCTTGCTTTATATTGATAAAGAAAGAAAGCACTTATATAGCGCCTTTCATGACCTCAGGACGTCCCAAAGCGCTTTACAGCCAATGAAGTACTTTTGAAGTGTAGTCACTGTTGTAATATAGGAAATGTAGCAGCCAATTTGCGCACAGCAAGGTCCCACAAACAGCCACGTGATAATGACCAGATAACCTGTTTTAGTAATGTTGATTGAGGGATAATTATTGGCCAGGACACTGGGGAGAACTCCCGTACTCTTCTTCGAAATAGTGGCATGAGCTCCTTAGCGTCTACCTGAGAGGGCAGATGGGCCTCAGTTTAACGTCTCATCCGAAAGGGCCTCAGTACGGCACTGGAGTGTCAGTCTAGACTTTTGTGCTCAAGTCTCTGGAGTGAGAATTGAACCCACAACCTTTTGACTCAGATGCGAAAGTGCTACCCACTGAGCCACAGCTGACACACAAAGCTCTAAACAGTGAAGTAGCCTGCTGAAAAATTAGCAGCTATACCAGCAGATTAGACTTTGTGGAGCAGATATTAATTCCAAATGTCTTCCAAGGAGCATCACAGGTACATTTCTTTTTCCTAAAGAGACAAACTGCAAGTGCCATCTTGTGCTATACCTTCCTCAGTTCTGACAATACTATGATGATGAAATAGCTTGCTGAAACCCACTGTTTAGGATCACATGTACTGGAAGGATACTGCTCTTTGGCCAAAGGACTACAGGGCAGCCAACACTCATGGAACGGTACCACTCCATGGCCAAAATTTTCCTTGCCTGGGCAGGTCCAGTGCGGGCAGTGTCCATGGCGGGTCGCGACCCTGCTGCTGGCTCCATCTCACTGTACAAAATGAACTTACCTTAATGGGGCCGATTAAGCCCGCCCAGCGTGTTACCCGGCCCAATGAGATGGAGCGGGTCTGGTGACATCACTCATGATGTGTTTTAAGCCGGGATCCTTAAAGAGACCCTGGCCACATTAAATTTTAAGTTCAATCTAACATTGTGGGTGTTGAATCTTTACTGTGCAATCATATAATAAAAGTTATATGTGAGTGACAAAGAAATATTTAAATAAAATTATCATTAAGTATTATGACTCCATCTACAAATACGATCAAGAACGTAATTTAAAAAAGTACATTAATTGGCAAGTTATTGCTGCTTTAATCACAAATCTATCAACTTTTGTATCAGTAACTGGTACAAATAGAAGATGTGGGTGTATAGGTAATACATAAAATTAAGCAGATTTTAAATGTAATTGTAAAGGGGTGGATTTACAATCTTATGCAAGTTCAGCGGAACAGCTGTGGAATCCCTGACAAACAGTGTAAGTGGTGCTTACAATGTGTTTTGGGGATTTTTGCAGCTCTTCCGTTGAAGTTAACAATGGCAAGTGAAAGAACCTCTGCAGAAATTCACCCTAAAGTGTCAGACTGAAAAATTAAATTAGTCATATTGAGGGACTGAAAGCAAATTGAACCAGTGGAATGAGTGATGAGAATAAAATTGTTACGGTTGGTGACTTGATTTAATATGTAACTGGACAATCACAGTATACTGTGAGAAAAACCTGACCAGAAACAACACAAACATTTATTTAAATGGTGTATTTCATTTTTTATAGTGCAGATCAATTCACTGCAATTACTGTTCAGTTGGAAGGCAACAGCCAAGAATGGCCAGTGAAAAATTAACATTTACCAGTAGCTTTTCAAGTAGTACAGAATCTCCATCAATCTGTTAGCTGATGTAATCAACATGTTTTTATTTTGGTTTGTTTTCCATGCTGTCAAGTAATCAGCTGGAGCAATGGCCATGGAACTCCCGCCTCAGGTTGACAGAGGTCATTCCCGAGCTATGAAACTCCCGTGGCCATGCAGGGAAATTTAAAAAGTAGGGGGGAGAAAGGCTCTTAAGTGCCTGTAAAGTACCTCATAATGATTTCAATTGAGTGCCCCGCCGCTGCAGGTCGGGTCGGCTCCGCGATGACAGACGCGCCCGTGGGAAAGGCGCGTGGGAGCGAGTTGACAGCGAGTTGACCTGCCGTCAAAAATAACAACTTTCCCACTCGACCCACCACCGATCGCGCCCACTACCACCCTGGAAAATTCAGCTCCATGAGTCAATGCCTTCAGGAAGGGAGGGGAGAAAATTGTGGGGAATAAAAAAACAAGTGGCACAGTGATAAAGACAGTTTTATTTTACAAGATACAAAGCTATGCGTGGGTTCTACCAGCCCACTCCTAATATCTTTACTTTACCAATAGGGCGGTAAGCTATTATTACCAGTATACATTAAATATAAATTATTTAAACTGGTCGATGCCAGTTAAACCATTTGCAAAACTGGCCAGCATTTATGAGAGTATATTTTATGCTCCTGGCACTGAAGAGATGGGATTGAAATGCAGCAAGCTTTCAATCAATATGCATCGTCAATCCCACCAGATTTTCCGGATGCATCTCTAATTCCTTAAGAATGGTGAGCTTCTGGTTCAGATCTGGTCTGCTAGTGGGATTATACGAAGGTTCCCTTGGGTCCACTTGAGGTAGGTGGGCAGATGAAAATCGCACTAACTCATCCTAAACAAATAGAAAATCATGCTGTCCCCCTATTTACATGGAATTTGAATACATTATAATATTGAAATTAGAACTCTTGCACACAGTAGGCATAGATCCAGAGCAATATCTGCCTGATTTTCTTTACCACCAATAGGGGTAGTAGTGAGCGGGCTGCTTTGCTTCTGCCATGGCGCCTCACTCTCGGAACCTCTTGTCTCCGCTACTCTTCTTCCTCTTCCATTGTTATGCCTATTAGGAAGGCCATTCCAGCTGCTTCATCCTTCTGAGGGAGGAAGGGGACTGCAGGGGCGCAGGGAAATGACATTTTTTAGGTGCATTGCGACTGACAGCACTTTGGTTAAGTATAGTGCAGGTCTCAATAATTTTTATTCGTTTTAAATTATGAGGAAAATCGCTATCAAACTCCGGGGGGGAAAAATTCAGTTGGTTGCACCACCCGTTAGCGCCTTAAGAGGGCGCTAATGGGGCGCAAATCATCTAGCGCCCAGGCGCGGCGATGTTTGCGCCGCTCACGAAATTAACCAGACATTTTGCGGCGGCGCTAAACACTACCGCCACGATCTCTTGCGCCGGCAGATCGTGATGTCAGTCGAGTGTGCAACGCCCCGGTATCGCCCCAGAGCGGATATTGAGTGGCGCCCCCTGCCTTACCGCCTGACGCTAGCAACGACAGGTTGAGGGGAGCGTTTTGCAGTCATGAAGGGACTGGGGGAGCGCTATTTAAAGGCGACCGCTTCCTGCCTTTTATTGTTGGTGCCATTTTTGAACCACGCATTCTGAGAGAGAGGGAGAGAGACTTCTGGAGAGATTCAACGCTGTGTGAAGGAGTTTTGGGTACTGAGCAGCACTTTGCAGGTTCATTTTGATTTGCCCTTCCTTGTATCGATTTAGAAGAGACTGTGGGGGCTGCACTCTAAGCTCTTTCCCTGGTACTCTCCATTGTTCTTTCCAGCAGATTTGATGTGCAGGTCGGGATTCAAGGCTGCAATGAGCAGGATGTGGATGGAAAGCAAGATCAACCATCCCCTTTAAGAACTGGCCGGTGCCATTGTGTGTGTGTTCCATCGCTGACTGACATCACATGAGCTTCGCCAGCGCTCTGAGGTAGCGCCTCGCTCCTCGGCCTTTGCGCCTTAAGACAGGTGTGAAGCGCCTGATTTAGCGCTCCAATCACCTCCAGGGGCGATAAAAGTCAAGTTTGCAGTCGGTGGCGATAATTAGCGCCAGGCGCTAATCTTTGCACCCGGCCGATAATTGCGCCCCAAATGGGGCGATACTGAATTTCTCCCCCCGGAAGTCTCAATGATGCTGATATCAAGCGACTTCGGGCCAAACTACGCCTAGGATTTTGGGTGTAAGTCTATGCCAACACATTACTGTACTGGCATAAAAGCAGGAAACTCGCATGAGCGAGTCTTTTGCATGGGGTTGGAGCTATGTAAATGAGCGGCAGAAGGTTTAGAGGGCGTTTCTTGGAAGCAGTACAACTGATCGAGGAAATTCATGCGTACCAATGTTTTGGCATAAAGTCAGCATAAATCAGTTGTGCGTGAATTTATTTGCCAAAAAATGGTACTATGCCACTCTTACATGGCAGTCAAACTGAAAAGGTCCAGGAAATTCCGGTCCAATATGTTAGTGGGTGGGTGGTCAGTGTAGGTTGGCAAAGACAGGGCTGATAGGAACCAAGACTCAGTACCAAGACTTGAGCACAAAAATCTAGGGCTGACACTCCAGTGCAGTGCTGAGGGAGTGCTGCACTGTCGGAGGTGCTGTCTTTCAGATGAGACGTTAAACCGAGGCCCGTCTGCTCTCTCAGGTGGACGCAAAAGATCCCAGGGCACTATTCAAAGAAGAGCAGGGGAGTTATCCCTGGTGTCCTGGCCAATATTTATCCCTCAATCAACATCACTAAAGAAAGATTATCTGGTCATTATCACTTTGCTGTTTGTGGGAGCTTGCTGTGCGCAAATTGGCTGCCGCGTTTCCCACATTACAACAGTGACTACACTCCAAAAGTCGTGAAAGGCACTATATAAATCCAAGTCTTTCTTTCTTTCTTCTTTACAGGATAGAATAGGATGTAGCCTTCAGAGTTCTGTTGGAATTTGTGTAGGGAAGAGATTAAGGGCCAAGGAAAAGGGAGTTGGGGAAGTTGAGTGTGGGTTGCAAAGATATAGTTGGGTGAAGCTATGGAACGATTTGTAAATGAAAATGAACGTGTGGATTTTGAAATCAATTCATTAGGGCATGGAGATTTAATGACATTCAGGCTTGATAGGTGAGTGGAACTTCGTATGGGATAGGAAATTCTGGATGAATTGCAGTTTCTGTAGCATGGAGTTGGAGAGGCCAATGAAGACAGTATTGGACAAGTTGATAGCAAAATACTGCAGATGCTGGAAATCCGAAATAACAACAGAAAACGCTGGAAAAACTCAGCAGGCGAGGCAGCATCCGTGGAGAGAGAAACAGAGTTAACGTTTCAGGTCGAAGACCTTTCATCAGATGAAATGTCTTCGACCTGAAACGTTAACTCTGTTTCTCTCTGTTTGGACAAGTTGACCCTGGAGGTGAATAGTTAAAACTATATAATGTAGCAGTACTGTTACCTTACTTTAGACTGAACATTAAAGTACAGATTGGATTTGTTCTGTAAACACAACACAGCCCATCCATAATATCCAAGATAATAGACACCTCTGAGTGAATTACTAGTTAGTAATCCAGTATACAGGTTCAAATAATGTCATAAACTGTGAGAGTGAAATTTCAGCACTTTATGTACGTCCTCTGAACCTCCGAATTGGATTACAGTCTTAAATTTACTGGCAGATTCCTGGATAATATGTAGTTTCATCCCAACAAAAGTAACATTGTTTCATGAGGCGAGACGAGATGAGGGGAGATTGCAAAACTGTCCATTGATCTTCACTGTGCTCTTGGCATCCACTGAAAGCCACTTGCTGAATTGATGGAATAGCAGGCTACTATCAAACAAGGCAAGTTTTCTAAGGCATACCCCATCATCAACCACTCACCTAGCATTATTGGGCACCAATCACTCCCATCAGTCCAAACAGTCACCAATAGGTTTATGATATATAAAACAATAATATGGCAGAGAACTGTTTTAAAATTCAAAACGTTGAAAATACAATTTGATTGTCATAATGGCCCAGATATTGCTGGAGTAGGGCATCTTGCAGCGTGCCCCATTAGTTAGACTTTTTCCCTCACCCTTCAGCTCGAAATTTTTTAGCCTTGCTCGTTGCTGGCAGTGTGAGAGCAACAGGGCATCTGGGACCTTAGTGAATGACAGGACCAACAATGTATCTCCTTAACCAATGACATTTAAGGATATGATTGAGAAAGAAACAAAAGAACGATGGAGAAGGAAATACGATGAATTAAAGTCAAATCAGGTACGGAAAGAAAAATAGAGAGGAAACAACTGGATTAAGAGAGAAAAAAGAATCAAAGGAAAAGTGAGAAAAAAAAGTAAAAAATTTAATTTAACATTTTGAAAATCTCTAAGAACAATTGACTACCTGTAGGAATAAGACTCCACAGTTTCAAATGTTCCCTTTCTGGGCCGGAGAGGTTGAGCGACATTGCAGGAACATAAATTTCCTCCTTAAAAAGGTACTCACACTGTAAAGTAACAGCTCTAACTTTCTACGGCATGTTTAATTGGCAATTAATGTGCAAATTTAGCGATTTCTTGAAACTCACGGGGAGGTTGAGGGCAAGCTGCCGTTTTCGTGAGGCTAACAGCGGAGCAGCACAAATTGACCAGCAACTTGTGGCAATTTGTAATTCGTGGGGTATCTCTTCCTCACCACAAGTTGCTGGATGATATATAGATTAATAACGGCGTGTGCATTAAACTCGGCGTTATTTTGGCAGTAAAATTTGGGCCAATATTCTCATGATTTTGTCACTTTGTCAAACAATCATGTTGCGCATTGATTTTTTTTGTATTTGCCATTCCACTGCCACATATTATGGGATGTACCACCCAATTTACTAAGCAAGTTGAGAGAGAGCGGGGGGTAGAAATTAGGTCGCGCCCCATTTGGGGCGCAAATATCGTCTGGACTCAAATATTAGCGCCTGGCGCTAATTATCGCCACTGACTGGAAACTTCACTTTTACCGCCCCGGGAGGTGAGTGGAGCGCTAAATCAGGCGCTGCACACCTGTCTTAAGGCGCAAAGGCCAAGGAGTGAGGCGCTAACTCAGAGCGCTGGCGAAGCTCATGTAATGTCAGTCAGCAATGGAACACACACACAATGGCACGGGCCAGTTCTTAAAGGGGATGGTTAATCTTGCTTTCCATCCACATCCTGTTCATTGCAGCCTTGAATCTCAGCCTGGAGAGACTTGCACATCAAATGTGCTGGAAAGAACAATGGAGAGTACCAGGCAAAGAGCTCAGAGTGCAGCTCCCACAGTCTCTGCTAAATCGATACAAGGAATGGCAAATCAAAATGAACCTGCAAAGTGCTGCTCAGTACCCAAAACTCCTTCACACAATGTTGAATCTCTCCAGAAGTCTCTCCCTCTCTCTCTCAGAATGCGTAGTTCAAAAATGCCACCAACAATAAAAGACAGGAAGAGGCCCCCTTTAAATAGCGCCCCCCCCAGCCCCACAGCGATTGATAGCGTTCCAGTCTTCTGGTCGTTGGATGCGCCAGGCGGTAAGGCAGGGGGCGCCACTCAATTTCCGCTCCAGGGCGCCACAAGGGCGTTGCACCATGGAATGACGTCACAATCTGCGCGCGCAGGTGGTCGCAGCGGTAAGTTTTAGCGCCGCCGCACAATGTCAAGTTAAGTTCCCGAGCGGCGCAAACATCGCTGCGCCCGGGCGTTAGCGGCTTTGCGCCCCATTAGCGCCCTCTTAAGGCGCTAACGGGAGGCGCAACCAACTGAATTTTTACCCCCAAATGTATAAGACATAGGGGGAGAAATTCGGTATAGCCCTTTTTGGGGCGCTAAAACGTTAAAAGTTGAAAAATTAGCACCAGGCACGAATCATTCTTGTCTCCCGCGAAATTCAGTTTTAGCACTCCAAGAGGGAAGTGGAGCGCTAAATCAAGCGCTAACCACTTCTCTTAGGGCGCTAAAGTCTGAGAGCGGGGTGGTAGCGGCAGAGTGCTCAACAATTTCGAGCGCATTGCAAACGGCGCTCTTTCATCACAGAGGCTGCTTCCCTCGCTTAAAGGGAAGGGCCAATGATGCTGCACAAACTAGTTGTCGTCAGTTCTGTTTTGCAAGGCGACCTGGGCAACTGCCATTACAGCCCCAAACACTCGCACAAAGTGGAGGGCTTGGACATCTCGCACCAATGAAATATTGAAAACTTTGCGCAGGCACCAGACTGGTGCAAATAATAAAGGTTGTGCGAGCTGAAAAGCATTGTAACAAACCGCTATGAAACACAATAATAAGAATGAAACTGGACGGACCACCTGGCATCAACCTCGGCACCGGCTACGGACACGGCAACGGCACACCCAGCCCCGTCAACCCTGCAAAGTCCTCCTCACCAACATCTGGGGACTTGTGACAAAATTGGGAGAGCTGTCCCACAGATTGGTCAAGCAACAGCCTGACATAGTCATACTCACAGAATCATACCTTTCAGCCAATGTCCCAAACTCCTCCATCACCATCCCTGGGTATGTCCTGGCCCACCGGCAGGACAGACCCACCAGGGGTGGCGGCACAGTGGTATACAGTCGGGAAGGAGTGGCCCTGGGAGTCCTCAACATTGACTCCGGACCCCATGAAGTCTCATGGCTTCAGGTCAAGCATGGGCAAGGAAACCTCCTGCTGATTACCACCTACCGCCCTCCCTCAGCTGATGAATCAGTACTCCGCCATGTTGAACACCACTTGGAAGAAGCACTGAGAGTAGCAAGGGTACAGAATGTACTCTGGGTGGGGGACTTCAATGTCCATCATCAAGAGTGGCTCGGTAGCACCACTACTGACTGAGCTGGCCGAGTCCTGAAGGACATAGCTGCCAGACTGGGCCTGCGGCAGGTGGTGAGAGAACCAACACTAGGGAAAAACCTACTTGACCTCATCCTCACCAATCTACCTTTCGCAGATGCATCTGTCCATGACAGTATTGGTAGCAGTGACCACCGCACAGTCATTGTGGAGACGAAGTCCCATCTTCACACGGAGGACACCCTCCATCGTGTTGTGTGGCACTACCACTGTGCTAAATGGGATAGATTCAGAACAGATCTAGCAGCTCAAAACTGGGCATCCATGAGGCGCTGTGGGCCATCAGCAGCAGCAGAATTGTATTCCAAAACAATCTGTAACCTCATGGCCCGGCATATCCCTCACTCTACCATTACCATCAAGCCAGGGGATCAATCCTGGTTCAATAAGGAGTGTAGAAGAGCATGCCAGGAGCAGCAACAGGTGTACCTAAAAATGAGGTGACAACCTGGGGAAGCTGCAACACAGGACTACATGCATGCTAAAAAGCGGAAGCAGCATGATATAGACAGGGCTAAGCGATCCCACAATCAACGGATCAGATCAAAGCTCTGCAGTCCTGCCACATCCAGTCATGAATGGTGGTGGACCATTAAACAACTAACGGGAGGAGGAGGCTCCATGAATATCCCCATCCTCAATGATGGTGGAGCCCAGCACGTGAGTGCAAAAGACAAGGCTGAAGTGTTTGCAACCATCTTCAGCCAGAAGTGCCGAGTGGATGATCCATATCGACCTCCTCCCGAGGTTCCCACCATCACAGAAGCCAGTCTTCAGCCAATTCGATTCACTCCACGTAATATCAAGGAATGGCTGAGCGCACTGGATACAGCAAAAGCTGTGGGCCCTGACAACATCCCGGCTATTGTGCTGAAGGCTTGTGCTCCAGAACTAGCCGCGCCTCTAGCCAAGCTGTTCCAGTACAGCTACAACACTGGCATCTATCCAACAATGTGGAAAACTGCCCAGGTATGTCCTGTCCACAAAAAGCAGGACAAATCCAATCCGGCCAATTACCGCCCCATCAGTCTACTCTCAATCATCAGCAAAGTGATGGAAGGTGTCATCGACAGTGCTATCAAGTGGCACTTACTCACCAATAACCTGCTCACTGATGCCCAGTTTGGGTTCTGCCAAGATCACTTGGCTCCCGACCTCATTACAGCTTTGGTCCAAACATTGACAAAAGAGCTGAATTCCGGAGGAGAGGTGAGAGTGACTGCCCTAGATATCAAGGCAGCATTTGACCGAGTGTGGCATCAAGGAGCCCTAGTAAAACTGAAGTCAATGGGAATCGGGGGGAAAACTCTCCACTGGCTGGAGTCATACCTAGCACAAAGGAAGATGGTTGTGGTGATTGAAGGTCAATCATCAGAGCCCCAGAACATCGCTGCAGGAGTTCCTCAGGGCAGCGTCCTAGGCCCAACCATCTTCAGCTGCTTCATCAATGAACTTCCCTCCAACATAAGGTCAGAAATGGGGATGTTCGCTGATGACTGCACAGTGTTCAGCGCCATTCACAACTCCTCAGACAATGAAGCAGTCCATGCCCGCATGCAACAAGAACGGGACGACATTCAGGCTTGGGCTGATAAGTGGCAGGTAACATTCGCACCACAGATGTGCCAGGCAATGACTATCTCCAACAAGTGAGAGTCTAACCACCTCCCCTTGACATTCAACGGCATTACCATCGCCAAATCCCCCACCATCAACATCCTGGGGGTCACCAGTGACCAGAAACTTAACTGGACCAGCCACATAAATAATGTGGCAACAAGAGCAGGTCAAAGGCTAGGTATTCTGCGGCGAGTGTCTCACCTCCTGACTCCCCAAAGCCTTTCTACCATCTACAAGGCACAAGTAAGGAGTGTGATGGAATACTCTCCACTTGCCTGGATAAGTGCAGCTCCAACAACACTTAAGAAGCTCGACACCATCCAGGACAAAGCAGCCCATTTGATTGGCACCCCATCTACCACCTTAAGCATTCACTCCCTCCACCACCGGCGTACCGTGGCTGCAGTGTGTACCATCTACAAGATGCACTGCAGCAACTCGCCAATGCTTCTTCGGCAGCACCTCCCAAACCCGCGACCTCTTTCACCTAGAAGGACAAGGGCAGCAGGCGCCTCCAAGTTCCCCTCCAAGTCACACACCATCTTGGAAGTATATCGCCGATCCTTCATCGTCGCTGGATCGAAATCCTGGAACTCCCTCCCTAACAGCACTGTGGGAGTACCTTCACCACACGGACTGCAGCGGTTCAAGAAGGAGCTGAATTCCGGAGGTGAGGTGAGAGTGACTGCCCTTGATATCAAGGCAGCGTTTGACTGAGTGTGGCATCAAGGAGCCCTAGTAAAACTGAAGTCAATAGGACTCAGGGGGAAAATGCTCCACTGGTTGGAGTCATACCTAGCACAAAGGAAGATAGTTGTGGTGGTTGAAGGTCAATCATCACAGCCCCAGAACATCGCTGCAGGAGTTCCTCAGGGCAGTGTCCTAGGCCCAACCATCTTCAGCTGCTTCATCAATGACCTTCCCTCCAACATAAGGTCAGAAATGGGGATGTTCGCTGATGACTGCACAGTGTTCAGCACCATTCACAACTCCTCAGACAATGAAACAGTCCATGCCCGCATGCAACAAGGCTGGTAACATTCACGGCCAGCATTTATTGCCCATCCCAAATTGCCCTTGAGAAGATGGTGGTGAGCCGCCTTCTTGAACCGCTGCAGTCCGTGTGGTGAAGGTACTCCCACAGTGCTGTTAGGGAGGGAGTTCCAGGATTTTGATCCAGCGACGATGAAGGATCGGCGATATACTTCCAAGTCAGGATGGTGTGTGACTTGGAGGGGAACTTGGAGGTGCCTGCTGCCTTGTCCTTCTAGGTGGAAGAGGTCGTGGGTTTGGGAGGTGCGGCCGAAGAAGCCTTGGTGAGTTGCTGCAGTGCATCTTGTAGATGGTACACACTGCAGCCACGGTGCGCCGGTGGTGGAGGGAGTGAATGTTTAAGAATGTTACCTGCCACTTATCAGCCCAAGCCTGAATGTCGTCCCGTTCTTGTTGCATGCGGGCATGGACTGCTTCATTGTCTGAGGAGTTGTGAATGGCGCTGAACACTGTGCAGTCATCAGCGAACATCCCCATTTCTGACCTTATGTTGGAGGGAAGGTCATTGATGAAGCAGCTGAGGATGGGGATATTCATGGAGCCTCCTCCTCCCATTAGTTGTTTAATGGTCCACCACCATTCACGACTGGATGTGGCAGGACTGCAGAGCTTTGATCTGATCCGTTGATTGTGAGATCGCTTAGCCCTGTCTATAGCATGCTGCTTCTTATTTTTAGCATGCATGTAGTCCTGTGTTGCAGCTTCCCCAGGTTGGCACCTCATTTTTAGGTACGCCTGGTGCTGCTCCTGGCATGCTCTTCTACACTCCTTATTGAACCAGGGTTGGTCCCCTGGCTTGATGGTAATGGTAGAGTGAGGGATATGCCGGGCCATGAGGTTACAGATTGTGGTGGAATACAATTCTGCTGCTGCTGATGGCCCACAGCACCTCATGGATGCCCAGTTTTGAGCTGCTAGATCTGTTCTGAATCTATCCCATTTAGCGCAGTGGTAGTGCCACACAACACAATGGAGGGTGTTCTCAGAGTGAAGACGGGACTTAGTCTCCACAATGACTGTGTGGTGGTCACTGTGGTCTTGTTACCACATGGCACATTGCATGTTATTCATTCTCGGGATGTGGGCAACACTGGCAATGTCGAGCAGGAAGTGGACCGGTGGTATGTTAATGAGGCCTGGGAGTTGAAATAGCTCGGACCAGATTTCTGCAACAGCGGATGTATTTCCAACTCACCTCTCCACCCAAAACCCGTCTGGAGTTAAAATTGGGACCATTTCATTCAGTATTAAGAAAATGGCCCTGTGAACAGAGGAACTGAACAGATTTACTATTCTCCTTTCTCTGCTATGCTTCACAACCCTTTTTGTGGAGATATTTAATGATATAGGTGATTAAATCATTGACACTTACCAGACACAATGAAATGCAATCACACATGATTCCCTATTATGCCATCAACATCCACTCTTCCGAGCAAATGCAGGACCTCAGTTTTCGATAACAGTTTCAAATGCAGATGAACTCAGGTTCCCACAAGAGGAAAAATTGTATTAAATGCCTTGGGTTCCCTAGTGGATGTGGGTGGATCAATTTAGGAGCAATGTAGTCGCACACAAAATAGGGCAGCTCGATCAAAAATAAAATGAAATATTAAAACAGAAAAGAGTTCCAACTCAATTACCCAGGTCAAGTATTTTTGCAAACTAATACAGCAGAAAATAGTCTCACAAAAATATTTTAACCTCTCAGATGCACAAATTCTGGCCGAGGTCTTCCTTGATTAGTTAGAATGGTAAGTAGAATAGAATGGCATTCCCTAATTAATTCGAATGGTTTTTAATGGGGTCGATAGAATTTTATTAAGTAAGGGTATCAAGGGATATGGAGCTAAGGTGGGTAAATTGTATGGGGTGCAAATCAGCCGTGATTATTGAATTGAAGAGCAGAGCAGGATCGAGGGACTGAATGGCCTGCTCCTATTCCTATGTCCCGCTCTGAAGCATTTTCTGAATTTGAATTCAAATATTTTTCATTTTGGATTTATTTCGTTTGTACAACATTCATTGAAGTAATACAAAAGCAAAATACTGCGGATGCTGGAAATCTGAAATAAAAAGAGAAAATGCTGGAAATACTCAGCAGGTCAGGCAGCATCTGTCGAGAGAGAAACAGAGTTAACGTTTCAGGTCAATGACCCTTCGTCAGAACTGGATAAAGTTGGAGATGGAACAGGTTTTTAAGCAAGTGTAGGGGCAGGGAGATGGGGGAGGGGAGGAAAGAACAAAAGGGAAGGTCTGTGATAGGATGGAAGGCAGGAGAGATTATGGGGGCGATTTTCCCAGCCCTGGGGAGGCGGGTATGGAGGCGAGACTGCCAGGAAAATGGCAGAATCTGGGAGCGGGTACCCATCCCGCCCCAACCCGCCTCCGTGCCAACTTCCCAGGAGGCGGGTACCCGACCCGCGCCGGGTCCCGTCTCCTCGAGGCGGGAAGGGGATTACAGCCACTTAACTACCTGTTAACAGGTAGTTAACAGGCAGTTTTTTGGCTAATCCCTATTTTGAGCCCTAAAGTGTGGGCTTCCTGACGACTCCGAACCTCGCCAGGGTCAGCGAGGCGAGCCGTGGGTCTGCGGGGGGGTGGGGGGGGGGCGGCGGTGGAGGGGCCGAAATGTCCGGTGTGCAGGTGAGTGGTGAGTGCAAGTGTGGACAGGTAAGTGTGTGAGGTGATTCTAAAGTGTTTTAATAAGATTACTTACCTTTGCTTCTTCCTCCAGGCTTCATCCCTTTAGGCTGCGGAGCTGCCTTATCTCACCGGCAGAGATGACAGAATGGCTGCTGCATTCTCCGATGCAACAGCCATCTGATTTCTGCTCAGGATAGAGGCTTGGTGAGTCTTGAGTACAAGGACTCACCAAAGAACAGAGATTGTCAGTGTTTGACAGCTTCTCAAAGCTGTCAAACGATGACAATTCATCTGTCAAAAATTTTTGACAGATGAAACATCATATGCTGACGTTCTCTGTCACCGGCTTTCCCTTAATTGGCCTGCTAAGCCCGCTGGGTGGGCTTAACAAGGTCAATCAAGGGAAAATAGCGTGGGTTGGCCAGATGTTGATGGAGGCGGGACTAAAACCCGACAAGCAGCAGTCTCGCCTCCATGACGTCCCCATTAATAAAATCACCCCATAAGAGACAACAGGGATGATGGTGCAAGTCAAAAGGAGATGGTAATGGGACAAGTTAAGAAACAAAAAATAACTCTAGAAATTCATTGAAGTAATGAAGCTTTGTGTTTCTGGAGCTGAGGTATAATGTGTTAAATACTCACATATACACTGAAGAAGGTTGACAAAGGGGTCTCTAATGACTTAGTGGGTAAATGCATAACCTGGGATGGCAATAAGCCGCACACACCAGAAGGCCCCAGGTTTGATCCTCGGCCTGTACTGGATTAGCTGATCTCAGGCAGGGTGCTATAGTTGGCCATAGTGCCTATAGGTTAGGAAGGAGAAAAACTAGCCAGGACTCCTGCCTCTGATCACTATCCAGTGACCCTTGTTGCAGAGTGACTGCATGTGAATGTTAGGAGAAGACAATATTGAGGTCAGCGGTAAAGAAAGAAAGACTTGCATTTATATAGCGCCTTTCACGACCACAGGATGTCTCAAATCGCTTTACAGCCAATGAAGTACTTGTGAATTGTAGTCACTGTTCTAATGTAGGAATTGCAGCAGCCAATTTGCACACGGCAAGCTCCCACAAACAGCAACGTGATAATGACCAGATAATCTTTTTTTTTTAGTGATGTTGATTGAGGGATAAATATTGGCCAGGACACCGGGGATAACTCCCCTACTCTTCTTCAAAATAGTGCCATGGGATCTTTTACATCCACCTGAGAGGGCAGACGGGGCCTCGGTTTAACGTATCATCTAAAGATGGTAGGAAAAATAATGGAATCCCTACTAAAGGAGAAAATAGAAGAACATCTTGAAACCAAAAATATAATGATGAATAGTCAGCATCGATTTCAAAAGGGAAAGTCTTGTTTGAACAAACTCATTGAATTTTTGAAGAGGTAACGGAGAGAGTAGACAAGGGTAATGCAGTAGATGCAATTTATCTAAATTTTCAAAAGGCCTTTGATAAGTTACCACATAATAGACTAATGAATAAGGCCAGAGAATGCGGAGTCAGGAGACAAGTAGCAGAATGGAGAGCTAGCTGGTTTCAAGACAGAAAGCAGAGATTGGGAGTAAAGGGTAGCTATTCACAGTGGCAGAAGGTGTTCCACAAGGATCAGTGCTGGGACCACTGTTGTTCACAATTTATATTAATAATTTGGAATCAAAAACACAATTTCTAAATTTGTGGATAGTCAATCCTGAGGAGGACGGCAACAAATTACAGGAGGACATTAATAAACTTGCAGAATGGGTATATAACTGGCAAATGAATTTCAACACAGAAAAATGTGAGGTATTACATTTTGGTAGGAAGAATAGGGAGGTCAATTATTACTTGGAGGGTACGAGTCTCAATGGGGTAGAGGAGCAATGGGATCTCGGAGTACAAATACACAAATCACTAAAAGTAGCGACACAGGTTAACAAGCCCATAAAAAAAGCAAACCAAGCACTAGAGTTTATTTCAAGAGGGATAGAATTGAAAAGTAGTGAAGTTATGCTAAACTTGTATCGAACCTTGGTTAGACCACACTTGGAGTACTGCGTACAATTCTGGGCGCCATATTATAAAAAGGATATAGAGGCACTGGAGAGGGTGCAGAGAAGATTTACAAGGATGATACCAGAAATGCGAGGGTATACCTATCAGGAAATGATGAACAGGCTGGATCTCTTTTCTCTTGAAAAGAGAAGGCTGAGGGGGTGACCTGATAGAGGTCTTTAAAATTATGAAAGGTTTTGATAGAGTGGATACAGAGAGAATGTTTCCACTTGTGGGGAAGAGCAAAACTAGAGGCCATCAATATAAGATAGTCACCAAGAAATCCAATAGGGAATTTAGAAGAAACTTCTTTACCCAGAGAATAATATTGATGCATTTAAGGGGAGGCTAGATAAGCATATGAGGGAGAAGGGAATAGAGGGTTATGCTGACAGAGTTAGATGAGGAAAGACTGGAGGAGGCTCAAGTGGACTGGTTGGGACGAATGGCCTGTTTCTGTGCCGTATATCCAATGTAATCCTATGACAGTGCAACACTCCCTCAGCACTGCACTAGAGTGTCAGCCTAGATTTTTGTGCTCAAGTCTCTGGAGTGGGACTTGAACCCACAACCTTCTGACTCAGGAGGTGAGAGTGCTGCCCACTGAGCCACAGCAGACATACAGAGTCCTAAACAGTGAAGTAGCCTGCCGACAAATTAGCAGCTATACCAGCAGATTAGACTTTGTGCAGCAGATATTAATTCCAAATGTCTTCCAAGGAGCATCACAGGTACATTTTTTCTGAGAGACAAACTGCACTTGCCATCTTGTGCTGGACCTTCCTCAGTTCTTCAAATATCATTTATTAGCATTTTATGCTGGCCTTTATTGTAACCAATAACAAATCAATATTCAGTATGATATTCAAGTCAGGTGCAAGGCATATATATCCCCCATTGTGTAAGGTGTGAATGTTGACAGTTTTAAGTTGGCATACTGCTGCCCCTTGGTGCTTGTACCTTGTTTCAGATATGTGACACCAAACAAACCAATTCTTCAAAATGGTTCTCTTGTCGAAGGAGTAAATGTGTTGCTGGCTGCAGGGTGTGATGGATGAGCTACTCTGTTCTGCATTATACCATCAAATATTGTTGTATTCTATCTATTCGTATGAATTCTTAGTTAGGCAAAGGCAGTGTGAAGTTAAAATGGAGCGATGTCAACACATTGCTATGAGGATGGTGCCATGGAGCAATAAACAGGGACACTTTCCTCATCAGTACCTCGTGCAGCGCCTTGTCCACTTCAGCAGCCATGTAATTGGGGTAAGGGGCGGGGGGTGGGGTCAGGTGCTGGACTGTTAGTCACTTGCTTGCAGACTTGTAATGCACGTTGGGTATTCTTTCCTTTTAATTGGAAATTTATTCACAAACAAGATACAGTGGTAAGGGGTAGAAATTAGGTCGCGCCCCATTTGGGGCGCAAATATCGTCCGGACGCAAATATTAGCGCCTGGCGCTAATTATCGGCACTGACAGGAAACTTCACTTTTACCGCCCCGGGAGGTGAGTGGAGCGCTAAAGCAGGTGCTGCACACCTCTCTTAAGGCGCAAAGGCCAAGGAGTGAGGCGCTAACTCAGCGCACGAGCGCAGCGCAGCTGCTGCCAGTTAGCGAGGGAACACAGACACACTGGCGCCGGACACTTCTTAAAGCGGGGGGGGCCACTTGCTCCCCAGCCACACCCTGCTCATTGCAGCCTTGAATCTCAGCCTGGAGAGACCTGTAATCCATTTTGCTGCCAAGCATGGAGAGGGTGAGAGAACGCGCTCATCGCTTCACCGAGCGGGCCTTGGATGCTCTGGTTGACGCAGTGGAGCGCAGACGGTGTATGCTGTTCCCTGAGAGTGGCAGGAGGCCTTTGCCACACGAGTTCAGAAGAGTGTGGAGGGAGGTGGCTCAGAGCGTCTCCTCCAGGAGCATGGTGCCCAGGACCCATACTCAATGCCGCAAAAAGTTCAACGACCTCACTCGGGTCGTCAGGGTGAGTGGCTTTTTCTCAATACCTCTCCATCCCTCCATCTCAACCTCACTCTATGGCCAGAGGGTCTTAAAACCCCAATGCACAACACTCATCCAACACCTATGGCCCTTTCATCAAACACACACACACATTCCACACTTTGCATACAGTAAGGGCTATTCACCTATGGGAGGCACATCAGGCAAGACCATGGCTGTATATTGTAAGGGCTATTCACCTATGGGAGGCACATCAGGCAAGACCATGGCTGTATATTGTAAGGGCTATTCACCTATGGGAGGCACATCAGGCAAGACCATGGCTGTATATTGTAAGGGCTATTCACCTATGGGAGGCACATCAGGCAAGACCATGGCTGTATATTTACTCAGATGCTGTCCTTTTTCTTGCAGGCTAAGCTGGCTCATAATCAGAGACAGCAGCAACGGACGGGTGGAGGGCGGCTTCAGCTGCAACCCCTCAGCGATCTGGAGGAGCGCGTCCACAGGATTGTGGCAAGCCGGGTGATCGGTCCCGTCGCCACTGGAGACGCCGACCCCGTTGTGGACAGCAATGGTAAGGTCATCACCTTTTTGTCCTCTGTCCTTCCACTTGTCCCTCACAATACCAGCCTTTGACACTTTCAATCCAACTTGCTAACTCGCTGCACTTATTCCTCCCTTACTGCCACCCTGTCCTCACGCTAAAGCCACTCTTGTACCTCCCTGCTTTCAGATGGTGATTCACCAGCTGAGGAGACGGGCCCTGAAGCTGCCACTGGGAGTGATGCTGCAGCTGAGGAGGAAGAGGAAGCCAGAGCATCAGTGCCACCCTCTCCCGAGGAAGCCCATGCCCACACTGGGAACACGCCTTCCCCGGAGGGGAGCAGGGGGGAAGGGGCTGATGATGGTGAAGCTCCAGGACCCAGCGGGCTGCAGCAACGCCATGGGGGGGTAGGGAAGAACGGGGGCCTTCTCCCCAGAGGGAGAGTATGCCAGACACTCCTACTGCAATGGACGCAGAGGAGGAGCGGCTGATTGCAGAAATGAACACCCAGGCGGTGGGCATGCACACTGAGCTCATGGGTGCAGTGGGAAGGCTGCCCGATTGCATTGAGTCACTGGCAAGGAGTGTGGAGCACTTCGCTGTAGCACAGGCGGATGCCACACTAACGCTTAGTGCTGCAATTCAGTCACTGGCTGCCGTGATCCCACCTCTGACTGCTCTCATACAGACTCAGATGGAGGCCACGCGAGCACAGACTGCTGCCAACCTCGATGGTTCGTGCACATGTCCCCGGGGCTGTCACCGCGCCGCAGCAGGCCAGCAATCTGTTCTCCAGCAAATTGCTCCGGATGCTGAAGTGCTGCCCCGTGGGAGTGCCAGTGTGTCGGGCGAGCAGGGAGTTGCTGGCCTCTCTCACGCTGACAGCATTCCTGCTGCCAACACTGTCACTTCTCCACTGCACTTGCCACCGCCTGTAGGACAGACTGCTGCCGCCCATGCAGAGTTGGTGCAGTCTGCAGCCGGGCCCTCCAGGCCCAGAAGTGGTCGAGGCCGTCCTTCAGGGGCATCTGCAGTGTCAGGGTCTGACGAGCAGCAGCCTTCCACCAGCCTTGCTGCAGCCACTGAGGTCCCATTACGGAGGAGCAGTAGGGTTAGAAGGGGGGAAGTGCGCAAGGGAAGGAGATCACCCTCGAAAGGCAAAAAGTAGGAGGTGTGACAAAATGCTGGTCATTTTTTTATTAAAGGCCGAGGTTCATGGTCCAACTTTTGTTTAGTGCCCTTTGCCGCACTGGCTGGCTTCCCACGGGTGCAGGGCATCATCGACTGCACACATGGGGCCATCAGGAAACCGCATCATCACCCAGGAGTCTTTGTCAACCGCAAGGGCTTCCACTCCCTCAATGTGCAGCTGGTCTGCAACCATAGGAAGATCATCATGCATGTGTGCGCCAAATTCCTGGCAGCTGCTATGACTCTTTTGTCCTTCGCCAGTCCACCCTCCCTCAGCTCTTCACACCTCCAGACATACCTTCCGGCTGGCTGCTTGGAGACAAGGGCTATCCACTGAAGACGTGGCTCATGACACCCTTGAGGAGGCCAAGTACTGAAGCCGAGGAGAGATATAATGAAAGCAACATCTCCACCAGATGTGTCATGGAGCAGACAATAGGAATGCTCAAAATGTGCTTCAGATGCCTTGACATCTGGAGGAGCCCTTCAATATGCACCAGCCAGGGTCTCCATAATCATCGTGGTCTGCTGCGCCCTGCACAACATAGTGCAGCAGCAAGGATTAGCGCTGCATGAGGAGCAAGGCTCTGAGCGCACAGCCTCTTCAGAGGCGGAAGAGGAGGGGGACCATCAGCTGGAAGACGAGGAGGAGCAGGAGCTGGAGGAACCTGCGGTGCAGATGGCACCAGCACCCGAGCACATTGCTGCCAGGGATGGGCTCATTATGGCCAGGTTTACTTAACTTTACGCAGTACACCCATATGGCTGCACATGCTGCGCCAGGTTGGCACCACCCCACAGCAACAACTTAAAGGATCCCTACAATGACCAAGCCATTCCTTTCACACTGACCACCATTGCGGGGAGTACCGTTATGTCTCACCATTCACTGCAACTCATTAAGCCACTTCCAAAGGTGCACACAAATTTCTCCAAGACAGGAAAGTGGTGAAAATAAAGATTTTTATGGTTGACATCACATTAACAGAAACTTGACAGTAACATTGAATAAAACACCCAAGTGGCTACCCTTGTGAATCTACTTGTGTGTCATCTTTCTCTTCCGTGAAGTGCTACCCCTGTGGCTTCAGCAGAGGTAGAAGCAGCCTGCTCACTTCCCTGCTGTGATTGCTTAGACACTTTTGGCAGATGTCCTCTGGGTTTTGGAGCCTGTGATGGCCCCGCCAGAGTCTGCTTATCCTGTGACTGTGCAGGGGCAGACTCGGCCATCGCGATCCAAGGAGGCATTTGGGGCTCTGACTGAGGGGGAGGCAATGGGGGAGAAATGTAAGCACTTTGAGAAGAGCCCACATTTCCATGTCCCCTCTCACCATCATCCCTCTCATGTGCCACCCACACTTCCCTGCTAGCAAGGAGCTGGAGAGCACCTTGCTGCACATCAGTGGGGCCATGAGGACCCACGTCTATGCTGACATCCCTCCTAGACAGGAGGTCTATGAACCTCTGCCATCTATGCTCCATAGACAGCCATCTATTCTCCATGGAGACCATGTGCTTCTGTGAGTGGCGCATTAGCTGCTCCATGCAGGTGGCCATCCTATCCATGGAAGAGCCTACAGTCGCCATCACCTGCGACACGGTGGTGATCATGTTGGAGATGGATCCTGCATTCTCTGAACATTTGCAGACATCATACTCGCAAAACCTATCAGGGCCTTCTGCACTTCTTCCTGCACCTCCAGGATCACCATCTTTCTGGATGGCCCCCGAGGCTCAGCGTCTGCATACAGCTGAGCAGAGCTGGGAGCGTATTTGCACTGGTGCTGGGTGTGTTTATGTCTGGTGATGGTGCGGCCTCAGAAGCTGGAGGCTCCTCTGAGGAGTCGTCTTCCTCTTCCTCCTGGACAGTGGGGTGGGGGGAGGGGGGGGGCTGCTCTTGATGGACCTGTGGGAGAGTAAAGAGATGAATTAGATATGCCATATGAAGAATGGGTACAGATACCATTATGCACATGATGACCATTCAGTGGCTGATGACATCAGTCCCCATATGAATGATTGATGTATGCCATGTTGCTGTCTGATATGTAATTCTGTCACCAGGTTGCTGAGATGTCCCCCTCGCTCCATCTCCCACCTCCAGCTGCTTGCCCACTCCCAATACTTCCAACGCAGCTTTTCTCTGCTGTTGTGAGGGTGGAAAATGATGGAGGCCCACCTCTAGTTCTCTGCCTCTCCCTGTTATTGTGCGCTCTCTTCTGCTGAAAGGAGGGAAAGAAGAGAAGGTTGAGTGAGAGTGATGGAATGAGTGTAAGGAATGGATGGGTTACGTCTGTAGAGGGTGACTATGATGGTGTGGGGTGCCAAAGCCAAGTGGCTTCCTTGTGTGTTGTTAGTTGGTATGATTGCATTAGGATGAGGGTAGGTGTGAGGGGTGGCTAGTCAGATGGGGATGTGATAATGTAGATCGAGAGAGAGGGATGGGTGGATGTGCAAGGTATGTTGGTGTGAGTAATGCTGTGCAGGAGTAGGGTTGGGAAGGCAGAGTAATCGGGATGTGATGAGAGGCACAGCGTGATGACGTTGAGTGTGGCTTTGCACTCACCTTTCCTGATCTAATGAAATCATTGAAACGTTTCCGGCACTGCACCCAGGTCCTCCTCACAACATCCCTGCTGTTCACCTTCTCTGCAATTTGGAGCCAGGCTCTTTTTGTCTCCTGCGGAGGTCTCTTTGCCCATTGGAAGGGAAGAGGATCTCCCTGCGTGCTCTTACTCCCTCCACAAGCATATGGAGATAGTTATCAGAGAACCTGGGTGCAGCCTTCTGCCTCTGTGCAGCCATCTCTCCAACTGCTTGGAGCAATCAAAGCCTCCAATGCAGTGATTGCACACTCCTAGATGAACCTTCAAATGCAATGTGGTCATGGCTCCTTTAAATATCCCAGCTGAAAACACGTCGTCGATGATGTCGTCAGACCCGTACCATTTAATAGGGCCGGGTAACACGCAGGGCGGGCTTAATAGGCCCCATTAGCGCAAAGTCGATCTCGGCAGTGGGATGGAAGCAACAACAGGGTCACGACCCGCTACGTCGACTGCCCGCACCTGACCCGCCCAGGTACAGGAAATTCCGGGCGCTAACTCTATTTCTCTCTCCACAGATGCTGCCTGACCTGCTGAGTATTTCCAGCATTTTCTGTTTTTATTTCGGATTTCTAGCACCCTCAGTATTTTGTTTTTGTATTAATAATATAAGACTTGAATTATACAAGCAAATTTATTATGCTGAAATGTCTCAAAGGGAATCATACATTCATTATTTTTAAACTGCAAGGATGGTTATTCTGCAGACAAACCTAAAACTGTTTTATTTCAACAAATTCACCCTGTTACAATGTTTTTCTTTAGCATTGGAACAATGGCAATGCTGCCCCTTCCTGAAGTGTTCTCCGAGTAGGCCGCCATCACTGGGGCTGTCATGTAGCGGAGAGAATCTCATGTTTTTCCCTCAGGAGGTTGGAATTTGGAGATTTCAGCTGATTCCGAAGTCAAGGGCATCCTGTCAAAGGGGGCGGGCGAAGGAATCATAACAACATGGAAAGTTACAGCAGAGTAAGACGAACAGCGGTGTGCAGGCCCGGAGAGACAATTAGTGCACATTTTTTAATGAGATAGCATGGGGTTGTCTGCACTTGAAATGAGCCAATTTCTGGTATTCACACATTAACCAGATATATTGACCAGCAGCCACTGGTGTCGGTTGTCGGTGTACAAGATCTCCGCCTGCAGCCGGAGGAAATGGCAGCAGACAGCAGCGCTGACAATGCAGGAGGAGGTGAGCGTCCCTGGCACAAGCGACACACTGTCTATTCTATAGCACTGTGACTGGAGGCAGAGCCAGAATATAAATGTAGAATGCCTTAGCTGGCACTAATTACTTGCCAATAATATCTTCAAAGCAGTGATTAAATGTTCTTCACATCCTTCACGAGCAAATATAATTAGTGTGAGAGGACTTGCAACTCTGTAAGAAATGTTCTGGAAGCTTGATGCCGCAGTGCTGGTTGATGAGAATGGGCTGTGAGATGATTTTCAAAGCCCGCATCTAAATTAATTAAAGTTTGGTTGGTGGCTTAGTTGACAAGTTACAATGCCAAATTTGCCATAATTATTCTGTACAAGGACTATTACCATACCGAGACCCTTTTTTCAGAATGGCCTACACATTAACATAACAGTCATCTTGATACAAATGAAGCTGGTCTGTGGATCACTTTTGTGATAAGTGGCTGGATTTTCCTCCACTAGCCCACCCCAGATCAGATGGGATAGAGGCGAAAATGGTGGGAAATTGAGGCCTACCGACAGCTCCCCATCTCGACCTGGATTTCCCTCCTCCCGCCCAACTCCACCCACAATGGGACCGCTGCTAGCAATCGCTTCCCTTCTTGCCACATGTAAATACCAGTGGGGTGAGGGCCATTTCCCTCACACTTGCCCCTCTTACCACCACTCCCTGGGACCACCTGGTGGGAGGCCAATGGATGTCTACAAATGGAGGGAGAAAACACAGTAGAGGCTTCTTTTCCCTCCAGTTTGGCCCCCAGCACTTTCCTTTGTAGACTTCAGTCTCCGCTTCGACCTACAAAGCTGCAGCTCCCTTCAACTTCAAGCTCTTCTGTCCCTTTAAGATACCTCGCTACTTCTTCTGCCAGTGCAGCAGTGTCCCTGCCAGGGGCTCCACTCAATCTGCTTAGTCAATGAGCCCCGAATCAGGAAAATGAGTCGGAGCAGCGGGCAGATGTCCCATCCTGCCACTATGCCACTCCAATGAGGAAAATCCAGCCCAAGTACTCTCAACAATTGTGAAGAATCCTCAACAATGCAATCAGTAGTATCTTCTTCTTCTTCCAGAAGAAGACTAGTAACTAAAGTCAGTGTTCAGCTACTTTCTCCATTTTGTCTCCCTCCCTCCTGAAGGCATTGAGCATTGATTGAAAAGCCATTAGCAGCCTTTTTGTATGTAGTGCATGGCATTCATCACGTGTGAGCCTAGACAGTAGGGGTAGTTTGGACTTTGTGTGATAGTGTACAACGGATTGATAGCGAATCGGCAGTCCGCTTTACATCTCTCCTGAAATTCGTTATCACCCGTTTCACACTATTGCTCAAAGACAAAATGACCACCAGTGTTGGCAGCCGTTCCATCACAGCTGAGCCCAATCTATCTCCTCAAACAATCCCTATTTTCCAGCAGTTGTCAATGGACGGTGATTAGGATAAGAAACCCTTCCCTTCCTTAGCAAGGGAACGCCCCACGTGCTTCTCAGCTAACTTAGAGCAGAACTGGAAACAAACTCAGTTCCTACTGAATTGCGTATCTTAATACGACAGCAGATGGTGCCCTTGCCTAGTGGGGCATCGGGGACATTTTCAGTTGTCCCAGGGGCTCTGTCTCAGGAGGCGGTGCTTCAGTTACAATGCTTTGGAGGAGCTCTGTTTGCTGCTGCAGCCCAGATCTGCTACCAGAAAGTGACCACAGCTCTCAACTTTTATGCTACAGGCTCATTCAAGGGAGCTACAGATCATCCAATTTGCTGTGCACTCCTCTATGAGGCAATGCCCTCTTGTCAGGGCAGCTCAGGTTAGACAATTCACAGATAACTGAGAGGGTCATCAATTTTTTCTAAATTGCTGGATTCCCCAAGGTTATTGGACTATTGATTACAACTACATGGCACTGCCATGTCCAATGAAAACCCCCATATTTACATGAACCTCAAGGGCTTCCATTCCCTAAATGTGCAGCTCATTGGCGATGACGGGCACAGCTTTTTGCATATGAATTCACGACATGCTGGGAGCCATCACAAGGCTTTTATACTTTGTCGGCACCAAGCGAGGAGCAGCCAGTAAAGGAGTGAGTGAAGCCTGGGGACTTTACTGTGGGTAACTGGAGAAAGATTGTTTCCACTGGTGGGTGAATGGGAAACACGGGGACAGAGACTGAGGATTCTCACGAGAACATCCATGGGTGAAGGGAGAAGGAAGGTTTTTGAACTGCGGGCTATTCGACCATGGCATGCTTCACCACAAGTGGCTATTGAGGCAGAGACAAAACATCATTTAAAAGTGAATTGGATAAGTATTTGACAAGGACCCTATTATAAAAGGATCTGGGTGGAATGGAGTTACAGGGGACAGTGCCAGGTCCAGCACAGGCACAGGGGGCTGAATGGTCTCCTCCTTTGCTGTAATGTCTATCATTCTATGAAAACTCTCCTTTATTGAGTCCAAGCCCTGGGAGTGAGTTAGAAATGTTGGTACTGAGCTGAGTTTAGGACGATGTGCCCCAAACACTGAGCCCGCTGCCCTTTGTGTGATTTCTTGGTTTGGTTCAGGCCAGTCTGTGCCACCCGGTTTTGACGTGTGAAGTCCAAGTACAGATCTGCTCTGACTGAGGCTCCCAGTTCAAAGTTGTCACCTTCACACAGAGCTGGAGTCAAAACCAGAGCGCAAGGAGATAAGGAGGGAGATGGGGCCTGTTAAAAGTGGCTTCAGCTGGACAGCATGGCCGCATCTTATGCAGTGCAGGGGGATTCTGGCTGCAGTTACAGGGTGAATATCAGCGGGTTATAGAATTACTACTAGTTATAGGTAGGATATTGTGGCGTTGCACCTATTAGTACCAGTTACATATAAACTTTGAGTTATTGTGTTGCTGTTTGTTATGAAGGGAATCTGAGTGTTACCTCTATTACTATTAGTTATCGGTGTAATTTTCAGTGAGTTACTATTAGTTACTGGTAGAATCAAAGGGGTAAAAATTCAGTTGGTTGCGCCTCCCGTTAGCGCCTTAAGAGGGCGCTAATGGGGCGCAAAGCCGCTAACGCCCGGGCGCAGAGATGTTTGCGCCGCTCGGGAACTTAACTAGAGATTGTGCGGCGGCGCTAAACTTTACCGCTGCGACCACCTGCGCGCGCAGATTGTGACGTCATTCCATGGTGCAACGCCCTTGTGGCGCCCCGGAGCGGAAATTGAGTGGCGCCCCCTGCCTTACCGCCTGGCGCATCCAACGACCGGAAGACTGGAACGCTATCAATCGCTGTGGGGCTGGGGGGTGGCGCTATTTAAAGGGGGCCTCTTCCTGTCTTTTTCTGTGGTTGACATTTTTGCACCACTCGTTCTGAGAGAGAGAGAGAGATTCGGAGAGAGAGAAAGAGAGACTTCTGCATTGACTCAACGCTTTGTGAGGTAGTTTTGCCTACTGATCCTAACTTCACTAGTACTTTAGTTGCTGTCCTTCATTACTTTGCTTGCAAAGAGACTATGGGGGCTGCACTGATTGGGGGCGTCGTCCTGCTCCAGCTGAATCGGAGGTCACAGAGACGCAGAGAGAGAGTGGCAATGATGGCCAGACGGAGGAGGGCCAACAGGCGTATATACAGGAGAGCTTACCCTCCCAGGGTATATCGTGAACAGCTCTCCTACATTCATATGTCTGAGGAGCTGTGTTTGCGAAGGCTGCGATTCAGCAAGGAGGTGGTCACTGAGCTCTGCCACCTGCTGCAGCCAGATCTGCAGCCTCAACTGAGGTCCAGGACGTCTCTGTCGGTGGCAGTGAAGGTTACAGTGGCTCTCAACTTCTACGCTACTGGCTCATTTCAAGCTGCTGCTGGGGACCTCGCCAATATCTCCCAGTTCGCGGTGCATTGCTGCATCCGGCAGGTCACAAATGCCCTCTTTAAAAGGAGACGAGAGTTCATCTCTTTCCCCATGACCCCAGACAAGCAGCGTGACCGCGCTCTGGGCTTTGCGAGGATAGCGGGCTTCCCCATGGTGCAGGGCGTCATTGACTGCACGCATGTGGCTTTGCGTGCATCCGCATGAGAATGCCGAGGAATTCCGGAACAGAAAGGGGTTCCATTCCTTGAATGTTCAGTTGGTCTGTGACCACAGACAGCTGATACTCGCTGTCAATGCCCATTATCCTGGCAGCTGCCACGATGCTTTTATCCTGCGCCAGACTACTGTGGCAGAACTTTTCGAGGCACCGCATCAGCCAGTTGGTTGGCTTCTCGGGGACAAGGGGTATCCATTGAGCACCTGGCTGATGACACCGCTCCGTACGCCCAACACCCCTGCTGAGCTGCGGTACAACGAGAGCCATCAAGCTACCAGGAACATCATTGAGCGCACAATCGGCGTGCTGAAGCAACGGTTCCGCTGTCTCGACCATTCTGGAGGAGCCCTGCAGTACTCGCCTGAGCGAGTATCCAACTTCGTAGTTGTGTGCTGCATGTTGCATAACATGGCAATCCTCAGGACCCAGCCAATGCCACCAGGCCTTGGAGCACCACCAGAGGAGGAGGAGGAAGAGGAGGAAGAGGACGAGGAGGATGATCATCAGCAGCACCAAGGCGGGAGGGCGGCCCACAATGGTGAAACTGCAAGGGCCGTCCGTCAACGGCTGATAGCAAGCCGCTTCTAGGGCCCCTGCTGTGGAAATGGCTTCTGCCATTGCTAACAACATCAATGAAACCAGCACGCAACCCCTAAGCCGGCCAAGGCACCAATAATTCCAAACACCAACCATGTATATTTTGAATACAGAAACTTATTTATTTTACAAACTCTGTGTGTGTCAATTCCTCATGACAAACTCATAGAAATAAACACAAAAAAACAGTCAATAACATAACTGGTTCTCACAACCTGGAGATAATGTCCAAAACACTAAACAAAAGTTGGACCATGAACCTCGACCTTTAATAAAAAAATGACCAGCATTTTGTCACACCTCCTACTTTTTGCCCTTCGAGGGTGATCTCCTTCCCTTGCGCACTTCCCCCCTTCTAACCCTACTGCTCCTCCATAATGGGACCTCAGTGGCTGCAGCAAGGCTGGTGGAAGGCTGCTGCTCGACAGACCCTGACACTGCAGATGCCCCTGAAGGACGGCCTCGACCAGTTCTGGGCCTGGAGGGCCTGGCTGCAGACTGCACCAACTCTGCATGGGCGGCAGCAGTCTGTCCTACAGGTGGTGGCAAGTGCAGTGGAGAAGTGACAGTGTTGGCAGCAGGAATGCTGTCATCGTGAGAGAGGACAGCAACTCCCTGCTCGACCGACACACTGGCACTCCCACGGGGCAGCACTTCAGCATCCGGAGCAATCTGCTGGAGAACAGATTGCTGGCCTGCTGCGGCGCGGTGAGAGCCCCGGGGACATGTGAACGAACCATCGAGGTTGGCAGCAGTCTGTGCTCGCGTGGCCTCAATCTGAGTCTGCATGAGAGCAGTCAGAGATGGGATCACGGCAGCCAGTGACTGAATTGCAGCACTAAGCGTTAGTGTGGCATCCGCCTGTGCTACAGCGAAGTGCTCCACACTCCTTGCCAGTGACTCAATGCATTCGGGCACCCTTCCCACTGCACCCATGAGCTCAGTGTACATGCCCACCGCCTGGGTGTTCATTTCTGCGATCAGCCGCTCCTCCTCTGCGTCCATTGCAGCAGGAGTCTCTGGCCTACTCTCCCTCTGGGGAGAAGGCCCCCGTTCTTCCCTACCCCCATGGCGTTGCTGCAGCCCGCTGGGTCCTGGAGCTTCACCCTCATCAGACCCTTCCCCCCTGCTCCCCTCCAGGGAAGGCGTGTTCCCAGTGTGGGCATGGGCTTCCTCGGGAGAGGGTGGCACTGATGCTCCGGCTTCCTCTTCCTCCTCGGCTGCAGCTTCACTCCCAGTGGCAGCTTCAGGGCCCGTCTCCTCAGCTGGTGAATCACCATCTGAAAGCAGGGAGGTACAAGAGTGGCTTTAGCGTGAGGACAGGGTGGCAGTAAGGGAGGAATAAGTGCAGCGAGTTAGCAAGTTGGATTGAAAGTGTCAAAGGCTGGTGTTGTGAGGGACAAGTGGAAGGACAGAGGACAAAAAGGTGATGACCTTACCATTGCTGTCCAGAACGGGGTCGGCGTCTCCAGTGGCGACGGGACCGATCACCCGGCTTGCCACAATCCTGTGGACGCGCTCCTCAAGATCGTTGAGGGGTTGCAGCTGAGGCCGCCCTCCACCTGTCCGTTGCTGCTGTCTCCGATTATGCGCCAGCTTGGCCTGTAAGAAAAAGGACAGCATTTGAGTAAATATACAGCCATGGTCTTGCCTGATGTGCCTCCCATAGGTGAATAGCCCTTACTGTATGCAGCCATGGTCTTGCCTGATGTGCCTCCCATAGGTGAATAGCCCTTACTGTATGCAAAGTGTGGAATGTGTGTGTGTGTTTCATGAAAGGGCCATAGGTGTTGGATGAGTGTTGTGCATTGGGGTTTTAAGACCCTCTGGCCATAGAGTGAGGTTGAGATGGAGGGATGGAGAGGTATTGAGAAAAAGCCACTCACCCTGACGACCCGAGTGAGGTCGTTGAACTTTTTGCGGCATTGAGTATGGGTCCTGGGCACCATGCTCCTGGAGGAGACGCTCTGAGCCACCTCCCTCCACACTCTTCTGTACTCGCGTGGCAAAGGCCTCCTGCCACTCTCAGGGAAGAGTATACATCTTCTGCGCACCACCACGCCAACCAGAGCATCCAAGGCCTGCTCGGTGAAGCGATGAGCTCGTTCTCTCACCCTCTCCATCCTTGGCAGCAAAAAAGATTCACAGGTCTCTCCAGGCCGAGATTCAAGGCTGCAATGAGCAGGGTGTGGCTGGGGAGCAAGTTGGCCCCCCGCGCTTTAAGAAGTGGCCGGCGCCAGTGTGTCTGTGTTCCCTCGCTAACTGGCAGCACCTGCGCTGCGCTCTCGCTCTGAGTTAGCGCCTCACTGCTCGGCCTTTGCGCCTTAAGACAGGTGTGCAGCGCCTGATTTAGCGCTCCACTCACCTCCCGGGGCGGTTCCTTCCATCTCTGGTTTCCCCCCTGAGAATCCCTCCCCCACCTTCAGTTTCTCCTCTTCCCTGCCCTTGGTTTCCCTTCTTTGCTTGCTCACATGTTGCTTCCTGGTTCTCTGAACTTCTGGCACAACACGAGAAAAGATACTTAACTAAATGCAATAACATTTGTAGACATCACGTGGCCAGGTGTCACGTGGCCAGGCGTCACGTGATCACACCTCCAGGAATACCTCCAAGAAGAGTTGGCAACCCTAGCTTTTAGTGATTTGTGTACATGGACACCTAAATGCCTTTGCTCCTCTACAGCTCCTAGTCTCTGACCATTAAGAAAATATTCTGACTTGTGTTTCTTAGATCTAAAGCGGAATGACCTCAAACGTCCCCACATTGAACTCCATCTGCCATAGTTTTGCCCACTCACCCGTCTATCTATGTCCCTTTGTAATTTCCTGCCCCCATCTACACAACTTACTGTGCCTCCTAACTTAGTGGCACCTGTAAACTTGGATATGTAACTCTCTATTTCTTCATTCATGTCATTGATGTATATGGTGAAAAGCTGAGGCCCCGCTACAGATCCTTGGAGAGCACCACTTATCACATCCTGCCAATCAGAGTGCATTACTTTTATCCCTACGCTCTGTCTCCTACCTCCAAACCAATTACTAACCCAGAGAACTTGAAACTGAATGAAGTCCCTTGAGAGCAATCTCCTCAGATAAGGAAAATAGAGTATCCTGCTGCTGAGCTAGCTCAGATAGCAGTCGAATGTGCTGGATTCCCTCGTGTATAACATTTCTCAGCAGCCATTTTAACACCACAGGCAATGTATTATCACTGCACGGATGAGTGATAAAGCTGAAACATGGTCAAGAACTTAAATGTGCTCTTGCTGTAATAGGATTGAGATGCCAGTGGTGGAAAGTGCTGTGGAAAAATAACTTAAGCATATACCACTTGAGATTGCAATAACATTTTTAAACACCATTAACATCATAACCCATTGTCAGAGTGGAGCCATTTTGAATCCACAAAACAACAGGCAGTGTTTGGATAGGGAGAGTGAGCTGGGGATCGAAGGCATAGTTGCAGGTCTCTTTTAAATACATCAAGTGGTTCCAAGTCCCTAAGATTTATCAAGCTAGCAGCTTTTAAACTGCAAAAAACTTTGACATGTACCTTTGGAAGACTAGCAGAGCCGAAGCTCATTTTGGGAGCTATGTTCTTGGATATATTGCCTGGCTATATTTTTAATGAGATTCAGACTCGGAGAATCAAAATCTGAAGGAGTAGAGGTAGGAGTCCAAAATTCTGATTCATCAAATACTCATCCTTAGATTGTCAATTCACTGAATGGGGTACAATGATGTTTTGTACAAAATAAAACCAGTTTGATTTGAAAACCATTTCCCCAGTTAGCCAATAGCCAATGTCCACAACTGTTAATGTTGCACCTTCTCAAACACTGAAAGTAGAAGCATAAACGGCACGATAGGGCATTCTGAAGGGGGAAGGCGAACAGTCAGAGGTCGTGGTTCACATTGGTACCAATGACATGGGTAGAAAGAGGGATGAGGTCCTGCAACAAGAATTTAGGGAGCTAGGTAGCAGATTAAAAAGCAGGACCTCAAAGGTTGTAATCTCTGGATTACTCCCGGTGCCACGTGCTAGTGAGTATAGGAATAGGAGGATAGAGCAGAAGAATGCGTGGCTAAAGAGTTGGTGCAGGAGGGAGGGCTTTAGTTTCCTGGATCACTGGGTCTGCTTCTGGGGAAGGTGGGACCTGTACAAGTCGGACGGGTTGCACCTGAACCGGAACGGGACCAACATCCTTGCGAGGAGTTTGCTAGTAATGTTGGGGGGGGGGTTTAAACTAACTTGGCAGGGGGATGGGATACGGAGTGGAGCTATAGTAGGGGGTGATGCACAGCCAAATATAGAGGAAAACACAAGTCAGCCTGGAAGGCAGAGCAAATATGTAACGGCACAAGGGAGTATGGCAAGGCTGGATGGCATTTATTTTAATGCAAGGAGTCTTGCGAGTAAGGCAGATGAATTGAAGGTGTTGATGAACACATGGGAGTATGAAATTGTTGCTATCACAGAGACATGGTTGAGGGAGGGGCAGAACTGGCAGCTCAATATTCCGGGGTATAGAATCTTCAGGCGAGACAGAGGCGGGTGTAAAAGAGGAGGGGGTGTCGCAATATTAATCAAGGAGTCAATTACTGCTGTAAGGAGGGATGATATCTTAGCAGGTTCCTCTAATGAGGCCATATGGGTAGAACTTAAAAACAAAAAGGGGGCAAGCACTTTGCTGGGAGTGTACTATAGGCCCCCAAACAGTCAGGGGGAGATAGAGGAACAGATATGTAGGCAAATCTCAGAGAAGTGTAGAAATAATAGGGTGATAATAGTAGGGGATTTCAACTTCCCCAATATTAACTGGGATAGTCAGAGTGTGAAAGGCTTAGAGGGTGTGGAATTCTTAAAGTGCATCCAGGAGAGCTTTTTGAGCCAGCATGTAGAAAGTCCTACAAGAGAGGGGGTGGTACTGGACCTAATTCTAGGGAATGTAGCCGGGCAACTGGTAGAAGTGTCAGTAGGAGAGCATTTTGGTGACAGTGACCATAATTCGGTGAGATTTAAGGTAGTCATGGAAAAGGACAAAGATGGACCGGAAATAAAGGTTCTAAATTGGGGGAAGGACGATTTTAATATGATAAGGCATGATCTGGCCAAAGTGGACTGGGAGCAGCTACTTGTAGGAAAATCCACATCAGAGCAGTGGGAGTCTTTCAGAAAGGAAATAGAGAGAGTACAACGCCAACATGTTCCCGTAAAGGTCAAGGGTGGGACTAACAAGCCCAGGGAACCGTGGATGTCAAGGGATATACAAGAATGGATTAGGAAAAAAAGGGAGGCTTTTTGGCAGATACAAAGGACTAAAAACAGTGGAAGCCCTAGAGCAGTATAGAAAGTGCAGGGGGGTACTTAAAAAATAAATTAGGAGAGCGAAGAGGGGGCATAAAAAAACACTGGCGGGCAAAATAAAGGAAAATCCCAAGGTGTTTTATAAGTATATTAAGGGCAAGAGGATAACCAGGGAAAGAGTAGGGCCCATTAGGGACCAAAGTGGCAATCTGTGTGTAGAGCCAGAAGATGTAGGTGGGGTTTTAAATGAATATTTTGCATCTGTGATCACTATGGAGAAGGACGATGTAGGCATAGAAATCAGGCAGGGGAATTGTGATATACTTGAACAAATTAGTATTGAGAGGGAGGAGGTACTAGCGGTTTTAGCGGGCTTAAAAGTGGATAAATCCCCAGGCCCAGACGAAATGTATCCCAGGCTGCTGTGTGAGGCAAGGGAGGAGATTGCAGGGGCTCTGACACAAATTTTCAGAACCTCTCTGGCCACAGGGGAGGTGTCAGAGGACTGGAGGACTGCTAACGTAGTACCATTATTCAAGAAGGATAGCTGGAGGACAGCTAACGTAGTACCATTATTCAAGAAGGATAGTAGGGATAAACCAGGGAATTACAGGCCAGTGAGCCTAACATCAGTGGTAGGGAAATTATTGGAAAAAATTCTGAGGGACCGAATTAGTCTCCACTTGGAGAGGCAAGGATTAATCAAGGATAGTCAGCATGGCTTTGTCAGGGGGAGACCATGTCTGACCAATTTGATTGAATTTTGAGAGGGGGTGACTCGGTGTGTGGATGAGGGTAGTGCAGTTGATGTAGTCTACATGGACTTCAGTAAGGCTTTTGACAAAGTCCTGCATGGGAGACTGGTCAAGAAGGTAAGAGCACATGGGATCCAGGGCAATTTGGCACATTGGATCCAAAATTGGCTTAGTGGCAGGAGGCAGAGGGTGATGGTCGAAGGTTGTTTTTGTGACTGGAAGCCTGTGTCCAGTGGTGTACCGCAGGGATCGGTGCTGGGTCCTTTGCTGTTTGTAGTGTACATTAATGATTTAGATATGAATGTAGGAGGTATGATCAGTAAGTTCGCAGATGACACGAAAATTGGTGGAGTGGTAAATAGCGAGGAGAGAAACCTTAGGCTACAGGACGATAGAGATGGGTTGGTCAGATGGGCAGAACAGTGGCAAATGGAATTTAACCCTGAAAAGTGTGAGGTGATGCATTTTGGGAGGACTAACAAGGCAAGGGAATACACAATGAATGGTAGGACCCTAGGAAGGACAGAGGATCAGAGGGACCTTGGTGTGCATGTACATAGATCCCTGAAGGCAGCAGGACAGGTAGATAAGGTGGTTAAGAAGGCATAATGGAATACTTGTCTTCATTAGCTGAGGCACAGAATATAAGAGCAGGGAGGTCATGATGGAGCTGTACAAAATGCTAGTTAGGCCACAGCTAGAATACTGTGTGTGTGCAGTTCTGGTCGCCACACTATAGGAAGGATGTGATTGTTTTGGAGTGGGTGCAGAGGAGATTCACCGGGATGTTACCTGGGCTGCAGCGCTTCAGCTATGAAGAGAGACTGGACAGGCTGGGGTTGTTTTCCTTCGAGCAGAGAAGGCTGAGGCGCAACCTGATTGAGGTGTACAAAATTATGAGGGGCATAGATAGGGGAGATAGAAAGGAACTTTTCCCCTTAGTAGAGGGGTCAATAACCAGGGGGCATAGTTTCAAAATAAGGGGCAGGAGGTTTAGAGGGGATTTAAGGAAAAGCTTTTTCACCCAGAGGGTGGTTGGAATCTGGAACTCACTGCCTGAAAGGGTGGTAGAGGCAGGAACCCTCACAACATTCAAGAAGCATTTAGATGAGCACTTGATACGCCATAGCATACAAGGCTACGGACAAAGTGCTGGAAAATGGGATTAGAATAGATAGGGCTTGATGGCCGGCGCGGACACAATGGGCCGAAGGGCCTCTTTCTGTGCTGTATAACTCTATGATAAGAGGTTGCATCTAGTCTGAATCCTGAATGTCTCACTTAGAACGTGGCTGGTTCAAATTGTATTGCAAACAGTCAATGCTACCCTGAAAATAGGGTGCATTAGCATAGACTTATTTATCTGCGTTGTTAAAGTGCATGGTTTTCTACTTTGTACTGCAAATGACTTTCAGTAGAATCTGTGCAAGTGTTAATGATTTTGCTAACACTGACCCCTGCCATTTTGCTGGAGGAAGTAATTTGTTGGGCTGCACCAACTGTTTGTGGCCTGATTTATTGGCCTGCTCTATGATAGTTGGTTAATGTTACATTAGGCACTTGCTTTGGAGCCTGAAACAAGTATTTTTTTGTTGCGGGCTGTGGGTGCTCTACAATCACTCCTCTATTAGTGAGAGAACCATTAATAATGCCTATTTATCTTAAAGGTTGTGATACATCAAAGAGTATTGGGAGCTAATATACTTTCCATCAGAAAACACCAATAGCCATTAGTTCCTATTGTAAATACTTTCGTGATCAATGCAAACCAGAAACTAATCCAACGTGATGCATCAAGGCAATTAGTGCTGTGCAGCATACTTTGAGGCATGTAATATTTATTGTTTGCTCTGCATTTTATTCTAGATTTCTGAGTACACATATATAAAATGGGTATTCTTGGTTCAAATTGCAGTTTAAACATGGACCTAAGAATCTATCTACTTTATTCCACTTTGCAGTGGACCAGCTGATTTTAAAATGGCTCCTGATTTTGCAAATGTGTTGCCAGTTTCAAAATGCAAGGTTACAATTTGTTGTACAGCCACATGAAAATTCAAGTAAGAGAGCTACATATCAGGAAAAACATATTGGGAGTCATTTTAATCTAACCCACCCGATGGGAAACTCCTGGGATCGGATCAGCCACCCGTTTTACACGCCGCCCAATTTTACTTCCCATTGATTTCAATGAGATTCCGATTCGGGTGTAAAACGGGTAGCCAATTCGATCTTGCCAGTTTCCCACCACGCGAATTAGGTTAAAATGATCCTCGTTGTGTAAGGTTTTTTTGCTACTTTACTCCTCTCCTGAAACCATTGACCATGGTACCTCACCCAGCACCCATTATTTATAAACCTTATTGTGGGCATTGATGGGCCATTTAAGTGTGCAGAGTATCGCAGCTGAATCTGACCCTGTTCTCACCTGGTATCTATAGGCATGCACAGTTCTAGAAGAGTCACAGCTTAGGTACGATCTCCCTAATTTCTGGGTGCTGGGGTCAATTGTAGAGGCCTTACTATCGCTCTGCCTTGAGATTGGCTAGCTCAGCATAGACTGGGGATCGAGATTGGGACCTTCCTTGGTTGGCACAGTTACTGACAGGGTAAACTCACTATCAGCGGGGTCAGAGGGGCAGGGCTGTATTATTTCTATTCATTGTTCAGCAACCACATTTTGCAAAGATTTAAGTTTAATAAGCAATTGCTGTGTGGTGAAGTGAATGGTCGATTTATAATAAGGGGGTGAAATTCTTATCTCTGCCAATGTTAGTGATAAAGTAAACAATCAGTATGAAGTGTTGGAATGCCATTTACACTAACATTTTCCTTTGCTACAATTAGCCAAATATATTAATTTCAGCCCTAAGATGTCTAATACCTTCCAGGAGACGATGGGGGAAATTTTACTATTCACATAGGCACATGACTGACCTTTGGTGGCCTCTTGCTGGAAAGTGCTTGTGGGTGAATGTCAAGTAAAGACATGGGGCCAAAAATTCATCCCGCGACGCGAGAGTACGCACTGCGTACTCTCGCGTATTCTCTCTCCAATTGCCGGTTTTCTGCATGCCCTGCGCATGCGCTGAAAACCGGCACTTGGTCTTTTGAAAAGGGGGCGGTTCCTCGGTGCATCGCGTGCGCGCTACAGGCTGCGCGCACGCTGTGCACTTCGTGCTTTGGACGCGCAGGTAAGTACGGAAGATTTTAGAAATGGAAAAAGGAGGAGTAAGACCCACTTTTAACAAGGTAAGTAGTGAATTAAGTATTTTTTTGAATTTTTTTAACAGGTATATCTTTTTTAGAGACTTTAAAGACAGGTAAGTTTATTTTTATAACTTTTTAAAAGATTTTAAATTTTTTCAAAAATTTAATTTTTTATTTAAAATGGTTAATTTATTTAACTATACTTATTTTATTAATGTGATGGTTTTTTTTTAATTTAATTGAGGTTTAGCTGTTATTTTGGGGGGGGTGTAAGATTCATAGATTTCACAGCACGTATGTGAAACTTATGAATGAAAGATGGTGTGCTGCCATTGGCTCTAACTGAGTCACGTGATCCCACAGCTCGCACGAATTCACTACGCCGGTGGGATACGCAAGCACTGCCCAGCTGATGTCTGGAACATCAAGTTCGTGCGAGCTGGATCTGAAAAAGCCAACGTGGAGTGAGAGATCGCGGGGAAGCCTTACCCCCGCGGGAACAGAGCGAGATCAATTTCTGGGCCATGATCAGCCTCACCTGTAAGTTACACCACTCCCTCCAACTCATAATTGAAACTCTGCTAAAATTCACTTTTTGGGCCCACTATGGAAGAATGGTCATGTAGGCAAGTTTCTGGAGAATGCATGAGTATTCATAACACAGCATGGCTCAGTGTCTTAGGGAAAGAAGAGGAGAAAATTGGAAGGGGATTTTTTTCATGGAATAAAACACCTGAATCTCCCTAAATAATACATGGCAGGTCGATTTACTTAATGTAACACCTGCAAATTAGGAGATGTTCCTCTCTTCCTGCAGTACGTTTGATACAGCACCATCATATCTATCCACCACTGCAAAACTGGCAAAACGACATCTGTTTATAACCCTGTATTGTTATATATGTTACTTCAGAGTGATATAAACAGAGGGGTAGTTATGTATGGAAATGGCTTAGTCACATTTGAGGAAGGCAGTGGCATAGAAACTAACATACCATGCATGATTCAAATGGAGAATATGTCAGGCAATAGCGCACAGCACAATGCATATTTAAACAGAATGCAGAACACAATGTGCTGAGGCACATTAGAATTTAGTCCAAATGGTTTACAGGCAATTTGGTTAAATATAGAAACATAGGAATTGCTAGACGATAAAAGACCAAGGTCCATCTAGTTTGTCTTCTACCATCCTGGTTGTCGCATGATACAATGCTACGCAATCGATCTCTATCAGTTAGTCTACAACAGACCCAGAAATGACACGAGAAAAAAAACTGTGGTGGAGAGCTTTGGTCCAAAGTCATCTTTCTCCTCCCAAGCATGTTACACATACAACATGTCGTATTAAAAATATTGCTCTGTGCTGGTTAAGCCTGGTGAAGTACGCAGAAGAATTGACTGCTATTAGTAATTGAACTAAAGTAATACACTTTTAGAGTACTGTGAAAATCATCTACATCAAACCAACATGGTGATGCTTTTAGTCAAATTATATATTGAAGAATGAGCAATTATCTATCCATTGTTAATTAAAATACGCCAGTGTTTGGTTGATGTGCTTTGAATACTTAAGCAGCAAAAAAAAACAACTACACAAATAGCCGAATCAATCCTTGGAGACTGCCCCAAGTCACTCGCATTATTAAATCATCTGCCTGGTAACTTGACTTCCCGCTGAGCCACCAAGGAATTTCCATCTGGTGTTGATACACTTTGCACTTGTATAACGCCTTTCACATAGCAAATCACCTCTAGACTCAACACATAAGAGGATGGGGGAGGTATGGACAGCAAACGGACGTTAGGAGAAAAGTATGGGGAGGTGACCAAAGACGGTTAAATATGTAGGTTTGGAGGAGGCTTTCGAAGTTGAGGACAGAGTTCACAGGGTGTGAGAGTTTGGGGGTAGAGCGCCAGAGTTTAGGGCTGAAGGCTCTGTCTCCATTGGTGGAGCAGATGCCCAATGCAAATCCTCTGTCCAGACAATTATCAGAGGATGGCCCAGAAGTATTTTATTAACTCAACCACAAGTCACATTTCTTCGAGTCTACTTTTAAGGAACCGGGACTATAGCTCAGGGCCACAGTTACCATTGACGCTGGTGACTTTTGTTCTGTCCTGAGTTGAAAGGAGGACTCGAGGCTAAGGAGTGCACAAAAGAATGATTGACCACGAATTGTTACTATATGTGTCCCTTAACTGTAAGAATTATATTGCAGCAACTTGTTAAATATGTTTATGATGATGCCAAATAATAGTAAAACGTCAAAACCTGTGGGCGGCTATGTTTGTTGTGAACAACCGGAAATTGAGTTTAACAGGTTACTTCCAATAATTCATTCAGCTTGGTTGCCTGGAGACGAGTAAAAATGCTCGACCACTCTTCTATAACTACAATATTATAACCGGCAAACACTGAAAATTTCCCTGGTTGCTGTGTGTTCATGACATTGTAAACAAAGATTTCCTATGTTTGTCATTGTAAAATACCACCATTACAATTTAATATGAAGCAGTGATCAGAGGAAACCTTCCTGTTGGATTTACAATGGTACTGACTTATATGGGGGGAACTTTAACCCCCCAAAATGAGTGGGTTTGGGTCGGGTGGGAAGTAAAAATGTAAAATAATTTCAAACCTCAATCCAACCCGCCTTGAACCCACCCAATTCCGGTTTTAACAGAGGTGGGGGGCGACCAACCCGCTCCCAGGATGCAGGTCCCTCAATTAAATATTTTAATGAGGCTGCATGCCTCAGATTTCTTTCTCTGTTCCAGCTTTAACGCTGGCCGGCTAGGTTTCCTGGGCCTGAGGAATCCCAGTCGCTAAAGGGAGGCGTGGACAGCTGCATGGAAGAAGGCAAGTGTTTCTTCAACACTGCTCGTGGGCCTGGAGGAGCAGGAGTGTTTCCCCCCGGGCCCACCAAGCAAACCTGTTAACCTCCCCAGCGATCGGACCTCCCCCCACTCCACCGTGATTCGATTCCCTTACGATGTCGTCCACGGCCCTCCAGCGATCTTCTCCCCTCCTCCCGCAAACTCCTCCCAGTGCCCCCCACCCCACATGTCCTCAACGGCCCGTTCCATGATCTTCTCCGCTTCTCCCCTGATCTGTCCGGCACCTCCCCCCCCCCAGTGATCTTCTCCCCACCTCACCCGATCTCTCCAGCCACATCGCCCCCCCACGTGATCTTCTCCCCTCCTCCCCCAATCTCTCCAGCCACACCTGCCCCCCCCACCCCATGATCTTCTCCCCTCCTCCCCCGATCTCTCCAGCCGACACCCCCCCCCCACCCCACGTGATCTTCTCCCCTCCTCCCCCGATTTTTCCAACCCCTTCCGTGATCTTCTTCCCTCCTCCCCAGATCTCTCTGGGGCCCCCCATCGATGTTCCCCCGCCCCCGATCTCTCCCTCCCTCCTCTATGCTCCCCGGCTGCGGCCTGGTGTTGCAGGCCTACCCGCCTGACAGCCAGCCAGCCTCTCAATCTGGCTGGCTGCGGCTGGGAAACGGATTTCAAAAATGGTAATCAGATCCTGCCATTAAAGTCAGCAGGACCTGAGCGAAACCCGTTCTTCCAGGTTTCTCGACTGCAAAACTGCACCCCAGCTCCCTCCCCGCCTACCCGTAAGTATTGAGGCCATGGAGACCAGAACAAATATTTCCCTGAAATTATTTCAGGAGATAATTTTGGCATAAGTGCTTCATGACCTCTTTCATTTTCTGACATTTTCCCATCGAGGTTATAGCAACGTACTGTATAGTAGTAAGTGAGTCATATAAACCTGGATGGTCCCAAATCCCTTCCCTAGTGTTGGCTGCCTCAGTCACAGCCCCAGCAGGGTGCTACACTGCTCCCCTAGTTGGTGGAAAAATCAGCCAATGTTCACATTCTTGATCACAGCCCAACAGTCCCTGCTGCCAAGCGCGTGTGTCCCTGTTAGGTGAGGACAGTTTTGGCTCTGCTATGATGCCCCTCACATGACCTGTTGAGATTATCTAAGCTTACACATGAAGAATAGCCACTTGGGAGTGGTGTTGGAGGGCATCCTGCAACTCTGGAACTGTATCTCCAGCATGAAGTGAGGATTAATGAAAATTGGAAAATAAAATCGTAAAGAAAGAAAGACTTACATTTCTATAGCGCCTTTCACGACGTCCCAAAGTGCTTTACAGGCAATGAAGTACTTTTGAAGTGTAGTCACCGTTGCGTAAGAAGAAGAAGAATGTAGGAAATGTGGCAGCCAATCAGTGCACAGCAATGTGATAATGACATAATGACCAGACACTCTGCCTTTTTAGTGATGTTGGTTGAGGGATAAATATTCGCTAGGACCCCAGGGAGAACTCCCCTGCTCTTCCTCGAAATAGGGCCGTGGGATCTTTTACGTCCACCTGAGTGGGCAGACAAGGCCTCGGTTTATCATCTAATCCCAAAGACTAACTGTATCCAGGGGCTGCTGGGCAGTGATCAAGAATGTGAACCCTGGCAGAATTTTTCCAGATTTTTTAATTTTTAATTTATTCATTCACGAGATGTGGGCGTCACTGGCAAGACCAGCATTTATTGCCCATCCCTAGTTGCCCTTGAGAAGGTGGTGGTGCGTCACCTTCTTGAACCTGCTGCAGTCCGTGTGGTGAAGGTGCTCCCACAGTGCTGTTAGGGAGGGAGTTCCAGGATTTTGACCCAGCAACGATGAAGGAACAGCCATATATTTCCAAGTCAGGATGGTGTGTGACTTGGAGGGGAACTTGGAGGTGGTGGAGTTCCCATGTGCCTGCTCCCCTTGTCCTTCTAGGTGGTAGAGGTCGCGGGTTTTGGAGATGCTGTCGAAGAAGCCTTGGCGAGTAGCTACAGTGCATCTTGTAGATGGTACACACTGATTATGAAGTGGCTACTGCTTAATGCTAATAAAGCTTTCAAATACAACCAGCATAAAATGTAACAACAATCTCTTATTATGCAATCCCAAACTTTATTCAAAGCTGCAGTGCCCCACTGTGGGGATTTTGTTTTCTAACCTTCTAAAATATTTGGCAGCATATTATATTGAATCGAAGACTACTTGAGCTTTTTCAAATCAGTGTTAATAGGCCCATCAAAATGGTGGGTGCACATGACTTTACACAATACAGATCCGTTAATAGGAATGAAAGAAGACTGACCAATCATACTGATCTTGTAATAATTAGCCTTTTGTACTTAAGTAATCATAGTGAACGAGTATAACTGATGAACATTTCTGTAATCCAGAGGTTGCCGAGCACAAAACACCCACGTAACAGCTCCAGAAAAAATATAGACGCACACTCGCGCATTCTGGAAAAAGAAGCTCCAGATCTAAAAGAAGATTCTGTTCTGCCTGGTTCAAAAGGTGCTGCAGGATATCCGCCACTTATCAATCGCAGAATATTCCACAGACCCAGTGCTGCATGCATTATAATTGTTTGACAATTTCAAATAAAGTGGTAAAGTTCACGAGTTTACTGGTAAACAATTGATAGCGTTGGGATCCTTATACTGATATAAAGATGATGTCAGGAGAGGGATTACAACAGTAAGAGTAAATATTGCAGGGGGATCAGAAAGGTTCTGACAAAAGGTCATCGACCTGAAACGTTAACTCTGTTTCTCTCTTCACAGATGCTGCCTGACCTGCTGAGTTTCTCCAGCATTTTCTGGTTTTATTTCAGAAAGTAAGTTTTCGATTTCAAATTGAGTTGGACTGTTGGTGGAATTGAAAGAATTGCAATTTCTATTTTTAAGTATAATTCAGAATATACGATTATCTTATTATTAATGAGGGCCCCTCCCATGGCTTTGCTCTCATTTAGAAATGAGAGACATTGATGGTATTACTGACCCATAAATGATAATTAGATCATTATTGTTCCTATGTGTGCTGAAAGCAAGTGAAGATTGCTTCCTAGATCTGTCCATTGTCAGCATATTTGCAGTTGAGTTCCATTCCAGTAAGGCCTGGTTTGTATGCTCCTGTTGGCTAACTTTTGTCATTGGTCCCTAGGTTCTAGCTCTGACTGATGGGGGTGAAGAGCAGGGCTCATTTGAGTACGTGCACTCACCTGAAATTGAACACAGCCACAAAGAATCCAATCACTTCGTAACAATTGGTTGCACTGGGAACAAAGGGGGAAAAATTGAGTCGCGCCCCCTTTGGGGCACTAACTTCGCTAGGGCGCTAAAAGTAGCGCCCCCGCGGCCGATTTTCCCAGGTAGCGCTACAGGAAGTGCCCTGCCTCCCTCTTGGGGCACTGCGAGGGAATATGTGCCTTCTTAAAGGGGAGGGGCCTTGCGCAGCGCGACCCTGGGGCCCAGCTGGGCCACCAGGGATCGGAGTGCTGGCAAAAGAGCCCGTCAGTCAAGAGAAGTGCCGGGCTCATGGAGTGCAGCCGGCACTCCGCGGGGGGGCTGAAGAGGAGGCCGGGAACGGCAACGGGGGCAGGTGCTGGCAGGCAGCCAGCGACAAAAATGGCCGCCCGGCACCTCGCCTTTAATTAGCGCCGCCCCGGCCGCAGGTAGGCCCCCCTGACCCCGTCGGACATAGCGTCCGGTGTTAAGTCAGGGGGAGCGCTACCGAAGATCACGGCCGGGGCGCGAGCGGGGCGCTGCACACGGCGATGACATCATCGCTGGCGGCACAGCGCTGCGGGGTGCCAACGGTTACCACCGCCGCTAACCTCCCGCTGAATTTCGCGGGAGGCGTTGGCGGCGCTGCGCCCGAGCGCTAGTTGCTTTGCCTCTGTGTGTCAGTTTTTATGAAACAATAGGTGTGGCTAAAAAGGTGAGCTGGACTGGTGGAAAGCGAGTCCAAAGTTTTGCTGCTCACACCTCATCGCAAATATGGGGAATCATTGGTCAGAAACCAGCAGTCCATGGCACAGCAGGTTAAGGTAGCAAAGCAAAGCACCACTCAGCTGGGATTGCTGACTGAAGTGCACAAAAGATTGTAAAATTGCTCCAAAAGTCTATTTGTGTTATATTGTAACAGTGAATGTCTATAAAAGTGATTAGATAAGCTAATTTGCTGTTTGTGGGAGCTTGCTGTGCGCAAAATGGCTGTTGCGTTTTCTACATTACAACAGTGACTACACTTCAAAAGATGTTAATTGGCTGTAAAGCACTTTGTAATGCCCTCAGGTCGTGAAGATGCTATAGAAATGTAAGTCTTTCTTTCTAAAATCGATAATATAAAAAGTCAATATCATTAAAAGTCTACTGCACTTCAGTAGCATAACAAAAGCATCATAACTTTAAGTGTGATCGCAGAGATATCATCAAAAGTATCACATCTCAGGGCATCACACTGCCAAAGCATCAGACACACGCGGGCAAAAAAAATAGGTTTGCCTCAATTAACTGATGTTCAGTTACCAATAACATATCACTAAATGTGAATAAATCCAAAAGTGCCAATGGAGACCAGCAGAAAACCAAACAAACAGAACTTTTTCAAGTTCTGATGAAGGGTCATCGACCTGAAACGTTAACTCTGTTTCTCTCTCCACGATGCAGCCTGGCCTGCTGAGTATTTCCAGCATTTTCTGTTGTTGAAACAAATCCCTCATTGTCTTTTTTTCAAAACTACCACTCACCAATCAAAAATGAGAAGTCGCACAACACCAGGTTATAGTCGAACAGATTTATTTAAAATTACAAGCTTTCGGAGCTGTCGCCCCTTCGTCAGGTAAATCTCCGCATCATGACTCACTAATCAGCAAGAACAATAAAACTGACCAATCCAAATTGCTCAGGTCCTTTACACTGATTTCGTCCTGCCTCTCTCCCGCGGCCACGTTCGCACCCGGGTGTCCCTGGAGATAGAGCATGCGGTGTCCACCGGCACGCTCGAGGCCTTCCATGACCGGTGGGCACCAGAGGGACTGGAGTGCATCATCACCCCCGAGGAATAGAATTTTAATTTGATTTGTTAAATTTCATTTCATTTTTTTTTTAAGTTACGGTTTATGGGTTGCACAAAAGCGTACACTGATTTCGTCCATCATTTTCTTTTTCATTCAGTTGAGTGTTTACAGCCAAATATAACACAACAAGCACATAAAAATACACAATTCTGAAAAAAATTAAACTTATCCATAAAATTGGTTATTTAATGTTCGACATACCTACTACTGTAGAAGGTTGTCCTACATAGATCTGCCCTTCTGGTTAGCACATTGGCTATGAGCTGGAAATTTCACCTGAGCTTGTTTGCTGGGAATTTCTAGCAGCCATTGACCAGTTTAGTGTGTGAGAGAGAGATGCACCATGGGACTTGTCAGCCGTGGCTCAGTGGGTAGCATGCTCGCCTGTGAGTTCAAGTCCACCTATTTTTCTCATAAGTTACTGCTAATGATTGATGACAATTTTTTCCGTCTTGTTGTCGCTCTTCCAGACCCCACAAAGTGAGCAGATCTGTTGGTACATCTGCAGGATTCTTTTTTTTCTCTACGATTTGGTCCTCTCCCTCTTTCGCTTGAACGCATTGACTCCCTCATTGGAGTAAGGTTTGCGCGTGTGGCAGTCACCGTCTGGTACCTTGCTCAAATGGCCACCATTTATGACTTAGTCTTGACCATGAATGTTGACAGGCTATCCAACTGTGGAAACCTAGTGCAATCGTTTGTCATGTCCCTACTATTACACCAGCTAAGATCAACTAAGTCAGCGCAGACCAGGACCTTAAACCTGGGAACTCTCTGTTCTGTACAACTCAGAGACGGAGCTATCATGGTAGTCCTATGTGAGCTCGCTGCATAAATCTGATTCAAAGTTAGACGTTGATTTAGCCTGTCGCCTATTTTTCCTCCACTTCTCATTCCAGTTTCCTGGTGTATCTAATCTTGTTACCATGTTGGTAAGCAGCTATTTTAAATTCAGCTACTGCTATTACAGTTTTGTTCTGGGTACGTTTACAACCAACCTGTCAAGATATCATTACATCGGGCATTTAGACTGCATAAATATGGTATATTCGTGTCTTTTTACATTTCTGACTCTTCCTCACCCATCACCCCTCCCACTGTGTGCTATCTGAAATAACTTTCTACACATTTGCTGTTATTTTGCAGCTTGGTAAAGTGCTAAAGAGAGTTTTGTGAGAGACGTAAGCCCATATGTGCATTTGCCCATAGGAAATCAGTACATGCCATGTTTGTGTCTTGTGGCTGTATTAATTAGGCAGCATGCATACATAGCCACTTTGTCAGTTGTGTGCAGTTTTCTAGGTCAATTTAATTCACATAATGTAATTACAATTAAGGTCTCCTTTTACTGGGTCATTGCTGGTTGATTTTTTAAATTTTATTTACACTTTTATGTTAAAGGCAGCTACGTAAATGGAAGTTGCAATTCAAAAAACAGATGTGGAGGAGGCATGCAAAGCAGAATAACGAACTTGAATTCTTCAAATTGACAGAGCAGAAAGTAAAAGGAAGGGCAGCAAGAGATATCCTGCTGGCTGGATATATAAGAACTGATTACGTGCTCTTATTCCGACCTGCAACCAATCTTGGCAGAGGTTTTGATTGAGACATCAAAACATTCCTGGGGTCTGTTGCGAGTTGGTGACTGATGCAGAAACAGATTCGGCCATACGCGGAGCTTTGCCAGTAGAAATGAAGCAGACTGCTGCTTTCACCTTCTCTGCTTTTGGCAGCTTTCCACTCCTTCTGAGGAACCACATATTCCTCAGTCACTCTGCTGTATCAAATTGAGTAGAGTCAGTGACAGTGGCTTTGAACTGGCTGATCTTTTTATAGTATCTGGCTTTCCAAGACCTTGGAGCAACAACAGAAAATGAAGATGGATTTCTATGTCGTAGCTGGGTCCCCATGGCCATAAAAACAATCTACGGTGTGCATGTTGAATTGGATGCAGCTTTCTCGAATGCAGCCCAATTTCACAATCGGAGGGGATTGTTCGCATACTATGCTCACAATTTATCATCAGAGCTCTTAGAAATTTCCCAGAATCCTGATGTGATGTGTTCTTGTGATATAAAGGTCTCTCTCTCCGGGTAGTCTGAGACAGGGAGAGAAGAAATACATGTCCATCCTCATCAGTGGCAGTCCAGGCTTGGTGTGGACTGTGGCCTTCTGGTTGTGTTTTACTGAGTAACAGGAAATATGATTTGAAACCCATCAAATTGCAATTGTAACACTGGCACAAAATCTCAATTTACATTACTGCCTAGAGCACATAAGTAGGAAAAACAGGTGGTTAATCCTGAAAAATGTTGGCCAGGAAATTGGTGGGGAAGTAACGGCGAGTTCACGGCACCCGCCATTATTAGTGCGCAAATAAACCTGCAATTTGTGGCGAGGAAGTGATATGCCATGAGGTCTGATTCGCCACAAATTGCTCCGCCGTTAGCCTCGCCTAAACCGAAAAACTTACCATCTCGCCGTGAGCCTCCCCATTGTGCGTCATGAAATTGCTGGATTTACGCCATCGATACAAATGAATCTCACCTCAGCCATTTAGGGCTGGTAATTCATGTCGTAAGGATTTGGTTAATGACGTGATTTATGGTCCTGACATGCCACTCAACCTTGGAGGCCCAGAAAGGGAACAATTGAAACTGTGGAGTCTCAGTCCCACAGGTAGTATATTGTTCCTAGAGGGTTTTTTAGAATTTAAAAGGTTAAAAAAATTCTTACTTTTCGTCCTTTTTCTCTCTCTCTTAATTCACTCTTTCTATCCCTCTCTTTATTTCTCTTTCTGTATCTAATTTGATTCTAATTCACTCTATTTCCTTCTCCGTTGTTCACTCTGTTTCTTTCTCTATCCTTAAATGCCATTGCTTAAGGGAATAGACCATTGGACCCGACGTTCTGGAGGTCCCGGATGCCCTGCTGACATCGCCGCGCCGTTATCAAATAGCATTTCCAGCAATTTGCGGAGCAAAAATAATAAGATCTGAAGGGTGAGGTACAGCAATCCAATTCACCCACTCGCTGTGAAATGCCCTGCTGCAGCAATTTCTGGGCTGTTATTTTCAAATATTTGATATGTATATTTGGGTTGAGTGTTTGGATTTGCCTTAACTTTGGAAGCTCTACAGTTCGTATTTTGAGGACGTCAAATCTGAGGCCATACCCCCCTTCCCCCACTAGACAATCAGAGGCACCCACAATGCCACTCGACCAACAGGCACTCGATGCACAGTCATCACAAGATTCCAAGGGATGAACTGGTCCCTCCAGATCAACAGAGAAAAGGACCAGGCATCTCCCTCTCCATAACCACGAGGATAATGAATGCAATCTCCCTTCATGTAGACTATTAGGAAATATAGCTGTATTACACATTTTAGGTCTGTACTAGATACTCTCTTGCATTCGGCATCACCAGTCACTCCTGCAAGCAAACCTTGAATCCCCTACAAACTGGAGAGTACCATTAATGCCCAATATTTAGTTAAACAATAGCGTGACCTAGGGACGGTGGCACTAAGACGCCTTGTTTTATGTCCTGGATACTGTGATCTTGTATGTGTCACCACAGGCGTTCTCCTATCTTTTGGAAGGTGGACTGATAAACACTCTAGGGCCAATTGAGAACCAATGAACTGGTTTATTTTACATGAAGTATGTAAATGAATAGAATACACTTCTCAGTGAGATTCAATCAATCTCCTATCGGCACACTTTCAACCTAACCTGCCCAGCGGGAACAGGGCTGGTTCGGGTCCAATGCCCGCTTGACATCCCACCCATTGGATGCGGTGTAAAGTGGATGTCTGACCCAAGCTGGGTGGGTTAGGTCAAAATCGGGGCTTATCACTTCCTGTACCATCAAAATAATACTTTTGCTTTTGATGTCGGCCTATATCACTTTATGGGGGTGATTTTGCCAATGGGGGCGCGTTGGAGGCGGGACTGCTGCTTGTCGGGTTTTAGTCCCGCCTCCATCGACTTGTAGCCAACCCACGCTATTTTCCCTTGATTGACCTTGTTAAGTCCGCCCAGCGGGCTTAGCAGGCCAATTAAGGGGAAGCCGGTTACAGAGAATGTCAGCGTATGACATTTCATTTGTCAAAATTTTTGAAAGATGAATTGTCATCATTTGACAGCTTTGAGAAGCTGTCAAACACTGACATTCTCTGTTGTTTGGTGAGTTCTTGTACTCAAGGCTCACCAAACCTATTTTGGGAGCAGAAATCAGATGGCTGTTGCATCGGAGAATGCAGCAGCCATTCTGTTATCTCTGCCATTGAGATGCCGGAGCCTCAGCATACCCAACGATTGAAGCCTGCAGGAAGAAACAAAGGTAAGGAAACTTTTTCTATCACTTTTCACTCACCTCACATACTTACCTCTCCACACTTGCATCCATCACTCACCTCCACAGCGCACTTTTGGACCCCTCTGACCCCAACAGACCCACTGCTCGCTTTGCTGACCCTGGCGGGGTTTCCCGACGTCGGGAAGCCCACACCTCTGCTGGAAAAATGGGGATAATCCGCTTAACTGCCTGTTAACTACCCGTGGCTGTAATTCCCTTCCCGCCTCCAGGAGACGGGACCTGGCGCAGGTCGGCTACCCGCCTCCTGGGAAGATGGCACGGAGGCGAGTTGGGGGCGGGATAGGTACCTGCCCCCAGATTCTGCCATTTTACCGGCAGTGCCGACTCCAAACCCGCCTCCTCAGGGCTGGCAAAATCGCCCCCGTAAGTCAGCATTCTCTGAACTGACTGGCACTAACCCTAGAAAACAAGACCTCCATTTCTCACACTGACTTGTTCCACTAACGAGGCCCTTTGCTGATTTCTACTTAAATACTCCAGTCAATGTTTGCTCTAATTTTGTGCTGGAGTACAAATAATGCAGGTATGGCATAAATGAATTCAAAATGTCACCAAGGCTTTGCTAAGGTACAATGCAACTATGTGCACTTTGACACTCAGCTACTGCAGCAGAAATCCAGGTGGCAAGGTATCTTTGATATTGACAGTATCCCAAGGATACAGCACTTTATCAATTGCATGCACATGCCTATTCAAGTCTGTCAGGCGTAGCTTTGTCTAAAGAATGGAGAAGGATAATACTCAGTCAACGTGCAGAAAATGGTAGGATGTCAACATGAGCACCCTCCATATTAATATCAGGTATCCTGGGAGCTGCCATGACTCTTGTATCTTGCAACATTCCAATATTCAAGATCTGCTCCAGGAAGATAGCAAGCTGAATGAATGGCCACTGAATTGATTCTGGCTATCTTCTTCAACCACTCACCATGGCAACCAATAGAGCTGAGGAGTATTGCAATGAAGCTCATGCTAAAACTACGGTGTTCACTGAGTAATTGTTTGGAGTCTTGGAACAACAAATCTGTTGTCTGAGTCACTTAAGGGGTGCATTACAATATGCATGAGGACGTGTTCAAAATAGTGATGGCCTTTGATAGTATGCTCTTTGATATTGCATTCAAGAGGAGGCATTGGCATGCAGGGGACTACTGGGAAGTGCTCTCCAGGGAACAAACAGTACAAAGTGTGAATTAAGGATGTGAATGAACCAACAGCATCAACAGATCATTCCCATAATCTCACAACATAAGAACATAAGAAATAGGAGCAGGAGTAGGCCAATCGGCCCTATGAGTTTGCTCTACCATTCAAAAAGTTCATGCCTGATCTTCTATCTCAACTCCACCTTCCCACACTATCCCCATATTCCTTGATTCCCTTAATATCCAAAAATCTATCGATCTCTGATCTTGAATATACTCAATGACTGAGCATCCACAGCCCTCCGAGGTAGAGAATTCCAAAGATTCACAACCCTCTGAGTGAAGAAATTTCTCCTCATCTCAGTCCTAAATGGCCGACCCCTTATTCTGAGACTGTGACCCCTGGTTCTAGACTCCTCAGCCAGGGGAACCATCCTCCCTGCATCTACCCTGTGAAGCCCTTTAAGAATTTATATGTTTCAATGAGATCACCTCTCATTCTTCTAAATTCTAGGGAATATAGGCCTAGTGTCCTCAATCTCTCCTCATAGGACAATCCCTCCATCCCCGGAATCAAGTTGATTGATGCCCTCTTTTATTTGAACAGGAATCTTTATTGCACTCCCTGTAAGGCAAGTAGTTCCTTCCTTAGGAGACCAAGGGCTAAAAATTGAGTAGCGCCCCATTAAGCGCCTGGGAAAAATTAGCACTCCCGCGCCGGAACTTGAGTGGTTGCGCCCCAAGTCTATATCGCGGTGCTACGTGCCGCGGTATTGCAGGCCTTCCTCCCCTTCTTAAAGGGGAGGGGCCTTGCGCAGCGCGACCCGGGGCCCAGCTGGGCCCCCGGGGATCGGGAGTGCCGGCAAAAGAGCCGACACTCGAGAGAAGTGCCGGGCTCATGGGGTGCAGCTGGCACTCCGCGGGGGGGGGTGGGGGGGCCGTTCAGAAGGCCGGGGACGGGAGCGCAGTCAGGAGCTGGCAGGCGACCAGCAACAAAAATGGCCGCCCCACACCTCGCCTTTAAATTGCGCCTCCCCGGCCACAGGTAGGCCCCCCTGACCCCGTCGGACATAGCGTCCAGCGGTAAGTCAGGGGGCGCTCCTAAGGATCGCGGCTGGAGCGCTACACACGGCGATGACGTCATCGCCGGCAGCGCAGCGCCACGGGACGCTACCGGTTAGCACCGCCGCTAACCTCCCTCTGAATTTCACGGGAGGCGTGGGCGGCGCCACGCCGGGGCGTTAGTTGCATTGCGCCCCGTTAGCGCCCTCTTATGGCGCTAACGGGAGGCGCAAAGCAACTGAATTTTTCCCCCCTAAACTGTACACAATCTTCAACTGTCTCTTTACCAAAGCAAGGATAACTGTACATAATCTTCAACTGAGCCCTAACACTGTTAATGTTGAAATGCTGTGCAGTCAATGACCGTCCTTTCTGCTTGACCTTTTCGATGCTAATGCTGCCCTGCAGCTTACGGGAAGGGTATAGGCGGAAAAATGTATCTGGACACAACACACACAGCGCACGCCCCAACCGAGAGGCCCAAGGGCGACCTGAAATTGGGCCTCGAGCCTCAGTAACATTTTACGGGCAAGCTGCCGGCGCCTGACGAACCTCCACGGGCACCTCGCACATTTGAACAGCACAAATGTTGGTGTGCTTGTCTCATAGAAACATAGAAACATAGAAGATAGGAGCAGGAGTAGGCCATTCGGCCCCTCGAGCCTGCTCCGCCATTCGATGAGATCATGGCTGATCATCCAAACTCGGTACCCTGTACCTGCTTTCTCCCCATATCCCTTGATACCTTTAGCTTTAAGAAATATATCTAACTCATCCTTGAATACATTTAATTACTTCGCCTCAACTACCTTCTGTGGTAGAGAATTCCACAGGTTCACCACTCTCTGGGTGAAGAAATTCTTCCTCATTTCTGTCCTAAATGGTTTACCCGTTATCCTTAGACTGTGACCCCTGGTTCTGGACTCTCCGACCATCGGGAACATTCTTCCTGCATCTAGTTTGTCCAGACCTGTCAGAATTTTATATGTTTCGATGAGATCCCCTCTCATTCTTCTATACTCCAGTGAGTATAAGCCCAATCGACCCAATCTCTCCTCATATGTCATTCCTGCCATCCCAGGTATCAGCCTTGTGAATCTTCGCTGAACTCCTTCCATGGCAAGAACATCCTTCCTCAGATAAGGTGACCAAAACTGCACACAGTACTCAAGGTGTGGTCTCACCAAGGCCCTGTACAACTGCAGCAGGACATCCCTGTTCCTATACTCAAACCCTTTCGCTATGAAGGCCAACATACCATTTGCCTTCTTCACCGCCTGCTGCACCTGCATGCTTACTTTCAGCGACTGGTGCACAAGGACACCTAGGTCTCGTTGCACTTCCCCTTCTCCCAATCTATTGCCATTCAGATAATAGTCTGCCTTTCTGTTTTTGACACCAAAGTGGATAACCTCACACTTATCCACGTTATATTGCATCTGCCACGCTTCTGCCCACTCACCCAACCTGTCCAAATCATCCTGGAGTTTCTCGGTATCCTCCTCGCAGCACACACTCCCACCCAGCTTTGTGTCATCTGCAAACTTGGAGATATTACATTTAATTCCCTTATCTAGATCATTAATGTATATTGTGAATAGCTGGGGTCCAAGGACCGATCCCTGCGGTACCCCACTAGTCACTGCTTGCCACTCGGAAAAAGACCCATTAATTCCTACTCTCTGCTTTCTGTCCGCCAACCAGTTCTCTATCCAAGTCAATACCTTGCCCCCAATCCCATGTGCCTTAACTTTACACGCTAATCTCTTATGTGGGACCTTATCGAAAGCCTTTTGAAGGTCCAAATACACCACATCTACTGGTTCTCCCTTATCTATTTTCCCAGTTACATCCTCAAAAAATGGCAGCAGTCTGTAGGTCAGTCCCAGGAGGGGGGTTCGGGCAGACAATGGTGGGGGCGGAGGGGGGGGGGGGCCCGCGGGGCCGCAATTGCAATAACTGTAGAGTTGAAGGAGCACTCCTGCTCTTCCTCTGACCACAGGAAGGTTTCTTTTTTAAATGTTGTTTAAAAAACCATGCGTTTTGTTGAAGAATCCTAAGTGGGCCACCTGCCAATCTACAAATTAACTGTACTTAACCCCAATTGATCTCAGGATCTCCTATTTGCAGTAATTTGTGATCTTAAAGGAATAGGCCCAGTTAAAGACAGCTGCACTTCGCAAGCACATACTGCATAACATTGCTGTTCTTATAAAACAGGGCATCAATCAACTTGCTGTGAGAAATGCCACAGGAAACCTGCGAGTCATTGAATATTCTTCCTCACATATTCATGACAGATCATATAGTTACGCTTGGCTGCCTTGCTCATTATCATGCCAGAACAAAGTATTCAGCTAATTATCTTTGTTTACTGTATGTTATCTGCTGGCTACCAACCGCTCACTGATACCATGAAAGATGCAGAACCAGTAGCACCATCAGTAAAGTAGGAGGACAGGATAAATACATGTTTAAAAAGTGCTTGAAGTAAAGTGCACCATTTTCGATCATTTTGCTGATCCCTTCTCATTACTGACAGCAGATCTATCGGTCACAATAACTTACACTCACACAAAATAACAGAAGAGAAGGGGAGGAAGGGAAAAACAGAGAGAGAAGGAGAGCAAAAGAGAAAGAAATAGAAGTTTTTTTCCCCAGATCTTCTCTTTGTGTCCTCTGTATGAGCTCCAGGAAAGCAATACATTGGAGGAGCAGGAGTCGACCATTCAGCCATCAGGCCTGCTCCACCATTTTGTTAGCTACAGCTGGTCTTTGGTTGTAATCCCAATTCTTCACCCATTTCTTTCATTTCTCTGATATCTTTACTTCCCAAATAAGTATCTATAGCAACATAAAAGCAACACATGAGAATCTCCTCAGTTCTCAACGCTGAAGCAACAAAACCCTCAGAGCCAACAAGGACTGGGTGGTACATTGTCTTCCTCTCTGGCGCCTGGGTTTGAATCCAACTCAGACTGATGGGCTGACGTTCTTTTCAACTTGCTGCCTGTAAGGCTCTCTGTGAGATGAGTTTGCGCATTCTCAACCCAGTTCAGAGTAAGTGTGGACCCTAATCACAGAACTATCTTCAATTTATGACTAATTGATACTAAATTGTAGATCTCGCTTAACTGTGTCTAATTCTCCATTTAAATTTGATCAGCAAAAAGGCTCCAGGTGTCAGTAAATGCACTGTGTAGTGTGGTACCGAGCTGTGTGGATCAGGAAGGTCCCCGGTTAGACACCAGTCTGTGCTGAATCAGCTGACCTCAGCAGAGACCGCAACAGTGTCAACACAATTGGCCTCAGTAACCCTGAACTAGGGAGTGGAAAGAAAATCCGGCAGGGATATTGTTCCTGATTGCTATCCAGTGATTCATGAGAGGAAGGGAGAAAATCCGAGAGGGAGAGAAGAAAAATAAGCTAGAGGTTGTTCCAGACTAGGACACTGGAGACGAACTACATCCCTCGAATGAGAATACTATTAGACGAAGCATAAGCCCTGATTTTAACTCTGGGCATAGGGTCAGGGTGGTGGCGGTGGGGAGAGCGCCAAGGTCACATGACCGCACTGGAGTGAGGCCTGGGCCATTTTAACTCCCGGGCCTCTTTGCCAACTCCCAGGTGAGTTTCCTGCCCTGATCCCAGTAGGAATCAGTACCTGGCCGGCGGGTGGGAACGGCATTTCGGGCAGCAGGAGGCCGACAACAGGGACGCATGGGAACGGTCCCTGGCATCAGTGAGTCAGGAGTGGGGGGCTGTGGGTGGGGTCTGGAGGCGATCGCATTCGATGGAAGGGAGGAAAGCCCCGGGCAGGGGAGGCCCAAGGTTTCCTTGTGGAGCATGGAGGAGCACTCCTCTTGGCCCGCAAGGAAACTCAAAACATTTTTGTAAAACTTGCTTTCCGGGCTCTCTTCTGGGCCAGGGTCTGCTTGTCGCCAGGTTTCTCTGGTGGCTCTCACACTGGGCGCCACTTGCATGACCGCACGTTAAAGTCACGGCAGGGTCCTATTTGCATCGTAGAACCCTGGCCTGTGGCAAGGGCCTCACAAGCTGCCCGAAACACATCAGTTAAAATGGCGACAGACGGGACTGCAGTGGGAACCCAGAGGAAAGGACGCTGCCTCTATTGTAACCCACCGCAGCTCTCGAATATCTTGTGCTTGATGGAAAGTTGCAGCAAGCCTTCGTAGACCACATTATAAGGTGAATGCTGCAATGCTTATACAACTTCCTGGGTCTCCAGGTGCCTGAAAAGAAACAATTTACTTTAAAAGCAATCTCCTATTTCGTCCAGATGTACCAAAGGGTGATTACTGGCCTAGCAACCAGAAAAATATGATTAATCACAAATAGAGTGCAATCCTGCTGTAAATCATTTGACGTTCAGTTTGAATCCAATAAATCAACAATGGTGAATAAGAATGAATTCCTTATAAATCCATTGGTATTAAAAAGCTTCCATGATGCTGTATCTCGGAGCAGTATTCAGCAGTGGGGCTTGAGTAAATAAAATAGTAATTTCATTTTTAAACTAGCTGCCAACTGTCCTTGCTGTTCATTAAGTAGCAGTTCTCCTGAACATAATAAAGGTATTACTTATTTTATCTGATACAAACATTATTTTTTATTAAGCAATATAAGACAGAAATAACATTGGTTTTATGCTTATCTCCCTTATTGCTTTTGTTTCTATCGAGTATAACAATGGATTACAAACAAAAACAGAAAATGCTGGGAACTCTCAGCAGGCCAGGCAACATCCATGGAGAGAGAAACAGAGACAACGGGGGCGATTTTGCCAGCCCTGGGGAGGCGTGTATGGAGGCGGGATTGCCGGGAAAATGGCAGAATCTGGGGGCAGGTACCCATCCCGCCCCCAACCCGCCTCCGTGCCATCTTCCTAGGAGGCGGATACCCGACCCGCGCCGGGTCCCGTCTCCTCGAGGCGGGAAGGGGATTAGTGCCAATTAGCAGTTTTTTGGCTAATCACTATTTTGAGCCCTAAAGTGTGGGCTTCCCGACGGCTCCGAACCTCACCAGGGTCAGCGAGGCGAGCCGGGGGTCTGCGGGGGTCGAAGGGGCCGAAATGTCCGGTGTGCAGGTGAGTGATGAGTGCAAGTGTGGAGAGGTAAGTGTGTGAGATGAGTCTAAGTGTTTTAATAAGATTACTGACCTTTGCTTCTTCCTCCAGGCTTCATCCCTTTAGGTTGCGGAGCTGCCTCATCTCACCGGCAGAGAAAGCAGAATGGCCGCTGCATTCTTAAATGCAGCAGCCTTCTGCTTTCTGCTCAGGAAAGCTTTCTAAGTGAGTCTTGAGTACAAGGACTCACCAAAGAACAGAGATTGTCAGTGATTGACAGCTTCTCAAAGCTGTTAAACGATGACAATTCATCTGTCAAAAATTTTTGACAGATGAAACGTCATACGCTGACGTTCTCTGTCACCGGCTTTCCCTTAATTGGCCGGCTAAGCCTGCTGGGCCAATCAAGGGAAAATGGCGTTGGTTGGCTGGACGTCGATGGAGGCGGGACTAAAACCCAACAAGCAGCAGTCCCGCCTCCATCACGTCCCCATTGATAAAATCACCCCCAACGTTTCAGGTCTGTGACCCTTCGTCAGAACTGGTAAAATTTAGAGATGTAACAGATTTTAACCAGGTGCAGGGGCAGGGAAAGTGGGAAGGGGAGGAAAGAACAAAAGGGACGGTCTGTGAAAGGGTGGCAGGCAGGAGTGGTTAAATGTTGCAAATAGGGATGGCAGAATCATCAACAGCTGCCGTCTGAAAAAATAGGGTCAGAGGTAATGATCTGAAATTGTTGAACCCGATGTTGAGCCCAGAAGGCTGTAAAGTGCCTAATCGAAAGATGAGGTGCGGTTCCTCGAGCTTACATTGAGCTTCGTTGGAACAGTGTAGGAGGCCGAGAACGGAGAGGTCAGAGTGGGAGTGGGGTGGGGAATTAAAGTGACAGGTGACCGAAGCTCGGGGTCACCCTTACGGACTGAACAGAGGTGTTCCGCAAAGCGGTCACCCAATCTGCATTTGGTCTCCCCAATGTAGAGCAGACCACATCCTGAGCTGTGAATACAGTATACTAAATTGCAAGAAGTACAAGTAAATCACTGTTTCACCTGGAAGGCGTGTCTGGGGCCCTGGACAGTGGGAAGGGAGGAGGTAAAAGGGCAGGTGTTGCATCTCCTGCGCTTGCACAGGAAGGCACCATGGGGTGGGGAGGAGCTGTTGGGGGTGATTGAGGAGTAGAACAGGGTGTCGTGGAGGGAGCGGTCCCTGCGGAATGCTGAAAGGAGAGGTGAGAGGAAGATGTGTTTGGTGGTGGGATCACGCTGGAGGTGGCGGAAATGGCGGAGGATGATCCATTGAAAGTGGAGGTTGGTGGGGTGAAAGGTGAGGACAAGGGGAATCCTATCGTGGTTCTGGGAGGGAGGGGAAGGGGTGAGAGCAGAAGTGTGGGAAATGGAATGGACACGGTTGAGGGCCATGTCAACCACGGTAGAGGGGAATCCTCGGTTGAGGAAAAAGGAAGGCATGTCAGAAGCACTGGTATGGAAGGTGGCATCGTCAGAACAGATGCGGCAGAGATGGAGAAACTGGGAGAATGGAATAGAGTCCTTACAGGAAGTGGGGTGGGAGGAAGTGTAGTCCAGGTAGCTGTGGGAGTCAGTGGGCTTGTAGTGAATGTTTGTCAATAACCTATCCCCAGAAATGGAGACAGAGAAGTCGAGGAAGGGAAGGGAAGAGTCAGGAATGGACCATGTGAAGGTGAGGGAAGGATGGAAATTGGAAGCAAAGTGAATGAAATTTTCTAGTTCAGGGAGAGAGCATGAAACGGCAATAATACAGTCATCGATGTACCGGAAAAAAAGGTGAGGGAGGGGACCTGAGTAGGACTGGAACAAAGAATGTTCCACATATCCCACGAAAAGACAGCATAGCTAGGGCCCATGCGGGTTCCCATAGCAACACCTTTAATTTGGAGGAAGTGAGTGGAGTCAAAGGAGAAGTTGTTAAATGTGAGAACAAGTTTAGCCAGGTGGAGGAGGGTGGTGGTGGATGGGAACTGGTTGGGCCTCTGTTCAAGGAAGAAGTGGAGCACCCTCAGGCCATCCTGGTGGGGGATGGAGGTGTCGAGCGATTGGACATCCATAGTGAAAAGGAGACGGTTGTGGCCAGGAAACTGGAAACTGTTAATGTGGCGGAGGGCGTCGGAAGAGTCATGAATGCAGGGGAGAAAAAATAGAGTGGAGATAGGAGGATATCAGTTCCATGGGGCAAGAACAGGCTGAAACGATGGGTCTACCAGGGCAGCCCTGTTTGTGGATCTTGGGAAGTAGGTAGAAGCAGGCTGTGTGGGGTTGGGGTACTATGAGGTTGACAGCCGTGGAGGGAAGATCTCCAGAGGAGATGAAGTCAGTAACAGTCTTGGAAACAATGGCTTGATGTTTGGTAGTGGGGTCATGGTCCAGGGGGAGGTAGGAGGAGGTGTCAGAGAGTTGGTGTTCAGCCTCCGCACGGTAGAGGTCGGTTCGCCAAACATAACAGCACCACCCTTGTCAACAGGTTTAATAACAATGTTGGGGTTGGATCTGAGAGAACTGAGTGCTGCAAGTTCAGAGGGAGGTAGGTTGGAGTGAGTGAGGAGAGCAGAGAAATTGAGATGGCCGATGTCATGTCAACAGTTCGCAATGAAAAGATCTAGAGAGGGTAGGAGGCCAGAGGGAGTGGTCCAGGTAGAATGAGAATTCTGAAAGTGGGAGAAAGGGTCTGCTGTGCGGGGGGAAGACTCCTCGCCAAAGAAGTGGTGTCCAAGAGTTGTTGAAGCTTGCTCTCCTTGACTGAAAAGAAGAAAAAAAGTTTCTTGTTGAAGAGCCGGATGAGTCGAAGGATGAAATGGAACTGTGGACCAGGACAGCTTTGAGATAGAGTGAGTCGGTGAGGCTGAAGAGAGAGGTCGAGAGTGTGCATGTGGCGGCGCATGACGTTGAGTGTGGATCTCAGGATACGGCGAGAGCAGTAGTTCGAGGAACGCTGAATATCTTGGAGATATCTGTAACCCTGGGTAGATCCGAAACATGAAGGGTGGAATTTCAGTTGGAATCCACGTGGAATAAGTCAGAGTTGGAGACAGTTGCTGAGGAAAGAGATGTGGCTGTGAGAACGAGTTTTGGTAGATACCTGATCAAACACGAGAAGGGAAACAGAAGCAATGAAGATGAACAAGGTAAAAGAGACAAACTGAAATCCTGTCGGAGAGAAGAGCAGAACTTCTTCAAGGTGGGCATTCCTAGATGAGAAGTGACAGTGAATTAAACAATGGATTATATCAGACTAGTCCCAGATTGCAATCAGACTTTTCCTGTATGTGTTTTTTTCCCTTTGTAGTTGTCCTGAAAATGTCTTGTGGCCTGAAAAACCACGAACCAGCATTTCCTGGCATTCACACCAGGATCGAACCTCCTCCTCCTCCTCCTCCTCCGCTGACCCCATTAGAACTTGTGGGGTCATAAGAACATAAGAAATAAGAAATAGGAGCAGCAGTAGGCCATATGGCACCTCGAGCCTGCTCCACCATTCAGTAAGATCATGGCTGAACTTTTACATCAACTCCACTTTCCCGCCCTATCCCCATATCCCTTGATTCCCTTAGTGCTGAAGAATCTATCGATCTCAGTCTTAAATATACTCAATGACTGAGCATCCACAATGTCAGGGAAAGGTCAACTCATTTAAATGTCCCTGGTGGGCACCCGCACTATTAGGGGCACTTTTTGGTTACCCACATGGTGAAGAGACTAGAAAAATGGACCACCATTACCAGCTCCAGGGATGCCAGTTCTCTCCCAGAAAGAAAATAAAAAGTGTCCTTTAGACCCCAAGGGGTAGAAATTAGGTCGCGCCCCATTTGGGGCGCAAATATCGTCTGGACGCAAATATTAGCGCCTGGCGCTAATTATCGGCACTGACTGGAAACTTCACTTTTACCGCCCCGGGAGGTGAGTGGAGCGCTAAAGCAGGCGCTGCACACCTGTCTTAAGGCGCAAAGGCCGAGCAGTGAGGCGCTAACTCAGAGCGCTGGCGAAGCTCATGTAATGTCAGTCAGCAATGGAACACACACACAATGGCACGGGCCAGTTCTTAAAGGGGATGGTTAATCTTGCTTTCCATCCACATCCTGTTCATTGCAGCCTTGAATCTCGGCCTGGAGAGACTTGCACATCAAATGTGCTGGAAAGAACAATGGAGAGTACCAGGCAAAGATCTCAGAGTGCAGCTCCCACAGTCTCTGCTAAATCGATACAAGGAATGGCAAATCAAAATTAACCTGCAAAGTGCTGCTCAGTACCCAAAACTCCTTCACACAACGTTGAATCTCTCCAGAAGTCTCTCCCTCTCTCTCTCAGAATGCGTAGTTCAAAAATGCCACCAACAATAAAAGACAGGAAGAGGCCCCCTTTAAATCATGTTTGGGGGGGGGGGGGGGGGGGCGGGGGGAACGACGACAATGTACCATTTTTTCAGGGGTCCAGGCTTGGAACCCAAGTGGTCCCCGCATGCACCACTAAACAGACGATATTCCAACCTTGCTAGCGATGCCCACATCCTGAGAATGAATAATAATTTTAAAGAAGGCCATACTAAATTATCAACAAGCTCACGCTGTGGCTTCTTGTATCTAAATTAGCCTTTATTTATTTTTACGTTTGGCAATTGAAACAAAAATATTCTTGTCAGGTCCTGCTCGAAAAGTCACTTTGTAAGTGATTAGCTCCTGCAATCAACTATTCTGCAATGGGAAGTCAGAACTGCTGTAATTACAGAGTTGTACCATTCTGGGTAGATCTCTACACAGATTATGAGCTCATTACAAACTGCTATTTGTGGTTTTCTGTTTTTAGTATTAAAGGTTAAATGGAGGTACTTATATCAAGGTTATACTCCTGATTAGAAGCACACCGAACAATTAACATGATTAAGTGGGGCGGTGGTGACAAGAGTGAATAATGAAAGAAAGCTAAACAATGCAGAAAAGGGAAAGTAAGGACTGTGATGGGAGAATGGCAAGTGATAGAAGAACTTGCATTTGTATAGCGCCTTTCACAACCTCGGTACGTCCCAAAGTTCTTCACAGCACTTTTGAAATGTTGTCCCTATTGTAACGTAGGTAAATATGACAGCCAATTTGCGCACAGCAAAGTCTCCCAAACTGCAATGAGTTAAATAGCCAGATTATGAAGGAATAAGCCATATAACCTATTCAGAAAAATACACTATCTTATGAAAGAATTCTGGCCTTATTAAAACATGACAAACTGGGTTTGGAAATTTAGAAATCTAACTATGAAATAGCTATGAAAGCATTCTGGCTATTGAGATAAGACAGTTGTTGATCCTGAATAAATAACCTTATTGAAACAGAAGGTGAAGGGCTCTGACAGGCTGAACTTTGGGGAACGAAACAATGGTTCACCCTGGATAAGGTGTTCTAATTTACACTTCGTAAAGAAACACATAAGATAAGGAACATCTGCCCTCATAAAGATGACATAAAGTAAGGAACACCTGCCGTCACACCATTTTTATATGGTAAACTTAGAACACCTATAGAGATGAGACATGATTCTGTAATGCTACCAGCTGAGGTGGCAGTAAGAGTTGCAGAGGGCGGCAGAAAAATGACTAGAGATAATTAGCTTGCATCAGCAGAAAACCTTAAAGGAAATACCACTGGAAAAGGGTATAAATATTGAACTCTCAAATGAGATAACAGACTCGCTTTAATCGGGCAAAGTGATTCTCAGCTTCAAAGGCGGCTCTGTAGTCTCCAACTCTTCGTACCTTGGGGATTAAAGGTATTTGATATTGGTGGATATCCTGTAGAACTGTAAAACTGTAGCGAAGTTAAGATTTGAAAGTAAGATTCTCTGTTAAAAAGATCGTATGTTTTCTCTTTTTGGAACTGTTACTGTTGCAATTGAGTCACCAACTGTAAATTGCATGTCGGTTCTTTAATAAATCTATATATTTTTAGAATTGTCTCATATAAGACTTCTGTATCAAAAACCCGCAAACTCAATCTCTGTACACTCTTTGGTGAGGAGTTGCAGAATTCTGGGGGAGTTTTCCGGACCCTCATAATATCCGGAACGTTACAGTCTAGCTAAACTTACTAAAAGTGCTATCTGGAGAACGGTAACATTCTCGGGTTGTTCCTTTCCTTTAGGGAGAGATAGCCCGGACCTTTAGACCCAATTAAGCGTCTTTAGGATTCGGCTACCTCAAACTTTAGTTGAAAGTGAACGTCTGAGAAATACGCCTGATCTGGGGTAGCCCTAAAGGGGCTAGGACTAGTAAATATCCCTTCAAGATAATCTGGTTTTAGTGAAGTTGCTTGTGGGATAAATGTTGACCTGAGTACCAATTGAACTCCCCTGCTCTTTTTTGAAAAGTGCCATGGGTTCTTTTACATCCACCTGAGAGGGCAGATGGGACCTTGGTTTAACGCCTCATCTGAAAGGAAATCAGAGTACCAGAAAATGTTATTACTTTTGTATAAATAGTTTGTGGTTACTGTTATAAAAAGGAAGAACATGCATTCACATACCACCTTTCAAATCCTCAAGATGTCCCAAAGTGCTTCACAGGCAATGATTTACTTTTGAAGTGCAGTCATTGATGATAGGTAGGCAGATGTGGCAGCCAATCGGCATGCAGTAGGGACCCACAAACAGCAAATGAAATAAGTGTTGTTAGTTGAGGGATAAATGTTAACCAGGACACCAAGAGAACGCCCCTGGACTTCTTCAAATAATAGGATTATTTTAACCCACCTGAACAAGCATACGGTGCTCGATTTAACACATCATTCAAGAGATTCGGGCTGGATTTTGATACTGGGGCGGGTTGGGGTCGTGTCATCCGCATTTCGTGTTATCCACCCGCCTGCAATTGGATGTGGGAGATTGATGCAATTTTCACTTAATTGGGCAATTGAGTTCCAGCATGTGGGAACCCATGAACCAATTAGTGGTTTCAGTCTGAAAGTCGCCTCTGATGATGTCATCATTGCAGGTCAGAGACTGCCTGGTCTCAGAGATTGCCTGGCCTTTGCTGTGAGAGGACCTGGATGCAAAATGAACAGCATCTCAGAGAGAGAGAGAGAGAGAGAGAGAGTGAGAGTGAGAGCGAGAGAGAGAGAGAGAGAGAGAGAGAGAGAATTTTTTTGCAACCAAGTCCTCCCAGGCAGTCTCTGAAGACATTCAATGCAGCAGCATCAGAGGCGACTTTCAGACCTAATACTACTACTACCTTCACACATCTCCGTTGTAATAGTGGACCTGCAGCTGATAGTCAGCTATCCACTTGTGCTCCCGCCAGGTTTCACTAGCGTGTTTCACATCAGGCGTACTTCACGTCGGAAAAGGGTTAAACTAGCTAAAACGTTTCAAAATGGCATTACAGAGCCAATTTAGGGCTTGTTAAGGGCTTTAATGGCCTCTCCCACCTCTTGGAGGCGGGACGGAGTCGGGAACCCCGCGACCGATTTTGTCAAAATTGCGTGGAGGCGGAATGGAGTCGGGATGGGGTCGGGACCCCCGAATCTGCAACTTTAACCCCCCCACACGCCTCCAAACCCGACTCCATGGGTCATTCAAAATCTAGCCCAAAGTATCTGCCAATGCAGCACTCTATCGGTACTTACTGATGTTGCAGCCTATGTTATGTGCTCAGGTCCTGAAATGGGATTTGTATCCTTTTGGTCTCAAAAAGGGGTGAAGTTCCTCTCTTAAGAGTGCATATAAGAATGCCCTTTTTTCCTGTGTCCAATGAAATTGCATTCTGTGGATTTCTGCAATTTGGTAGTAGGTTGTTAATTGCAGAGAAAATAGGCATTCTTCTCTTTCTCATTAAAAAAAGAGCGTGGAGCTTGAACTCTTGATTTAAATTGCTTTACATCGGTACTTGTTTTGTTTGGATTGTGAGAGAGTTCCCTGTGTTTGCATGGCTTAAACTAGCTCCTTTATCCTGGTAGCAGAATCGTAAGACCACATTTTTATGGATTCTGGCACTTGGATATTGGAACTGTTTTTGGCAGTATAAACCTGGGAAGCTGACGCATGGACACCACTCTCTTGTAATCCAATAACCTAATTACAAAATTCACAACTTTAAACATTTTGATATCAATAAAATGCATCTGTGGATTCCTTTATCTGCCTCACATCTGTACACAGGTATCAACTGTGTGAAGTACAGGATAAATAAGCACTATGTAAAAGTGCCTTTATAGTCACTTGAGTTGATTATAGTGGCCCAAACTTGGAAAACAAACAAGACACAGGTATCAGTGGAAATGTACTATAAGCATCAAGAGCCAAAATGAACAGAGCTTTAGTTACTATAACAAGTTCAGGGACTATAACAAGAACCACATTTCTGGGCAACATTCCAGAAAGCCTCCAGAGACCAATGGAACCTTTATCAGTGATCTCAAGTCTGAGAATTGCTGTACTTCGTACAATACTTACCTGCAAGCAGATGTGAAACAAAAGATAAAGGAACCCAGATGTGGATTTTATTGATAAAACAATTCTAAATTTGGTAATCACAAACAGAAACTGAAATGGGGTTTTGCCCCTTTGTCAATTTGGCTCCTACTCCTGACTGTAATCAAAAGTATTGGGTCCACCACACTCAGTGCTGTTCCTGACAGAGTCTGTCAAATGGAATCCAAACCTGTGAGTAGAGACCTCTAGGATTTGTGGTAAGAAAGAATATCACATAAACTGCACTGCTCTCTCTTAGACATAAATAATCAGAGAGAAAGCAAAAGAGAATGATTGAAACAGCCATATAAATGCAGGGATACAAAGACCATTTTTCTTTTTGTAATGTCCCCTCTGACAACTTGAAATTCATCAGGATTTTATGAAAGGACACTGTAAAGTGATTGCTCAAATATGCAACAGGGCCAATTTGTGTTTCTTTAAATGTGCTGAAATGGTCTCAATCCTTTCCAAGTCTTTTTAAATTCAACCTTATAGCTTTCATAGCATCAACATTTCATTCCCATTGTTTTTTTTCTGCAGCAGTCAGGTGTAAGTATTCTCAGTTTCTTTGTATATATGAATGAATCAATAAAAGGGAATCTCTATGAAACTACAGTGGCAGTTGTCGTAAAAGGTTGATTTATAGTGACTTATCTTCTCAATCTTCTCAAATGTTTCTCTGAGGAGCAAAACATCAAACTGCAGCAAAGTCCTTCTTAACCTTCCTTCTTCCTATATTCTTTTTGAAGGGGGGGTTGTTAATAACTGAATGTGCTTAAAAGTGAAGATGTCAGTAAAGTCAATTAATGATGCTAGATTGCCCCCTTGAGTGTCATTAGAACCACTGATTAACAGCACTCTTTATGTGATGCCTGTAACATTATAGACAAAAGACAGTCTCACTTTGAACTTGCCTAGATATAAAGGAGTAGGGTTTGCTCCTGAAACAAACTGAAAGTTCTGCTTAGAGAAGGATTTTGGAGTATTGCTTCTGACTGCCTTAAAATTTGTAAAGTTAAAGATTAGAATTGATCACAATAATAAAGCTTAGTGATTTTGGCTGTAATTTTCTGCGGTCTGTGCGGGCGTGATTGGAGGCGGGTCAGGAGGGAAATTTGAAAAATCTTGCATCGGGTCAGGACCCCGCCGTCATCTCGCCCCCATGCGTCTTTCCCTCGGGCGCGTTTGCCAGCGCGGCAGCGACCCAAATGGCAGAGGCGGGCGAGCTAATTTAAATCATTATTAGGTACTTGTCAGACCCTTAAGAGTCTGTTTATCGCTACCTTTCAAATTTCGCTGGATGACCACAGGAATCACGCAGCTCGGGAATCACGTCTGTCAGCCTGAAGCAGAAGTTGAGTGGCCATTGATCCACCTCATTAATGCACAGCATGGAAAGTACAATAAAAATTCCCACCTCACAGCTGATCACTTTCCTCAGGCAGAAGCTGTTGCTGGCTGCATTCCCAGCACAGATTTAGCTTTCTAGAGGCTGCAAGTGTTTCCAGCAAAGTCGCCATCCAGTCTCACCTCATTGTTAGAACCTATCACACCATTGACAGATTGCTTCAGTCCTGCCATCTATTACATCAGCATGGGTGCCGTCTATACTGTCTCACCTTGGTCCTCAGAATCGGACCACGATGAGCCCCAACACCAGCAGCACCAGGCACGCCAGCAGCACCAACAACAACACCACCAACCTTCTCCTCAACCACCTGATGCTGCACAGGACACAGTTCATCAGTGCAGGGCTGCACGGCACCGGAGACGGTGCCCCAACACAGGGTATACAGGCAGAGGATGAGCTTCCTCAACATGACTGAGCAGCAGTGCCAAAGAAGGCTCAGGCAATCACGCCAGGTCATCGCAGACATTTGCACATTGCTGGAGCAAGACCTGCAGCCAATAGGAGCGGGTGGACATGCCTTACCAGTGTCTGTCAAAGTCACAAGCGCCCTCAACTACTTTGCCCCAGGCTCCTTCCTGGGATCTGCAGCAGACATTTGCGGCATCTCGCAGTCGACCGTCCACAGATGCATCGCACAGGTCACCGAGGCCCTGTTTGACAAGTCAGCCAATTATATCAACTTTGCCACTGATGAAGCCAGTGGCCGAGTTTTTGCGGGGGGTCAGCGATCAGTGGCGGGTCGGGTGGGAAAGTCTTTTTTTTCCCCCAGCAGGTCGGGACCCTGCTGTGAACCCGCTGCCACGCGTCTTTCCCCGATGTCAGGTCTGTCAGCGCTGAGCAGACCCAACACGCAGCGGCAGGGGACCCAATTCAGGTAATTATGACCTTGTTTAGAGATCATTAAGAATACATTTGAGCTCACCTTTTCATTTTATGTGCTCACCCACGGGGTCCTCGCTGCTCGGGGATCACGTCTGTTAAGCTGAGGCGGGAGATGAATGGCAATTGAATCAGCTGATTACTTGACAGCTTGAAATGTGCTATAAAAGCTCCTACCTCACAGCTGTTCACTTTCCAATCTCAGAAGCTGTTTCTTACTGCATTTGGAAGACAGATTGAGCTTTATACAGATTGCACATGTTTGGAGCAAACTCTCTATCCAGTGTCACCTCATTGGAACAACCTCTCTCACCATTGACAGATTGTTGTTGTCATCTCAACTTCACCTGCCATCTATTCCATCAGCATGGGTGCCCTTTATACTGTCTCTTCTTGGTCCTCAGAATCCCACCACGATCTGCCCCAACACCAGCAGCACCGGGCACACCAGCAGCACCAACAAGAACACCAACCTTCTCCGCAATCAACTGATGCTGCACAGGACACAGGGCATCAGCGCCCAAGCACATTGCTGCCCGGGAGGCCAGGGATGGCCTCACCATGGCCAGATGCACTTCACTTGACGCTGTACACCCTGGCTGCCACATGATGTGCCAGGTTGGCACCACCACACACCAACACCATAAGGCATCCCTACAATGCCCAAGCCATTCCTTTCACAATCATGACCATTGCGGGAGATACCATTATGTCTCACCATTCACTGCAGCTCACTAAGCCACTTCCAAAGGTGCACACAAATCTGTTCAAGAACGCAAAGTGTTGAAAATAAAGGGATGGATTTTGTCAATGGGGACGTGATGGAGGCGGGACTCCCACTTTTTGGGTTGTAGTCCCGCCTCCATCGACTTGTGGCCAACCCACTGTATTTTCCATTGATTAACCTTGTTAAGCCCGCCCAGCGGGCTTAGCAGGCCAATCAAGGGTCCCTTGGATACAGGTGACGTCAGCCATTGAAATTTCATCTGTCAAGAGCTTTTGACAGATGAAATTTCAGCATTTGACAGCTCTGTGAAGCTGTCAAACACTGACAATATGATTTCTAACGTGAGTCCCTGTACTTAGACTCAGTTAGAAATCAATCCAGCACAGAAAGCAGAGACTGCAGCTTTTGACAGCTCCGCGGCCATTCTGCTTTCTGTGCCGTGGATGTGAGGGACTCCCGGCACCTTAAGGAAGCTAGCCTGCAGGACAAAGTTAAAGGAAGTAAAAGTTCTTAAAACACTTTACACACACCAAACACACTTACCTCTGCACTCATGCACCCATCACTCACCTGCACACTGGACATCTCGACCCCTCCAAGCCCTCCAGACCGACGGTCCGCCTCGCTAAATCGGCGTGGTTCGGACCTGTCGGGAAGCCCACACTTCAGGGCTAAAAATAGGGATTAGGCAAAAAACTGCCTGTTAACTACCTGTTAACAGGCAGTTTATTGGCACTAATCCCCTTCCCGCCTCAGGGAGGCGGGTCCCAGCACAGGTCGGGCACCCGCCTCCTGTGAAACTGGCATGGAGGCGGGATGGGTTCGGGACCCCCGAATCTGCTATTTTCACACCACTCCCGCCTCCAAACTCACCTCCACGGGCCGGTGAAAATTGAGCCCAAAGATTTCAATGTTTGACACCACATTAACATAAACTTTACATGAACATTGGATAAAACGCCCAAGTGGATACCCTTGTGTGTTGTTTGTTGGTATGATTGCACTAGGATGAGGGTGAGTATGAGGGGTGGCTAGTGAGATGGGGATGTGATAATATAGATAGAGAGGGATGGGTATAGGTGAAAGATAAGTTGGTGTGAGTAAGGATGTGCAGGAGTAGGGTAGGTAAGGCAGAGTGATGGGGATATGATGAGAGGCACAGCAGGATGAGGTTGAATGTGGCTTTGTACTAAAGATTTGTGATCTACTGTGGTCATTGAAATATTTACAGCACTGCACCCAGGTCCTCCTGACCACATCTCTGCTTGTGCCCTCCTGTGTAATGTGCAACCAGGCTGTGTTGATCTCCTGGGGAGGTCTTTTCCGCCCATGGGAAGGGAAGAGGACCTCCCTGCGTGCTGTGACTCCCTCCATAAACATATGGAGAGAGTAATGGGAGAGTCTGGGTGTAGCCTTGCAACTCTGTGCAGTGATTGTCAGTGTTTGCAGCACCTCAATGCTGTAGAACATTGACAGCACAAATGTCAAAATAAAGTTGGCCATGGTCCCTTAAAGGAAACCGGCCGATGACGCATCATCAAATGGCGTCACCAGACCCGCTTCCTCTAATTGGCCGTGAAACGTGCTGGGCGGGTTTAACAAGCCCAATCAGGGGAAATTCATTTCGGACAGTGGGATGGCATCAGCAACGGGGTCGGGAGCTGCCACCGACGTCGCCCGCCATGGACCCGCCGAGGTGAGCAAAATCGCAGCCTTACTGAGCAGGAGCTCGGCTTTGCCGCTTTGACTAGTTTCCCACAGGTGCAGGGCGTCATCGACTGCACATGTGGCCATCAGGGCACCCCATTATCACCCAGAAGTCTTTGTCAGACGCAAGGGCTTCCACTCCCTCATTGTGCAACTCGTCTGCAACCACTAGAAGATCATCATGCATGTGTGTGCCAAATTCCCTGGCAGCTGTCATGACTCTTTCGTCCTGCGCCAGTCCACCCTTCCTCAGCTCTTTGCTCCTCCAAACAGACTTTCCAGCTGGCTGCTTGGAGACAAGGGCCATCTACTGAAGACGTGGCTCATGACACCCTTGAGGAAGCCAAGTACTAAGGCTCAGGAGAGATATAATGAAAGCCACATTTCCACCAGAGGTGTCATGGAGCAAACAATAGGCATGCTCAATATGCCTTTAGATGCCTTGACAGATCTGGAGGAGCCCTTCAGTATGCACCAGCCAGGGTCTCCTGAATCGTTGTGGTGTGCTGCGCCTTGCACAATATAGTGCAGCAGCGGGGATTAACGCTGCATGAGGAGCAAGGCACTGAGCGCACAGCCTCTTCAGAGGAGGAGGAGCAGGAGGAGGAGGAGGAGCATCAGATGGAAGACGAGGAGTTGCAGGAGCTGGAGGAACCTGCAGGCCAGATCCCACCAGCACCCAAGCACATTGCTGCCTGGGAGGCCTGGGATGGGCTCATAATGGCCAGATTTACTTAACTTTACGCAGTACACCCATATGACTGCCATATGCTGCGCCAGGTTGGCACCACCCCACAGCAACACCATAAAGCATCCCTACAATGACCAAGCCATTCCTTTCACACTGACCACCATTGCTGGAGGTAACGTTATGTCTCACCATTCACTCCAACTCACTAAGCCATTTCCAAAGGTGCACACAAATTTGTCCCTGACCAGAAAGTGGTGAAAATAAAGATTTTTATGTGTGACATTACAGTAACGGAAACTTTACAGAATCATTTAACAAAACACCCAAGTGGCTACCCTTGTGAATCTACTTGTGTTTCATCTTTCTCTTCCGCGTGCTTCTGCGAGGTGCTACCCCTGTGGCCTCAGCAGAGGTAGAGGCAGCCTGCTCACTTCCCTGCTGCGACTGCTTAGACGCTTTTGGCAGTCCTCCTCTGGGTTTTGGGGCCTCTGATGGTCTCGCCAAAGTCTGCTCCTCCTGCGACTGTGAAGGGGCAGTCTCGGCCATCGCGATCTGAGGAGGCATGGGGCAGAACTGTGAGCGCTTTAAGAGGAGCCCCCACTTCCATTTCCCCTCTCACCATCATCCCTCTCATGGGCCACACGCACTTCCCTGCTAGCGAGGAGCTGCAGAGCACCTTGCTGCACAGCAGTGGGGCCATGAGGACCCATGTCTACGTTGACATCTTTCCTAGAGAGGAGGTCTATGAGCCTCTGCCATCTATTCTCCATAGAGACCATGTGCTCCTGTGAGTGGCACATTAGCTGCTCCATGCAGGAGGCCACCTTATCCATGGAAGAGCTTACAGTCGCCATTGCCTGCGACACGGTGGTGCTCATGTTGGAGATGGACTCCTCCCTTATCTGCACATTTGCAGACATCGCGATCGCAAAACCTGTCAAAGTCTCTTGCACTTCTTCCTGCACCTCCAGGATCGCCCTCTTTCTGGATGGCCCCCGAGGCTCAGCGTCTGCATGCAGCTGAGCAGAGCTGGGAGCGTGCTGCGCCCTCCGGCGAGGAGTCTCCATTGCTGTCCCTGTCTCCATCATCTGCTCTTGCTCACTTGTATGTTGTGAGACACCAGGTGACAACATTACTCTAACTCGCGTGGGACCCACCGAGATGTGCGTATCTGCGGTGGTGCTGGGTGCGCTTATCTCTGGTGATGGTGCGCCCTCAGAGGCTGGAGGCTGCTCTGAGGAGTCATCTTCCTCTTGGACAGTCGGGGGCGGGGGGATGCTCTTGATGGACCCGTGGGACAGTAAAGAGATGATTTAGAAATATCATATCAAGAATGGGTAACGATACCATTATGCACATGATGAACATTCGCTGGCTGCTGACATCAGTTCCCATATGAGTGATTGATGTATGCCATTTAGCAGTATGATATGTAATTCTGTCACCAGGTTGCTGAGATGTCCCCCTCTCTCTGTCTCCCACCTCCAGCTGCTCGGCGACTCCAGAAACTTCCAAGGCAGCCTCCTCTGCTGATGTTAGGGTCACCAATGATGGCGTTCCTCCTCCGGTTCTCTCCCTCTCCCTCTTATTGTGGGCTCTCTTTTCATGCAAGGAGGGAAAGTAGAGAAGGTTGAGTGAGAGTGATGAAATGATTGTTAGGAATGGACGGGTTACATCTGTAAAGGGTGACTGTGATGGAGTGGGGTGGAAAAGTCAAGTGTGAACATTGCCACCTTGTGTGTTGTCAGTTGGTATGATTGCATTAGGATGAAGGTGAGTATGTGGGGTGGCTAGTCAGATGGGGATGTGATAATGTAAATAGAGAGAGAGGGATGGGTGGACGTGCAAAGTATGTTGGTGTGAGTAATGATGTACAGGAGTAGGGGTGGGAAGGCAGAGTGATGGGGATGTGATGAGAGGCACAGCAGGATGAAGTTGAGTGTGGCTTTGCACTCACCTTTCCTGATCTAATGAGATCATTGAAACATTTCCGGCACTGCCCCCACGTCCTCCTGACCACATCCATAGGGGGAAAAAATTGAGTCGCGCCCCCTTTGGGGTGCTAACTTCACCGGGGCACTACTTTTAGCGCCCCAAAACATTAGCACCCCCGCGGCCAAAATTCATTGGTAGCGCCCCAAGAGGGAGGCGGGTATCTACTGGAAATGCCCCGCCTCCCTCTTGGGGCTCTGCGAGGGAATATCGCGGCGCTACGTGCCACAGCGCCACGCTCTGCGGCACATCGCGCCGCGGTACTTCAGGCCTTCCTCCCCTTCTTAAAAGGGAGGGGCCTTGTGCCGTGCGACCCGAGGCTCAGCTGGGCCTCCAGGGATCGGAGTGCCGGCAAAAGAGCCGGGCTCACGGAGCGCAGCTAGCACTCCGCGGGGGTGGGGGGCTGAAGAGGAGGCTGGGGACGGCAACGGGGGCAGGCGGCCAGCAACAAAAATGGTCGCCCGGCACCTTGCCTTTAATTAGCGCCACCCCGGCCGCAGGTAGGCCCCCCTGACCCCGTCGGACGGGGCGCGAGCGGGGCGCTGCACACGCCGATGATGTCATCGGCAGCGCAGCAGCACCCCAGGGCACTAACGGTTACCGCCGCCACTAACCTCCCGCTGAATTTCGCGGGAGGTGTTGGCAGCGCTGCACCCGGGCGCTAGTTGCTTTGCGCCCCATTAGCACCCTGTTAGGGCGCTAACGGGAGGCGCAAAGCAACCAAATTTTTCCCCCCAACTCCGATACGGACCGGTACGTGCAGGCTTGTATCTGTTGTTTTTGGATTGGAAAATGCATGGATGCTCACCTTGTTCTCCTGTTTCTTCCAAAAGGTGAAAAATAATGTCATCAGCCCAACCTGTACAGAGTCAACTACAAAAAAAGACTTATTTACAGGTTGTGAGAGACAGCAAAATACTGGAACGGCACTATACTTAAAAATAATTTAGCATAAGATTAATATGACCTTTTTAAAAAGCGTTAGACAGACTGTTGAGCAACAGAACTTTTGAATGACATAGTTATGTTGGTTTCTTCAAGATGTAAAGTTGTAGGTGGCTCAACCACATTCCAGTCCACTAAAGAGACTGGAGCTGTGAAATTTCACGGGGGTCCCCCCAGTCTCTCTCCATGACTCTAGTGCTGGGTCTATGCCATTTCTCTGATGGTTCTGCTGGTGTTGTGGCAGGAGACATGGGGAACCCCCAAGGAATTTCAGGGCCTGGATCTCTCACAAGAATGAACCGTTAAGAAGCCAAAGCTGTGATAGATTTAAAGTAATAGGAGGATTAGAGGGGAGTTGATGAGAACTTTTTTCATGCAGAGGGTGGTGGGGGTCTGGAACTCACTGCCTGAAAGGTTGGTAGAGGCAGAAACCCTTATCCCATTTAAAAAGTACTTGGATATGCACTTGAGGTGCTGTAAACTGCAAGGTTACGGACCAAGAGCTGGAAAGTGGGATTAGGCTGGATAGCTTCTTATCGACCAGCACAGACGCGATGGGCCGAATGGCCACGTTCTGTGCCGTAAATTTCTATCAATTTCTGTGATTCTGTGATTGATGGCACAGAATCTCTTTAATGTGATAACCATTTCTGTGACATAAACAAACAGACTGAGAATTTAACAGACTTTACACCTTGTGAGGTGAGGTGTTAATGTTTTGATATTGCCATTCCTCCACGCATTCCCCTTATAAGTTCAGCTATTTAGAGAGATTACAAAAGTCTATTTCTTCCATGTCAATTGACATATATTCACAATTTAAATAGGTGTTTCAGCCACCAAGCAAGTCTTTGACTTAACAGTATAAACGAAAAGCAAAATACTGCAGATGCTTGAAATCTGAAAACTTCCTAAGGAATGATCTTAAACCTGAAACATTGACTAACTAACTTCTGTTTCTAGACGGGTAGTGCCTGACCTGATGAGTATTTCCAGATTTTTCAGATTTCTAGCAACTGCTTTTGTTAAATTTTTGACTTAATTTGTTTCTGAACAAAGGCATTGAAATAGAGAAATGTGGAATGTTCTCTCTGGTATAGGGAACTTTAAATGCAAAGTTGCAGGTCCCACTCTCTGGGATTCCACCGCTAAACCCCTCCAGTTCCCTCTCCTCCTTTAAGACCCCCCTCAAAGCCCACCGCTTTGGCTAAACCTTTGGTCAGTCCTTGCACTAGAATCATAGAATGATACAGCACAGAAGGAGGCCATTCGGCCCATCGTGCCTATGCCAGCTCTTTGGTAGAGCTATCCAATTAGTACCACTCCCCTGCTCTTTCCTCATAGCCCTGTAATTTTTTCCCTTTGAGTATTTATCCAATTCTCTTTTGCAAGATAATATTGAATCTGCTTCCACCACCTTTTCAGGCAGTGCATTCCAGATCACAACAACTTGCTGTGTAAAAAAATGTTTCCTCAAGTCGCCCCTGGTTATTTTGCCAATCACCTCAAGCCTGTGTCCTCTGGTTACCGACCCTTCTCACACGGGAAACAGTTTCTCTTTATTTAATCTATCACAAGCCTTCATGATTTTGAACACCTCTATCAAATCTCTCCTTCTTTGGCTCATTGTTCACCTGCTTTACGAAATACAGTTTTTTCTTTCCGTACAACTCCAAAGAGCTTTGGATCATATCTCTGTAGATAAGCATGTCTGGGCAGGTAGTCCCCTGCCACATGGACACAGGTCAAAGAATCAGGTCCAGCCTGGGGTGTGTTTGATTGACAGTCTGAGACCTTTGAGAAGGAGACAAGGCCATCAATCAGTTGTAGACCTCTTTTGAGGCCAGCTCGATGACCAGGGGTCACCGATCATGAGTTTATATTGGGCTTCATGTTTATGTTATGTGACAACCAGCAGAAGTCAGGGTCATTTTGAGGCTCTGTTATGTTGTCCATTAGTTGTATATTGAGGAGAGTAGAGAAATTAAGAAAAAGGAAGACTTTTATATTTTTATAGTGCCTTTCAGGACCTCAGGACACCCCAAAGCGCTTTACAGCCAATGAAGTACTTTTGATTTGTAGTCACTATTGTAATGTTGGAAATGCGGCAGCCAATTTGTACACAGCAAGGTCCCACAAACAGCAATGTGATAATGACCAGATAATCTGTTTTAGTGATGTTAGTTAAGGGATATATATTGGCTAGGACACCAAGAAGAGGTCTCCTGCTTTTCTTTAAACAACAACAACTTGCATTTATATAGCGCCTTTAATGTAGTAAAACGTCCCAAGGTGCTCCACAGGAGCGTTATCAAACAAAATTTGGCATCGAGCCACAGAAGGAGATATTAGGGCAGATGACCAAAAGCTTGATCAAAATGGTAGGTTTTAAGGAGCCTCGTAAAGGAGGAAAAAGAGGTAGAGAGGTGGAGAGATTCAGGGAGGGAATTCCAGAGTTTAGGGCCTCGGCAGCTGAAAGCACAGCTGTCAATGGTGGCACGACTAAAATAGGTGATGCGCAAGAGGCCAGAATTGGATAGTACCATGGGACCTTTTATATTCACCTGAGAAGGCAAACAGGGCCTCGGTTTAACATCTCATCCAAAAGACAGTGTAGCACTCCCTCAGTACTGCACTGGAGTGTCAGCCTAGATTTGTATGATTCACCCTTTTATACAGCATTCATCATGTAAATAAAAACACCCATTGATTCAGAACTTGAGGCTTTGCCTGATAGAATGGACATTCAATCCACCTTTTGAAGAGAGGAGAATGATGTGGCAGCAAAGTAAGAGCTCTCTGTTATGATCCTTGGGTCTTGCTATCATTTACCTGGATATTGGACAGGCTGAGGCATGCTCCAGATTGTAGGGATCACTTGGTCCACTATGGGAGAGGCCAGTGACATGGAATGCCGCCTCCCCCACCCCCCACACAAAAGAAAATTTGCATAAAAACCCAAAGCATAACGGGGACTTTTGAAAATGATTCTAAAAGGACATTTCTTATTGTATTATACCCTTGCACTGTATCTAAACTGTACGATACATAAGCTAGGGTTGTTGAAGATTGGGAAAATGTTGCACTTCACACCCTTCACTTTGATGATCAATCCCATCAGAAAATCAAAGGAAGCAAAGGAAAGCTGGAGAGATAGAAAAAAAAAGAAAAGAGTGATGTTTCCTGTCTCCTTTAATAATAGATACAGTTTCTGTTGCAGTTAGAGAACAATAATCCATCACTCTGAGGAATGGAACAGCAAATCATCCTGAAGCCCCAGTACACATTGTTTAGTGAGCTATCAGGGCTGAGGTGACATAGGGGGAGTACTTCTGAAAATAACCTGCAATTAGGTTGCAGCATCATTGTCTGGTCCTTTGAATATCCCATCAGCAGCATGTGAGCCTGCCTCACATACATTAAGAATGAAGGAGAACTCATCTGTCAGCACCACAGCTCATGTAACAACAACAACAGTTGTTCAAAAGCGAAATACCGTGGATGCTGCAAATTTGAAATGAAAACAGAAAATGCTGGAAATACTCAGCAGGTCAGGCAGCGTCTGTGGAGAGGGAAACAGAGGGGGCGATTTTCTGACATCTGAGGAGGCGGGTTTGGAGGCGGGAAAGGCGGGAAAATCAGAAACAATGAGGGCGGGTTCGGAACCCGTCTCCGCGGGATTTTGCCGGTGCCGGTTTTGGAGGGCGGGAAACGGTCCCGCCTCCAGCTGGCCATAACGCTAGTTAAGATGATTAAATGCTCATTAAGGGCCTCTCTAAGCCTATTTTGAGAGGCCCTCGTGATTTTTCGAGCATTTCAGCGCGTTCCACGACCCTCCAAAACCACGCCAGCTAAACCTGGCGGGTTGACTCGTGGGTGGTCTCCTCACAGCTGCAGGTCCAACAATAAATCGTTTATTTCATCAGGGATTACTTGCAGGTGCCAGACCTTTGCTTTAAAAGGGCTCTGAGCACTTTTAGAAGGCCTTCCGAAGTCGGAGGTGCTGCAGCTTGAATCTATCAACTGTGGGACCTCCTTGGAAGACCCTCTCCCCGCTTGCAATGAGCGCTTCCCCAACGGAGGCATCTGCAAGCAGCATGGGAACCATTCGTTTTCTTTCTGCATGGACCTCAGATGAGGATGAGGAGCATCCACGGCAGCAGCAGAACCAGGCAGCTCAGCAGCAACAGCAGCAGGAGTGCCAACCTCCTGCTCAGGCAGCTCAGCAGCAACAGCAGCAGGATCCCCAACCTCCTGCTCAGCCACCTGATGCTGCACAGGGCAGAAGGTGCCAGCGCATCGAGGCACCTCGCCGCAGGAGATACCCCCCACAGAGGGTTTACAGACAGAGGATGAGCTACCTCAACATGAGTGAGCAGCAGTGCCAAAGGAGGCTGAGACTTTCGCGAGAGGTTGTCCGAGAGATCTGCGGCCCGCTGCAGCAAGACCTGGTGCCCAAGGAACGGGTGGACACCCCTTACCAGTGGCTGTCAAAGTCACCACCGCACTCAACTTCTTTGCCTCAGGCTCCTTCCAGGGATCATCAGCAGACATCAGCGGCATCTCCCAGTTGGCCGCCCACAGTTGCATCACGCAGGTTAGCGATGCCCTTTGTGCTAAGGCCCACAATTACATCCAGTTCTCAAGGGATCAAGGAAGTATAACCGCCCATTCGGTTGGCTTTGCAAATATGGCAGGCATGCCAATGGTGCAGGGCGTCATAGACTGCACACATGTGGCCCATAGGGCACCCCATCACAACCCAGCTATCTTTGTCAACCGAAAGGGCTTCCACTCCCTCAACGTACAGCTGGTGTGTAACCACAAGAAGGAGTTCTTGCATGTTTGCGCCAAGTTCTGTGGTAGTTGCCATGACTCTTTCATCCTGCGGAACTCTAGTGTTCCTCCGCTTTACAATCCACCAAACCAACTTAACGGATGGCTCCTTGGTGACAAAGGTACCTGAAGAAGTGGCTAATGATGCCGATCAGGAGGCCAGCTAACGAGGCTGAAGAGCGCTACAATGCCAGCCACACTTCGACCAGGTCCATCATAGAACAGACCATTAGGTTGTTGAAGGTGCGCTTCCGTTGCCTTGACCGATCAGGAGCCCTGCAGTATACACCATACAGGGTCTCCAGAATGGTCGTGGTCTGCTGTGCACTGCACAACATCGCACAGCGTCGTGGCTTGCAGCTTCCTGATGAGCAAGTGGCTCAGTTCAAGCCCTCCTCAGATGAGGATGAGGAGGAGGAGGAGGCTGAGGATCTGGAGGAGGAGGAGCAGCAGGAGGAGGAGGAGGAGCAGGAGGAGGTCAGAGCGCTGGTGTATCGACCAGCGGCAGTGGCAGCACGCGAGCACATGGCTGTCCGGGATGCAAGGGATGAACTTATCATGGCCAGATTTGCATAGGTTGCCCAAGTTGGCACATGTCCTTGGCTCCATCCTAAGACATCATTGACAATGGACATGACTCTCAGGCCTCCTTTCACTCAGGCCACCAACCTGACAACGCAAGTGTGGCGGAGCCTGCAATGTGGAGCTGCCTAAGGCAAAAGAACAGATGCCATTACGCCAACATTTTGGCATCAAATCATTTTAATGCTTTCCAACAGGGATGGCATTTCATCAATACACATAAACATTCTTCCAATCTGCACACAGATCTGGAGCTAATATCCCTTGCCAGCTGTACCCACACAGCCTTGGTTTCTTTAGGAGGCTTCTTCCTCCCAGATGATTGGAAGAGCACCTCCCTGCTAGCTCTCACCCCCTCAAACAACATTTGCAGCACCTCATCCGACAGCCTCGGGGAGGACTTGCCTTGGAATTGGACATAGTGGGTTCGATTTTGCCAGGCCCGAGGAGGGGGGATTGGAGGCGTGTGAGGCGTTAAAATCACAAAAAATGGCAGGGCGGCTCCGATCCCGCCTCCAGCCCACCTCCGAGCAATTTTCCCAGAATCGAGGTTTCAGACCCCGTTTCCATCCCGTTTCTAAGAGGCAGAATAGGCCCTTAAGGCCCTTAACAACCAGTTAATTGCCTCTATAATCCCATTTTGAGAGGGCTTTCTGATTTTAACACATTTCCCCCATCTTGCACATCTCCTCCGGAACACGCCAGTTAATCCTGGTGGCCTCACAAGTGGATTGCTTACTAACAGCTGCAGCTCCACCATTAAAAAGGAGTTTTCACCAATGATCATTTGCAGGTGGCAGAACTTTTTTGTCTCAGGTCTGGGGGAACTTTTAGCAGGCATACTCATTGTTGTGGAAGTTTGGAGCCTGACACCCATCTCCAGTGTGACCTCCTGGGAAACCCTTCTCCCCACCTTGACTGAGCGCTTCCTCAACTGAGGCATATACCAGAAGCATGGGAACCATTTATTTCCTTTCCTCCTGGACATCAGATTCGAACGAAGACCAGCCGCGGCAGCAGCAGAACCCCGAACAACAGCAGCATCAACAGCAGCAGCAACAACAGGAGCGCCAAGCTGCTGCTCACCCACCTGAAGCTGCACAGGCCAGAAGGCGCCAGCGTGCGACCACATTGCTGCCCGGGATGCAAGGGACGCACTCATGTTGGACAGATTTGCTTAGCCTGCACAATCAAACACTTTTGCCTCGCACATTCTTACCAGAGCATCGACAATGGCCAAGAACCTGCGGATTCCTATCACTCTGACCACCATACTGACAATTGCAAGTTGCCCTAAGCCCTCAAAATGGAAGTCCCATTTGCGAGATGACACAGGCCACAACTTCAACAGTTTGCCATCAAATCTGTTTATCATCACATTACAAGGATGGCTTGTCAAAAAACAATACAACAGAACACCCAAGTGACTACCCTTGTGACTACTTGTGCTTTATCTTCCTCTTATGCGTGCTCCTACATGGTGCTTCCCCTGTGGCTTCAGCAGATGTGGAGACCCCTTGCTCACTTTCTTGCTGCCCCTGTCTCGACACCTTTGGCAGGCGTCCTCTGGGGTTGCGAGCCTGTGAGGGCTCGGCAACAGTCTGCTGCTCCTGCGGCTGTGCAGGGGCTGAGACGCCCATCTCAGTTGGGTGAGGACTCTGGTGGGGCTCTGACCGAGGGCTCTGCAGTGGCATGGTCATGTGAGCGCTTTGAGAGGAGCCCCCATTTCCTTGTTGTCTGCCACCAACATCCCTCTCATGGGTCAGAGCTAGCAAGTGGCTTGACAGCACCATGCTACACTTCAGGGGGGCCATGAAGACCCGTTTCTGCACTGGAAGTCCTACTCCAGAGGACTTCCATGAAGGTCTGGTTTCTATGCTCAATAGCTGACCATCGCTCCTCAAGAGATGCCAGTCTATTCTGAACAATTACCATGTTTTCAACACTCTGGCGACTTAGCTCCTCCATGGCCGTAGCCATCCTCTCCTTTACCGTAGCCATCCTTTCCACGGAGGTTGCCATCCTTTCCGTGGTGATGCGTTCATGCGCCAATGCCTCCACAAAGGCTCTGCTCATGTTCGCGATGGACTCCTCCATTCACTCCACACTCGCAGCGACCCTGGAGACAAAAGCTACCAGAGACTCCTGCACCTGTTCCTGGTGTTCCAGCACCGCTCTCCTTCTGGATGGACCCGGAGGCACAGGGTCGACATGCAGCTGAGCCGAGCTGGGAGAGTCCTGCGCCCTCCGACGAGGACTCTCCACTGCTGTCCCTGTCTCCACCATCTGCTGATGCTCACTTGTGAGCTGTGATACACCAGGTGACAACACTACTCTATCTCGCGAAGGTCCCACCGAGGTGTGAGTGTCTGCGCTGGTGCTGGGTGCGCTGAATTCTGCTGACGCTGCGCCCTCAGAGGTTGCAGCTTCCTCTGAGGAGTCTTGAGGCTCAGGCTGTTCCTCCTGGACAGTGGGGACAGGGGCTGTCGATGGTCCTGTGGGGGAGTAAAGGAAAGAGTTAGAGATGTGAGGTAAAGGTTGCATGCACATTGAATTGTGCAGATGCGCATAAGTCAATCTGTTAGAGCATCAGAATCATTATCAGTCACTCATGCAATGTCAATTAGAGAGATGCCAAACTATTCTGTCACCAGCTTGCTCTGATGTGCCCGTCTGTCCGTCCCCCACTTGCGAATCTTCCTCAACACCAGCGATTTCCAGGGCCGCATCTTCCGAGGTGGTGAGCTGGGCTACTGAGAGTGGCCCTCCTCCTGTCTTCGCTCTTTCCCTCTTATTGTGGGCTCTCTTTTCCTGCAATGAGGGGCACAAGTGGAGTTTGAGTGAGAATGAAGGAGTGAGTGTAATCAATCCATAGCATAGATGCTTAGAAGGAGACAAAGGGCCCTCCCTGTGTGATGTAATTTGTTGTCATTGCATCACAGTGATAGGGAGTGTGAGGGCAGCATGGTCGAATAGTTAAGTGAATCTGACCATAGAGAGAGAGGGAATGGGTAAGGGTGCAGGGATGTAAGTGTCAAGTGGGATGTGGAGGAAGAGGTTGGCAAAGCAGAGTGCTGGTGAGGAGAGGCGATAGGGATCAGATTGAGGGTGATGGGAAAGTCAAACTCACTTTTCCTGTGCGGAGAAGGTCATGAAACCTCTTCCTGCACTGCAGCCAGGTTCTGCGGCACATAGAGATTGAGTTGACCTCCTGGGCCACTTGCATCCACACAGCTTTAGTCTGCTGGGGAGGCTTTTTCCTCCCTGAGGAAGGGAAGAGCACCTCCTTATTTGATCTTGCTCCCTCCACCAGAGCTTGGAGGGAGGCCTCATTGAACCTTGGCGCGCACTTTGGCCTACTGCTGGACATAGTCGCTGAATGAAGCGATCACAACAATGGGCATAAAGTTTAAAGTCTCCAGAAGAAGCAAGGCTGCTTGCAGGCCTTAAATCCAGCAGCATTGATGACGTCATCGGAGGCGACTTTCTGTATAAAAAGAATCATTGGGCCAGGGGTTTCCACACGCTGGAAATCAAGTGCCCAATTAGGGCAAAATCGCACTTTTTTCCCACCTCACATCGGAGTTGGGGTCCTGACACGAAAATCACGTGACACGCCCCCAGCCCGCCCCCAATGGCAAAATCCAGCCCAGTGGTTTCTCAGAATATATTGCAGGTGGTGCAGCATAGGCAGAAATCCGGTGGAATGAGCCAAGGCAGCAAGAAGCCCTAAAATGAGACTGGAAAAGTGATGTCAGCAGAGGTGAGTTTCAGTCCCAAAACACTAATTGACCAAGGGCATCCCACACCTCTAAAATCAAGTGGCCAATCAGAGGAAAATTGCAAATTTTTGAAAACTATCAGTGGAGGGCGGGTTTCAAGCCCACCCAAACCGAAACCTGCCTCCATCTCGTCTCCAGTGAGAAAATCGCCTCCAGAGTTAACGGCCAAAATTTTCCGGGGTGGTAGCCGGCGTGATCGGTGGCAGGTCGGGTGGGAAAGTTGTTATTTTTGACAGCGGGTCGGGAACCCGCTGTCAGCTCGCTCCCACACGCCTTTCCCCCAGGCGCGTCTGTCATCGCGGAGCCGACCCGACCGGCAGTGGCGGGCGACCCAATTGAGATCATTATGAAGTAGTTTACAGGCACTTAAGAACCTTTTTTCACCTACTTCTTACATTTCCCTGCATGGCCACGGGATTCACGCCGCTCGGGAACCACATCTGTCAACCTGAGGTGGGAGTTGAGTAGCCATTGCTCCAGCTGATTGCTTGACAGCATCAAATGTACAGTAAAAGCTCCCACCCGACAGATGATCACTTTCCTCAGGCAGAAGCTGTTGCTCAGTCCATTTCCAGCACAGATTCTGCAGGCTGCAAGTGTTTCCGCAAAGTCTCCATCCAGTCTCACCTCATTGGAAGAACTCTCTCACCATCGACAGAATGCTTCTGTCATCTGTACTTCACCTGCCATCTATTCCATCAACATGAGTGCCGTTTATACTCTCTCACCTTGGTCTTCAGAATCGGACCACGATCAGCCCCAACACCAGCAGCACCAGGCACACCACCAGCACCAACAACACCCACCTTCTCCGCAATCACCTGATGCTGCACAGGACAGAGGGCATCAGCACCTGGGCACATTGCTGCCCGGGAGGCCAGGGGTGACCTCATCATGGTCAGATTTACTTAACTTTACGCTGTACACCCATGGCTGCCACATGATGTGCCAGGTTGGCACCACCCCACACCAACACCATCAAGCATCCCTACAATGTCCAAGCCATTCCTTTCACACTCATCACCATTGCGGGAGGTACCGTTGTGTCTCACCATTCACTGCAACTCACTAAGCCACTTCCAAAGGTGCACACAAATCTGTCCAAGACCAGAATGTGTTGAAAATAAAGATTTTTTATGTTTGACAGCACATTAACAGAAACTTTACCTAAACATTGGATAAAACACCTAAGTGGCTACCCTTGTGTGTTGTTAGTTGGTATGATTGCACTAGGATGAGGGTGAGTGTGAGGGGTGGCTAGTGAGATGGGGATGTGATAATGTAGATAGAGAGCGAGGGATGGGTGAAGGTGCAAGGTATGTTAGTGTGAGTAAGGATGTGCAGGAGTAAGGTAGGGAAGGCAGAGTGATGGGGATGTGATGAGAGGCACAGCAGGATGCAGTTGAGTGTGGCTTTGTACCAACGTTTCCTGATCTAATGAGATCATTGAAACGTTTGCAGCACTGCACCCAGGTCCTCCTGACCACATCCCTGCTTGTGACCTCCTCTGCAATCTGCAACCAGGCTGTCTTGGTCTCCTGGGGAGGTCTCTTCCGCCCATCGGAAGGGAAGAGGACCTCCCTGCGTGCTCTGACTCCCTGCACAAGCATATGGAAGGAGTCATCGGAGAACTTGGGTGCAGCCCTCTGCCTCTGTGCAGTCATTGTCAGTGTTTGCAGCACTCCAATGCTGTAGTGCACCGACAGCACTATGTTACATTAAAATTCAAATGTAATGTGGCCATGGTCCCTTTAAAGATCCCAGCTGAAAACGCATCATGAATGACATCATCAGACCCGCTCCATCTCATTGGGCCGGTTAACGCGCTGGGCGGGCTTAATAGGCCCCATTAAGGTAAGTTCATTTTCAACAACGGGATGGAGCCAGCAGCGGGGTCGGGACACTGCCCGCACCGGACCCGCCCAGGTAGGCAAAGTTCTGGCCAATGTTTCAGGTCGATGACCTTTCGTCAGAACTGGAAAATGTTAAGAGATATAACAGGTTTTAAGCAAGTGTAGGGGCAGGGAAAGGGGGGAGGGGAGGAAAGAACAAAAGGGAAGGTCTGTGATAGGATGAAAGGCAGGAGAGATTTAAAGAAAAAAGGAACGCCAACTGTTGGTGATTATTCATGTCACACAAAATGGACGTTGGAGAATCGACATTGACTCAATTGACTTCAACGGAAATGAAAATCGGGTGGAGTTTAAATGGGCTGCCGATTCACTATCATCTGTTTTGCGCGACACCCCCCCCCCCCCGAAACGAATTTCACCCCCATGCTGACTAGGCTGTCAGTGCCTGCTGTGAATCAACGCCTTCAGAAGAGAAGGGAGGAAAATGGTTGGGGGAGGGCAGTAATTATCGATAGCTGATATTGGGAAACAGGCGATTGTTCTGCTGGACTGGACATTATATTCGAGCAAATACTAGCACCATATAACAATGAAAAGCCATTTGTTGTTGACTTGTGAACGAGCATAGCAAAGTGGTATTCTGATTCAGTAGCAGGAGGCAGCTAATTAAGTTTGGAGTGCAGTAAAATAGTCAGATTTCAAGATAACGCTGGTAGTTCAGTTGTAACTGGTGAACTCTGCTCCAGATTAAATCATGGTAACCCAATTGAGGGATGACAGCTGTAAGACCTGCTGGTTTGATAGACTGAGAGTTTGAACAGTTTTCCAGGCAAGTTCACCACAGCTGAAACCACGTATACCAAAACTTGTTTTTAACAAAATGTCACTTAAAGCAAAATTATGTCCGTGTATAAGAATTTTCTATTCTGTTTTGCACCGGCTAAAACTTGCTTAAAACAAAATTGGCTTAGCCGCATTTTTGATTAAGTCAAAGTTTTGCTTGTTCCATATAAATAGGACTTGTGAGCTGGCATCGAGGGCCAAGATGGAGTGTAGGACTTTGCCAATAAAGGGCAAGCTGTGAGAGTTGAATAGAAAAAAATGCAAGGTCGCAGAACATCCACTCTCTCAGCTCCTCATGAAGAAAGAATACATCTGAGCATGTCTTGAAAGAAGATGGCTGCTATAGTGGATCGGTGTTTAGCACAGCCACTCCCTTTAAATTTACTGCAAATAAGTGAATCCTGAGGTCATTTAGAGATGAATTGCTGTTAGTGAGTGTAGGGGGTGATTTTATGAATGGAGGCGTGTTGGAGGCGGGACTGCTGCTTGTCGGGTTTCAGTCCCGCCTCCATCGGGTTGTAGCCAACCCACGCTATTTTGCCTTGATTGACCTTGTTAAGCCCGCCTAGCGGGCTTAGCAGGCCAATTAAGGGAAAGCCGGTTGCAGAGCACGTCAACGTATGACGTGTCATCTGTCAAAAACTTTTGACAGATGAATTGTCATCGTTTGACAGCTCTGTGAAGCTGTCAAACAGTGACAATCTCTGCAGTTTGATGAGGTCTTGCATACAAGACCTCATCAACCTTCTTTCTTTCACAGAAATGAGATGTTTGTTGCATATGAGAATGCAACGGATATCTCTCATCTGCAACACGGAGGTGCGAGACTCTCCGTATAGAAACCGACTGAAGCCTGCAGGAAGAAACAAAGGTAAGTACACTTTTAAAAACACTTAGGACTTACCTCAGATACTCACCTTTACACTCTTGCACCCATCACTTACCTTCACACCACACTTTTGCACCCCCCGACCCCCGCAGACCCCCTACTCGCCTCGCTGAGCTGGTGGGTTTTGGAGCCGTCAGGAAGCCTGCACTTGTGAGGGCAAAAACGGGATAATCCTATTTTCTGCCTGTTAACAGGCAGTTAATAGGCTTTAATAAAAACAGAAAATGCTGGAGATACTCAGCAGGTCAGGCAGCATCTGTGAAGAGAGAAACAGAGTTAACGTTTCAGGTCAATGACCTTTCGTCAGAACTGGAAAAAAGCAGGCAATGGAACAGATTTTTAAGCAAGTGTGGGAGCTGGGAAAGGGGGGAGGGGATGAAAGAACAAAAGGGAAGGTCTGTGATAGGATAGAATGCAGGAGAGGTTAAGAGACATTAAGAGACATTGGGGGAAAAATTCAGTCGCGCCCCGTTTGGGGCGCAAATATCGTCCGGGCGCAAAAATTAGCGCCTGGCGCTAATTATCGCCACTGACTGGAAAATTCACTTTTAATGCCCCTGGAGGTGATTGGAGCGCTAAATCAGGCGCTGCACACCTGTCTTAAGGCGCAAAGGGCGAGGAGTGAGGCGCTAACTCAGAGCGCTGGCGAAGCTCATGTAATGTCAGTCAGCAATGGAACACACACACAATGGCACGGGCCAGTTCTTAAAGGGGATGGTTAATCTTGCTTTCCATCCACATCCTACTCATTGCAGCCTTGAATCTCGGCCTGGAGAGACTTGCACATCAAATGTGCTGGAAAGAACAATGGAGAGTACCAGGCAAAGAGCTCAGAGTGCAGCCCCCACAGTCTCTGCTAAATCAATACAAGGAATGGAAAATCAAAATGAACCTGCAAAGTGCTGCTCAGTACCCAAAACTCCTTCACACAACGTTGAATCTCTCCAGAAGTCTCTCCCCCTCTCTCTCAGAATGCGTAGTTCAAAAATGGCACCAACAATAAAAGGCAGGAAGCGGTCACCTTTAAATAGCGCTCCCCCTTTCCCTTCATGACTGCAGAACGCTCCCCTCAACCTGTCGTTGCTAGCATCAGGCGGTAAGGCAGGGGGCGCCACTCAATATCCGCTCCGGGGCGATACTGGGGCGTTGCACACTCGAGTGACGTCATGATCTGCCGGCGCAGGAGATCGTGGCGGTAGTGTTTAGCGCCGCCGCAAAATGTCTAGTTAATTTCTCGAGCGGCGCAAACTTCGCCGCGCCCGGGCGCTAGCTGCTTTGCGCCCCATTAGCGCCCTCTTAAGGCGCTAACGGGAGGCGCAACCAACTGAATTTTTCCCCCATTAAGAGATATTCAAGGCAAAAGGAGATGGTAATGGGCTAGGTTAAGAAACAAAAGATGGCTCTAGATGAAGTGTAAATTGCGCTGGCAGAATGAAAGACAGCTGCCATGTGGGAGAAGAAAAAAAAAAGTGTGGAAAAAAATATATATGAGAGGGGCCGAGGTTATGATCTGAAATTGTTGAACTCTATGTTGAGTCCAGAAGGCTGTAAAGTGCCTAATCGAAAGATGAGGTGCTGTTCCTCGAGCTTACGTTGAGCTTCAGTGGAACAATGTAAGAGGCCAAGGACGGTGAGGTCTGAGGGGGAGTGGAGCGGAGAATTAAAGTGACAGGCGACCGGAAGCTCGGGGTCCCCCTTACGGACTGAACGGAGGTGTTCCGCAAAGCGGTCACACAATCTGCGTTTGGTCTCCCCAATGTTAATAGGCTTTAATTCTTTCCCGCCTCCAAGGAGACGGGACCCGGCGCGGGACGGCAACCCGCCTCCTGGGAAGATGGCATGGAGGTGGGTTGGGGGCGGGTTTACCACCTGCCCCCAAATTCTGCCATTTTCCCGGCAGTCCCAATTCCATACCCGCCTCCTCGGGGCTGAGGAAATCGCCCCCGTAGTTTGTAGATTTCTGGCTCCAAGTCAGAGAAAATCAGGCTAAAATGATTGCCTTTCAATTTTTATATTTTGGCACTTTCAAGTGACATCTGAAGTATGACAGACACATGCTAAATGCAATACTTTTGCATAATTATACTTTATAGGATAAATAAATCCTGAGTATTAAGTCAGTATATAAACGTATTTACACCTTTGGACCTTAGAACATTGCGGTTATTGTAGGCATGTAAAGAAAAACAGTGAATGCCAGAAATCTGAAACAACACCTCTTCCACTGTGTCAATTCCTCTTTACAGCCAAACAACTAAATAATGCCAGATGTCTGTTCCTATTATTGCTACAGTTGAGCTTTTTCTTAACACCTTTCTCATGTTCATGGCTCGACTGAGGTTCCATAAGCAGACTGAATCTGGAACTGCATCCCTATTCTCTGTCGTAAATGGATTAGCGTAGCCCAGGTTTAACAATTAATCCTGAACTGCAGTAAACTGCATACTGCAGAATAGATGGGTTACCCATCATTACATAATTGCATAGTATTTATAGCACAGAAACAGGCCATTCGGCCCAACAGGTCCATGCCGGTATTTATGCCCCACACGATCCTCCTCCCACACTTCTTCAACCAACCCCATCAACATATCCTTCTATTCCTTTCTTCCTCATATGCTTATCTAGCTTCCCCTTAAAGACAACTATGCTCGTTGCCTCAACTACTCCTTGTGGTACTGTGTTCCACATTCTAACCAGACTCTGGGTAAAGAAGTTTCTCCTGAAGTCATTATTGAATTTATTAGTGACTATCTTATATTTATGTCCCCTAGTTCTGGTCTCCCCCCAAGTGGAAACATCGGCCCAGAAATTAGGCTCCCTGGCTTCCCGCGGGTGCAAGGATCGCGCGCGCACCTACCTACCGCGCCTGCCGTCGACCTCTGGGCCCACGGGGACTTCAGCTCCTGGGCCTCCTGCAGCTGCCGGCGCGCAGTGCTTGTGTATCCCAGGGGCGTAGTAAGTGCGATGCTTTTTTAATGGCCTTATTAACCTGCATCACTACTCTTTGCTTCCAATTTCCACCCTTCCCTCACCTTCACATGGTCCATCTCCAATTCTTCCCTTCCCTTCCTCGACTTCTCCGTCTCCATCTCTGGGGATAGGTTATTGACAAACATTCACTACAAGCCCACTGACTCCCACAGCTACCTGGACTACACTTCCTCCCACCCTGCCTCCTATAAGGACTCTATTCCATTCTCCCAGTTTCTCCGTCTCTGCCGCGTCTGCTCTGACGATGCCACCTTCCATACCTGTGCTTCCGACATGTCTTCCTTTTTCCTCAACCGAGGATTCCCCTCTACTGTGGTTGACACGGCCCTCAACCCTGTCCGTTCTATCTCCCACACTTCTGCCCTCACCCCTGCCCCTCCCTCCCGGAACCACAATAGAGTTCCCCTTGTCCTCACCTTTCACCCCACCAGCCTCCATATTCAACGGATCATCCTCCGCCATTTCCGCCACCTCCAGCGTGATCCCACCACCAAACGCATCTTCCCCTCACCTCCCCTTTCAGCATTCCGTAGGGACTGCTCCCTCCACGACACCCTAGTCCACTCCTTTACCACCCCAGCACCCATTTCCCTTCGCCCGGCACCTTCCCGTGCCAGCACAGAAGATGCAACACATGCCCTTATACCTCCCCCCTTCCCACTGTCCAGGGCCCCAAACACCCCTTCCAGGTGAAACAGCGATTTACTTGTACTTCTTGCAATTTAGTATACTGTATTCGCTGCTCACGATGTGGTCTCCTCTACATTGGGGAGACCAAATGCAGATTGGGTGACCGCTTTGCGGAACACCTCCGTTCAGTCCGTAAGGGGGACCCCGAGCTCCTGGTGGCCTGTCACTTTAATTCACCGCTCCATTCCCACTCAGACCTCACCGTCCTCGGCCTCTTTCATTGTTCCAAGCTCGAGGAACAGCACCTCATCTTTCGATTAGGCACTCTACAGCCCTCTGGACTCAACATAGAGTTCAACAATTTCAGATCATAACCTCAGCCCCTATCACATATATATATATATATATATATTTTTTTTTTATCCACACTTTTTGTTTGGCCCCCTTTTTTTCTTCCCTCCCACATGGCAGCTGTCCTTCATTCTGCCAGCGCAATTCACACTTCATCTAGAGCCATCCTTTGTTCCTTAACCTGTCCCATTACCACCTCCTCTTGTCTTGAATATCTCTTAATGTCTCTCAATGTCTCTTAATCTCCCCTGCTTTCTATCCTATCACTGACCTTCCCTTTTGTTCTTTCATCCCCTCCCCCTTTTCCCAGCCGCTAAACTTGCTTTAAAATCTATTCCATTTCCTGCTTTTTTCCAGTTCTGACGAAAGGTCTTCGACCTGAAACGTTAACTCTGTTTCTCTCTCCACGGATGCTGCCTGGCCTGCTGAGTTTTTCCAGTGTTTTCTGTTGTTATTTCACTACTTTTAGTGATTTGTGTATTTGTACCCCGATCCCTCTGTTCCTCTACCACATTTAGACACTTATTTTCCAAGGAGTATGTGGCCTCCTATTCTTCCTACCAAAATGTAACACCTCACGCTTATTGAAGTTCATTTGCCAATTACACGCCCATTCTGCAAGTTTATTAATGTCTTCCTGTATTTTGTCACATTCCTCCTCTGTATTAACTATAACCCCCAATTTGGTGTCATCTGCAAATTTTGAAATTCTACTTCCAATTCACGAGTCCAAATCATTTATGTAAATGGTGATAAACAGTGGTCCCAGCACCAATCCTTGTGGAACACCACTTCCCACCATTTGCCAGTCTGAGTAAATACCTTTAACCCCTACTCTCAGTTTTCTGTTGTGTAGCTAGCTTGCTATCCATTCTGCTACTTGTCCCCTGACTCCACATGTTCTGATCTTAGTCATAGGTCTACTGTGCAGTACCTTATCAAAGGGCTTTTGAAAATCCAAATATATTACATCTACTGCATTACCCTTCTTTACCCTTTGTGTTACTTCTTCAAATAATTCAATAACATTATTATTTATATGCCTATAGAAGACTTTTGGATTCCATTTTATGTTAGCTGCCAATCTATTCTCATATTCACTCTTTGTCCCTCTTATTTCCTTTTTCACTTCCCTTCTGAACTTTCTGTATTCAGACTGGTTCTCACTTGTATTCTCAACCTGACACCTGTCATACACCCCCTTTTTCTGCTTCATCTTACACTCTATCTCTTTCGTCATCCAGGGAGCTCTGACTTTGGTTGCCCTACCTTTCCCCCTCGTGGGAATGTACCTCGACTGTACCCGAACCATCTCCTCCTTAAAGGCAGCCCATTGTTCGATTACAGTTTGGCCTGCCAATCTTTGATTCCAATTTACCCGAGCCAGATCCATTCTCAACCCACTGAAATTAGCCTTCCTCCAATTAAGTGCTTTTACTCTAGATTGTTCCCTGTACTTTTCCATAGCTAATCTAAACCTTATGATACTATGATCACTGTTCCTAAATGTTCCCCTACTGACACTTGCTCCACTTGACACATCTAATTCCCCAGAACCAGATCCAGCAATGCCTCTTTCCTCGTTGGGCCTGTAGAATTCGCAATATATCGCGATTTGATTAATGAGGAGAAAACACAAAGTTTCGTTCAAACAGCTTTTATTTCAGCAGAATGCTGGCAGGTTTAAATTGGACACAAGCAGCCTGTAAAATGGCCGCCGCACCTCGTGACAGAACATTCTAGACTTTTCAACAGGCAGACAAGATGGCGTTCCATTAAACATTTGTGCAAGATCGATAACGATTCAGCACAGTGAAGATAATACACGAGACATTATGGGTTTGCAGTATAAACATAGATACTGGAATCGGTCTCCCAGGTACAAAGGAAAGCCATTGTACCGAGTACTCAAGGGCCCATCCAAAGGACATTAATATGTAAACTCCCAACGACTCTACGATGAGAGAGCCGTTAGCAGGTAGTTATACAGGACACTTGGAAGCCCCAAACCCCTCCAGGGAGAACACCGACCGATTTAACAATGGGAGAAATATTAACAGGTACTCAAACATTCATGAGTAGCCCCGAAACCCATTAAGAACGGAGATCACCCATACAAGACATTTGGGCGCCAAACCCTAAACAAAAGAATGGACATTATAGTTGGGCGGGAAACGGAAGATTTTTGCACTATAATTGCAGGCTCCAAACCGTCCATTCGCTCTCTTGCCTCTTGCCTCGTGCTCTTGTTCTTGCTCCTGCGTTCGCTCGCTTGCTCCTGTGTTTTATCCGGTCGATTCGTAACCTCGTGGTTGCTCCTGTGTACTCGTAGTTGGGCTTCTGCTTGCCTGTTGCCTCTTCTGAAAAGACTGTTGAACTTTCTGATCCGTTCGGATCGACCTCGTGTCGCGTAACGAAGACCTATGTTGGTAACTGGCAGCGGAACCAAAGGCCCGAGATGAGATGAGATGAGATGAGATGAGAGGAGAAGAGAGGAAGACCATATCCATCGCCACGGTCAGTAAATCCCGACCGCGCCTGTAGGTCGATCAGCCAAGTTTCTCCTTGCCAGGAAGACTTCTTTGAACTTTAAAGAACGGACCCCGGAAGATTCTCCTTTGAGATATTGACTGATCTGTGAAACCCACCAACAGAGGTCTTCATCACAGCAGACGGTCCAGCCTACTAGCCGAAGCAGCAGAAGCAAGTAAACAAGTGGGACCAGGAGATCTCCTGACCGACACGTGGGTGCTGCGGTGAAAAACATCCGATCAGCTATTCGGAATTTCTCCGAGTTATCACGAGTGGTGAGCATGAGTCTCGAGATCCTACGAAGCTAGTTTAGGATAGATATTGATAGGGGAGGGTTTAAAGATTAAGGATATTTGTAATGTGTGCCCCTATTTACGTTGTGCCGTTCGTTCCTCGTTTCCCTAAGATCGACTATACAACTGTTTGTAAGATTGTACTGTCATTAATCTGTGCTTATGACATGTATTTCATAATTTTAAGTATCATGCAATAAAGATTTTCCATTTCGTACCATTCAAACCAAGTCTACATGAGTTTTATCTCCATTACTGCTCTCGCATCTAAGTCCAGTGTCTAGAACCGTAAGGGAGAGTGATTCGAACCACTCACAGGTGTGTCTAGTGTTCCCAGACTGGCTGGAGACCAGAACAGGCAACCAGGCCTAGACCCGCACTGACATACAGGCTGCACAGAGCCGCGTGAATCTCACAGGCCGCGAGACACGCAGGGTCAGGAATCCCTTACAGAAAATGGCGACCGCGGCAGGACACTGGCAGCGAGAGGGTAGTGTGTTAGATTTTGGAATGACTGTACGAAATGTTATGCAGGAAAAGATAGCGGATTATGTGTTTGGAAAGGTTAATCTAACTAAGAAGTGGATAAGTGAATTGTTAGCGGATAAGAGCCCACTAGAGGCAGCTGAAAGGTGGACAGATAGTAAGGAACATAAAAAGACAGTTGAGAAAGCAGTCTGGCTTATGTGCTACAAAAGGCAGGTTCAGATTTCAAACCAGACCATTACAGCGCTAACAGCTCGAATCAGCCATTTAGAGGGAGAAATGGAGGAGAAGGTTTCTGGAGGGGAGGTGCTCATTAAGAATTTAAATGAGTTACACCAGGAAAGCCAGGAAGTCTCCAGTCACCTTAAAACAAGGATAGAGTATCTCGAGTGCCAGGTCACTGAAGCAAAATTGAATGAGAGTAGGTTAAAGGAAAGATGCAACCGCCAAGCTGCCCAGATAAGAACTCAAGAAGAGAGCTTAATGGGGGTTAGGTCGGCGTATAAGTTGGCCCTTGAGGATAAGTTTCAGGGAGCCGACCATAGCGCCTGCCAAAGGGAGATAGAGAGCCTCAAAAAGGCCGTGAATAATGCGAACGGCATGGTGTGCCTTATCAATCCGTCGGCGCACCAGCCGCTAGTAAATGAGAGATTTAGAAAATCCCCACCAAGTAAAGCAGAAGAAGTAGTAGCCACTGCGCCCTCCGCGCCACCCAGCTATTCAGAAACCTGGGTTAGGGAGGAAGCAATGGAAGAAACGAAAAAGCCCATTGAAAAGGAAGAAGAAAAGGGATCGTTGTATCCAGTAACGGGTATTAAAAGGGGCCCAAGCAGAAACGGTGGGGAAGAACCGGGGGATCTCCTCGGACAGCTGGTGTTGCCTCACAGTTCACATCAGCTGAGAGCTATGATAAACCACGTACGGAAGCTGACCGAGATAGACGACCCTTCCGTACATTTCAGAGAAGTTGAGCAAGCCGCAGCCATTAACGGCTGCGATGATGGGGAGACAGCAAAAATGCTGCTGTTCTCATTAGACAGCTCGGTCCTTCAGTGTCTCTCAGGCGAGAGCAAGAGGGGAAACAAAAGTTATGAGGAATTAAAAAATGAGGTCCTAGAAGTGTTGGGGGCGAACAACGGAGGTCCGTTTGCTAGAGTGGGACAGACAGTGCAGATGGAGGGAGAACCCCCGAAGGTTTTTGCCGACAGGCTGTGGCCAGTATATGAGCGCAGCTGTCTAGGTGCGCCCGAGCGCGAAGATGTGGAAGGCGCCGCTCTAACTCATTGGCTTAGGTGCATAATAGCCAACAGTTTACCAGCCGTTAGAGAGCAGGCAAAAGCCTGGTTCGATCCCAATGACCTCAACCTTACGGAAGAGTCGGTCTTGAATCGACTCACGTTAGGTTATCGTAATATAAGGGGTATGACGACACGTCCCTTTAAGGGAAGAGTACATGAGGTACGACCCGCAGCCCCGGCTCAAAAGGAGTGGCATCAGGAGGGAAATCGCGTCCCACAAGCCAGTAATGCTTGTTACGGGTGTGGGAAGACAGGGCACTGGCGCAAGCATTGCAGGAACCCTTGGAAGGATTCCAAGGATAAAAATCCCGCGGTCCGAGCCCAGGCGCCTGTCCCGGCTAAGGAAGCCAAGGCACCCACCCCTCCCGACGACCTCGAAGCAGTGTTAGGAGCCATGCGCAAGCTGGTCTTGAATGCGCGTGGACAGGTGGCGGTCGCAACCGGCCCCGTAGGTGCCGCAGGACCGTCTAATAGTACCCAATGACTAGAGCCCACGCAGCCTGCCTACCTGTGTCCTTTTAAAAGACACGCACAGGAGGGGGTCTGCGGTGAGGAGGCCAGGTTAAAAGAGCAGGCCTTGCGGGAGGAGAACGCCCGCTTAATAGGGAAAATAGATGGGCTGGAAGGGCAGCTTAGAGAGCAGGCCCTGCGGGAGGAGAACGCCCGAGCAATGGGAAAGTTAGACGTGCTCAGGCTAGAAGGGCAGCTTAGAGAGATAAAAACAGCCTACAGGGTAGCCAGGAGCAGGGAGTATGAGGATTTAAAACAGGATAGAAATCTGCAGCCTCCAGCAGGTGAGATTTCACAGAAACAAGCAGGGGCGGTGGCCTGTCTTAAGGGAGGGGCCAGACCTGCGAGTGGGGAAGCACAGCCCCAGGTAGGACCACAAGGCACACAGGCAGGCATAGCAGCTTGCATCAGGGGAAGGGACATCCCGGACGATCATGCAGCGTTTTTCTGGAATTGGGGGTTAGATGAGGAAGAATTCAGGGTACCCGGGTCAGATGAGGATAGTGCAGATGAGCATAGTGATGATGACGGGTGGTTCCTGAGGAACGGTCTGGGGGGAATGGGGCCTATAGGTAGAGATCCACACAGGGTGGACACACAAGCTGCAGGTCCCGAGGACAGGAGGGAGGAGCTAGAGGAGGCAGGGCCAGCCGCTATAGGAGCACAGAGAGTACCAATGTGGCTCCCAGAGATGTGGCCGCCCGCCTTGAACGTCCAGTCCTCAGGGGAGGCAGAGATCACGAGTGAAGGGCCGCCTGCTGGGCCGAGCAGGGCGGAGCCACGAACTGCCAGCCCCGAGGTTAGGGAGGCGGAGTCAGCGGAGGCGGAGCCGGCGACTGTGATGGAACCCCAGGTCATCCCGTTGGAGGTCTCGGAACCCGGTCCGTCCGTCACGGAACCCCCGCCCATAGCAACTCCCCGTAGGTCAAGTAGAGAACCCCAGCCCAGGAGGATGTGGTCATGTCCCCAGACTGCCCCAAGGCGTAGACTTCAGGTTAAGATAACCCGGGTACAGACAGGCCACATCGCAGCAGTAACAGGCTGCGGCAGATCAGAGGGAAGGGTCAGTGCCCTCCCACCGTCGGGAAGAGCTCGCAGCAGCCTTCTCAGAGTTTAAAGGGGCCGCCCTGAGAACGGGCGGCACTGTAAAGTTATTAGTTTTAAGTTTTAAGTTTATAGTTCAAGGTTAAGTTTAAGTTTGTAGTGTTTTTAACAGAAAACGATAAAATGATGGGAGTTTTAAGGCTAGGTTTAGAGGAAGTCTATGCAGCAAACGTTGAAGTTTACGTGAGGCGAGGTCAGGGGACCCGCTCACCCTTCACAAAAGCCAGAGACTTTTGCGAGGCTGGCTACCTCATTCTATCTGATCACAGGAACCAAGGAAGGATGGAACGAATTCTAGTATTGCTCGTGGCAATCGGATGTGGATTGGCCTATCGAGGCCACACCAAGGATGTCGTGGTGTTTGGATGTTCCGGGGACACGGCCCCCATCGCGGTGGATGGGACCGGAAGACGGAAGGCAGAGGGGACCAGCACCTATTTCCACAAGGGAAGGTGGCCAGGATGGCTGGGAACGAACTCAACGGAGTATTCCAGCACATCGGGGTTCGCCTACAAAGAGACTTCTTTAATGTGCCCCAAAGTAAGGATCATCGCACCCAGGATCAGCGTCACCGTCGGCAAACGGATTTGTACCTGTAGTGGGAATGTCCCATTGAGCCGATGGTGGTGGCTGCGAAAGCTGAGCAAAACTATGAGAAACTCTTCGGTCGAGTGGGAACGACTGGGTAATAATACCCATCGGACAATTACGGGGACAGACGGACAAGTGAAAGTCTGTTGGGACAAATGGTGGGAACCGGATGAGGGGATTTATGTATGTATGTGGGGGTCAAAGTACGTTTGCCCCAAAGGCATCTCCATATTTTTTATTAATCAATGGCAGGATAACGGACAGGGGATGAGGTGGGATGCGAGCACCAGGGGGTGCGGAGCCCCATTCTCCCCGATCCCAGTAAATGCCACTGAACTCATTACGCGCCCACGCAAAGCCCCGCCCACGATTCCGGTGGTTCTAGCTGAGGAAGAAGGGTGCCCTAAAGCTAGTAAGGGACCCGGGAACGGTTTGGTACTGGTCCCCACAGACCAGATACTATTTCAGGGGGTACATTACGCGGTGGCCTCGGTGATTTTAAATCTCACTGAGGTACGGTTACCAGAGTGGTGCCCCAAAAAGACGGAACAGTTGTATCAGGTCCTGTTGACCAAGATGTTCAGACAATTTTACGAGTTTGATTTTGCAGAAATTGATAAGGCAAGTTTGTACACCGCACCGCAGGAAGTTTTGGATCAAGTAGGGAGGCAAAGAAGGGGTTTGGTGAACGATGCGTTCACTGCTTTTAACACAGGGACATCTGTGGTCAACGCTCTAGACAGTGTGGAGCTGCAGACCCAGATTAATGGTTTAAAAACACAGTTAAAAGACATTCTAACAGATGAGAATAAAGTGGTAGGGTCAGGTCTACACGAGGACCAAGCCATGACTCTCCATTTAAAGGAAATTATAGCAGAGCTGGAGAAACATGCGCGTACGGTAAATGCCCTGATCAGGGAAGATCGGAATGCATCCGATCAAGCTGCGCAGAACGAGGTGTGCGTGCTTTACGGGGCGTGGTTACTGGGCGAGGGCCGCAGTAATTTGGAGGATTTAAAACAAGGTTTGGTTCCGTCCTGGATAAGTAACAAACACCTGCGGGCGCTCCACCCTTTTCAGAACGCATTAAGTCCGTGCCAGCTCAGGCTAGCTTCAGAAGCTTACCCAGTCCCCGTGGACTGCGGACGTTCAAACCATACTATTATGGGAATAGTATTACGCATGCCGGTTTTGGGCAACACAGCAAAGCCCGCCCCGGTATATCGGGTAGAGAACATTGGTGTCATTCAGGGGGGAGCCCACATTCGTTATGCAGCGGTTCCACCTTACGTCATCCGCTGGGAGCAAACGATGACAGGTACAGATCTCTCTGGTTGTCGTGGCAGGGGAGCACACATAATACTGTGCCCCCAGCACTTGAATGCCTTTTTAACACCACAGTGCGGGTTCAGAACGGCTGGCGCCAAGTCCATGAATTGCACCATGGAGGTAATGGCACAAGATCATGTGCCTCCGCAGGTAGCATACATCGGGGGTGGAACATATTGTGTTACCACTGCAGCGCAACACTACCAGTATGGAAACCGTAGCCGGTGTCCGGTGAGTGACAGCAGTTTCTGTTTTAAACCCAGAGCAGAGGTTCAAGTGACAGAACAGCGAATTATCCCAATACCTGAACCATCCACTGTTCATCTAACAGTAAAAGAAAATTTTACAGACTTGCAGCGTTTCGTTGCACATTTCGGGTACTTCATTCCCCCTCTCCCTGAACACCTTAACCAAACTTCTGAAAGCCGTCGCGGTATCACAGAAACATTTTTATACATTAGAGCAGAAAAACTGTCGAAATAGGAACAGACATTTTGGACATAGTGGTTCCACCGTGGTGGAATCTGTTCACCAATATTGAAGTGCCTTCATGGATCAGAATAGCCTCCCACATTTTAGTCGTCTGTCAAGTGTTTATTGTAGTGTACCTATTGGTCATACATTGTAAAAGAGACAAGCGCCTCACCAAGCATGAAAACACGGGAGAGTGGCGAGAACGTTACGTGCGCGTGCACGATGAGAGCACCGTGTAATCGGAAAATGGCGCCACTCCCGCTCGCCGCGTGCGTCGCGGAAGTTTGTACTCATTGTAAATACGTTGGAAACTCGACATGTTTAAGAGTTGGGATTTGTTTATTTTGGTGATGGTGTTGATTGTTTGGTTTTGGGTTTTGTTTTTTCCTTTCCCTGAATAAAAGACAAATATACAGGTGATGCGTGAGGTATCGGCCTGGTTACGCCGGGAAGGAAAACAAGTGGTGTAAGTTTAAGGGCAAATGATGCCTACGGTGATATAAAATGTGATTTTCTTGGGAAATAAGGACGACACAGAGACCCTAGTTAAGTTAAAATTTATGGGATTAATTTACTGGATTCGGAGTGAAATCGAGATAAGATTGCTCACCACTGTGATTTTTGATACGATAAGCGGAGTTATTCGCATCAACAGGAGGGACTGTAGAATTCGCAATATATCGCGATTTGATTAATGAGGAGAAAACACAAAGTTTCGTTCAAACAGCTTTTATTTCAGCAGAATGCTGGCAGGTTTAAATTGGACACAAGCAGCCTGTAAAATGGCCGCCGCACCTCGTGACAGAACATTCTAGACTTTTCAACAGGCAGACAAGATGGCGTTCCATTAAACATTTGTGCAAGATCGATAACGATTCAGCACAGTGAAGATAATACACGAGACATTATGGGTTTGCAGTATAAACATAGATACTGGAATCGGTCTCCCAGGTACAAAGGAAAGCCATTGTACCGAGTACTCAAGGGCCCATCCAAAGGACATTAATATGTAAACTCCCAACGACTCTACGATGAGAGAGCCGTTAGCAGGTAGTTATACAGGACACTTGGAAGCCCCAAACCCCTCCAGGGAGAACACCGACCGATTTAACAATGGGAGAAATATTAACAGGTACTCAAACATTCATGAGTAGCCCCGAAACCCATTAAGAACGGAGATCACCCATACAAGACATTTGGGCGCCAAACCCTAAACAAAAGAATGGACATTATAGTTGGGCGGGAAACGGAAGATTTTTGCACTATAATTGCAGGCTCCAAACCGTCCATTCGCTCTCTTGCCTCTTGCCTCGTGCTCTTGTTCTTGCTCCTGCGTTCGCTCGCTTGCTCCTGTGTTTTATCCGGTCGATTCGTAACCTCGTGGCTGCTCCTGTGTACTCGTAGTTGGGCTTCTGCTTGCCTGTTGCCTCTTCTGAAAAGACTGTTGAACTTTCTGATCCGTTCGGATCGACCTCGTGTCGCGTAACGAAGACCTATGTTGGTAACTGGCAGCGGAACCAAAGGCCCGAGATGAGATGAGATGAGATGAGATGAGAGGAGAAGAGAGGAAGACCATATCCATCGCCACGGTCAGTAAATCCCGACCGCGCCTGTAGGTCGATCAGCCAAGTTTCTCCTTGCCAGGAAGACTTCTTTGAACTTTAAAGAACGGACCCCGGAAGATTCTCCTTTGAGATATTGACTGATCTGTGAAACCCACCAACAGAGGTCTTCATCACAGCAGACGGTCCAGCCTACTAGCCGAAGCAGCAGAAGCAAGTAAACAAGTGGGACCAGGAGATCTCCTGACCGACACGTGGGTGCTGCGGTGAAAAACATCCGATCAGCTATTCGGAATTTCTCCGAGTTATCACGAGTGGTGAGCATGAGTCTCGAGATCCTACGAAGCTAGTTTAGGATAGATATTGATAGGGGAGGGTTTAAAGATTAAGGATATTTGTAATGTGTGCCCCTATTTACGTTGTGCCGTTCGTTCCTCGTTTCCCTAAGATCGACTATACAACTGTTTGTAAGATTGTACTGTCATTAATCTGTGCTTATGACATGTATTTCATAATTTTAAGTATCATGCAATAAAGATTTTCCATTTCGTACCATTCAAACCAAGTCTACATGAGTTTTATCTCCATTACTGCTCTCGCATCTAAGTCCAGTGTCTAGAACCGTAAGGGAGAGTGATTCGAACCACTCACAGGTGTGTCTAGTGTTCCCAGACTGGCTGGAGACCAGAACAGGCAACCAGGCCTAGACCCGCACTGACATACAGGCTGCACAGAGCCGCGTGAATCTCACAGGCCGCGAGACACGCAGGGTCAGGAATCCCTTACAGGCCAGAAACATACTGATCAAGAAAGTTCTCCTGAACACATTTCAGAAATTCTTCCCCCTCTCTGCCCTTTACACTATTACTATCCCAGTCTATATTAGGATAGTTATAGTCCCCCATTATCACTACTCTATAGTTCTTGCACCTCTCTGTAATTTCCTTGAAAATTTGCTCCTCTATATCCTTCCCACTAGTTGGTGGCCTATAGAATACACCTAGTAGTGTAATGGCACCTCTATTATTTCTTCACTCTAACCAAATAGATTCTGTCTTTGACCCAGGACATCATCTCTCTCCAGCACTGTAATATTCTCCTTAATCAATACTGCCACCCCACCTCCTTTTTTTCCTTCCCTATCTTTCCTGAACATCTTATATCCAGGAATATTTAGTACCCAATCCTATCTTTTTTTGAGCCAGGTCTCTGTTATCGCCACAACATCATATTCCCATGTGGCTATTTGTGCCTGCAGCTCACCAACCTTATTTACCACACTTCATGCATTCACACACATGCACTGTAAACCTATCTTAGACCTTCTTGTATTCTCTCTTAGTCTGACCCCATCTAATACCATACTATTTTTTACTCTAGTGCTATCTGTCTCTCCCAATCCTTTGTGCACCTTGTCTCTCTTTTCTAATGCTACATCCTGGTGCCCATCCCCCTGCCAAATTAGTTTAAACCCTCCCCAATAGCACCAGCAACCACCCCCCCCCTCCCCCTGCCCCCTACGAGGACATTGGTTCTGGCTCTGTAGAGGTGCAACCCGTCCGGCCTGTACAGGTCCCACCTCTCCCAGGAATCTAAAGCCCTCCCTCTTGCACCATCTCCCCAGCCATGCATTTATCTGCTCTATCCTCCTATTTCTATATTTCAACTACCTTTGAAGGTGGCAGGGCAGATTGAGAAAGCAGTTAAAAAAGCATACGGGGTCCTGGGCTTCATAAATAGACTTCACCTCATTGTCTCAGTTGTATCTTGCTATGTCTTTTGATGTGGTACCTTCCTGGCTGACTTAATTAACTTTATCACACCTCGGCAGATAGTCAGGATGATTTAATTTATTGGTCTGCAATTGTAAAGTACACATGCTTTTTTTTCCATCTATATATGCTCTGACGATTCTGTATCCAATTTACTTCACCTGAGGAAGGAGCGATAGTTCCGAAAGCTTGTGATTTCAAATAAAACTGTTGGACTATAACCTGGTGTTGTGCGACCTCTCAATTTCATAAATAGAGCCATAGGGCTAGATTTTGCCAGGCCCAAGGAGGCGGGAATGGAGGCGTGTGGGGTGTTAAAATTGCAAAAAGTGGCGGGCAGGCCCGACCCCGCCTCCGAGCAATTTTCCCAAATGCGTGGTTTCTGATCCCGTCTCCGTCCCGCCTCCAATAGGCGGGATAGGCCCTTAAGGCCCTTAACAACCACTTAATTGCCTCTATAATCCCATTTTGAGAGGCCTTTCTGATTTTAACACTTTTCCGACGTGATGCACGCCTCCTCTGAAACACGACGGTGAAACCTGGCGGTAGCACACTTGGATTGCTGACTATCAGCTGCAGCTCCACTATTAAAAAGGAGATGTGATCAATCATCATTCTGGGGAACTTTTAGCAGGCATAACCATTGTTGTGGTGGTGGTGGTAGTGGTGGTGGTGAAAAAAAAATTTGGGAGCAGACTTAGGTGTCCTGCTGCTCATTTTGCCTCCAGGTCCCTCTCACAGCAAAGGCCAAAAGGTTGGCAGTCTTTGCAGACCTTAAATGCAGCAGCAATGATGACATCACCAGAGGCGACTTTCAGACTGAAAAAACTAATTGGGTCATGGGTTCCCACATGCTGGAACTCAATTGCCCAATTAGGGGAAAATCGCATAATTCTCCGACATCCAATTGGAGTCGGGTGGCTAACACAAAAAGCGGATGACACGACCCCAGCTCACCCCAATGACAAAATCGAGCCCATAGAGTACAAAAGCAAGGAAGTTATGATGAACCTTTATAAAACACTGGTTCGGCCTCAACTGGAGTATTGGGCACGATCTTGCTAGCCCTGGGCAGGCGGGTATGGAGGTGGGACTGCCAGGAAAATGGCAGAATTTGGGGGCGGGTGCCCAACCCACCTCCGTGCCATCTTGCCAGGAGGCGGGTAGCTGAGCTGCGTCGGGTCCCGTCTCCTTGGAGGCGGGAAGGGGATTACAGCCAGTTAACTGGTGAACCCCGCCAGGGTCACCGAGGCGAGTAGTGGGTCTGCGGGGGTCTGCGGGGTGCAAAAGTGCGCTGTGAAGGTAAGTGATGGGTGCAAGTGTGGAGAGGTGAGTATGTGAGGTAAGTGGAAAGTGTTAGAAAAAGTTTACTTACCTTTGTTTCTTCCTGCAGGCTTCAAGAGTTGGGTATGCGGAGAGTCTCGCACCTCCGCGGCAGAGATGACAGATGGCCGTTGCATTCTCCACTGCAACAACCATCTAATTTCTGCTAAAGAAAGAGGTTTGATGAGTCTTGAATTCAAGAACTCATCAAACTACAGAGAATGTCAGTGTTTGACAGCTTCACATCAGCTTCACAGATGACAATTCATCTGTCAAAATTTTTTGACAGATGAAACGTCATACGCCGACATTCTCTGTAACCGGCTTCCCCTTAATTGGCCTGCTAAGCCCGCTGGGTGGGCTTAACAAGGTCAATCAAGAGAAAATGGCATGGGTTGGCTACAAATCGATGGAGATGGGACATCGACCCGACAAGCAGCAGTCTCGCCGCCAACGCGCCCCCATTTGCGAAATCGCCCCCATTGTGTCCAATTCTTGGCACCACACTTTAGGAAGGATGTGAAGGCCTTAGAGAGAGTGCAGAAAAGATTTATAAGAATGGATCCAAGGATGAGGGACTTCAGTTACGTGGATAGACTAGAGAAGTTGGGGCTTGTTCTCCTTAGAGCAGAGAAGGTTGAGAGGAGATTTGATAGAGGTGTTCAAAATCATGAGGGGTCCAGACAGAGTAGATAGAGAGAAACTGTTCCCATTGGCGGGAGGGTCGAGAACCAGAGGACACAGATTTAAGGTGATTGGCAAAAGAACCAAAGGCGACATGAGGAAAACTTTTTTATGCGGTGAGTGGTTAGGATCTGGAATGCACTGCCTGAGAGGGTGGTGGAGGCAGATTCAATTGTGGCTTTGAAAAGGGAATTGGATAAGTACCTGAAGGAAAAAAATTTGCAGGGCTACGGGGAAAGGGCGGGGGAGTGGGACTAGATGAAGTGCTCTTTCAGAGAGCCGGAACGGGGTCGACGGGTCGAATGGCCTCCTTCTGTGCTGTAGCCATTCTGTGATTCTATGATTCTAATAACATTGGACAAGCATGATTTCCCTTTTGAAATCCGTACTGACTAAATATTTTCTGTTTCTAGATGTTTTTCTATTACATCTTTGAGTAAGGATTCCATTATCTTTCCTACCGCAGATGTTAAACTAATTGGTCTATAGTTTCCTGGACTTGTTCTATCTCCCTTTTTAAATATAGGCATCACATTAGCTGGCTGCTAGTCCTCTGGCACTATTCACTTTTCTAATGAATTTTTACATATATGTAATAGTACCTCTGCTATCTCTTTTAGTATGTGCAGGTTCCCCATGCACCTCAGAAGGTGGCAAATTAGCACAGCCACTGCATACATAAATATTAGAATTCAAACAATAAAATTGGGATCAGTCCAACTCCTTGGGTGCTTAGTGCTCATTTCATTCAAGTGCAACATCTCATCCTGAAGAACTATGAGAGGGAAAACCTGGCTTTCATTTAGAAGTGGCTTTTCAGAAAGCCGTATTCATTCACGGAATGTAGACGCCACAGGCAAGGCCAGCATTTATTTCCCATCCCTAGTTGCCCTTGAGAAGGTGGCGGTGAGCCGCCTTCTTGAACCGCTGCAGTCTGTGTGGTGATTACATGGAATGTTAATGAGCAATTAATCACATGTTCTCTGGGTCTCCAGCACCTGCTGAGTCCTGACAGCATACAATTCATTTTTATAATTTGACAAAGGTCACTTGATCTTAATTATTTCCCAGTAAATCTACTTTGCAGATGACATGCCTCCCATTCTTTGTTTTGAAATCTGGTGAAGAGAAAGACACCTCCATTTTGACCATAGCCATTTAAAAAAACATAAATTCCAGAATATTCTACTTTTTGCCTCGATGTCCCATGCCAATATTGCCCAAAATACTGCGGATGCTGGAAATCTGAAATAAAAACAGAAAATGCTGGAAACACTCAGCAGGTCAGGCAGCATCTGTAGAGAGAGAAACAGAGTTAACGTTTCAGGTCGATGAACCTTCGTCAGAACTGGAAAAAGTTGGAGATGGAACAGGTTTTTAAGCAAGTGTAGGGGCAGGGAAAGGGGGGAGGGGAGGAAAGAACAAAAGGGAAGGTCTGTGATAGGATGGAAGGCAGGAGAGATTAAGAGACAAAAAGGATGATGATGCAAGGCAAAAGGAGATGGTAATGGGACAAGTTAAGAAACAAAAGGTGACTCTAGATGAAGGGTAAATGGCAATGGCAGAATGATTGACAGCTGCCATGTGAGAGAGAGAGAAAAATAAATGATAGGGACAGAGGTTATGGTCTGAAATTGTTGAACTCGATGTTGAGTCCAGAAGGCTGTAAAGTGCCTAATCGAAAGATGAGGTGCTGTTCCTCGAGCTTACGCTGAGCTTCATTGGAACAGTGTAAGAGGCCGAGGACGGAGAGGTCAAAGTGGGAGTGGAGCGGAGAATTAAAGTGACAGGTGACCAGAAGCTCGGGGTCACCCTTACGGACTGAACGGAGGTGTTCCGCAAAGCGGTCATCCAATCTGCATTTGGTCTCCCCAATGTAGAGGAGACCGCATCGTGAGCAGCGAATACAGTATACTAAATTGCAAGAAGTACAAGTAAATCGCTGTTTCACCTGGAAGGAGTGTTTGGGGCCCTGGACAGTGGGAAGGGAGGAGGTAAAAGGGTAGGTGTTGCATCTCCTGCGCTTGCACATGAAAGTGTCGGGCGAAGGGGAAGGGGTGTTGGGGGTGATAGAGGAGTGGACCAGGGTGTCGCGGAGGGAGCGGTCCCTTCGGAATGCTGAAAGGGGAGGTGATGGGAAGATGTGTTTGGTGGTGGGATCACGCTGGAGGTGGCGGAAATGGCGTAGGATGATCCATTGAATGTGGAGGCTGGTGGGGTGAAAGGTGAGGACAAGGGGAACCCTATCGTGGTTCCGGGAGGGAGAGGAAGGGGTGAGAGCAGAAGTGTGGGAAATAGAACGGACACGGTCAAGGGTCGTGTCAACCACGGTAGAGGGGAATCCTCGGTTGAGGAAAAAGGAAGACATATCGGAAGCACTGGTATGGAAGGTGGTATTGTCAGAGCAGATGCGGTGGAGACGGTGAAACTGGGAGAATGGAATAGAGTCCTTACAGGAAGCGGGGTGGGAGGAAGTGTAGTCCAGGTAGCTGTGGGAGTCAGTGGGCTTATAGTGAATCTGTTACATCTCCAACTTTTTCCAGTTCTGACGAAAGGTCATCGACCTGAAACGTTAACTCTGTTTCTCTCTCTACAGATGCTGCCTGACCTGCTGAGTATTCCAGCATTTTCTGTTTTTATTCCAATTTCCTATATGTTGTCCGTATGATACTGTTGGCAGCAGTCTGAAGCGCCCTTGTTAAATATATTCCAGCTTGTAAAATTAAACAATTCTTTCGTCAGATTCATTTAAAATACATTTTATAAACTCACAGATGCAGAAAATCATGTTTTTTTTGTAATCCACCCAGCTAATTTTATTTAGAATGCAGTTAATGGTATGGCAGCCCGAAGAAAAGTATACGAGACAGTCCATTGCAATAGCTTTACTTTCTACCTGAAACTGAATCTCTCTGGGCCAGTACAAGCATGTACAATTTCTCTAATCATGTAACCAATTAAATGTCTCGTATTGGCAAAGAATTAACATGGTCAGTTTAGTGCAGCTGCCTCTCCCCATACAGAGACAATATCACTCTCACAGAAACGTCATCTTGACAAAATCTGGGCTGTGTGGGTGGTTGCTGTGGCCTATTTAATGTGTGCTGTGTACTATACAGGAGCTGTTTTGTACCAAGTCAGGGTGAGACCCTTCATTGTCTGAAGTGCCTCAGGAAATTCCTAATAACAGAAATCAATCATGAAAGAGTGCAGATGGGCATGTTTTATTCCCTTATACATGCCGCTCTCTGATTGAACAGACTGAATTAATTGAATGGACTCTTTCAAATGCTTCTTAAATGGGTAATTTAAAAATGAATTTTAAAATCCTGAATGAAGATCTATTACAGGACAGAAACATTTTAATTACTGTTCTATTATTAGGCCTTTACACAAGATATTTCCTTGTGTTCAGCATCAATGACCACTCGAGTAACAGGACCTCACATCCCTTATGAAGCAATGTTCCTTTGCTTATTCAATAGCTAGGTAATTGTAGCGTGACCTGAGAGTCAAATAGAGAACCCTTGTCACTGTACTGCAGCTTATGGAATATATCATGTTTCGCCGTACCATTTTCTCAACTTTAGGCGGCAGAGAAACATACACTATCAGACCATGGCTCAGGCTATAAACCAACAGAATCGAAACCCAGATGTTAATTATGTAGCTATATGCGATCATGGAACCCTCTAATTAGATTCGTATGTGACGGCCTCATATTGATGGTGAGTCGAACACAAGTGGCCAAGTATAATCCCACAATCAGAAGCCTCTGGCAACAGTACTGTCTGTTTGAAGGATTAAGAAGAATTATGACTCTATCCTTCTCACAGATTTAACTCACATCCTCCCCTCAAATACAGTTGTCGATAGAACCTGGTAAACAAATATTGATTAAAAATGTATGGAATTAGTTTTGAATGACTTGTAATTTAGATCTAGACGGTCTCAATCAAAAAAAATAGAGTATCATCTGGTTTGAGGAGGACTGGCCTGGAGAATCGTATCATATCCATCGCATTTTACAGGCATTTATTTGATAATGTATTATTGCGCTGTGTGTGCATCCCACTGTGCTAAACATAGAAAATTCATTGTATTCAGAACTGAAGAGTGAAACTGTTATAACTGTGCAGCATTACAGAGAGAATTCTGGAACAGTAAAAATTTAGGTTACAGAAATCAGATGGGACTCTTGTTTTTCGAAATGCAATCTGTTGTCCTCTGAGCCATTTTTTAAAGTGTAAGCGCGGTTATTTGAAGCAAGGTTTAAAGTAATAACAACTGAGAGTTAAGGAGCCAGCAAATGTTCTTTGCATTTACTTTGTTACAAGGTAAGAAAAATGTAATAAACTTATTACAGAAATATACTAATAAAAAGAAAAAAGACTCTGAATACTAGAAACCCCAAATAAAGGAGATAATTTTCACCTGCACTGTCTGGGGTAACCTGGTGGAGTAGATTGGCTCCCGTCCAATTTTCTTTACATTGAAATCAGCTCGGTTATCGTCCAGACAGTGATGTTGGAAATTACCCCTCAAAACAGGAAATGCTGGCCACACACCTGAGATGTGACATATACTAGTGGTTTATTAACTGCTTTATAATTGAGAAATCTAGGGGAAAGCCGATAGCACAGGACACCACCAAGGCTGAATCAAACAGGGGAGTCTTGATTTCAACACCGTGAGGATGCAGGGAGGAGAAGGAACATGTAGACAAGCACAGTAGTATTGATAAAACAGAGAAAGATGAGAAAGGTTGTGTGTGTGAGAGAGAGCGATTGGAGGCTAGAGCTGAGAAATGGATTAAGGGAGCAGCTACACTGCCTCTTTCTCATTGATGTGATAGTTTTGGATGGGTATCAACATGAAATTGGCCAGACGAATGGGGAGGTGATCTGACTCCTGAACATACTGAATCAAGAGCTATGAGCCTGCCTCCAGTAGGTTGTCTGACATCATTCGTGCTGTGCATTGGGCACAGGGTAACAAATAGCTCGATATATTTTAGAAGTTCCCAGCAGTCCCTTAAACCTGCTTGGAACTTTATCAACTTACATTTCCCTACATTTAATTTCTGAGAAGTGACATTCCCGCTCGCTCTCCAATAACGTGAGAAATGACCCCTTCAGGGTGTGAAGTACTGCACATCTCCAAGTCTGCCGATAGTTAATCTAGAGCTTCAAGACTCAAGCACAAGTTTATGCAGAATTCATTTGTTTCCTATTTATCCTTACGTTTATTATTACCGAAAGTTTGACTGCATTTTACATTTGGGAGAAGAATAGTCCAGCAAATTTTTGAATTAGTGTGCCAATAGAGTTGGCCACTCAAAAGTTAGCTACTGTCTCTTCCGCTGATGTCAGCGGGTGGCTCAGTGGGTAGCACCATCGTCTCTGAGTCAGAAGGTTGTAAAAAAAATCTCGGCTGACACTCCAGTGCAGTGCTGAGGGAGGGCTGCACTGTCGGAGGTGCCGTCTTTCAGATGCGACGTTAAACCGAGGCCTCATCTGCTTTCTCAGGTGGATGTAAAAGATCCCATGGAACTATTTTGAAGAAGAGCAGGGGTGTTATCCCCGGTGTCCTGGTCAATATTTATCCCTCAACCAACATCAATAAAACAGATTATCCGGTCTTTATCACATTGCTGTTTGTGGGAGCTTGCTGTGCACAATTTGGCTGCTGCATTTCCTACATTACAACAGTGACTACACTTCAAAAAGTACTTCATTGGCTGTAAAGCGCTTTGGGACGTTCGGTGGTTGTGAAAGGTGCTATATAAATGCAAGTCTTTCTTTGATGTTTCCAGTCCCAGGGCTAAAGGATTGATTTGACTATTATTATCACACTTATGGCTTTTTCACATCTCAGGGTGTAATTGAGGAAGGCTGCCACCACATAAGAGATAGCAGCCCAACAGTGAGGTGTGGTCTACATGCAATTTTAACACTTAATTAAGATTCTCTGCATTTCCTACTGCCTTGACGTATACAGCTGGAGATATGTTTCAGTGAGAACAAGACTCAGCTATTAGAAAGGGGAATAAAATTTAATTATTTTCGCTAGCCACTACATCATTAACATTATAGAATGCAAGAGTGTAGTTGCTGTGGTACTGGTCCAGAAATACAGAAGTCGTGAGTTCAAATCCCATCATGGAAAGTTGTGAAACTGAATTCAATAAATCTGGTAACTCATGGGCTAGCACCAGAAAAAAAATGATCATCAAAGCATTGTTGTAAAAACACATATGATATAGTGAAAGGAACCTGCAACCCCCACCCAGTTTGGCCTAAACTGTCCCACAATATGTGGTTGACTCTTAAGCTATTCAGTTGTAAATAATCGCTACATAACCAAGTCAAAAACTGCAGTGGTTAGAGTCGAAGACCCACCACCACCTTCTCGGGGCAACTAGAGATGGGCAAATAAAGTTTGGCTTCAGCTTCACCCACATCCTGAGAGAAAATGAAAACAAGTTATTGTTACACCATTTATTAATGTGAGAAGTCGCACAACACCAGGTTATAGTCCAACAGTTTTATTTGAAATCACAAGCTTTCGGAGCGCTGCTCCTTCATCAGGTGAAGTGAAGAGATGTATATAGGCACAGCATATATAGTCAGAGAACACTGCCAGATGATTACAGTTAATCTTTCCAACTGCCCTTTATCTCACCTCAGCAGAGAGATAATCACGGCAATCAAAGGTGTGGATGGTGTCCAAACAGGTCAGTCAGGAAAACATTACATCAAAGACAATGAGGTGGGGTCACAAGAGGTCAAATGTGGCAGATGCTGGGGTCTGTATGGAAAACAGAAAACTTTTTTTGCTGGAAATCACAGCAGGTCCGGCTGCATCTGTGTAGAGAGAACAAGCCAACGACGACTCGAGTCTGGATGACTCTACGTCAGGTGGGGTTACATGTAGCGTGACATGAACCCAAGATCCCGGTTGAGGCCGTCCTCATGGGTGCGGAACTTGGCTATCAGTTTCTGCTCGACGATTTTGCGTTGTCGTGTGTCTCGAAGGCCGCCTTGGGGAACGCTTACCCGAAGATCGGAGGCTGAATGTCCTTGACTGCTGAAGTGTTCCCCGACTGGGAGGGAACACTCCTGCCTGGCGATTGTTGCGCAGTGTCCGTTCATACGTTGTCGCAGCGACACTGCTAATGTACCCCTACCAACTGCTAAACAGAGCAGACAGCACCAAAGCATAAACATATTTTACAACCTTCTACTACTCAGAGCAAGAGAATACAATGCAGCAGATCATGAAGGCAATTAGAATCATTTTCTTTGGTTTTCAGCACTGATTGCTGGAGTGTCTCAAGAGTGAGATTATTTAGAAATTTTTCAGTCTCTGCCAGTACGGGGACAGCTGAAGTAAACAATCAATGAGAGCTGACATGAAACACCTCGATCAAATAGAATTCGTGAAACTTAAAAAAAAATTAATTTATAAGTTTCTACAGCTACCAAAATCATTCAAAGTCAAATATGTATATTAGTATTTCATAGGGCATTGCGTGACACAATATAACAACTGTTTTTCTACATAACAACGTGGCTGCACTTTAAAGTGATTCATTCGACGTGAAGGGATTTGAGAATTTCTGAGGCAAGGTAGTATATAAATACAATTTTTTGTTTTTTGAACACTGTGTAGGTATTTCATTCATTTATTAATTAAGATACTGTAGGCTAGAAATGATTGTTGAAATCATTAGCGAACAGGTTAACCCATTTAAAATAAAATATTACGGGAATATGTCGACTAATATCTGCAACAGTAATCTCTAGGCTTATTTCATATCATGCCTACTGCAATCCCTAAACAAATGGCAACTGTTGTACTGTGGTAGTGTGCAACTGAGAGATATCCAACAATGGAGCCCACCTGGAACTATTTATATGGTGGTAACAAATTAACTAGAGATAGTTTGTCATCAGCCTTCTTTGGCAGCTGGCTAATTCAGTGCTAAGATGACAGTACATGGACAAGTAGATGACAGACAATAGTTCAGCAACATTGGCAAGGATACAGAATGCGACTTCTTGAATTTTGATGAGAAGTAGAAAAAGTTGCAGGGATTTGGGGAAAGAGCGGGGGAGTGGGACTAACTGGATTGCTCTTCGAAAGAGCCGGCGCAAACTCGATAGGCCGAATGGCCTCCTTCTGTGCTGTACCATTCTATGATTCTAAGGCAAAATATGCATTGATACAGCTTAGCGTCCTCTCAATAGGCCATCTGCTGCTTGTCATCCTTGTCTTCTGTTTTAATAATTATCTCCAAAATCTATAGCTTCCCCTGACTGAGTATTAGGATCTTGAAGGGAGCTCATGTAAGTGAAAGGGCAGAAATTAAGCAGTATAAGCCATGGAAAGAAAATGTCAAGGAAAGCAGAAAGATGAAAGAAAGAGAATACGTGGCAAAATAAATCATTAAGCAGAAAATTATTAATAGAATAAATTCATCAAAGAATGTAAGTGAGACAAGACATAAAATGACGTTATGATATTTAAAAACCGAAAAGAAAGGAAAAATAATAAAGAACTAGTAAATATCCCATGGCATTGCTCATGGTGCATGCAAGTAGTTCACAAAATATTTCCAAAAAATGAGAACTTCAGTGAGAGAGACGGCAGCAGAATGGAGGAATTCCATGGGTATTGGTACTAAAACCTAAACTACAGAGAGACAGAAAGAGGAGCAGTCTGAACACCTCCTACTGGATGGAGGCCTGAATCTTGACGGCGCATTGTTGACAGATGTAAATAGTTCATTCCCATTATAAATGCAGACATAAAAGGGGTACTTATAGATCGTGACAACAGGAAGTGAAGGTTCTGGGACAGGAAGTTCATGAATACACAAGCTTTTTAAAATAACACGAACAACGAATTTCAAGTGAAGGATGAGATAACGAAATGTGATATACAGAAGAGTTTGATGAAAAAAACTACGCTAACAAAAGGAGGATAAAAAAAGACAATGAATAACATAAATGTAAAAATATAGAGATAATTAGATGAGCAGTTCAGTACTATCGGTAGCGTTTATGCAGATGCATAAAACAAATCATATCTAATAAATATTGTCATTATATTGATTTGTGGCGGCATCTGCTGACTTAACGTTAAAATAAATTGGAATCTAGCAGAAGAATAGCTCAAGTGAAGTCTATTAAAAACGTGTTGATCTCAGCTTCATGCACCACATCCAAGTCTCAAAAGCAGATCGCTAATCTTTCCATTTCAGTTAGTTTCCAGTCTGTCAAATCGTCTCTACAGTTTTAAGTTTAAACTGAGATAGTAGCCAGAAACTCAACTATATCAGTCTTTGGCCCGCCTTAATAATATCTGTCTCGTTCACCTGCGCCTGAAAGTCCAGTCACTTACTGTCTGAGCTGAAGGAGAATTGTAAATACAAAAAAATGTAGGCTAGAAACTAGTTAGCAATGATAGTGGATGAACATGTAAGACGTTGATATCCTCTGCTACTTTAATGGAGGCGTTAAGCTGTTCATTTTAAAATAAATAGTTTTCAACAACTTTCTCACAATAGCACAATACGAACATGTTAAGTGTTTATCTACTATAATTTCTAGCATTAGATAACCAATAACAGAATAGAACACTTCATTTGACATTGGGTTCAGTCAATAAATTGAGTGGATAAAACATTATAGACAGAGGATAGATTAGCTAAAGTCAGATTAGTTGTGAATATAGATCATAATGATTTAGCTCTGGTTTTATTGTCCTACGGTATAGTTCTTCATTTTGGATCCTGATCGGACATAACTCAATGAGGTTCTGTCTGCGAAATATGGAGGGGGGTGAAATTGGAATTTGTTGCGTCTATTTTACAGGCAGAAAGCAGGTGCAAAGAGGCCCAGTTTAGGGGGCCAGCCTCTCATGCCCGAAACACAGCGCCACCATATTGGTTCGGGCGATGTAGAGGCATCCTGTCAGCCGCCAACAACAGGCGTTAGGCCTCTGGAATATACTAAGAAGAGGCCACTGCCTGTTTTAGGGCCCAAACCAGGAATTGGGTTGCCCTGAACACAGTAGGCTTAGCCCTGCTGCATTCAGGATTAGCAGGTCTACGTGTAGCCTAACCTATGGTCCTTAAAGGGTGGAGGACACCACCGAAAAGGTAAGTTTTCTCAAAAAATCTGCGGACCTTCATGTGGAACCAGGAGGAGCTCCTCCCAGCTCCATTGTAAAACTGCAAGCCACTGCTTGCCATCGCTCATCTCCCTCCCCCACTGGCCTTACCTTAGACTTAGGCCGGCATACCAGCCATGTGATCTTGCTCCCGTGCAGTTTGCCGGTACTATCCTCATAAGACCAGTGGACCAGTTTGCCGTGGTCCTGTCGCTGGCCTCATTAAGCATGTTTAGCGTCCACTGCACTGGGATCGTGCAACAATTTGAGCGTGATGCAATTTCCAGAACACAATTTCAGGTTTATTTCTAGTCAGGTGGCAGCCGTGGCTCAGTTAGTAACACTCTCACCTCTTGAGTTAGAAGGATGTGGGTTCAAGTCCCACTCCAGAGAATTGAGCACATAATCCAGGCTGACACTTTAGTGCAGTACTGACGGAGTGCTACACTTGTCTTCCAGATGAGGCATTAAACCGAGGCCCCATGTGCCCTCTCAGGTGGATATAAAAGATCCCATGACAATATTAGAAAAAGAGCAGGGGAATTCTTCTAGTGTCCTAGCCTATATTTGTCCCTCAACCAACATCACTAAAACAGATGATCTGGTCATTATCTCATTGCTGTTTGTGGGACCTTGCTGTGTGCAAATTAGCTGCTGTGTTTCCCTACATAACAACACTGACTGCACTTCAAAAGTACTTAATTGGTTTTGAAGCACTTTAGGACATCCTGAGGTGGTAGAAGACACAACATAAATGCAATTTATTTCTTTCTAAATGTGCTGCTCTATACAACATTGACCCCGATCTTGACTGGGGTGGGATTTCTGAGCGGAGGAGTTGTGTCCCGCACGCTGTATAGTTTTGACTCCACAGTGTGCACCTATTTTTCTCAGCAGGTTCCCCATCTCCTCCTCCTGTAAAGGCACATACCTATTCCACGCAGCAGCCCTCACCTCCCTGTAGCTGCCGGTTCTCTCAAGGCCTGGGAAACCTGGCCGGCCAGGGTTAAACCTGGAAGAGAGATAGAATATGAGGCATGCAGCCTCATTATAATATTTAAATGACCAACCCAGAAAAGCATACGGGCTCCTGGGCTTCATAAATAGAGGCATAGAGCAAGGAAGTTATGATGAACCTTTATAAAACACTGGTTCGACCTCAACTGAAGTATTGGACTGGATTTTGTCAGCCCTGAGGAGGCGGGTATGGAGATGGGACTGCCGGGAAAGTTGCAGGATTTGGAGGCGGGTGGCAAACCCGCCCCCAACCCGCCTCCGTGCCCTCTTGCCAGCAGGTGGGATGCCGTCCTGCCCCAGGTCCCGTCTCCTCCAGGCGGGAAAGGGATTTAATCCTATTAACTGCCTGTAGTTAACAGGCAGAAAATAGGATTATCCCTATTTTTAGCTCCGAAGTGCAGGCTTCCCGACCTCGGAGAACCCCGCCAGGGTGTAGGAGATGAGAAGGAGGTCTGCAGGGGTCGGAGGGGTCTGAAAGTGAGATGTAGAGGTGAGTGATGGGTGCAAGTGTGGAGTGGTAAGTATGTAAGGTGAGTGTTAAGTCTTATAAAATGTTCACTTACCTTTGTTTCTGCCTACAGCCTTCAGCCGCTGAGGATCCGGAGTCCCGACATCCTCATTGTAGATTTCACAGACTGGCTGTTGGATCCTCCAAACCAACAGCCAGGTGATTTCTGCAAAGTTGAAAGGTTTGATGAGTCCTGAACACAAGGACTCATCAAACTACACAGAATGTCATACGTTGAAGTGCTCTGTCACTGACTTCCCCCTAATTGGCCTGCTGAGCCCGCTGGGCGGGCTTAACAAGGTCAATCAGGGGAAAATCCCGCTGGTTGGCCAGAAGCTGATGGAGGCGGGATTGAAAGCCGGCAAGCAGCAGTCCCGCCTCCAAAAGCTTCCCATTGACAAAATCCAGCCCATTGTGTCCAATTCTGGGCAACACACTTTAGGAAGCATGTGAAGGCCTTAGAGATGGCGCAGAAAAGAATGGTTCCAGGGATGTGGGACTTCAGTTACGTGGATAGACTGGAGAAGCTGGGGTTGTTCTCCTTAGAGCAGCGAAGGTTGAGAGGAGATTTGATAGAGGTGTTCAAAATCATGAGGAGTCTAGACAGAGTAGATAGAGAGAAACTGTTGCCATTGGCGGAAGGGTCGAGAACCAGAGGACACAGATTTAAGGTGATTGGCAGAAGAAGCAAAGGCGACATGAGGAAAAACTTTTTTACGCAGTGAGTGGTTAGGATCTGGAATGCACTGCCTGAAAGGGTGGTGGAGGCAGATTCAATTGTGGTTTTCAAAATGGAATTGGATAAGTACCTGAAAGAAAAAAATGTGCAGGGTTACAGGGAAAGGGCGGGGAGTGGGACTAGCTGAAGTGCTCTTGCAGAGAGCTGGCACGGGCTCGATGGGCCGAATGGCCTCCTTCTGTGCTGTAAGCATTCTAGGATTCTAGGATTCTCTAACCCGCCTCCTGGGAGTGAGTTGGTTGCCCGGCCCCGTCCTGCCTCCAATAAAACTGGAAGTGGGTGGGTTCAAGACAGGTTGGGTTCGGGTTTGAGATTATTAAAATTTTCACTGCCCACCCGACCCAAACCCACCCATTTTGGAGTTTCAAATTTTCCTCATGGTCTTCGTATTCCTGGAATATCTTGGCTCCAGTAGTAAATACTGCATTTCAAAATTGCTTTTCCAAAACAGAGTGACTGCTGCCAACGAAGGGAAGCTACGCAGAAGAGTACTGCGCATTAATCTGGAACCGGAAGCATGACGTTTCTAGTTTTTTTTCCCCAGAGCCCGCTCCCTCCCCAGCACTTTTCCCTAGAGCCCGCTCCCTCCCCAGCATTTAAAACATTTTTTTTTAACAAGTCCGCTCCCGTAACATCTGTGGTAGGTAAAATTTTGGAGTCCATTATTAAGGAGACAATAACGGGACATTTGGATAATCATAATTTAATAGGACAAAGTCAGCATGGTTTTATGAAGGGGAAGTCATGTTTGACAAATTTGCTGGAGTTCTTTGAGGAAGTAACATACAGGGTGGATAAAGGGGAACCAGTGGATGTGGTGTATTTAGACTTCCAAAAGGCATTTGACAAGGTGCCACACAAAAGATTATTGCTTAAGATAAAAAATCACGGGATTGGGGGTAATATTCTGGCATGGATAGAGGATTGGCTATCTAACAGAAGGCAGAGAGTTGGGATAAATGGTTCATTCTCAGACTGGCAATCAGTAACTAGTGGTGTTCCGCAGGGGTCAGTGCTGGGTTCCCAACTCTTTACAATCTATATTAACGATTTGGAGGAGGGGACCGAGTGTAATATATCAAAGTTTGCAGATGATACTAAGATGGGAGGGAAAGTAGTGAGTGAGGAGGACATAAAAAATCTGCAAGGGGACATAGACAGGCTAAGTAAGTGGGCAGAGATTTGGCAGATGGAATACAATACTGGAAAGTGTGAGGTTATGCACTTTGGCAGGAAAAATATTAGAGCAAGTTATTATCTTAATGGCAAGAAACTGGAAAGTACTGAAGTACAAAGGGATCTGGGGGTCCTGGTGCACGAAACTCAAAAGGTTAGTATGCAGGTGCAGCAAGTGATTAAGAAGGCCAATGGAATGTTGGCTTTCATTGCTAGGGGGATAGAATATAAAAATAGGGAGGTATTGCTTCAGTTGTACAAGGTATTGGTGAGACCGCACCTGGAATACTGCATACAGTTTTGGTGTCCATACTTAAGAAAAGACATACTTGCTCTCGAGTCAGTACAAAGAAGGTTCACTCGGTTAATCCCGGGGATGAGTGGATGGACATATGAGGAGAGGTTGGGTAGATTGGGACTCTACTCATTGGAGTTCAGAAGAATGAGAGGCGATCTTATTGAAACATATAAGATTGTGAAGGGGTTGGATTGGGTGGATGTGGGGAGGATGTTCCCGATGATGGGTGAAACTAGAACTAGGGGGCATAGTCTTAGAATAAGGGGCTGCTCTTTCAAAACTGAGATGAGAAGGAACTACTTCATTCAGAGGGTGGTAGGTCCATGGAATATGCTGCCCCAAAAAGCTGTAGAAGCTACATCATTACATAAATTTAAAACAGAAATAGACAGTTTCCTAGAAGTAAAGGGAATTAAGGGTTACGGGGAGCGGGCAGGAATTTGGACATGAGCCTAGGTTCGGATCGGTCATGGCCCTGTGGGTAGCGTAGCGGGCCCAGGGGCCGTGTAGCCTGATCCTGCTCCTATTTCGTGTGTCCAATTCTGTTAGGTTCAGGAGATGGTTCTGTGATAGTAGATTGGCGGTTAGGATCAGATCAGCCATGATCTTATTGAATGGCGGAGCAGGCTCGAGGGGCCGGTTGGCCTACTCCTGCTCCTATTTCTTATGTTCTTATGTAACAAGCCGGAAGCGCGAATGCGCGGAACGCTTCTACGCAGCTTCTGGTTCGTTGGCAGCAGTCGCATCCTTTCCAAAAACCCAGGCTTCTACACAATTATGTACTGATTCCTTTGAATATGAATAGCACCATTACTTTAATTATTGATTTTCTTTGTAATTTTTGCTTTGGAAATTCTGACGGCACAGCTCTATGTTCTAGAAATGCCTGTCGTGCATTTTCCACCCCAGAGCACCCAGATATGTACTCCAAACTCACAACAGGGTATGTTTCCGTGCCTCACAGTGTAATCCATTAGATTGCTAAATAGAGGGTGGTTCTGTAGTTACTTTTTGGTGTGTTTTATGTTTACAGTACGGGGTTTTAAAAGTAGCAAGGGTGGGATATGGGGAGGGGCAACACAAGATGGCTGCCACTAGCTTGCCAGGCCAAAGCCTCTTCCCACTCCTCTGTGAAGCAGTTTCAACTGACGAGTTTTCCCAGCAACTAAGACAGTTTGTACACCAAATAAAATCAATAATTTGAAATGATTTTTTTTAAATCTATTTTAAAGTAGAGCAGGAAATCTTCAGCCACATAGGCTAGCAGTTGTGTGTGTGCATGAGTGCATGCACATTTGTGTGTCTGTCTTTTATAGAGACAAATTAATAAAGAAATTACAAGATGCTGGATGTTTTAGCTTTTACTCTGATTCGCTGCATTCTCTGTATTGGTGCTTTTAACCTTTTATCTCTGGATATACATTTAAGCAAAGCAGATAGATTCCTGATCTGACCGCTTGACGGGTCATAATAATCCCAGAGCACTTGTAAAGTAGCAGTGAGAGTAAACAGGCCTCCTTCTCCACTGTGCACATCTATGGTTCTATTACATCTGCCATGTCGTTTTTCTCTATTCAGTTTCAGCACCATTGCTCCTTGTAGCAGTGTCAGCGTCAAAGGCAGGTCTGCAGTTTGTCCAGAGACCCAGCCCACAGACAGATCTCAAAAAGTTGGGAGCAAAAACATCAGCACACCTATGGTTCAAATCCATTGCCAGTTTCAACATTTAAGCCCGCCGTATATTTGTACTGTAAATGGGCGGTGTTTGGTAAGCCCCTTCACAATCCATTGTGTCCCATGTGCAGAAAGAAAAATTGCAGGCCCCAGCCTTTTGAATTGAATTTATTATAAAAGACATATGCAATCAGTTTCAGTCAGTGTGTGGACAATTTATTATCTTGGAGTATTTCATGCTCTCACACTTTGTAGTTTCTTATCTCGATTTGCTGGCAACAGCAAAAAGTGTGATCACCTCACTGCAGAAATCAAAGGCAGTCTAAAGGGGTTAGACTGCAATTCCATAAAGGTTCAGATTATGGAAATCATCATTTAGAGTTTAATAAGTTTTGTCATGAATGATTCGAGCTGATGAACATGACAATGCAAATGCAAATGAAGCTGTAATACTTTCTCTGGCAACACAAAAAGAACCCTCCACTGACAATGACAACCCTTGAAAGATTAAAATGCTGAATGTTAGACTGTAAGGCTTCAGCTTCAGAGAACTGTTTGAGTTTCTGAATGGGCGAAATTCCAGCTTCATATTTGACTGAATTCAGTTAACCTAAAAGCACATTCCAAGCGGACTGTATCGTGGAGTGAAGCTGAAGCTGAATGCTCGTCTCTATTTTTAACCAAGACAGGGCATGTGGTCCTTGAGTTAAAGCTGTACCCCCAGCTATGCTTTTCAAAATTAATTACACACTCCAATAAATTTGGGTCCTGTAAAAAACATCATACTTTCAATGTGGTTTGTTTTGGAATTATTAAAAGTAGAAGTCTGCTGAATTTAATTTGACGTCACTTTTTCTACTGTTCAGTGTCCAGTCAACAGCATTGACAGCTGGGTCAAAATCCTGCAACTCCCTCCCTAACAGCACTGTGGGAGTACTTTCACCACACGGACTGCAGCGGTTCAAGAAAGTGGCCCACCAACACCTTCTAAAGGGCAATTAGGGATGGGCAATAAATGCTGGACTTGCCAGCGACGCCCCACATCCCAGGAATGAATTAAAAAAAATTGTACTGTCCACCAGAGGTGAGAGACAATATTGGTGTTTTTTTTTATACAGGTATAAATTTCAGACATCTTGGAAGGTGTGACGCATGACTGGCTCATTCTTCGATTGAGGAAAATAACTGGGAATTGTTGTCAGCCACCAGATTGTTACTGATTTATCTGATCAAATAAACAGAGCACAGAGAAAAGGATAGTACAAATTGTGGGTGACTTTCCAGTAAAGCTCACTGCATAGCAACCCAGGAACAGAACCCCGAGATCAAAAGTCGTGAATAACTGAAGTGAGAAGTCGCACAAGTCATGCATTGAGATCAGGAGGAGGACCCCAAGCTCGAAGGTAGTGAGTAACAGTAAAGAGGTTCCCTGGCTGGAACCAAAATCCTCCACATAATTCCATGTTGCCTCAAGAAATATATTATAGGAGCACTTATGCCATATCCTGGTTAATCAATTTTTGAGAACTTTGAAATAAAGACAAAAGAAGTAATTTTCCCACCTTGTACTCTCGACATGGATCCACATCCTCCGGAAGCGCATATCGGAAGTCCCAGTGGCATCACGCACAATTTTCTGGTATGCAAGGCTGCTGCCGAGAGTGCAAAGTCAGAGAATTACCCTTAAATGTAAAATTGTGACAAAAAAATTGCTGAAAGAAAACAAATTTTATCTAATACTTCTCAACACTTTCAATATATATGCAGTTCTGGGTACTGGGGCAATACAACATTTATCCTCATATTGAACTGTTGGACTCATCATTACAGCTCATTCACAGCTTTGTTGAATGTGTTACACAATCAGGTTTTGTCATACAATTAATACTTTATAATAGAACTCAAAGTATCCTCTATATTTAGACAATATAACTTATGGTATGTAAGTCTCCCTTGTCAGCTGGCTGGTTAAGGTCCTATTTGGCCAGCCTTATTCCAGTTCTCAGCAAGTATGTGACCACAGCAGAGAAGTGTCTCTAATTTGTCACAAAATTGAAAATCTCACGCAGAGATGCCACCGAAATTTGTCGTGTAGGAAATGGAAAACGGCAGTACAAGCACTCCTCTGAAGCGAGGGTAGAAGCTCCCTGTTCAGGCAGAGTGGAAGGAACCTTTGCTCTGCGTCTGAACTGTGTGGTGCCAGGAGCTGATACGAGGCGCCTGAAATGGAAAAGTGTTCCACTTCTCAACATCTGTCACCATGATGAGAACAAAAATTCAGCAAAAAAAAAAGTTACAAAATAAGATGTTGATGTTTATAAACTCAATCCAATACAAGCTGTTGGGGAGATGTGTCTGGTCCAATTCTTGTCAGATTGTGTTTGCTATACATGCATTTCATTTACGGAGAACCAATCCACGTGTGAAATTCAATTTGTCATTCAAATTTAAAGAGACAGACCTATAATGAAAGTAGTATACAGTTGACACAAGTGGCTGGAATCTAGTTAAAGGGGATTTCGCTTTATTTGGGATGCTTGCCTCAGTTCCAATTGATTCTGAACACATTTATATCAGTACTTATAGTTTTTAACTTAATAATGATGACCTAATGAATGGGACAATTCATTTTCTACCAAGGTATCCTAACTAAATAGCTTCCGCAGTTAATTGCTGCTATCATGATGCACTTGGTTTTGTGTAAGTGAAATAGTTAGATAATTATATTGCAGGTTATAAACGATGTAATACTGCTGTTAAACTGCCAGTTTGCATTGTGAAGTCCCAGTTTCTGTTCCATTGCATCAGGTCACTGCCCCGACTGCACTACTCTGGAATTTGCTGGGGCTTTCCAGTAGTATGTCAGTGGACCTTAACTTGAAGTAGGCACGAGCTGGGGAGCGGGTATTTACTTGCATGATCCTGTGCGGATGGTCATAGATAAGCTGCGCATTGATGGAGTGACAACCTCTGCGATTCATGAATGCAAAGCTACACGTAGGGCCATGTGGGTTCTATCAATGATGCCCTGGACTTTTTAGAATCCCGCTATTTGGAAAAGCTCCAGTGCTGTCTCACACCATTGTCGGGTTGTCCATGGGGAAAGTGATGCAGTCGCTTGCTCTGGCAAACTACCTGCTCAATACATCTGTGCACTGAAAGTTGGCTGATTTTGCTGATGTTCTCTGTTGCTGCCTGGAAGGATCATGAGAGATAGGATTTGAATGCTGCAGTGACCTTTGCAGCTACTGACAGTTCTACGCCTATGGTAGAGTTTGGCTGGAGATGCAGTTGCAGCAGAAGAGCAAGCCAGGAGCAGCACCAGGCCTACCTGGGGAAGCTACAACACAGGACTACATGCATGCTAAACAGCAGAAGCAGCATGATATAGACAGAGCTAAGGAATCCCACAATCAACGGATCAGATCAAAGTTCTGCAGTCCTGCCACATCCAGTCATGAATGGTGGTGGACAATTAAACAACTAACGGGAGGAGGAGGCTGCATGAACATCCCCATCCCCAATGATGGCAGAGCCCAGCACCCGAGTGCAAAAGACAAGGCTGAAGCGTTTGCAACCATCTTCAGCCAGAAGTGCCAAATGGATGATCCATATCGGCCTCCTCCTGACGTCCCCACCATCACAGAATCCAGTCTTCAGCCAATTCGATTCACTCCACGTGATATCAAGAAACGGCTGAGTGCACTGGATACAGCAAAGTCTTTGGGCCCTGACAACATCCCGGCTGTCGTGCTGAAGACTTGTGCTCCAGAACTAGCCGCGCCTCTAGCCATGCTGTTCCAGTACAGCTACAACACTGGCATCTACTTGACAATGTGGAAAACTGCCCAGGTATGTCCTGTCCACAAAAAGCAGGACAAATCCAATCCAGCCAATTACCGCCCCATCAGTCTACTCTCAATCATCAGCAAAGTGATGGAAGTTGTCATCGACAGTGCTATCAAGCAGCACTTACTCACCAATAACCTGCTCACCGATGCTCAGTTTGGGTTCTGGAAGGACCACTCGGCTCCAGACCTCATTACAGCCTTAGTCCAAACATGGACAAAAGAGCTGAATTCCAGAAGTGAAGCGAAAGTGACTGCCCTTGACATCAAGGCAGCATTTGACCGAGTGTGGCATCAAGGAGCCCTAGTAAAACAATGGGAATCAGGGGGAAAACTTTCCACTGGCTGGAGTCATACCTAGCACAAAGGAAGATGGTTGTGGTTGTTGGAGGTCAATCATCTCAGTCCCAGGACATTGCTGCAGGAGTTCCACAGGGCAGTGTCCTAGGCCCAACCATCTTCAGCTGCTACATCAATGACCTTCCCTCCATCATAAGGTCAGAAGTGGGGATGTTCACTGATGATTGCACAGTGTTCGGTTCCATTCGCAACTCCTCAGGTAATGAAGCAGTCCGTGCCCGCATGCAGCAAGACCTGAACAATATTGGGCTGTTAAGTGGCAAGTAACATTCATGCCACACAAGTGCCAGGCAATGACTATCTCCAACAAGCGAAATTCTAACCATTGCCCCTTGTCATTCAATGCCATTACCATCGCCGAATCCCCCCCCCCCCCCCCCACACCAATCAACATCCTGGGGGGTCACCATTGACCAGAAATTTAACTGGACCAGCCACATAAATAATATGGCCACAAGAGCAGGTCAGAGACTTGGTATTCTGCAGTGAGTGTCTCACCTCCTAACTTCCCAAAGCCTTTCCACCATCTACAAGGCACAAGTCAGGAGTGTCTCCACTTGCCTGGATGAGTGCAGCTCCAACAACACTCAAGGAGCTCGACACCATCCAGGACAAAGCTCCCCACTTGATTGGCACTCCATCCACTACCTTAAACATTCACTTCCTCCACCACCGGCGCACCGTGGCTGCAGTGTGTACCATCTACAAGATGCACTGCAGCAACTCGCCAAGGCTTCTTCGGCAGCACCTCCAAAACCCGCGACCTCTTCCACCTAGAAGGTCAAGGTCAGCAGGCACATGGGAACACCATCACCTGCAAGTTCCCCTCCAAGTTACACACCATCCTGACTTGGAAATATATCACTGTTCCTTCATCATCACTGGGTCAAAATCCTGGAACTCCGTCCCTAATAGCGCTATGGGAGTACCTTCACCACACGGACTGCAGTAGTTCAAGAAGACAGCTCACCTCCACTTCTCAAGGGCAATTAGGGATGGGCAATAAATGCTGGCCTTGCCAGCGACGCCCACATCCCAGGAACAAATAAATAAAAATGCATAGGAACATAGGAATGTGCAGGATCAGAAAAGGCCATTGTAGTTTATCTGGCCAGTCACAGCTCAGTCTTTTCTGAAGCATGACCTATGGCGACACTGTTCTTCATACAAATCAAGGGAAGCTAGTCTCCGTCTATATATGCTGTTTGGAACAATATGGTGGGCGGCTGTGGTCCTCCTCCAATTTCACTTCCTCTTCTTCCTAAAAAATGTAACATGTGGAGCAACAATTTCCGCAGGGATATATTTGTCCTAATTTCAAGGAGTAAGCTAAAAAATGGAAGTTCCAAAATCCACGGCACAAAACCTTGTCCTCAACTGCGTGGGACAAATAATTACTTTTTGAAAAAACTTTCAGAAAAACATTTAAAATGAAGCTGACAGAAACATCAATTCTACTTGTTTCCTGTCCCTGTAAATAACTTACACTCCCAACACAGAATCTAGCAACCCAGGACGCCATCTTATAGGGACAACATTTACGAAGAGTGTGTCTCCAGTGTCCAAAGCAAGAAATTACGTTGTCATCTAATTGAAGTCACAGCCAGTCAATTGACATATTAGAATGATGCTTCCACTTGTTTTTAATGGGAGCTTCTTGTAGCCAACCGGAAATAAATGAAATAAAAGAAATAAAAGAAAGACTTGCATTTGTACAGCATCTTTCACAACCTCAGGATATCTCAAAGCACTTTACAGCCAATTAAGTACTTTTGAAGTGTAGTCACTATTGTAATGCGTATTATGGGAGGAGATCTGCCATACGCAATCTCCGCCCATACTTCCGGTTGGTTACAGCCGATTTATAACCAACATGAAAATCTAGCTGGAGTACAACAGTAATAAAAGTTCTTAACTGGCAGCTTTTATGGCCAGTAGTGGGTTTAACGCATGTGGATGTAAACACCCAAAGAGAGAAGGAAGAGCAAGTCATTCAGAATAACATTTGCATTAAGTGCCAAATTAACTTTATTAATAGGGATGCCACTATTCCATGGAGAAAACAAGGTAAGTCAGTGTTTACAACCAGTCAGCAGCCTGAGAAGACCTATACATGTTTCTGTGCGATAATCGAATGCTTCCTCCATTATAGGAAGAAGCACAAGATAGCTTATTTAGCTGTAAATTATTTTCTTTGTACGCAGTAGCATATGTCTGGAAACTAATACATGATAGGTAGCTGTGACTATGACTGTAGAGATCACTACTTAGCATTCACCCAAAGAGCCCTGGGAAGATGAACTGTGGCTACAGTTCCATCTGTCAACAATTTTCACAGACACGCAGATAATGTAAAGTGAAATGGCTGCCACACCCAATTGATGTAAAGTACAAGTCTAATGCTACGCGACCTTTAGCGAGGTAGCTCTTGTCTACTTAATATACCAAGAGCATACTTGCTCCTGAACCTAGATTTGAAAATGGGACAAACCACGTGACAGCATTTAAGAAAATAAATTGTAATAGTTGGTTCTAAAGGGTAGATTTGCTGAGTCCTTGCACACTTTGATTATCAGAAAATAACAGGCCCACAGCCCATAATTTACCAATGCAAGCTCACAGTGTGTGAGTTATCTCACCACACGTTTGGACTCCCAAAATCTACCCTTAAACATAGTCCTCTTTAACCATTATTTGAACAGTTCCATTTTTTTAGCTGCATGTTATATAAATTATACTTCAATCGTATCATTACTATCCTATGGGGGCACTAACTATCTATCTGGTTATTATATTCTCGGATTTGATTTCCAAAATAAGATACCTGCATGCTGAGGGCATCTCCCGAATGTGAGCGCCTTCCTTTATCATTCAATAGGAAGTGGAAGCATTTAAAGTTGTTATTCTATTCTGTTTTATAAGCCATAATGAACCTTCCTGTCACCACTCTACTTCCTTCAGAAAAGGCTTCCGCCAGAGGGTTATAAGAACATAGGAACATAAGAAATAGGAGCAGGAGTAGGCCAATCGGTCCTTCGATAAGATCATGGCTGATCTGATCCTCATCTCAAATCTAAAGAACACAAGAAGTAGGAGCAGGACCCAGCCACTCAGCCCCTGGGCCCACTACGCCACCCACAGGGCCTCGACCGATCCAAACTCAGCCTCATGTCCAATTTCCTGCCCGCTCCCCGTAACCCCTAATTCCCTTTACTTCTAGGAAACTGTCTATTTCTGTTTTAAATTTATTTAATGATGTAGCATCCACAGCTTCCTGGGGCAGCAAATTCCACAGACCTACTGGTATGTCAATGCCCCTCCATAACTGACCATTAGGAGGCATACTGCTGTGTGTAGGATTGCTGTTTTTCCCATCTCTCTAAGATACAGGCCGATGATGTGGTCTAAGCTCAGTGGAGCCTGAACCCCTGCTCTTCAGGCGCTGCACCTCCCACTGTGCTTCCTGCTGACCTCGCATCGTGATGCAACGTCAGCTAATTTAAATAAATATTCAGTCCACAGAGGAGCACCATGGGGCAAGGGCTGTTGATCGCACTTAAAGGGGAATTGCTTCAGAACTGAAAAAGCTTCAGAAGGCACAATGGCAGATGGCGTCCAACTTTAAGAAGCTGTCTGAAAGCTGAATTGTTGCCAAGCATCCGCACAGATAATGATATATATTAACATGTCCATAAGAGAATGCCAAAGAACTACAGAAATAGTTGCAAACAAAGCAGCCACTGGCTGGAACTCACTCAACAGAGTGGATGGGGGTTCACCTGCAGTGCCCGCTTCCTATGGTGCTGGGTTTCTGAAGTACGTTTTAGGTGCTTCCACGGCATTATGGGGTGACCACTAATATGAATATTAGAAGGTAGGCTCTCAGCACCACAGGCACTTACTGACCACTTTATCAGGTACCCAATGCGTTGGACCTCAGTGCCCACTAATGCCTGATAGGCAACAACACTGCAGGTACCAAGGATCACAATGTTGGCTCCACAGTGTTCCATTGCAGCAGACTGATTACACAGTGTCAGAGAAAGGGTTAGAATAATATATACTTTCCAAACAGAAAGATATGTTGATGGAAGCCCAGATTTTGTAAGTCAAGATTACGCTTAGAAACTTATATATTAAACAGTGATATCCCATCCTCACATCATTTTCGAGAATGCACTATTTATAAGAACAGAAATAATGCTTCATATATTATTCTGCTGTAAAAGCATGGATGCATCTCTCTTTGAGTCTACAAGGTGATGCTGCGCTGCTGTATTTAGATCAATGCTGGACTTAATTACAGGTCAGACTGTTTTACTCATTTTTTAAAGTGTGGTTGCTGAGAGAGCTAACAAGCAACAAGATATTGTATTTAGACTCTGCATTTTTTGAGAAGGTCCCTCAAACTGAATAAGAAAGAGGTGTTTAGATAGGAAAGTCAGAGTCCCCAAAATATTCATCACTCTTTGTGTGATGTGATGGTTTCAGGTCACAGTGGGCTTAGAAAGTTCTTCACGTAGCACCTATTTCTGGGCACTATGCAGACACCTAAGGCCCCAAAATGGCGGACAGGATGCCCACGCACACTTCTGGCTGGAAGTGCGCTGACCGTCAGATTGGGAAAGGACGAACCAGGAGTGTCCTTTACCCATGCCTGAAGCAGGCATTAGGGCCTTTGTATATGCAAATAAGGGTCACGATGTCTGTTTGAGACCCTTTCTCCAAGATTGGTTTGCCCTCAGGTAGCCAGCGCCATCACGGTCTCCCACACTCCCGGCCCCCCTGACTCTGGGCCTTGAGATCCCTGGCCTCTCAATCTCGTTCCCCCGGCCGTTGCGACTCCAGAACCCACAGCCCTGTGTTGTCTCGACCCCCCATCCCCGACTCGAACCCCGGACTCACTTACCTGAGGGTTGATGCGATGCTAGCGCTAACCCAACTTTTCTCCAGTCCGTTGTTGCGCCACACCATCCCTATTTCAATAAAGTCCGGGGCCTAATATCTTTGGAGCCTTGGACCTCACCATTCTGGCGCAGGGTATTTACCGTCCGCCACACCAATGCCTCCCTGTGCCTCCCACCCACCCCCCCCCCACAGCTGCCCCCCACCCCCCCCTGCTGCCCCCCCCCCCCCCCCCAACCTGACTCACAAATCCAGAAATGAGGCTTCTGAATTTCTGGGCCATAGTGTTTTAATGGATGGTTTAATTTACTTTAATCAATGGCTATGATTTAGGTATTTTAAAGCTCATAGAACAGTTAAGTGCATCAGTACAGTCCTACGGGGAATATGCTATTATCTGTGTGAATAATATTGCTTTTATCAAGGGTTTATTGTAACATAAGAATATAAGAAATAGGAGCAGGAGTAGGCCATTCGGCCCCTCGAGCCTGCTCCACCATTCAATAAGATCATGGCTGATCTTCTACCTCATCTCCACTTTCCTGAACTATCCCCAGATCCCTTGATTCCCTTAATATCCAAAAATCTATCGATCTCTGTCTTGAATATACTCATCAATGAGGCTCCACAGCCCTCTGGGGTAGAGAATTCCAAAGATTCACCACCCCCTGAGTGAAGAAATATCTCCTCATCTCAGTCCTAAATGGCCGACCCCTTATTCTGAGACTATGACCCCTGGTTCTAGACTCCCCAACCAGGGGAAACATCCTCCCTGCATCTACCCTGTCAAGCCCTGTAAGAATTTTGTATGTTTCAATGAGATCACCTCTCATTCTTCTAAATTCTGGAGAATATAGGCCTAGTCTACTCAATCTCTCCTCATAGGACAATCCACAAATCAGTCTGGTGAATCTTTGTTGCACTCCCTCTATGGCAAGTATATCCTTCCTTAGGTAAGGAGACCAAAACTGTACTCAATACTCCAGGTGTGGTCTCACCAGGGCCCTATATAATTGCAGTAAGACAGTCTTTACTCTTATACTCAAATCCTCTGGTAATAAAGGCCAACATACCATTTGCTTTCCTAATTGCTTGCTGTATCTGCATGTTAACTTTCAGTGATTTGTGTACAAGGATACCCAGGTCCCTCTGAACACCGACATTTCCAAATCTCTCACCATTTAAAAAATACTCTGCTTTTCTATTTTTCCTACCAAAGTGGATAACTTCACATTTCTCCACATTATATTCCATTTGCCATGTTCTTTCCCACTCACTTAGCCTGTCTATATCCCTTTGAAGCCTCTTTGCATCCTCCTCACAGCTTACATTCCCACCTAGGTTTGTATCATCAGCAAACTTGGATATATTACATTAGGTCCCCTCATCCAACATCTAACATCATTACAGTAACAGTGCATTGAAGCTCACATTCCTATTCAGTCTCAACGTGGTGCTTGCTCCTGTCTGCGTAACTAATGGACCTCTGTGCTGAGCCCAGGAGATATAGCGATTTAATTCTACACTGTAATTACTAGTCGCAGAGCCAAAGTAGAAACTGGCACAGCCACAAAAGCAGTTGATAAAAATTGATGCGTAATCAATGCAAGATGTTACAGGCACAAAGGTACCTTTTTCCAGATTGGCTTCATTCCCTGGTGGAATTAATTTGAGTTAAGACAGGATGTAAACCTGTATCTGTCCTGATGTTCCTCATGTACTTCAGTGAGTCACACTGTACTGTCTATTGAGGATACCTGATAACCATTACTTACAAACAGAGGTGCATGGGAGAGGGGAGTGAAGGTTTTTGAGGGCCATGGTCAGATATCTCTGTGTGGCTGTACATTACTGGCAAGGCTTCTTGCTACTAGCAGCCAAAAATATCACATACAATATAGATCAGAGGATTAGCTACATCAACTAGGGAAAAGATGCACAAATGTTTCAGGTGTTTGTAGCTTTTTCTACATAAATAAGAATACATACATATAGATTTGTGCAACCATCAACAGAATCATTGAACACCAGGTCTGCTGCTCCATTTTCATGCCCAGCTGTTTCACAATTTTTCAAGAGAATACTGTAAACAGGGGAAATACTTTTAAAATCATCAAAAGGTGTTAGAACATTTTTGAAGTTAGCCAATGTGATGCATTTCCAAGAAGCTGCAGAAAACACTGAATTGAAAACCTTCCCTGCTGTTCTGGCTCAGTATTAGGGTGCTGACACTAAAATCCACGACTGACAACATAAATTCTAAATACCAACAGCTACATAGTTTTCAAAAGTTCAGGACCCTGTACATGCTAAATAACATAAATTAACAACAGTCAACAGGACAAAAAACAGATCATCTGGTCATTACCACATTACTGTTTGTGGGAGCTTGCTGTGCGCAAATTGACTGCCGCGTTTCCTACATTGCAACAGTGACTACACTTCAAAAGTACTGCATTGGCTGTAAAGCGCATTGGGACGTCCTGAGGCCGTGAAAGTCACCAACGCCGAAATTTTCTGGCATCCGTGTGGGCGGGATTGGAGGCGGGTCGGGAGGGAAATTTGAAATAACTTGGAGCGGGTCGGGAAACCTCCGTCATCCCGCCCCCACGCGCCTTTCCCTTGGGTGCGTTTGCCAATGCGGCACCAACCCAAACGGCAGAGGCGGCCGAGCTAATTACCCATAAGCGTCTTTTCAATCCTACCTGTCAAATTTCCCTGGATGACCGCGGGAATCACGCAGCCCGGGAACCACGTCTGTAAACCTGAGGAGGATGTTCAGTGGCCACTGATCCAGCTCATTAGTGCACAGCATGGAAAACACAATAAATACTCCAACCTGACTCCTGGTTACTTTCCTAAGGCAGATCTATTCTCCATAGAGACCATGTGCTCCAGTGAGTGGCATGTTAGCTGCTCCATGCAGGTGGCCACCTTCCCATGGAAGACCCTACAGTCACCATCGCCTGCGACACGGTGGTGCTCATGTTGGAGATGGACTCCTCCATTCGCTGCACATTTGCAGACATCGCGATCGCAAAACCTGTCAAAGCCTCCTGCACTTCTTCCTGCACCTCCAGGATCGCCCTCTTTCTGGATGGCCCCTGAGGATCAGCATCTGCATACAGCTGAGCAGAGCTGGGAGCGTCCGGCGCCCTCCGGCGAGGAGTCTCCACTGCTGTCCCTGTCTCCATCATCTGCTCTTGCTCACTTGTGTGTTGTGAGACATCAAGTGACAACATTACTTTAACTCGCGTGGGACCCACCGAGGTGTTTGTATCTGTGCTGGTGCTGGGTGCGTTTATGTCTGGTGATGGTGTGCCCTCAGAGACTGGAGGCTGCTCTGAGGAGTCATCTTCCTCTTCCTCCTGGACAGTCAGCGGGGCTCTTGATGGACCTGTGGGAGAGTAAAGAGATGATTTAGAAATATCATATCAAGAATGGGTAATGATACCATTATGCACATGATGAACATTCACTGGCTGCTGACATCAGTCCCCATATGAGTGACTGTTGTATGCCATGTAGCTGTATGAGATGTAATTCTGTCACCAGGTTGCTGAGATGTCCCCCTCCCTCCGTCCACCACCTCCAGCTGCTCTGCGAATCCTCCTTCTCCCTCTTACTGTGGGCTTTCTTCTCCTGCAAGGAGGTAAAGAAGAAAAGTTTGAGTGAGAGTGATGGAATGAGTGTAAGGAATGGATGGGCTACATCTTTAGAGGGTGACTATGAGGGAGTGGGGTGCCAATGCCAAATGGCCTCCTTGTGTGTTGTTAGTTGATATGATTGCATTAGGATGAGGGTGAGTGTGAAGGGTGGCTAGTCAGATGGGGATGTAATAATGTAGATAGAGAGAGAGGGATGGGTGGACGTGCAATGTATGTTGGTGTGAGTAATGATGTGCAGGAGTAGGCTTGGGAAGGCAGAGTGATGGGGATGTGATGAGAGGCACAGCAGGATGAAGTTGAATGTGGCTTTGCACTCACCTTTCCTGATCTAATGAGATAATTGAAGCGTTTCCAGCACTGCACCCAGGTCCTCCTGACCACATCCCTGCTGTTGACCTCCTCTGCAATTTGGAGCCAGGCTCCTTTGGTCTGCTGGGGAGGTCTCTTGTGCCCATCTGAAGGGAAGAGGACCTCCCTGCGTGCTCTCACTCCCTCCACAAGCATATGGAAGGAGTCATCTGAGAACCTGGGTGCAGCCCTCTGCCTCTGTGCAGTCATGTTTCCAAGTCTTTGCAACATTCCAATGATGCAGTGCAGTACCTGCAGAATTCTAGATGAACCTTCAACTGCAATGTGGCCATAGCTCCTTTAAATATCCCGGCTGAGAACTCGTCATCGATGACATCATCGACCCGCACCATTTAAAAGGGCCGGGTAAAGCGCAGGGCGGGCTTAATAGACCCTGTTAGCGGACAGTCGATTTCAGGAGCGGAATGGAATAAGCAGCGGGGTCGCGACCCGTCAGGGCGACCGTCCGCACCCGCCCCCCCGCCCAGGTACAGAAAATTCTGGCCACGTCTTTCTTTCTTTAAATTCTATTGCTAAAATTAAGTTGTCTGTTTTTGAATTAATTGTTCAAATGTTCGACCATGAGTTTAACAGATATTACAAAAATGTTGGCTGACATTGAGCATCACCAGTGGATCAGTGCATTAAGAGCAGGCTCTGTATGTAATGCACTGAGAGAGTGTGGCACTGAGCCACAAAGGTCAAGAAGTACCAGGTTCAATTCCAGAACCGTTGGCCGATCTCACCCAGGATAGCAGTACAGCACAATAACTCCCAGAGAATCCAAAGCCAAGGAGGGTAAAAAAAACAGCCAGAATATCTGCTGCTGATTGCTATTGCTGAATATTGATGTCAAGTAAAGATAGGTTTAGATTTGGCTGGGGTGCCCCCCCATAATTGAATAGGCTGCTGACTTTCAAGACAATTGCCATTTTTTTTAAAGGCAGCGGCAACCCAGTGCTTTAAAACAATACAAAATATTCTTCATAGATAAAGCTCATACATGAATCATACCCACTTGAGTGAGGTATCAAAGGCCCACAGGCCCCCATGGAACTCCAGTCAATTGATAGTTGCTGCCTTTAGGAGAAGAGGACTAGTGGGCACAAAATTGTAAGAGAAAAAGGTTATGATATTTACTGAGAATCCTAGTCAATAACAACAACCCACAACCACACAAAGTTAGAATTTAGAAAGGTATTCTAATTTAGAAATCTACAAGGTTTCAAAATTTAAAATCTCTTCCATTAGCAATTTAATCTGGAGATTTACCTTAACAACTCAGTATCTACCACTTCCCACATTCAAAAACTACATTCACTGTAAAATATAATGGTAAAGATCAATTCGCTAAAATTATTAATATCTTATTCACAGCTGTAAGGGGTTTTGGTCGTGCTTGTATCGCAGCCGGTGCTGGTGCGGGGTTAGGCCTTCGTTGCCTAATACTATTGCTTGCTCTGGTCTCCGGCCAGCCTTGTTGCAATAAGCACCTGTGAGTGGTTCGACCCACTCGCCCTTACGGTTCTAACGCTGGACTTAGGTGCGAGAGCAGTAATGCAGAGAAAAACTCAAATAGACCCGGTTGAATAGTACGAAATGGAAATCTTTATTGCATAGCGTCTAAAATCATGAAGTACATGTCATAGGCACAAATTAACGATAGTACAAGTATACATACATTCATAAAGCTTGGTCTGTGGTAATGAAGAACGCACGGCACATCGTAGAAAGGGGAACACATTATACTTTATCCTTAATAAAACCACCCTCCCCTATCAATCCCTACACTATATCTAGATTTGTAGGATCGGGAAACATGCTCACCACTCGTGATACTTCGGAGGATTTTTAAAATGAGGCACTCGGCTCGTTTCGCTGCAGCGCCTGACTGTCACGTGTTTTGAGGGGTCTCTGTACCCCACTTGTTTATCTTCTCTGCTGCGACAAGCAGGCCAGACCGTCTTTTGTCATGAAGAACTCTGTAGAACTCGAACACGTTTGTAGAATTCAAACAAGAGTCTTCCTGTACCAGTTCGTGGAGTAACCGGTAAAATTCGAAAAATGGTTATTATATTTTCGGGCGCGGTCGGGGTTTACTGACCGCGGCGGCATGTGGCTTCTTCTTCTTCTCGTCTCATCTCTTCGGGCCTTCGGGTCCAGATACCGTTTACCGACTCTCGGGATGGTGCACCCGGTCACTTGCCTTTGTTGAGGCGGCTCGTCCCGTTTGAGCTCCACCCAACATTCGAATAACCGACCAGTACGGCCAAAAGTCAACCAAGTCCAGCTCTCAAAAGAGCTTCAGCAATCAGCAGCGAGATAAGAGCACAAGAGTCGAATCAAGCGAATAAGAGAGCGATGGACGTTTGTTCACTATAGTTATAGTGCTGTGTCTCCTTATCTCCCGCCCAAAACTTAATGGGGTAAAAATTCAGTTGGTTGCGCCTCCCGTTAGCGCCTTAAATGGGCGCTAATGGGGCGTTAAGGCGCTAACGCCCGGGCGCAGCGCTGTTTGCGCCGCTCGAGAACTTAACTTGAGATTGTGCGGCGGCGCTAAAACTTACCGCTGCGACCACCTGCGCGCGCAGATTGTGACGTCATTCCATGGTGCAACGCCCTTGGGGCGCCCCGGAGCGGAAATTGAGTGGCGCCCCCTGCCTTACCGCCTGGCGCTTCCAACGACCGGAAGACTGGAACGTTATCAATCGGTGTGGGGCTGGGGGGGGCGCTATTTAAAGGGGGCCTCTTCCTGTCTTTTTCTGTGGTCGACATTTATGCACCACTCGTTCTGAGAGAGAGAGAGAGATTCGGAGAGAGAGAGAGAGAGACTTCTACATTGACTCAACGCTTTGTGAGGTAGTTTTGCCTAGTTCATCCTAACTTTGCTGCTACTTTCGTTGCTGTACCTCATTACTTTTCTGGCAAAGAGAATATGGGGGCTGCAATGATTGGGGGCGTCGTCCTGCTCCAGCTCAATCGGAGGAGAGTGAGACGCAGACAGAGAGTGGCAATGATGGCCAGACGGAGGAGGGCCATCAGGCGCATGTACAGGAGAGCTTACCCTCCCAGGGTATATCGTGAGCAGCTCTCCTACATCCACATGTCCGAGGAGCTGTGTTTGCGAAGGCTGCGATTCAGCAAGGAGGTGGTCACTGAGCTCTGCCACCTGCTGCAGCCAGATCTGCAGCCTCAGCTGAGGTCCAGGACGTCTCTGTCGGTGGCAGTGAAGGTCACAGTGGCTTTGAACTTCTACGCCACTGGCTCATTCCAAGCTGCTGTTGGGGACCTCGCCAATATCTCCCAGTTTGCGGTGCATCGCTGCATCCGGCAGGTCACCAATGCCCTCTTCACAAGGAGACGAGACTTCATCTCCTTCCCTATGACCCCAGACAAGCAGCATGACCGTGCTATGGGCTTTGCGAGGGTAGCGGGCTTCCCCATGGTGCAGGGCGCCATTGACTGCACGCATGTGGCTTTGCGTGCTCCGCGAGAGAATGCAGAGGAGTTCCGGAACAGAAAGGGGTTCCATTCCTTGAATGTGCAGTTGGTCTGTGACCACAGACAGGTGATTCTCGCTGTCAATGCCCACTATCCGGGCAGCTGCCACGATGCTTTCATCCTGCGCCAGAGTACTGTGGCAGAAATTTTCGAGGCACCGCATCAGCCAGTTGGTTGGCTTCTGGGGGACAAGGGGTACGCATTGAGCACCTGGCTGATGACACCGCTCCGTGCGCCAAACACCCCTGCTGAGCTGCGGTACCAGGAAAGCCAACAAGCAACCAGGAACATTATTGAGCGCACAATCGGCGTGCTCAAACAACGATTCCGCTGTCTGGACCATTCCGGAGGAGCCCTGCAGTACTCGCCTGAGCAAGTTTCCAAATTCGTAGTGGTGTGCTGCATGTTGCACAACATGGCAATCCTCAGGACGCAGCCAATGCCACCAGGCCTTGCAGCACCACAAGAGGAGGAGGAGGAAGAGGAGGAACAGGCCGAGGACGATGATCAGCAGCAGCACCAAGGCAGGAGGGCGGCCCACAATGGTCAAACTGCAAGGGCCGTCCGTCAACGACTAATAGCAAGCCGCTTCTAGGGCCCCTGCCAGTGCTACAAACACGAATCAACCCAGCACGCAACCCCTAAGCCGGCCAAGGCACCAATAATTCCAACCACCAGCCATGTATATTTTGAATACAGAAACTTATTTATTGTACAAACTCTGTGTGTGTCAATTCCTCATGACAAACTCATAGAAATAAACACAAAAAAACAGTCAATAACATAACTGGTTCTCACAACCTGGAGATAATGTCCAAAACACTAAACAAAAGTTGGGCCATGAACCTCGGCCTTTAATAAAAAAATGACCAGCATTTTGGCACACCTCCTACTTTTTGCCCTTCGAGGGTGATCTCCTTCCCTTGCGCACTTCCCCCCTTCTAACCCTACTGCTCCTCCGTAATGGGACCTCAGTGGCTGCAGCAAGGCTGGTGGAAGGCTGCTGCTTGTCAGACCCTGACACTGCAGATGCCCCTGAAGGACGGCCTCGACCACTTCTGGGCCTGGAGGGCCCGGCTGCAGACTGCACCAACTCTGCATGGGCAGCAGCAGTCTGTCCTACAGGCGGTGGCAAGTGCAGTGGAGAAGTGACAGTGTTGGCAGCAGGAATGCTGTCATCGTGAGAGAGGACAGCAACTCCCTGCTCGCCCGACACACTGGCACTCCCACGGGGCAGCACTTCATCATCCGGAGCAATTTGCCGGAGAACAGATTGCTGGCCTGCTGCGGCGCGGTGACAGCCCCGGGGACATGTGCACGAACCATCGAGGATGGCAGCAGTCAGTGCTCGCGTGGCCTCAATCTGAGTCTGCATGAGAGCAGTCTCAGATGGGTTCCTGGCAGCCAGTGACTGAATTGCAGCAGTAAGCTTTAGTGTGGCATCCGCCTGTGCTACAGCGAAGTGCTCCACACTCCTTGCCAGTGCCTCAATGCATTCGGGCACCCTTCCCACTGCACCCATGAGCTCAGTGTGCATGCCCACCGCCTGGCTGTTCATTTCTGCAATCAGCCGCTCCTCCTCTGCGTCCATTGCATTAGGAGTGTCTGGCATACTCTCCCTCTGGGGAGAAGGCTCCCGTTCTTCCCTCCCCCCCCATGGCGTTGCTGCAGCCCGCTGGGTCCTGGAACTTCACCATCATCAGCCCCTTCCCCCCTGCTCCCCTCCGGGGAAGGCGTGTTCCCAGTGTGGCCATGGGCTTCCTCGGGAGAGGGTGGCACTGATGCTCCGGCTTCCTCTTCCTCCTCAGCTGCAGCATCACTCCCAGTGGCAGCTTCAGGGACCATCTCCTCAGCTGGTGAATCACCATCTGAAAGCAGGGAGGTACAAGAGTGGCTTTAGCGTGAGGACAGGGTGGCAGTAAGGGAGGAATAAGTGCAGCGAGTTAGCAAGTTGGATTGAAAGTGTCAAAGGCTGGTATTGTGAGGGACAAGTGGAAGGACAGAGGACAAAAAGGTGATGACCTTACCATTGCTGTCCACAACGGGGTCGGCGTCTCCAGTGGCGACGGGACCGATCACCCGGCTTGCCACAATCCTGTGGACGCGCTCCTCCAGATCGCTGAGGGGTTGCAGCTGAAGCCGCCCTCCACCCGTCCGTTGCTGCTGTCTCCGATTATGAGCCAGCTTAGCCTGCAAGAAAAAGGACAGCATCTGAGTCAATATACAGCCATGGTCTTGCCTGATGTGCCTCCCATAGGTGAATAGCCCTTACAATATGCAGCCATGGTCTTGCCTGATGTGCCTCCCATAGGTGAATAGCCCTTACTGTATGCAGCCATGGTCTTGCCTGATGTGCCTCCCATAGGTGAATAGCCCTTACAATATGCAGCCATGGTCTTGCCTGATGTGCCTCCCATAGGTGAATAGCCCTTACTGTATGCAGCCATGGTCTTGCCTGATGTGCCTCCCATAGGTGAATAGCCCTTACTGTATGCAGCCATGGTCTTGCCTGATGTGCCTCCCATAGGTGAATAGCCCTTACTGTATACAGCCATGGTCTTGCCTGATGTGCCTCCCATAGGTGAATAGCCCTTACTGTATGCAAAGTGTGGAATGTGTGTGTGTGTTTCATGAAAGGGCCATAGGTGTTGCATGAGTGTTGTGCATTGGGGTTTTAAGACCCTCTGGCCATAGAGTGAGGTTGAGATGGAGGGATGGAGAGGTATTGAGAAAAAGCCACTCACCCTGACGACCCGAGTGAGGTCGTTGAACTTTTTGCGGCACTGGACATGGGTCCTGGGCACCATGCTCCTGGAGGAGACGCTCTGAGCCACCTCCCTCCACACTCTTCTGAACTCACGTGGCAAAGGCCTCCTGCCACTCTCTGGGAACAGCATGCATCGTCTGCGCTCCACTGCGTCAACCAGAGCATCCAAGGCCCGCTCGGTGAAGCGATGAGCGCGTTCTCTCACCCTCTCCATGCTTGGCAGCAAAATGGATTACAGGTCTCTCCAGGCTGAGATTCAAGGCTGCAATGAGCAGGGTGTGGCTGGGGAGCAAGTGGCCCCCCCCGCTTTAAGAAGTGTCCGGCGCCAGTGTGTCTGTGTTCCCTCGCTAACTGGCAGCAGTTGCGCTGCGCTCGTGCGCTGAGGTAGCGCCTCACTCCTAGGCCTTTGCGCCTTAAGAGAGGTGTGCAGCGCCTAATTTAGCGCTCCACTCACCTCCCGGGGCGGTAAAAGTGAAGTTTCCTGTCAGTGCCGATAATTAGCGCCAGGCGCTAATATTTGCACGCGGACGATATTTGCGCCCCAAATGGGGCGCGACCTAATTTCTACCCCAATGTCTTTTCTTTGTGAAATATTGGCGCTCCATACTCCCAGCATGGGGCGATTCTTGTCTTTAATGGGTTTCAGTAGCACTTGAAACTGGCCAACTACCCGTTAATGTTTTCCCCATTGTTGATCCGGCCAGAATCGTCTGAGTCGTCTCCCTGACTGGTTTTGGGGGCCCCCGAATACTCGTTTAATCACCCGAGAATGGCTCTCTCATTGTAGAGCCGTGGGGGTATTTGTGTATTTGATATGTCTGGATGGGCCTTCGATTGCCCAATACAATGAACCTTACTTGTGCATGGAAAACGATTCCAGCACTCATATCTATTGCTATTGTTTCGAATGCAAACAGGTTGCATCCTGTCGTTATCAATGTTTGCTGAGTATTATCCAATCTCATACTGAAATGTTTATTCGAACGCCATCTTGTCTGCCCACTGAAAATTCTGGAAGCTTCTGTCACGATGCGCGGCGGCCATTTTACAGGCTTCTGTGTCCGTTTTAATCATGACAGCATTTCGTTTAAATAAACTGATTAAACGAATCTGTATCTCTCTCGTTATTTTGAATCGTGATATTTGCGAACTTTACACAGCCTATTTTTGCCCACAACCAATTTTTGCCCATTAAATTATACAACAAACTTTATGGAAATGGTCCATTAAATAATAATGCCATTTAACAATTGCAGTGATGAAGTCCGAAGATAAATAAGTCCTGGCATTAATACATTGCCTTAATACTGTATATAAACATGTAACGTATGGAAGGCCGTACATGGGTCCGAGTGTGATGCCACATTTAATGAGTAGACATGACTGCACAAGGCATGAACTGTGAAAGTGAAAGTATTACGGCCTGGGTTTTACGGGGCCGATGACTATGCGTACGCCATCGCAAGTGCTGTGAATGGCCCCACAAGTTCCGTGCTTCCGTATGCGAAGCGCATACGCGAAAACCTGGAACTTGCGATCTGTCACGTTTCTCCTGTAAGTTCGCATCGCTGTAAATTCACTTTCGCTGGCGCAGGGCTGGGCTGTTTGCCCAACTACTGCCCAGCGAATACCCACCAAACCCTTACGCCTGGTAAAAGCAGACATAAGGCCTTCTTTTACCCGCGTAAGGGTTAAAATAAATGTTCAAATAAAAATTTTTAAATGATTTAAACATTCGCTTACATTTAAAATTAGTTTAGGTTATTCTTTTGTCCTGTTTAAAAATGTTTAAAGTTGTTTTTCAAAAAATTAAATTTTTATTTTAAATGTTTAATTAAAGGGTATTTTAATTACTTTTGAACCTGTGATCATTTATTTCTATTTCAGTGTTAGGTCTAGACAGAGTAGATAGAGAGAAACTGTTCCCATTGGCAGAAGGGTCGAGAACCAGAGGACACAGATTTAAGGTGATTGGCAGAATAACCAAACGCGACATGAGGGAAAACTTTTTTACGCAGCGAGTGGTTAAGATCTAGAATGCTCTGCCTGAAAGGGTGGTGGAGGCAGCCTCAATCATGGCTTTCAAAAGGGAGTTGGATAAGTACCTGAAGGAAAAAATTTTGCAGGGCTACAGGGAAAGGGTGGGGGAGAGGGACTAGCTGAAGTGCTCCTGCAGAGAGCTGGCATGGGCGCAACGGGCCGAATGTCCTCCTTCTGTGCTGTAACCGTTCTCTGATTCTATGATTCATTCTAGGTGATTTCTATTATGCTTATGCGGATTCTGTACGTAAATGGAATCCCCATAAGCATAATAGGAATCCCCCTTTGTCATTGGTTGGCCTGGCCTGGCCTGGCGTACTCCTGCAGGCCCAGGACCGCAAGAGTTCGAGTTCTGGAGACACAAGGTAAGTACACAGTTTTCTTGTGGTTCAGAGACATACGTGGGCAGCAAGCCTCCAACCGCAATTTCCAGGCCTATATGTTTAATGTGATCCAGAGATTGCTTAAATGTTACAATAGTTATTTAGGTAAAAGATGAAATAACTTGTTCCGCATTAATATTTTCTGGTTTGACACCTCAACACATGCCTGAAGTTGTATGAGACATTGGCAATGTTTTCTGGTTCAATTAACTTTTTTTAAATTTGACTCAAGAGAAGAATGATGCCAGCAGTCATGTGACACACCTTAAGATGGCTGGTATTTGCCCCATGAAAAAGTAGTATCAGAGTGCTCCATATCTCAGTTACTGTGAACAGAATTTAGGCCATCGCTACAGCAACCACCTTTATGGCATAAATCTCCATAATAAAAAGTCCTGTCGGATCGTCAGGTGGCTCTTTGCTTTCCGATTAATACTGCAGCAACCAGATTGCAAATCTAAAAGTGGAAAGCAGCCATGATAGCTACCAGTATGGAGACTGTTAAAGAAGAAAGAGATGCATTTATATAGCGCCTTTCACAAGCACCGGACGTCCCAAAGTGCTTTACAGCCAATGAAGTACTTTTTGAAGTGTAGTCACTGTTGTAATGTAGGAAACGCGGAAGCCAATTTGTGCACAGCAAGCTCCCACAAACAACAATGTGATAATGAGCAGATAATCTGTTTTAGTGATGCTGATTGAGGGATAAATATTGGCTAGGACACTGGGGATAACTCCCCTGCTCTTCTTCAAAATAGTGCCATAGGATCTTTTACATCTACCCGAAAGGGCAGACGGGTCCTCGCTTTAATGTCTCATCTGAAAGACAATACCTCCGACAGTGCAGCACTCTCTCAGTAGTACAGTGGAATGGCAGCCTAGATTTTTGTGCTCAACTTTCCTGGAGTGGGACTGTGAACCCACGACCTTCTGACTCAGATGCAAGGGTGCTACCAACTGAGCCACGGCTGACATGTTCCTAATCAAGGAACCTAATCAAGGTTGTTAATCAAGAAACTGTTGGCACAGCATGTGGGAGACTCAGCCGCAGCAAGTCACAGAGTCCCTCCAGGACTTTGAAGCAAATCACATTCCAAGCCATGGACTACCCACACACAACGCCACAGGAGATAGTTTATAAAATTTGTTTTTCGATTTGACATAGCTTCCATATAACATAAAAAAAGAAAAAGAACATGAACCTATAAGAAACCATTGATTTACTACATAATCTGGAGATAATGGACACATAAAGGGTAATACCAATAGAAACACACGATTCTGCGTAAGCAAAAGAAATACAAATTTTAAAAAGCATCTTTCATTCCAAACTTACGAGATGGTGCAGGTCTGCACGCCTTCTTTATCAAGCAGCAGGACACCGTACTGGCAGCCCAGAATAAGGAGATCAAAGGGAATCAAAACATATCAGGAAAGGAACTTTTTGAAAATTTAATCATAATTTTGCTCAAACCATTCCAAAGAGTGGATTTAGAATTACAGAGACATCCTGAGAGAATCATTTAGGAGATTTAATTTCCATTTCTAACCAATCATATTAATAAATATTTCCTTGATCAGCATTACAAGCTTTGTGCTATGACACCATTTAGTACTTTGATGTGCATTTGATGTCTTGATTAGGAACAGGCCTGCGGCTTCATCTTTTTTTTTCCTGATTCTACTGGCAGAGACATCAAACGCTATCGAAACCATTGAGTACAACTCTGGTCATCAGCCTGCTTATGCGACAATGCAAGCAATAAAACTAACTTTCTGTCAGAATCTCCCACCAACTCTACTACAAATAAGACCAACCCACAGTATACAGCGTAAGAACATAAGAAATAGGAGCAGGAGTAGGCCATCCGGCCCTTCGAGCCTGCTCCGCCATTCAATGAGATCATGGCTGATCTTCTGCCTCAACTCCATTCACCGGCCCTATCGCCATATCCCTTGATGCCCTTACTAGTCAGAAATCTATCGACTTCTGTTTTGAATATATCCAATGACTGAGCCTCCACAGCCCTCTGGGGTAGAGAATTCCAAAGATTCACCACCCTCTGTGTGAAGAAATTTCTTCTCATCTCAGTCCTGAATGGCCTACCCTTTATCCTGAGGCTGTGGCCCCTGGTTCTAGACTCCCTAGCTAAGGGAAACATTCTCCCAGCATCCACCCTATCAAGCCCTGTAATAATTTTGTATGCTTCAATGAGATCCCCTCTCATTCTTCTGAATTCAAGAGAATACAGGCCTAGTTTACTCAATCTCTTCTCATACGACAGTCCTGCTATCCCAGGAATCAATCTCATGAACCTTTGTTGCACTCCCTCTATGGCAAGTATATCTTTCCTTAGGTAAGGAGACCAAAATTGTACACAGTACTCCAGGTGTGGTGTCACCAAGGCCCTATATAATTGGAGTAAGACTTCTTTACTCCTGTACTCAAATCCTCTTGTAATGAAGGCCAGCATACCATTTGCCTTCCAAATGGCTTGCTGCACCTGCACATTCACTTTCAGTGACTCATGTACAAGGACACCCAGGTCCCTTTGAGCAACTGCATTCCCCAATCTTTCACCATTTAGGAAATACTCTGCCTTTCTGTTTTTTCTACTAAAGTGGATAACTTCACATTTATCCACATTATATTCCATCTGCCATGTTCTCGCCCACTCACTGAGCCTGTCGAGATCCCCTTGAAGCCTCTTCACAACTGACACTGCCACCAGCACCGATTCTTGCGGTACCCCACTAGTCACAGCCTGCCATCCTGAAAAAGACCCGTTTATCCCTACTCTTTGTTTTCTGTCTGTTAACCAATTCTCAATCCATGCTAGTATATTATCCCCAATTCCATGTGCCCTAATTTTGTTCACCAACCTCTTGTGTGGGACCTTATCGAAGGCCTTCTGAAAATCCAGATATACCACATCTACCGGTTCCCCTTTGTCTACTCCACTAGTTACATCCTCAAAGAACTCCAATAAGTTTGTCAAACAGGATTTCCCTTTCATAAATCCATGTTGACTCTGCCCAATCTTACTATTAGTTTCTAAGTGCCCAGCTATTGCATCCTTTATAATAGATTCCAGCATTTTCCCAACTACTGATGTGAGGCTAACAGGTCTGTAGTTCCCCATTTTCTCTCTCCCTCCTTTCTTAAATAGCGGGGTTACATTAGCTGACTTCCAGATAGAGAAATAAATTCTGTACGGATCAATCTTGCCAGCCCTGGGGAGGTGGGTATGGAGGCGGGACAGCCGAGAAAATGGCAGAATTTTGGGGCGGGTGCCCAACCCGCATCCAACCCGCCTCCGTACCATCTTGCCAGGAGGCGGGTAGCCGTCCCACGCCGGGTCCCATCTCCTTAACTGCCTGTTAACAGGCAGAAAATGGCTTATCACCATTTTGCCCACACAAGTGCGGGCTTCCCGTAGGCTCCGAACCCCGCCAGGGTCACCGAGGCGAGTAGTGGGTCTGCGGGGGTCTGCGGGGTGCAAAAGTGCGCCTGTGAAGGTAAGTGATGGGTGCAAGTGTAGAGAGGTGAGTATCTGAGGTAAGTGGAAAGTGTTAGAAAAAGTGTACTTACCTTTGTTTCTTCCTGCAGGCATAAGTCGGTGGGTATGCGGAGAGTCTCGCACCTCCGCGGTAGAGATGACAGATGGCCGTTGCATTCTCCACTGCAACAACCATCTCATTTCAGCAAAAGAAAGAGGTTTGATGAGGTCTTGAATTCAAGACCTCATCAAACTACAGAGAATGTCAATGTTTGACAGCTTCACAGAGTTGTCAAACGATGACAATTCATCTGTCAAAAATTTTTGACAGATGAAACGTCATACGTTGACGTTCTTTGCAACCGGCTTTCCCTTAATTCAAAATAGTGCCATGGGGTCTTTTACGTCACCTGAGAGAAATCACGGGGCCTCGGTTTAACGTCTCATCCGAAAGACGGCACCTCCGACAATGCTGTACTCCCTCACTATTGCACTGGAGTGTCAGCCTAGATTTTTGTGCTCAAGTCTCTGGAGTGGGACTATGAACCCACAACCTTCTGACTCAGAGGCGAGCGTGACACAAATGCCAATGTCATGGGAGAGGAAAGGTATCTTCACTTTCCTACTGCAACACCAGGTGCTTGGACTTCCACAGGAGTACCCTGCATTGTGTTTCATCTGGCCTTTTAAATATTACACAGGCATTTCATTACCTCGCTGGCACAGGATTCAGCACATTATGAATAAAATAATTGCTTTCTTTCAGCCAAGGAGGTGGTTTCATCGAGTCCAGCTAGAATATAAATGGACAGACTGTTGTATTAAGAAAATAAGCAATTTTAATTACCTCCAACACCCTGCAGTATTACTTTTTAAAAATTCTGAAGAGGGATTGAATATATCGGCTCCTTAACTAGATTACTAAACGACCTGATCCCATCAGTTAGGTATAGCTTTTTGTTTTAGTCTCATGCCCACACAAAGGCCACGATTTCCCCTACCTCAGCGAGTCTGGTGCGGCCAGGGTCAGTGACGGGTCCCAACCTCGCTGCTGGCTCCAGCCCACTGTGTAGGATGATTTTACCCTGATTGGGCCTGTTAAGCCCGACCAGCACGTTTCTCGGCCAATTGAAGGAAGCGGGTCTGATGACGTAATTTGATGACGCGTCATCAGCCGATTTCCTTAAAGGGACCCTGCGCAAATTTATTTTGACAGTTGTGCTGTCCGTGTTCTACAGCATTGAGGTGCTGCAAACACTGACAAGCACTGCACAGAGGTGCACAGCTGCACCCAGGCTCTCCCATGACTCCCTCCATATGCTTATGAAGGGAGTCACAGCAAGCAGGGAGATTCTCTTCCCTTCCAATGGGTGGAAGAGACCTCGCCAGGAGATCAACACAGCCTGGTTGCACGTTGCACAGGAGGACACAAGCAGGGATGTTATCAGGAGGACCAGGCTGCAGTGGCCCAAACCTTTCAATGATCTCAGTAGATCACAAAACATTGCTGCCAAGCCACACTCAACCTCATCCTGCTGTGCCTCTCATCATATCCCCATCACTCTGCCTTCCCTACCCTACTCCTGTACATCCTTACTCACACCAACTTATCTTGCACCTCCACCCATCCCTCTCTCTCTATCTACATCATCACATTCCCATCTCACTAGCCACTCCTCACACTCACCCTCATAACAACTAACAACACACAAGGGTAGCCACTTGGGTGTTTTATGCAATGTTCATGTAAATTTTCTGTTAATGTGTTGTCAAACATTGAAACCTTTATTTTCAATACTTTGCATTCTTGGACAGATTTGTGTCCACCTTTGGAAGTGGCTTAGTGAGTTGCAGTGAATGGTGAGTCATAACGGTACCCCCCGCGATGTTGATGAGTGTGAAAGGAATGGCTTGGCCATTGTAGGGTTGCTTTATGGTGTTGGTGTAGGGTGGTGCCAAACTGGTGCATCATGTGGCAGCCAGGGTGTACAGCGTAAAGTGAAGTAAATCTGACCATGGTGAGGCCATCCCTGGCCTCCCTGGCAGCAATGTGGTTGGGTGTTGATGCCCTGTGTCCTGTGCAGCATCAGGTAATTGCGGAGAAGGTTGGTGTTGTTGTTCGTGCTGCTGGTGTGCCCGGTGCTGCTGGTGTTGGGGCTGATCATGGTGGGATGCTGAGGACCAAGGTGAAATAGTTTCAAGGGCACTGATGCTGATGTAATAGATGGCTGGTGAACTTGAGATGACAGAAGCGATCTGTCAATGGTGAAAGCAGTTGTTCCAATGAGGTGACACTGGATAGAGAGTTTACTCCAAACACTTGCAACCTGCATAAAGCTCAATCTGTCTTCCAAATGCAGTAAGCAACAGCTTCTGAGCTTGGAAAGTGAACAGCTATGAGATGGGAGCTTTTATAGCACATTTGCAGCTGTTAAGTAAAGAGATGATTTCATGGTAACACAACTCTCGGCCTCCTTACCTGATGTGATTCCCGAGCAGCGTGGACCCCGTGGGCGACCTGATAAACTTTAAAGGTGAGCTCAAAAGACTTTTTAAGTGGCTTTTAACAAAGTCATAATGACCTAAATCGCCTCCCCCACCGCTGCGTGTCAGGTCTGTTCAGCGTTGACAGTCCCGACATCTGGAAAAGGTTCCTGACCCGCTGTCAAAAAAAATTTCCCACCCAACCCACCACCAAACGCATCCACTGACCCCCCGAAAAAATCCCCCCAAAGACTTGAACACACAATCTAGGCTGACAGTTAGTGCAGTATTGAGGGAGTGCTGCACTGTTAGACATGCCATATTTTGAATCAGACGTTAAACCAAGGCCGTGTCTACCTGTTCAGATGGGCATAAAAGACACTTTTGCACAACCTTTCCGCAAGCGTTTAAATGGGTGGAGTTCACAATAGAATGGATTGCACATGGCCTGTGAAAGGAGGGGCCTTGATGGGCCAAAAGGCTTGTGCTTAACCATTTCCTTTCTTAATGGTCTCTGCATTGTTTGTCTCTCAGTCATAAATTTCCACATTTGGGGGAATTGAGTTGGTGCAGGGGGTTAGACACGTGCCTGGGCCTGGGTTCAAATCCAGCCGAAAATGATGGGATGAAATTCTCTTCTGTCTGCTGGCTGTGAGGGTTCTATGTGAAATGAATTTGGACAATCTCAATCAAGTTCCCAATGGGCATGAGCCTAAAACAAAAGTACCTAATGTGGCACTAATTGGCAATCTCACTCAGGATGGCTGATGTGGGAAATGGAAGAAATGTCACACGAGTGGATTAGGGATTGCTCTTCTGTATCTGGCTGTGCTGTACCTGCTTTGGGAGTGCTTGATGTTGACATTGGGGGCCTGAAGTAGGAAGAGTTCCAATCCCCAGCACTAACATTTCCTCACTTCGATAAACACTGATTTTTTTTTTGTTAATGTTCTTCAGTCACACAGCCAGATCTGTGTTCCGTGACTGTTTCACAGATGTTACTCAGGTTTCACAGTGCATGGTTCTGTTAACAATGACAACATGTCCTCTTCGGGGATTTTATGTTAGCTTCAGGTGATGGGAACCATTATGCTGCTGCTAAATTTGCAGAATTTTTGGCAAGGACATTTGGCAGTGTCACGTGCCCTTGTAGGTAGGTGAGCTTTCAGGAAGATGATAGACATTCCAGCAGAATACTGTCCCAAAGCATTCACCACTGTTTGTGAAATACTTGGCAAAAACAGAACAAGTCAAAGTGTGAGAGAACCCCCTCCCACGCATGCCCATCCCCCATTCACTGCCTTTAGCCCACAGGGAGTCTTTATTGCTGACATTAAATATTACATTGTTATATTATTATATTAACATGAATAAATATTAAAAATTAAACGTTGGCAGGTTCTTTCTCAGAAACAGAACTCTTAGACACAGCATGATAGGTTGAACAACATTTAAAACTGTCCAGGATACATTACAAGTAACAACATAAAGGAGTGATTAGAAAGGCTGTAATCTAATTAAAGGCTACAAGTTACATTTAGAAACTGCTTCACTTGTGCTCTGATTATATCATCTGAATCCTTCTATTAGATTTTGCTATTCTATGCATTTTTGGTATACAGAATTTAAAGCAGTACTCAAAGATTCAGTACTAAATGCTAACAGCCTTTGGCATCATGCCAATGATAACCTCTCTAGCAGTTTGCTATGACTAAGTAGCTTGCTAAGCATTTCCAATGTAGCTATGGGTGTGTACACAGCGCGTACACACCCGTAGGGATTGGAATATCCGGCCCATTATGTTTAAGGGCAGCGCAGTAAATTGCATTCTTCAAGCACCACATGCACAATGGGCTAATCTTGCCCATTTGAAAAGGCGTTAGTGTTCAGCCAGGTGACCTCCTCAACATGGGTTGAGGTCTTCCAGTTTTTTAGGCCCTCCTCCAGGTTAGGTCTGTTCCCTTCAATTATTTGTCACCTTGTCCTGCAAACAGAGCAGTAGTCTTGGAATCTCGGAGGTTTATGGGGCACATACGCTGACAAACATTTTCTCATCCTAGTCACGGTAAATGAAGATGCTTCATTAAGCTAAGTTGTTTTATAAGGCCTTACTGCATCAAGCTGCTTCAAAAATTCGGTGCAACAGCTTCAGTTCTAAGTACAGCTTCTTTTGGTAGGTATACATGGTAAGCCTTCAATGAGCTGTTTATCTCCTGACAGGACTGCACAAATATCTCTTACAACTCACTGTTGTTAGTGTGATATCATTTCAGAGTATTTTAACGAGCTGTTCCCTCTTGCAGTGGTTCGCTGCAGGTCCCACAAGCAGACCTCACATCCTCCATGAAATGGAAACAGCAGCCCTGTAGCTTTCTGCCCATGCAGAGACCTTGTACCCAGACCACTAGTGCCTCTATCTAACTATCTATCAGTATACAGTGACAATAGAATCATAGAATCCTACAGCACAAAAGGAGGCCATTCTGCCCGTCATGCCTGTGCCGGCTCTTTGGAAGAGCTATCCAATTAGTCCCACTCCCCAGCTTTTTCCCCACAACCCTGCAAATTAGTCCTCTTCAAATACATGTCCAATTGCCCTTTGAAAGTTACTATAGAATACTGTGAAATTTGTCACAACCGGATAAGCTTGTATGCTTTGGATGGGGCAGTAAATGGCATAAAAGTCGTCATGAAACATTTTTTGGCATGGTAGATTTTTTTCAGATTCTTTTGCACCTATTCTTTGGCAACTATTCAACTATTCAACTATGGGAGGCACATCACCCAAACACATTGCTCCACACTCACTCACACACTTTCCTTTCTCTTGCAGGCCAAGGTGGCTCACAACAGGAGGGAACAGGAGCGCACAGGCAGGGGACAAGCCAACACCCAACCACTGTCTGTGCTGGAGAATCGAGTGCTGCAGATTATTGGGTGCCAGGTGGTGGGCGCCGTGGCCACTGGCGACGTTGACCCCCTTGGGGACAACAACGGTATGTTCATCCCTACTCCTTCTTCTCACATCCCACTTCATCCTCACCCCACAAGCGTTTCATACTTACCAGCTAATCATGCTGTATGCATGCATTTCTCCCTTCCTGCACCCCTCCCCTCACCTTAACCTGACTCTTGTGCCTTTATGCTTTCAGATAATGAGCAAGCACCTGAGCAGCCTGCCCCTGAGGGTACCATAGAGAGCGAGGCAGGAGAAGAGGAAGAGGAAGAACACACCACGTCACTGCATGTCTCACCCGCAGGCACCAGCTCAGATACTGGCACTCCACGTTCTTTAGAGGCTAGTATAGTAGCAGGATCTGCACAGGGTGAGGCACCGGGGATGAGTGGGCTGCAGCAAGGCCAGGGGGAAAGGATAGCTCGGGGGACAGCGCCCCGGAGGGCGAGTTTGCACGCGAGTTCTGCTGCACTGGACTCAGATGAGGACCTCGATGGGGAGACATTTAGAAGAAGGGTGATGGGCATGCACACGGAGATGATAGGTGCAATGGCAAGGGTGCCCGAGAGCCTCTTGGCAATGGTAAGGAGCGTGGAGGAGTCCGCCTCCAACATTGCACAGAGCTCTGCGCGCACCATGGAGCCCATCATTTCCAGTCTGCAAAGGATGGTAGACTCCCAGAGAGACCGTGGCGACCCAGACCTCATGCCGTGTGATGGGCGATCTGGCAGCTTCCATTGCAGCACAGGCAGAAGCGACGCAATGCCTTAGTGCTGTAATGCAGTCTATGCTTGGTGGCATCCAATCTCAGACTGCTCTCCTGCAGTCTCAGCTTGATGCCACGCAAGCTCTGACTGCTGCCATCGTGGCTGGGTCTACCACCGTCAACCGGGGTTTTCACGGCGTCGCAGCAGGCCAGCAATCTGTACTCCAATAGATTGCTAGGGATGCTGAGGTGCTGCCGCGGGGGAGTGGCAGTGGGTCAGTGGAGCAGGAACTTGCTTTCCTCTCTCAGGATGATAGCATTCCTGCTCCCACCACTGCCACTCCGCCATTGCCTTTGTCACTGCCTGTCATCCAGTCAGCCCAGACTGCTGCCACCCATGCTGAGGTGGTGCAGTCTACAGCCGGGCCTTCCAGGCCCAGAGCTGGTCGAGGGCGTCCTGCAAGGCCTTCCACCAGCCCTGCTGCAGCCACAGGGCCAGCATTTCATAGGAGCACTAGAGTAGGCAAAGGCACAGTAACGAGAGGCACTAAGGGATTGCACGAGGATGAATAGTTAATATTTTTGTTGTAAATGTGTTCACTGATTTTTGATAAATTTATTAATTAAGTTTGGATTCTTTTGTGGTGTCTGTCATTTTAGCTTTGTGCTGTGATATGGCCTGCGACAGGGATGGAATGATGAGGATGTGGTGAGCAACGGGGATCTGGGGTTTAATTCATTCGAACCGCAGTCTGATGAGACGGTCACGGACCGCCCTTCCGGAAGGCCATTTGAGTGGCTGCCTCCTCCCTCACTCCTGTTCCTCCTCCTCCTGTTCCTCCTCGTCCTCCTCCTCTCCCTCTTTCTCCTCCTGAGGTGGTCCCACAATCCCTGGTGGCAAGGGCTGGGCCCTCATGATGGCCAAGTTGTTGTGGAGCATGCAGCAGACCACCAGAAATGGGACACCCACTCAGCCGAGGGGAGGGCTCCTCCCAAGTGGTCAAGGCAGCAGAACCGTTGCTGAGCACTCCGATGGTCTGCTCGATGATGTTTCTGGTGGCAGCATGGCTCTCATTATATGAGTACTGGGCAGGAGTGTTGGGGTTGCGGAGGGGAGTCATGAGCCTAGTGGAGAGCGGATAGCCCTTGTCTCAGAGCAGCCAGTCGCGAGCTTGATGTGGTGGCTGGAAGAGTGCTGGCACAACGGTCTGCCACAGGATGAAGGCATCGTGGCTGCTGCCAGGATTGCGGGCATTGACATTGAGGATTCGCTGTCTGTGGTCACACACCAACTACACATTAAGTGAGTGGTAGCCTTTGTGGTTACGGAAGATCTCAGGATTGTTACGCGGTGCCCACAAAGCCACGTGGGTGCAGTCAATGGCGCCACAATAAATGTAGCTACTTTTAAGTTGCCAGAACACTCCTGATACAAAATAACCTTGAAATTACTGAATAAAACTGTTGGACTATGTGACCAGCTATTGGGTAGTTCCCAGGAGCAGTCTGGTTCATTTGCAGCCTCATTTTTCATCTCTCCCACAGGACAAAACAAATACAAGATAAAAAAGCAACGGGGATACACACATGGTCAATTAATTTACACACTGAAATAAATCAGTCCCTTTATTAAGCATCTGGATTGAAGTAGTCATAACATTTTCTTTAGACAGGCATATCAAAGGAGGTTTATAGAGAGAGTGATTTATAACTGTTGAACATCCAAATGGACAAATAGTGTTAGGCTATACAAAATTGTGGACTTCAATGATGTGGAGAAATATGTACAGAAAACACAGAGGGAATGGGTGTTTATCCCCATTGAGGCAGATTTACAAACCATCAGCAAAGTTTGACATTTTTCTAGAATTTTTCTAAATTTCCAATTGGGATAAGACAAAGCTGGTTCTGTTTTTGGAGATTAACAACAACAACTTGTATTTATATAGCGCCTTTAATATAGTAAAACGTCCCAAGGCGCTTCATAGGAGTGTTATAAGACAAAAAATTTGACACCGAGCCACATAAGGAGAAATTAGGGTAGGTGACCAAAAGCTTGGTCAAAGAGGTAGGTTTTAAGGAGCGTCTTAAAGGAGTAAAGAGAGGTAGCGAGGCGGAGAGGTTTAGGCAGGGAATTCCAGAGCTTAGGGCCTAGGCAACAGAAGGCACGGCCACCAATGGTTGAGCGATTATAATCAGGGATGCTCAAGAGGGCAGAATTAGAGGAGCGCAGATATCTCGGGGGTTGTGGGGCTGAAGGAGATTACAGAGATAGGGAGGGGCGAGGCCATGGAGGGATTTGAAAACAAGGATGAGAATTTTGAAATCGAGGCGTTGCTTAACCGGGAGCCAATGTAGGTCAGCGGGCACAGGGGTGAACGGGACTTGGCGCAAGTTAGGACACGAGCAGCCGAGTTTTGGATGACCTCAAGTTTATGTAGGGTAGAATGTGGGAGGCGAGCCTGGAGTGCATTGGAATAGTGAAGTCTAGAGGTAACAAAGGCATGGATGAGGGTTTCAGCAGCGGATGAGCTGAGGCAAAGGCAGAGGCGGGCGATGTTACGGAGGTGGAAATAGGTGGTCTTAGTTATGCTGCGGATATGTGGTCGGAAGCTCATTTCAGGGTCAAATATGACACCAAGGTTGCGAACAGTGTGGTTCAGCCTCAGACAGATGTTAGGGAGAGGGATGGAGTCAGTGGCTAGGGAACGGAGTTTGTGGCGGGGACCGAAAACAATGGCTTCGGTCTTCCCAATATTTAATTGGAGAAAATTTCTGCTCTTCCAGAACTGGAAGCAGTCTGACAATTTAGAGACTGTGGAGGGGGTCGAGAGAACTGGCAGTGAGGTAGAGCTGGGTGTCGTCAGCGTACATGTGGAACCTGACGCTGTGTTTTTGGATGATGTCGCCAAGGGGCAACATGTAGTTGAGGAATAGGAGGTGGCCAAGGATAGATCCTTGGGGGACACCAGAGGTAACGATGCGGGAGCGGGAAGAGAAGCATTTGCAGGTGATTTTCTGGCTACAATTAGATAGATAAGAATGGAACCAGGCGAGTGCAGTCCCATCCAGCTGGACGACGGTGAAGAGACATTGGAGAAGGATGGAGTGGTCAACTGTGTCAAAGGCTGTAGACAAGTCAAGAAGGACAAGGAGGGATAGTTTACCTTTGTCACCGTCATAAAGGATGTCGTTTAAGAAAGAAAGACTTGCATTTATATAGCGCCTTTCATGACCACCAGACGTCTCAAAGCACTTTACAGCCAATGAAGTACTCTTGGAGTGTAGTCACTGTTGTAATGTAGGAAACGCAGAAGCCAATTTGCAAACAGCAAGCTCCCACAAACAGCAATGTGATAATGACCAGATAATCTGCTTTTGTTATGTTGATTGAGGGATAAATATTGGCCCAGGACACCGGGGATAACTCCCTTGCTCTTCTTCGAAATAGTGCCATGGGATCTTTTACATCCACCTGAGAGAGCAAACCGGGTCTTGGTTTATCATCTCATCCGAAAGACGGCACCTCCGACAGTGCAGCACTCCCTCAGCACTGCACTGGAGTGTCAGCCTAGATTTTTGTGCTCAAGTCGCTGGAGTGGGACTTGAACCCACAACCTTCTGACTCGGAGGTGAGAGTGAGCACCCTCTGAGCCACAGCTGACACTGAAAGAGTTAGGAAAGACGTGTATCCTGAGGGTGCCCTTACGCTTCAAGTTTCGCATCAATCCAAAGCAGTTGTGGCTTCGCACCTTCACTAAACTTGTGTGGTGTAAATCAGGTGTTAAGGCCCACTATATTCCGTTTCAGGTGAGGGTCTGGCACTGGATTCAGGCTGCATTTACAGGCTGCAGTGGTGGTACGTAGTGAAATCACTTCACACCAATGATACAGTTGTACTGTAGATGCACACTGCTGCTGGTGAGTTAGGAATGGTGCGGGCAAGTGGTTAAGATGGCGGGGGTGGGGGCGGGTGGGTGGAAGGCGGAGATTCCACATTCCCGAGGCTTTCCACCACCCCCCCCACCCCCCCACCATCTTAAGGTTACCTCAGATCAGGCACAGGAGGGCCACCTGACCCAGACAGTCCCAATGCGTCATCGGTGTGGCGACTCCATTTTAACGGGAAATGATGGGAGGACCACATAGCTCCAAACCCACCAGCGGAGCACAGTGGCCAGAATAGGCCAAGATCAATTTTACTTCAGATTTTGTGAGGATTCCTAGTGGGCCAGGAGGAGTAGGAGTGCTCCACCACCGGCAGGTCTTTGCAGCGTCCCCATCCCAGGACTAGCCTCATGCTGGAGACTGTTCCCTTGGGGCCCCGGCTGCGCGCGGCCTCTCACCCGATTTCACACTCCCATCCACCGGCTCTTACGCCATTCCCGCCGGCTTCGGGCAGGAGACAGGGCAGCGAAATGTAAATGAGGCCCGGGAGTTAAAGTGGACTGGGCTTCACACCGAGGTGTTCGAGGGAGGGGTTTCTGTACTGCCCTGCCCCCCACAGCTCACCCAGCCCAAACACGCCCAGATTTAAAATCAGCACTTTAGTGCCACAAAATCATCATCATTGCAAGATTGCGCGTTTATTCAACTAAGATCAATGCGAGGCTACTTTAAGTATGCTTCTAGCTGTTTGTTTAGTTTTGTACCATAAGCTGTGACATTCGCGGTCAGGGGAAATGATAAGCTGTTATTCCCAGGTAATTAATTCAGCATCAATGAAAAGTAACCTTTAATTACATACAAAGAGTAAGTCATCTGTATTCCTCCATATTGCACCTGTCTCTGTTTTAACAACCTGTATTTATCTTCTGTATAGTCAAGAGATGTTTTAGTGATGTTATACAGGTAGTCATCATGTTAAAGCTGAGCATAGTTCCTTTGCTTGGAATTCCAAAACTATACAATATATTTATACAGTAACTGTTGTCAAATTCGCTCTGTGGGTTAATGCATTGCACTGCATGGTATCAAATTCGATCCCTGGACTCGCCGGAAATACCAATTTTAGAACTACAATTAAGAACATAAGAACATAAGAAAGAAAAGCAGGAGTAGGCCATACGGCCCCTCGAGCCTGCTCCACCATTCAATAAGATCATGGCTGATCATCGACCTCAACTCCACTTTCCCGCCCGATCTCCATATCCCTTGATTCCCCTAGAGTCCAAAAATCTATCTATCTCAGCCTTGAATATACTCAAAGACTCAGCATTCACAGCCCTCTGGGGCAGAGAATTCCAAAGATTCACAACCCTCTGAGTGAAGAAATTCCTCCTCATCTCAGTCTTAAATGGCCGACCCCTTATTGAACTCAATAAGCCCGAGGTCACGTTACCTGTCAGCAATCCCTTTTCAATCTCAAATGTGAAAAGAGCATGCAGGCAATGTACAAGAGACCTTCTGGTGTCCATGGCATTGTACCCCAGCATATATCACCATCTCCAGGAGAGGTGGTAAAGAGAGAAAAGGCTTAAGGGGAGAAAACAAAATTTACATTCGTGTCTCGGGCACTGGGATAGCATCATCCTGATGTTGCTATGTACCTATGTTCCTATGTTGGAACCACTCCAGGGGTTGACTTACATGCACCTTGACCAGCTGGATGGCACATCTAATCTGACCCGTACTCCTGGCCTTAAAGCTGGCATGCTATGCCAATCTGAAATGGAGTCCAAGGGGAGCTTAGGAGTCCTTGATGCTGCCACTGGCTATTGGAAGAAAAATGTTCCATTCCTCAGCATTGACATCGCTCTCTTTGAGAAGCACAAAGTTCAATCTTCTTTAAATGCACTCCTCTTTCTTGATTGCCATTCCGACTGGAAAATGCACGTGTGGATGCTGGGTGAGGACAGGATCTGATTCAGTTATGAGTACCCTCTCCCACCCACTTCGCCACTCAAATAGCCCACTGAAGCTCACTTTCCAGGGTCCCAAATGAAGAATGGCCACTTGTGTGTTACAAGGAGATAACCAGTGGAATGATGTTCCAGCCAGAGTTACAATCGCCATATAAGGAAAGGAGAACATTGAGAAAGAGATGGACCACCATACTATTTTATTTTGCTCCATAAACTTGAGCTCATCCAAAACTCTGCTGCCTGTATCCTGACTCGCAGCAAGTCCCATTCACCCATTACCCCTGTGCTCACCGACCTATATTGGCTAACGGTCCACCAACCCCTCGATTTTAAAATTCTCATCCTCACATTGAGATCACTCCATGGCCTCGCCACTCCCCATCTCTGTAACCCTACAACCTTCCGAGAACTCTGGCCTCTTGTGCATCCCCCACTTCCTTCGCCCCACCATTAGCGGCTGTGTGTTAAACCTTCCAGGCCCTAAGATCTGGAATTCCCTCCCTAAACTTCTCTCTCCTCCTTTAAGACGCTCCTTAAATCCTGCCACTTTGACCAAGTTTTTAGTCTTCATCTTTGGCCGAGTGTCAATTTCTGTCTGATTACACCTCTGTGATGCATCTTGGGACCTTTTTTTATGTTAAAGATGCAATGTAAATGCAAGTTGTTGTAGTTGCTGTCATAAGCAAACAACAACAAAAAATTCATAGGACTTGTATGGTTCACTTTCATTGAGCTACAATCCATCATTCTTAAAGACGGGGGAATTTCAACATCTGTCCATCTATCCCTTCAAAGCTGCAGTCTAGAAAAACAGCTTCTATCAAAACAGACATACGTGACATATAAATAAATTATGAATAAAAAAGTTTCCATTTGTTAAATATCAACCTATTATCTTCTGAAACCCAAATTATTTCCAGTTATTGAGCTGACAAGCATATTATTGTGCTGTCAAACAGCATTGAAAAATACTGTTTAGATGTCAGCTCTCTTGCAATACACACAGCTACAAGGGCCTAATTTCAAAACAGTGATGCAGCAAATTTAATAGACTTATCGCACGCCTGATGCTTTCATGAATGGTCAAAGAATAAAAGAGAAGAATGTCGGGTTTGTTTGAATTTAACATTTAATTGACAGCAAGCTTTGAAAGCTATACCAAGATTATTCTAGGGGAAATGATAGTTACCTTGACTTGTAAAATCCATGTGTGTTTTCATCCCTTATTATGTCGATGTTGCCTTACCTGAGAAATCTTTAGAGCAGAGCAAGTCAACCGACAGTGCTTTGTGCAGTTAAATCTTTCCTTTGTTCAAATTCAAATACTAGACCTCTAATGCGTGCTTAGACTCTCACATTAGAAATCGTAGTTTATACTAGGCCCGGAATTTGCGGCCAGCAGAGAAGCGAATTTCAACATCTCTCCAACTATCCCTTCAAAGCTGCAGTCTAGAAAAATAGCTTCTTTCAAAATAGACATACGTGATATGAATAAAATATGAATAAAAATGTTTCCATCTGTTAGCCATCACTCTATTATCTTCTGAAAACCAAATTATTTCCAGTACACTCCACACAGGGATCTCGCAATTCCTGTGTCGAGAACTTCGGGTTTTCCTTCCTTGAATTCAATTCAACGGAACTTAATGGGGATCACCTTGCTGAACTACTGTGACATCAACAGGGTGTCCAAGCAGAAATCAATAGGCAGAATCCTCACAGACAGCGAACAAGGAAGTGGGTAAGCCCTTAAAATTCTAAGGGGGAGAAATTCGGTATCGCCCCTTTTGGGGCGCAATTATCGGCTGGGCGCAAAGTTTAGCGCCTAGCACTAATTATCACCTCCGACTGCAAACTTGGCTTCTATCGCCCCTGGAGGTGATTGGAGCGCTAAATCAGGCGCTACACACCTCTCTTAAGGCGCTAACGCCGAGGAGCGAGGCGCTAACTCAGAGCGTGGCGAAGCTCATGTGATATCAGTCAGCAATGGAACACAGACACAATGGCGCCGGCCAGTTCTTAAAGGGGAGGGTCGATCTTGCTCTCCATCCACACCCTGCTCATTGCAGCCTTGAATCTCGACTTGGAGAGACTTGTACATCAATTCTGCTGGAAAGAACAATGGAGAGTTCCAGGGAAAGAGCTCAGAGTGCAGTCCCCATAATCTCTTCTAAATCCATGCAAGGAAGGTCAAACCAAAATGAATCTGCAAAGTGCAGCTCAGTACCCAAAACTCCTTCACACAGCGTTGAATCTCTCCAGAAGTCTCTCTCTCTCTCTCTCAGAATGCGTGGTGCAAAAATGTCGCTGACAAAAAAAGTCAGGAAGCAGTCGCCTTTAAATAGCGCTCCCCCAGTCCCTTCCTGACTGCAAAACGTTCCCCTCAATCTGTCGTTGCTAGCGGCAGGCGGTAAAATGGGGGCACCACTCAATATCTGGTCCGGAGCGCTACCGGAGCGTTGCACGCTTGACTGACGTCACGATCTGTGGGCGCAGGAGATCGTGGCAGTAGTGTTTAGCACCGCTGCAAAATGTCTGGTCAATTTTGCAGGTGGCGCAAACATCGCTGCGCCCGGGCGCTAGTTGCTTTGCGCCCCATTAGCGCCCTCTTAAGGCGCTAACGGGAGGCGCAAAGCAACCAAATTTTTCCCCCTAACTTTTTTAAATAGTTAGAGAGAGCAAAAGAAAGATTGGGGCTCTCACTTGGGGAAAAGGCAACCCTAAAATAAAGGTGCACAAATTAAAAAATATTTTTTAAACTTTTTGGGAAAAATTTCTTTAAAATTTGGGGGGCAAAATTTGGCTCCTTTGCACCTGCCGTTAGCACCTCTGAGGGGTGCTAATGCGGCACAAAAGGGTTATCGCCTGGGAGGGTACGAAAAAAGCGCTTCCCACGAAATTCAGCGGGGCGTTGCTGAGGCGCTGCCCGATAGTACCGCACCCCCGCCAGTAGCGCCCCGGGCTGCAGCGCCATCGGCGATGACGTCACCGCCATGCGCGGCGGCCCCTTAGCTCCCCACCTCGTCCCCTTACCACCCCATGGCAGAAATTCGACTGCACCTCGTGAAGCTGCCGCGGGCGATGTCAGTGCCAGCCTCGCGGGTCGCGAACCGGGCTGACCTCCGCTCGCCGGGCGGTTTTTAAAGTAGGGTGGGTGGCTGCGACCCGCGCCACTGTTATTTTTTTTGGCCGACCTCCAGGTCGGCCCTCCGTTATGTGCCATGGCATAGTCCTGGCCACTATCACGCAGCCCGGCACCGCGTCTCGGTGCTGGGCTGCGGACACGGCACCACGCCGCCCCGGTGGCCTAGTGTGGGCCATCGGAGGCCCTGCAGAGTGCACAGTGGCCCTCCCCTTTAACTGAAGGGGAGGGGCGTTGAAATGCGGCAATGCTCCGCAAAGCCTCCACCGAGCGCGGCCGATCGCGCCCCGACATCGCCTCGGTTAGCGCCCCATCAGGAAGTGGAGCGCTCGAGATTGCGTTCCACTTCCTGTGTGCAGCAGTAAGCCGAATTTAGCGGCTGTGGCGGTACTTCCGCGCCAGGCGCTAAATGTCCGGCCTTAACTCGGTTACCGTCCCGAATTGGGCGTAACCGAATTTCACGCCCTTTAACTTTTATTAAAATGGACAAATTTCACGCTGCACAAAATTAAAATTAGTTTTCCAGGCCCTTAACATTTGTTTAGCTGTCAATAGGCTGTTAAAACCCCAGTTACACCTAATCCCTTGGGTCTAACTTTTAGCAGGGAATCTAGCAGCGTACTTACTGCGGAAGAGCCGAAGTTTTCGTCAGTTTCAATGATGAATGAGATTTCACAGGTTGCCGGCTCTGTGGGGTGGGGGGCACAGCGCAGCCAGTTTCGGAGCTGTCATTGACAGACCGCAACTTATGGATTTCCGTATGCGCTTGCGCCAAATCCCGAAGTTGCGGTCAGTTTCAAAGACGGTATGACGGCGTACGCTGACAGTTCGCCGTCATACCGACCGCAAATTCCGGGCCGATAAAGTGCTACTCCGCCTCAGTATTATAAATAGCATTCAAGACATTACAACTGGTAAATAGTTCAACTGGGACTATGGGGTCGATTTTGTCTTTCCCAGAGAAATCTGACAGGGATGGATCACACGCCTGGAACAGAACCCGCCTGATATTCTGCTTGAAAGAAACATCCAGTGGGTTCTGTTACCACCATGTGATCCTCCCTGCTGGATTGTCCTTTCTGCACTATTGCCCAGGCAGTCGTGATGACAATCTACCCCATTAAAAAATTACATTAAAACTGTGTATCTAAGGTTGGAATGAACTAAATGTTAGGTATACTAAGAAATAGCAAAGGAGCAAAATCTTCTATTGCGGGAATTATATCTTCCAAAAATCATTACAAAATGAACCAGGGTATGCTAAAATAAAATATGTGACTGCACTATATTTAAGGAGTCGAGGTAGATAGCAGATGATCATAACGTGCTCTTAGATACAAAGCATTGCAGTGTAGTAATGTATGTAGAACGCATTCACCTGCTGCATAGTACGCTACTGCTGCATTAATCATATAGGCATAGAAATCCGAAAATACAGGAAAACAGGCGGTGCCACGGCGGGGCGAGGTTAACTCGCGCCCATGAAAAGAGCGCCGGCAGCACCGTTATTTTGGTGCTGCCTGCTGAATTAAATGATTGGAGCACAGAACCTACCGAGCAAGGCGATGTTTCAGCCGGTAGGCTCAGCAGGAGGCCCAATGTAGCATGGCCATAACATCCCTGGAGCAAGGGAGCGCCGTCTTAATGCTAACCTGTCATTTTAGAAAGCAGTCTCAAGCCCTTAAAGGGGAACTGCCTTCTAAAATGAAAAAAATAAAATTCATTTAAAAATAGACAGTCTTTAGCCCTTAGAGCTCAACTACCTTCTGAAGAAAATAAAAATAATTCCAAAATGGCAGTCTTCAGCTCTTAAAGCTGAACTGCCTTCTGCACATAATAAAATGGGAAAAGTGTTTCAGCACTAACACAAATGCCTCAACAAGCCAGGGAAAGGGCACCCAGGGTCTTGCATGCAACACTCCAGCTTTGTGCAGGTGGTCAACACTGGAAAAGAGGTCCTCTACCCACAGGGGGCCAGAAGGCCCTCCAAAAAGAAGGATGTGGGACCAGATTGCCGAGGCCGTCACTGCCAGCAGTGTCGCCCCCACCACCTGGCTCCAGTGCCCAAAGAAGTTTCATGACCTAAGACCAGTGGTCAAGGTCAGTGAATACATCTTCAAAAGCCATTTCCTACCAACTGCACCACTAGCCTCACAAACTACTCAATGCCCTCCACTGCTTCCCCCACCCACCCCCACCGCCTTCACTCACCTACCAACAATCTCTACTAAGCACGAGACACTCCTCACATTCCTAGCTTCACCCCGCTCCCTTGAAGGAGACGGTGCTGGCCATTTTTGGCATGGCTGAGCCCTTGGCCAGTGGCAGGGCTGAAAGAATACAAGATGCTGATATGCTCATACGGTATCCTCCTTCTCACATCCCACAGTCTCTTCTGATGTACAAGCTGCGCATGGTGTAAGCATGCAGCTCTTGCTGTCCCACCCTCCTCTTACCACAACCCTATCCTTGTGCCTTCCTCATTTCAGACACCCAAGAAATGTAGCCTGCCCAGCCAGTGGTTGACCAAGGAGAGGGAGAGGAGAGTGAAGAAGAAGAAACACCGTCGCTCGATTTCACTCTCCCAGCCATCAGCTCCTCGAGGTCGTCCTGCAAAGCTATCTGCAGTGTCCCCCACTGAAAGTCAGCAACCTTCCACCAGCCATGCTGCAGCCACTGGGGTAGCACTGCGTGACATCAGTAGGATAGACAAAGGCACACACAAGACAGTCACTGAGGGAATGCACAGGGGTGATTAGTTGATTTCTTGATGTCACATTGATAGCATATATGGATAAAGTTGAATTGGAAAGTTTGCTTTGTGGTGGCTTTTATTTCAGCATTGTGGCCAAGAAGACGCTGTGATGGTCAGTAACAGAGGGAAGGTAAGGTGTGGGACAAATGTTGAAAGGGGAATTGGGGTTGTGGTCGCTGGTACCACAGGTGGATGATTCCATTCCGGATATCCCTGCCAGAAAGGGGCTGTCTGGGTTGCATCGTTCCTTTTGCTTCCTCCTCGTCTGCCTCTTCCTCTTCTCTCTGCGAGCAGTTTGTCCCCTTTGCTGTCTCTGCTTCATCTCCACGTGCTCCCCAGTACTGTGAGCAAGTGGTCTTCTCAGAGGCAAAACATTGTGGACGCTGGAAATCTGAAATAAAAGCAGAAAATGGTGGAAATACTCAGTAGGTCAGGCAGCATCTCGACCTGAAGTGTTACCTCTGTTTCTCGCTCCACAGATGTTGCCTGTGCTGTTGAGTATTTCCAGCATTTTCTGTCTTCTCAGACTTCCTTTACCATCCAAAGCCTTGCAAGCATCCAGCAGCACTCCTTGCACACTTTAGCAACTTTATAAATGCATTGTACCAAGCCACTACTTCAATAAAATATAAAAAAAAGTCCAAAGGCTGAAATTCAAAATTACCTGAAGGATGTGTGTGTCCCTTTAAGAAGTGCAGACAGTGGGCTGGATTTTGATACTGGGGCGGGTTGGGGCCGTGTCATCTGCATTTCGTGTTATCCACCCGACTGGATTGGATGTGGGAGATTGATGCAATTTTCACCTAATTGGGCAATTGAGTTCCAGCATGTGGGAACCCATGAACCAATTAGTGGTTTCAGTCTGAAAGTCACCTCTGATGATGTCATCATTGCTGCTGCATTGCAGGTCAGAGACTGCCTGACCTTTGCTGTGAGAGGACCTGGATGCAAAATGAGCAGCATGAGAGAGAGAGAGAGAGAGAGAGTTAGAGTTTTTTTGCATCCAGGTCCTCTCACAGCAAAGGCCAGGCAGTCTCTGAAGACATTCAATGCAGCAGCATCAGAGGCGACTTTCAGACCTAATACTACTACTACCTTCATCACATCTCCGTTGTAATAGTGGACCTGCAGCTGATAGTCAGCTATCCACTTGTGCTCCCGCCAGGTTTCACTGGCGTGTTTCACATCAGGCGTGCTTCACGTTGGAAAAGGGTTAAACTAGCTAAAACATTTCAAAATGGCATTACAGAGCCAATTTAGGGCTTGTTAAGGGCTTTGATGGCCTCTCCCTCCTCTTGGAGGCGGGACGGAGTCGGGAACACCGCGACCGGTTTTGTCAAAATTGCGTGGAGGCAGAATGGAGTCGGGATCAGGTCCGCCCGCCACTTTTCGCTATTTTAACCCCCCACACGCCTCCAAACCCGACTCCACGGGTCATTGAAAATCCAGCCCGATGTCTCTGCAAGGCTGCTTTACACACGTTATTCTGTGCGTATTTAGGACTGGGTATTATGGTGTGTGAGAATGTCCAAAATAGCAGTCATGGCATCAAATCCGGCGATGCCCGCTAATTGACGGCATGATCTGTTTATTTAGATTTGAGAGGCCAGCGCAGTCGATGGCAGCAGTATGGCAATTCACCAAAATGACAGTCGCTGTGCCCCGCGCCGGAAGCTGGCGGAAGTGAGGCGGCCGCCATTTTTTCAACAAAACCGGCCTTAACAGCTGGCATTGCAACATCGAGTTTCTAGGCCATAGTCTTCCTGCCAGACACATAAGAGTTAAAAAGTTTTAGGGCTTCTATTATATTACATCTCAGCAGCTTTCCAAAGTTTAAGACGATGAAATCAGACGCAGTACATACCATATAAAATCTGACATACGTGCCTAACATATGTACTACATGTGTAACCAGTATTTCATGAGAGCTGCATGATATTGGTGCAGATGATGCTGGTGTACTTGTCTGACACTCTAAATAAATTGATATCACCTTCACCTTTACAACTTGTGCTGTTTTAAAATGGCAGCTCGTCTCCTATGATGGACACACAGTTTAACTAATTCACAGCTCACATGTAGAGGAGCACTCACAAGGTTACAACAGCAGGTTTGATTGAATTGTTAGCTTCTTAAGTGCTGTGCCCAATTGCCATTAATCTCAACTTGGGAACTGAATCCATAACAGTGATACTGTTAGATTTATTGTGCCTTTCTCCCACCATGATTTATTAAATCATATGCATTGAGTGATTACAAAAAGAAACTTTTCATTTTAAATTTGCTTTTTTGCTGTCCAGACTGCTCTGAAAATATTGAGTAAAACAGGGAGAAGCCGAAAGCGGCTAAAGAGCCCGGCGAGGCCGGGGTTGCGGAGGTCCTGTCGAATTTAACAGCAGGAGGCTACAGCCAGGGACCATTGGGGATGGCCCCTGGCAATTGGCAGGGGAGCAGGCTGCAGATCGGTGTTTGTGGGTGCAGGGGAGGTCGCCAATCACGGCAGAGCCTGCAAAGAGGCCACGGTCAGCAGAAGGGAGGCCGAAGGCTTCCTTGAAAGGAGGGGAGCACTCCTGCTCCTCCTGACCCACAAGGAGCGCTATAAAGGCATTTAACTTCTGGAGCCAGCAGCTCCCGCCTCCATTTCGTTGGCGGGTTTCCCGAGCCTTGGGAAACCTGTGCAGCATCTGTTAAATTTAAATCAGGCTCCCAATCGCACTGTGGGAGCCAGATTTAAATATGTTAATGAAGTGTCCCGCCTCTCCAAGATGGGACACTCGTACGCCACGCTACCCACCACCATAAAAATGGCGGCAGGCATGTACGCGTTGGGTTGGGGTTGCAGTTCACCTTTTTTAGGGTTAACCACCCCGACTTCCATCCGCCTATCGTCGGGGGGTTATTATCGAGCCCTCAATATTATACAGCTCAGGTGGATGTAAAAGATCCCACAGCACTATTCGAAGAAGAGGAAGGGAGTTCTCCCGGTGTCGTGGCAAATATCTATCCCTCAACCATACTTATAACAGATGATTCAGTCATTTATTTCATTGCTGTTTGTGGGAACTTGCTGTGCGCAAATTGGCTGCCCCATTTCCTACATTGCAACAGTGACTACAATTCAAAATTACTTCATTGGCTGTAAAGCGCTTAGGGACGTACTGAAGTCACGAAAGACGCCATATAAATGCAAGCTCTTTCTTTCTTTGAATCTTTTCAGAGTTTCCTCATCCGAGGGTCAGTTACATAGGTGTGGTGCGTCACTCAATGCTGTTAAATTACAAAGTTGTTCATTGCCATGGCTATTTAATGGCAATTTTAAATAAGCATTTATAGTCCTATGTGGGAATGAAAAGGATCGCTGACAGCCATGTCTCCCCAGTTTTGTTTAGTCGTAGTTCCTATAGTGTGGCTCAGTGGGTAGCACTCTTGCCTCTGAGTCAGAATGTTGTGGATTCATAGTCCCACTCCAGGGACTCAAGCACAAAATCTAGGCTGACACTCCAGTGCGGTGCTGAGGGAGTGCTACACTGTCAGAGGTGCCGTCTTTTGGATGAGACAGTAAACTGAGGCCCCGTCTGCTCTCTCAGGTGAACGTAAAAGATCCCATGGCACTATTTCGAAGAAGAGCAAAGGAGTTATTCTCGGTGTCCTGGCCAATATTTATCCCTCAATCAACATCACTAAAACAGATTATCTGGTCATTATCACATTGCTGTTTGTGGGAGCTTGCTGTGCGCAAATTGGCTGCCACGTTTCCTACATTACAACAGTGACTACACTTCAAAAAGTACTTCACTGGCTGTGAAGAGCTTTGGGACATCCGGTGGTCATGAAAGGCGCTATGTAAATGCAAGTCTTTCTTTCAATGTAAAAAAAATAGGAATTCAGAAGAAATTCGACCTCCCAGCCCAGAGCCAACAGTGCTTATTGGGAATAACAACAGAAAACACTGGAAAAACTCAGCAGGCCAGGCAACATCCGTGGAGAGAGAAACAGAGTTAACGTTTCAGGTCGAAACCCTTCGTCAGAACTGAGAAAAGAGCAGGAAATGAAACAGGTAAAAATGCAAGGGGGAGGCTGGGGGGAGGAATAACTATGGTGAGTAGAAACATTAGTATTTTGCTATTGTATTAGTGTTTGGTTCACTGCCACCTCTCTTCTAGGAATGCCCACCTTGAAGAAGTTCTGCTCTTCTCTTCGACGGGATAAGGGTTTCGACCTGAAACATTGGCCCAGAAATTGATCTCGCTCTGTTCCCGCGGGGGTAAGGCTTCCCCGCGATCTCTCACTCCGCTTGTGCTTTTTCAGATCCAGCTCGCACGAACTTGATGTTCCAGACATCAGCTGGGCAGTGCTTGCGTATCCCACCGGCGTAGTGAATTCGTGCGAGCTGTGGGATCACGTGACTCAGTTAGAGCCAATGGCAGCACACCATCTTCCATTCATAAGTTTCACATACGTGCTGTGAAATCTATGAATCTTACACCCCCCCAAAATAACAGCTAAACCTCAATTAAATTTTTTTAAAAACCATCACATTAATAAAATAAGTATAGTTAAATAAATTAACCATTTTAAATAAAAAATTAAATTTTTGAAAAAATTTAAAATCTTTTAAAAAGTTATAAAAATAAACTTACCTGTCTTTAAAGTCTCTAAAAAAGATATACCTGTTAAAAAAAATTCAAAAAAATACTTAATTCACTACTTACCTTGTTAAAAGTGGGTCTTACTCCTCCTTTTTCCATTTCTAAAATCTTCCGTACTTACCTGCGCGTCCAAAGCATGAAGTGCACAGCGTGCGCGCAGCCTGTAGTGCGCACGCGATGCACCGAGGAACCGCCCCCTTTTCAAAAGACCAATTGCCGGTTTTCAGCGCATGCGCAGGGCATGCAGAAAACCGGCAATTGCAGAGGGAATACGCGAGAGTACGCAGTGCGTACTCTCACGTCGCGGGATGAATTTTTGGCCCATTAACTCTGTTTCTCTCTCCACGGATGTTGCCTGGCCTGCTGAGTTTTTCCAGCGTTCAATTTTCCAGCATCCGCAGTATTTTGCTATCGTATTAGTGCTTACTGGGAATTTGATAGAGACTGGCATTCCCCGCAGCAGTTTCTGGTCATTAAATTTAATGGTCATAAAATTAGGGGCAGTGCACACCCAAATTCCCGATACGATAAGGCACCCCTTACAGCAGTGCAAACTTGTAAAATTATTGCTTTAAAGTCAGTATAAGGTTGTGTTCAGAGGTATGCAATACCTCATAGAATCAACGGTTTTCAAATCTCTCGAAGGTTCTAGCATCCCTTTCAAAAGCACTGTACTCTGAATGTTGGAAAAATAGGTTTCAGTTAAGTGGTATCTTCTCATTTAGCTGGAGAATTGCTATTTCCAGAAAAGCTGATTAATGAAATTGATTCAAGCATGACCAAGGAGCTTTAATGGAAAGATGCATGGCTCTGAAGAGCTGGATGTCATTTTTTCACAAGGGTGATTTTTAGTGAGAAATGATTTCTACGGTAACGATTCATTTTATGCTGAAAATAATTAGGCATGGCAGGATAGATTCAATTTAATTTATAGTCTGCTTTCTCTCTACTTATATTAAATCAGCCATTAAATGAATTTCTTTGTAATCAGCTAATAGGCAAGATTTTTTTAAAACAGGCTATTCCATTGTAACTAATGAGAAAATAGATTTCACCATATAAAAGGTAACATTAGAGCTGCATGGTACATTGCTAGAAAATACAGGAGATAGTCAGGACTAATCACCCATTTTTTCCACCGTCCATTTTCTCTCTTCCCCAAAGGTGCTCACTCAACCTGGGCCCTGTTTCGGAAAGAAATATTTACATTATAGCATCTTGTCGTATCTTTCAGAAGCATCTTGAAGAGCTTTACATATGATGAATGATTTTACAGTGCCGTAACTGTTGCCACGGAGACAAATGCATTGGCTGTTTGTGCACAGCAAGATCCCGCAGACAGGATTGCGACCTGTTAATCTATTTTTCAGTTCGGGTGGGGGGCTGGGGGGGTTGCTGGCCAAGACATTGACAATTGCCTGTTCTTCTTTAAATGGCGCTGTAAGATCTTTAACGTCCAGCTAGGCAGAGCCTCTATTTAACCTCATCCAAACGCTGGCACTTCCATTAAAGCACCACTCCCCTCAGTATTGCATTGGACTATCACTCCAGATTATGCATTCAAGTCCTGGAGAATGGCGTAAACCTACAGCCTTTTCACTTAGCTGAGAGTGCGACCAAAAGAACAAAGCTGAGACTCCCGTGATACCAAGAACCTTCCTTTGCCTCATTTAAGTATCCATTTGTCATGCATGCACGTAGACAGTGAATGTTAGTGGGCAATTTGACCGTGGTATCACAGCCAAGTCCAATCTGATCCTCATTGATACTTCCTCAGCAGGGCCCATTGGATAATAAGGAGAAGAAAGCCTGGTGATTTGTTTTCTTTCACTCTGCTCTAAATCCATAAATATTTAAAAGAGCTTCCCCTATAGCTCAGTCGGTAAAAGCAAGGGCATCTACAAGATGCACTGCAGCAACTCACCAAGGCTTCTTCGGCAGCACCTCCCAAACCCGCGACCTCGTCCACCTAGAAGGACAAGGGCAGCAGGCGCATGGTAACACCACCACCTCCAAGTTCCCCTCCAAGTCGCACACCATCCTGACTTAGAAGTATATCGCCGATCCTTGATCGTCGCTGGGTCAAAATCCTGGAACTCCCTCCCTAACAGCACTGTGGGAGTACCTTCACCACACGGACTGCAGCGGTTCAAGAAGGCGGCTCACCACCACCTTCTCGAGGGCAATTAGGGATGGGCAATAAATGCTGGCCTTGCCAGCGACGCCCACATCCCATAAACGAATAAAAAAAAACTGAGGCTCATTGTAGCAGCTGTACCACCACCGTGGCGCACGTTTACTAACTCAGCACACCCCAGTGATTTTCCTGATCTGTAGAGTTCAATTCATTACTGAGTAGTGCTGTTCCTAGCTGAGCCATGCTAGTTATTTAAAGCTTCAGAGCCTAGAAATGAATGCTTCTGATATTAGCATATGAGGGTTTAGCACAGTTACAATTTCAGTGGCAATGTTAACTCATTTAGTTTAAATAGTTTAACACTCTGCTAAAACATGGGAAAAAGGAATGCCATACAAACCTTTTAAGCATTTGTGTGCGAATATTCTAACTTGCAGGCTCAGAAAGCTTGTAAGCACTTTCATTTCTCAAATGAGTCAGCCCTCTGAAGAATTCTACACAAATTTTGCACCTCAATTTAATAGAGAATTATTCTTATTAAATTCCTCCTTCAATTTGATAATATTTGGAATATTGTAGTAGGCTATAAATAACTGAATAACTTAAAAAAAGAGCGTGCTTAAATTCCCCTTAAAATTCAGTGCTACCTAACGGTGGATTTTTCTGTGATCTGTTAAAGTCAATGGGACTCAGCAGATGTATGGAAGGCAGAATTTCTTATACCAATACATTCTTTGCAAAGGAAAGTCTGAATTTTCCAGGCTCGTAGGGCAAGAATGTAGTTTTCCAAGCAGCTGTAAATAACCCTAAGGAAGCAGGGTATTATTAGAGCTCGCCGTTAGTGAAATAAGTTGTGCAATCGACCGAATCATACAGCTACTCCGATTCGACCAGTTTGCTGGAGGGGCTGAATTTATAAAGTGGTTTGATTTTTCAGGAACAAAAGTGAAAATTGGGCAAAACGCATTTCCTTTGTACAAAATAAAACCACTCAGCAGGGTTAAATGGTGAGGGTTATCTTTACAAAATCTTATCAAAGAAAGACATGCATTTCTATAGTGCCTTTCATGAACTCAGGATGTCTCAAAGTGCTTACAGCCAATGAAGTACTTTTTTGAAGTGTAGTCACTGGTGTAATGTAGGAAACATACATAAAAAAAATATTTTATTGAACCAGTGGTGTTTTAAAAAAAAGCAGTCTGGTTAATGTTCAGTTATTATTAGTGTAGCATTTTGTACTCTGCCTTTTGTGCAAGCACATGAACATGTGAACAGGAGTCAGCTATTCAGCCCCTCAAGCTTGTTCTGCCATGCAATTAGATCATGGCTGATCTGTACCTCAACATTTACCTGCCTTTGATCCCTACCCCTTGATACCCTTACCAGCAAAAAGTTATCCATCTCAAATTGAAAATTTCAGTTGACCCAGCATCCGCGCCCTTTTGGGGGAGCGAGCTCCAAGTTATCGCTACCCTGTGTGTGAAAGAGTGCTCCCTGATTTCACTCCTAAATGATCTAGCTCTAATTTTCAGATTATGCCCTCTTGTTCTGGATTCCCCACCTGAGGAAATAGTTTATCTCTATCTGCTCTATCAAATCCCGTCACCATTTTAAATAGCTCGAGTAGATCACCCCTCAAACTTCTAAACTCAAGGCCTTACGTGTAAACAGTGTGATGGACAGTTACTTATATTTGCTTTTTCAAGCCATTCATAAAGTTAGACTAGAGGAAATGATGTACTAGGAAAATCTGCAACAAAGATTCAGCTTAAGATAAAATTGGAGTTTCAATCTGGATTTAGATTATGAGGATCCCATGACTTACTTATGTTGAAACATGGTACTAGAATGTGGACTCGGCATTTCAATTTGCTACATGCTGTTCAATGAACCCAACCATCTATGGCATTAGGCACTTTTATAAACCAATAAGAGTAAAACAATCTGCCCATGGTCTTGGTGTTCCTACTCACAGACCTACATAACGATGTGCAACAGCAAGAAAAAATTAACACCAAAATAAACATACCTTACAGACTTTAAATGTCACTGTGGCACCTGGTCCCCATGCACTAGATCTTTCATTGAGTGATGCCTGGTTATATCTCCAGGGAGGATGCACTATGCAAGCTTCCCATTCTGTTTCACAATGTTTATAATATCTCACTTTAAACACAACCATCCATGTAATGTTTCAATTTTAAAATCATCGCAATGGGATATTCACAGGCACACTTTGCTCATTTCCCTGTAGATTATCCATTTCACTCAGTTTACTTTTTGTATCTATGTGAGGGTTACTAGCTTAAGAGCTTCCGGTTTCCAAGACATGACACCTTTCTGGATTTTTATTGATTGAACTTTGCAATCTCCGACACAAAGTTGTGATAAAACCTTCCCAAGCCCTGACAGAAGGCTGGTACTTGCACAGATGTACATACATATATAACCACCCCCATTAGCAGTTCAGATGCAGGACTGTCAAGTGTCCCTGTAGTCACCATATAATTGGATATAATTGACTTGTGATTGTCATTGTCATTGCCATCTTTGGAGGCATCGGCCGCGATTTTGCTGGTGCTCAGAGGGCGGGTTTGGAGGTGGGTCAGAGGTTAAATTCGATTTGATTGATGGTGGGTCCCGAACCCGCCATCAACCCGCCTCCACACAACTTTGCCAAGTGTCGGGTCTGGGAGTCCCGATTGGAGCCGCCACCAAGCGACGGGAGAGGCAATTAAGGCAGTTAACAGCTTGTTAACTGCCTAGATAATCCGATTTTACCAGGCTCTTCCCATTTTACCACATTTTCAGCGTGTTCCATGCCGTTCCCAAAACACGCCAGCTGATTGTGCCGGGTTCAGCGACTACGCGAATTCTTGACAGCTGCTCCTGCAGCATAAAAGCGGACCTTTAACATGGTTGATTTCCACATAACAGAACTTTGTTTTTGGAGGTGTTGGAACACTTTTTGCAGGTCTACTGAGCTTGTAAGTGGTTAAGGTGAGATTCATTTGCACTCTGACCTCCTTGGAAAACCCTCTCCCCACATTGACTGAGCGCTTATATCATCTATTCCTCAACTGAGATATATACCAGCAGAATGGGAACCATTTATATCCTTTCATCCTGGTCCTCAGAATCGGAGGAAGTGCAGCCGCGGCAGCAGCAGAACCAAGCGCAACAGCAGCAGCAACAACAGGAGTGCCAACCTGCTGCTCAGCCACCTGATGCTGCACAGGGCAGAGGGCGTCAGCACAGGGCTGCACCTCGCCGCAGGAGATACCCCCAACACAGGGTTTACAGGCCGAGGAGGAGCTTCCTCAACATGAGTGAGCAGCAGTGCCAAAGGAGGCTGAAACTTTCGCGAGAGGTAGTCGCTGACATCTGCACAATGCTGCACCAACACCTGGAGCCCAGAGGAGAGGGTGGACACTCCTTACCAGTGGCTGTCAAAGTCACCACCACATTCAAATTTTTTGCTTCAGGGTCCTTCCAGGGATCATCAGCAGACATCAGCAGCATCTCCCAGTTGGCCACACACACTTGCATCACACAGGTTACCGACGCCCTCTTTGCAAAGGCGCACAATTACATCCACTTCTCCACAGATGAAGCAAGTGTAACAGCGCGTGCGATTGGCTTTGCAAATATGGCAGGTTTCCCAAGGCTGCAGGGCATCGTTGACTGCATACATGTGGCCACTAGGGCACCCCATCACAACCCAGCTGTATTTGTGAATTGCAAGGGATTCCACTCCTTTAATGTCCAGCTGGTGTGTAACCACATGAAGAGCATTTTGCATGTTTGCGCCAAGTACCCTGGCAGTTGCCATGACTCGTTCATCTTGCGCCAGTCTACTGTGCCTCAGCTCTTCAATCTGCCAACCCAACTTTCCGATGGCTACTTGGAGACAAGGGCTATCCCCTGAAGACGTGGCACATGACGCTGTCGAGGAGGCCATCGAACGAAGCTGAGGAGCGCTACAATGCCAGCCACATTTCGACCAGAGCCATCATCGAGCAAACCATCAGCTTGCTCAAAATGCGATTCAGATGCCTCGACAGATCAGATGGAGCCCTACAGTACTCACCAGCCAGGGTCTCCAGAATCATCGTGGTCTGCTGTGCACTGCACAACATTGCGTGGCTTACCGCTGCCCGAGGAACAAGTGGCTCTGCGCACAGCCTCCTCAGAGGAGGAGGAGGAGGAGGAGGGGCAGGAGGAACACCTTGCGGAGGCGGATGTGCCAGTTCCACCAGCACGCGAGCACATTGCTGGCCGTGATGCAAGGGATGCATTAATCCATGCCAGATTTGCTTAAGTTTACGCAGCAAACACATGTGGCTGCCACCTTCTTAACACACGAAACACCATCTGTACAATAAAGTGTGGGTTCCTATCACTCTCAGCACCATCATTACAGACAAAAGCACCCTGACACCTCACTGTGACACTTCCATTTCTGGGCACACATAGGCCAACTCTTTGAATGTTTCCCATTGCATTTCTTTATTACAATGCAAAAGGAAGATCATCTTAAATTTGTATAACATCAAAACACCCAAGTGACTACCCTTGTGACTATTTGTGTGTTAACTTTCTCTTACGCGTGCTTCTACGTGGTGCTTCCCCTGTGGCTTCAGCAGATGTGGAGGCACCTTGCTCACTTTCATGCTGCTTCTGCTTCGACATCTTTGGCGGGCGTCCTCTGGGTTTGGGAGCCTGGGAGGGCTCAGCAACAGTCTGCTCCTCCTGCGGCTGTGCAGGGGCTGAGACGGCCATCTCCATTGGGTGAGGAATCTGGGGCTCTGATCGAGGGCTCCGCTGTGGCATAGAATCATAGAAAGTTACAGCACGGAAGGAGGCCATTTTAGCCCATCGTGTCCGCGCCGGCCAACAAAGAGCTATCCAGCCAAATCCCACTTCCCAGCTCTTGGTCTGTAGCCCTGCAGGTTAGAGCATCCCAAGTGCACATCCAAGTGTCCACAGAATCATAGCCAATTTTCACATTTTTAGGAAAGTATGTCAGAGACCAGTGAGCAAAAAACTTCACTTATAATGGGCTCAAAGGGTCTTGTGTCTAAAATCAAAAATATAATTGCTACAAAAGCTCCAAGGATCACAAATAACTTTAGTGGAAATTTTTTTCCTCATTATTAGGGTGGATAATTCCTGCTCGATGGTTCTGAAATAGCTTAGTGATGGACAGTGTAATGCATGAGGCATTGGCAACCAAGCACCTATGAGAACGTCTGAATTAAATCGAGATTTTTTAAAAACTCCTTGGGGTAAAAATTGAGTCGCGCCCCATTTGGGGCGCTAACCTCGCCGGGGCGCTACTTTTAGCGCCCCGAAAAAATTAGCGGCCCCGCGCCGGAACTTCAGTGGTTGCGCCCCAAGAGGGAAGCAGGGCGCCACTGGAAGCACCCCGCATCCCTCTTGGGGCGCTGCGAGGGAATATCCTGGCGCTACGTGCCGCAGCGCCAGGCGCTGTGGCACGTCGCGCCGCGGCATTGCAGGCCTTCCTCCCCTTCTTAAAGGGGAGGAACCCTGCGCAGCGCGAACCGGGGCCCAGCTGGGCCCCCAGGGATCGGGAGTGCCGGCAAAAGAGCCCGGCACTCAAGAGAAGTGCCGGGCTCTTGGAGCGCAGCCGGCACTTCACGGTGGGGGGGCTTCACGGGGGCCGGGGACAGCAACGGGGGCAGGTGCTGGCAGGCGGCCAGCAACAAAAATGGCCGCCTGCCACCTCCCCTTTAAATATCGCCGGCCCGGCCGCACGTACGCCTCCCTGAACCCGTCGGACATAGCGTCTGGCGGTAAATCAGGGGGCGCGACTGAAGATCGCGGCTGGAGCGCGAGCGGGGTGCTGCGCACGGCGATGACATCATCGCCGGCGGCGCAGCGCCACAGGGCGCTACCGGCTGGCGCCGCCGCTAACCTCCCGCTGAATTTTACGGGAGGCGTGGGCGGCGCTGCGCCCGGGCGTTAGCTGCTTTACGCCCCATTAGCGCCCTCTTAAGGCGCTAACGGGAGGCGCAAGCAGCTGAATTTTTCCCCCCTTGCTTCTCTAATACTCTGGACTTGTTAGACTATGAAAATTGCCACGTACCGCAGGAAGATCAGATGAACCAGCCATCTAAAATAGGGTAGACTTATATGTGCTGCAGGCAAAGAAAGACTGTCGCCACTGACAGGCACTTCATGAACAGTCTGGCTGTCAGGCCAAAAGGGACAATGCTGTGATATCCCCTTTCCCCCCACTGAATAATCCATCTATCCTAGTACATATTCAAATGAAATTCTAGTTTACTTCTCAATCATTTTGTTTCTTACTTGCTCCTTTTCCCAGGATTCCTCCATGCCATACTCCATTCCCTAAATCAGATGGAGAGCTTGTAGTCAAATAAATTATAACTGGTGAAAAATGCTGCTTAGAGGGAAGAAAGTCTATTAGGTATAATTGGGTATGGATATCGTGAAACTTCGAAAGGGGGCGAGGGAGTTCTTGCATTTGAATCACCAAACCTATGAAAGGTGAAAGTTTTATAATGACGATCAATTTCAGTGAAGTGTTGGCTAGCAGGAACAAAGTAAACTTTTGTTGTGCTAACTTTGATGTTTGCCAATAAAAATGTATAACGGACAGCAGAGGTGAACTTATTTGAGAGTGAGCGCTTGGAGAGGAGCCCACACTTCCTTGTTGTCGACCACTAACATCCCTCTCATGGGTCAGCCACACCTCAGTGCTGGCAAGTGGCAGGAGAGCACCTTGCTGCACTTCAGGGGGGCCATGAGGACCCGTATCTGCACTGGCAGTCCTCCTCAAAAGGACATCCATGAAGCTCTGGCCTCTCTGCTCAATAGCTGCCCATCGCTCCTCCAGAGATGTCAGTCTATTCTGAACACTCACCATGTTTTCCTTACTCTGGCAACTTACTTCCTCCATGGCTGTAGCCATCCTTTCCACGCAGGTTGCCATCCTATCCATGGTGGTGTGTTGATGCGCCAATGTCTCCACCATTGCATTGCTCATGTTTGAGATGGACTCCTCCATTCTCTGCACACTCGCAGCTACCGTGGATGCAAACCCTGTCAGAGACTCCTCCACTTGTTGCTGAAGTTCCAGCACCGCTCTCTTTCTGGATGGCCCCAGAGGCACAGGGTCCACATGCAGCTGAGCAGAGCTTGGAGCGCCCTGCGGCCTCCGACGAGGACTCTCCACTGCTGTCCCTGTCTCCACCATCTGCTGATGCTCACTTGTGAGCTGTGATACACCAGGTGATAACACTAATCTATCTCGCGAGTGAGCCACCGAGGTGCTCGTCCCTGCGCTGGTGCTGGGTGCGCTCAATTCTACTGACTCTGCGCCCTCAGAGATTGCAGCTTCCTCTGAGGAGTTTTCCGACTCTTCCTTCTGGACAGTGGGGAGGGGGGCTCTCGATAGTCCTGTGGAGGAGTAAAGGCATGAGTTAAACATGTGATATTAACGTAGCAGGCACATCGAATAGTGCAGATGATCAGTACTCAATCTGAATGAACATCAGAAGCCATATCATTCACTCATGCAATCTAAATGAGAGGGTTGCAAATCTATTCTGTCACCAGCTTGCTCTACTGCGCCCGTCTGACCGACCCCCACTTCCAGATCCTCAGCACCTCCGAGGATGTCCAGAGCAGCCTCCTCAGCGTTGGTCAGCTGGGCAATGGATGGTGGCCCTCCTCCTGTCCTGCCCATCTCCCTCATAATGTGGGCTCTCTTTTCCTGCAATGAGGGACACAAGTGGAGTTTGAGTGAGAATGTTGGCGTGAGCGTAGAGAATCCATAGCATAGATGCTTAGAGGGAGACAAAGATGGAGTGAGGTGCCAATACCAAGGTCCCTCCCTGTGCGTTGTTAGTTGTTGCCATTGCATAACAGTGATAGCGAGTGTGAGGGGTGCATAGTAGAATGGTGAAGTGATTCTGTACATAGAGAGAGAGGGATGGTTAATGGTGCAAGTGATGTAAGGGCAAAGTGGGATGTGCAGGAGTAGGTTGACAATGCAGAGTGCTGGTGATGAGAGGAGATGGGGAGCAGATTGAAGGTAAGAGTGATGTTATACTCACTTTTGCTCTGCGTAGCAGGTCATTGAACCTTTTCCTGCACTGAACCCAGGTGCGACCACACAAAGACCTGGCGCTCACCTCCTCAGCAATTTGCAGCCAGGCTGCTTTGGTTTGCTGAGGAGACTTCCTCCGGCCGTTAGAGGGGAAGAGTACCTCTTGGCACCCTCTCACTCCCTCCACAAGAACATGGAGGGAGTCATCATCGAATATGGGAGAAGCCTTGGGTCTTGTAGCAGTCATTCTGTGAAGTGGCACAACTAGAAGCAGCAGAAAAGCATTGACCAAAAACAACAAGGCTGCATGGGCCCCTTAAATACAACTGGCTGAAAGACGTCAGCAGAGGCGAGCAGCAGACCCGAGGCCACTGGTTGGGCCAGCTAGCACGCACGACGGGCTTAATCAGCCCACTTAACACAAATTCGCAAGTGGAGGGCAGCTGAAAGCGACAGCGGGACCAGAACCCGCCGAGCATCAAAGCTGCCTCCAACCCGCCTCCACTCAGAAAATCGCGGCCATCGTGATTCACACAGGAAGAGCAGGTGCCGAATGATAGACACATATGGCTGGAGGTTGTAGGGGTGAGACCTTGGAGGGTTTTGTGGATTAGGAAAAGAATTTAAAATTTGATGCGTTAGAGGACAGGGAACCAGTATAGGTCGGTGAGGATGGGGTAACGGACAAGTGGGGTGCAGTGCAGGACAGAATGCAGAGAGTGGAGTTTTGGACAATGTGGAGTTTATGGACGATGGGCGTCAAAAGGCCAGAAAGGAGGGCATTGAAGAAGTCGAGTCTCGAGGTGACAAAGATATGAATAAAGCTTTCAGTCACAGTAGGAGTAAGGCGGCGGCAAAGTAGGTAATGTTGCCGAGGCAAAAGTAAATGGTCTTGGTTGTGGATAGAATATGATGCTTTAAGCTCAGTTTTGGGATGAACAGATTACTGGGTAAACTGACTGACCAGCCAGGGAGGACAATGGTGTCCGTAGCAAAGGTGCAGAGATTTTGGCTAAGGCAAAAAAACAAATGATTCAGTCTTCTCAATGTTCAATTGTAGGAAATTCCAGTTCATCCACAACTTAATGTTACCTAATGTCAAGTTTTATAGGCCATACAACTGACTTTCTAACACATTGACACTACTACCTAATATAGCTGAAAGGAGTCGGCAGCCCCGGAGAAGGCAAAGGATAAAGAGCGCGAGAGGCCGAGGACAGCGGGCCTGAAAGGAGTTGTCAGCACCGGAGAAGGCAGAGGATAATTCAGAGCAGCTGAAGGCAGTAAATTAGGGAAACTAGATTAAACTGGTTTTCCTGTAGCAGGGCTCAGCCAGCTCCCTTGTTTAAGGGCCTATAAAAACAGGCTTCGCAGTGCGATTTCCACTGAGTGCAGTTTGAACAGAGTGCTGGGAGTTAGGTGGGTGAGGATTGGAAGGAGGAGCTCCCTTGCTTCGCCTTTGCTTTCCCTAACTTTTCACCCTGTAAGAATTGGTTCTTACTTTACACCAAGGAAAGAGTCCGAGAGCGGGAGCAGTCAAACAATAACAATAACTGCAAAACCGCTAAAGTGACGTCACAACCAGGGAAGGAGCTGATTGGTAAGTAGGACCTGGTGAGTATTTCTACAGTCCAGTCGTTAAAGTAAAAGTAAGGTCTCTAGTTTAGAGTAAGTAGTGCGTAAAGTGAAGTAAGGTCCCTAGTGTATTTAATATTCTTTAATTTAGAGGAAGTAAAGGGAGTAAATTAAGGGTAGGACATGGCAGGGCAGCTCGGCAGCGTGGAGTGCTCCTCCTGTGCTATGTGGGAAGTCAGGGACACTTTTTGGTGTCCAGGGTGAACACATGTGCAGGAGGTGTCTCCAGCTGCAGCTACTCGAAATCCGCGTTTCTGATCTGGAGCTGCGGCTGGAGTCACTGTGGAGCATCCGCGAGGCTGAGATCTACATGGATAGAACGTTTAACGAGGTGGTCACACCGCAGGTAAAGAGTGCACAGGCAGAAAGGGAATGGGTGACCGCCAGACAGAGCAAAAGAATTAGGAAGGTAGTGCAGGAGTCCCCAGGTCCATCTTCCTCTCCAACAGATTTTCTGTTATGGATACTGCTGGGGGAGATGGTTTCTCAGGGGAATGCAGCAAGAGCCAAGTCCGTGGCACTACGAGTGGCTCAGCTGCACAGGAGGGGAGGAAAAAGAGTGGGAGAGCAATAGTGATAGTTGATTCTATCGTAAGGGGAACAGATAGACGTTTCTGTGGCCGCAGACATGACTCCAGGATGGTATGTTGCCTCCCTGGTGCCAGGGTCAAGGATGTCACTGAGCGGCTGCAGGACATTCTGAAGGGAGTGGGTGAACAGCCAGAGGTCGTGGTCCATATCGGTACCAACGACATAGGTAGAAAGAGGTATGAGGTCCTGCAAGCAGAATATAGGGAGCTAGGAAATAAATTAAAAAGCAGGACCTCAAAGGTAGTAACCTCAGGATTACTCCCAGTGCCATGTGCTAGCGAGAGCAGAAATAGGAGAATAGGCCAGATGAATGCATGGCTGAAGAGATGGTGTAGGAGGGAGGGATTTAAATTCCTGAGGCATTGGGACCGATTCTGGGGAAGGTAGGACTTGTACAAGCTGGACGGGTTACACCTCGGCAGAACTGGGACCAATATCCTCACAGGGGGGTTGGCTAGTGCTGTTGGGAAGGATTTAAACTAGTTTGTCAGGGGGCTGGGAACCTAAGTGTGGGCCCAGAATGGAGAGAAACAAAGCTGGAAGTGCAAGTTAGACAAGTAGTCAGCAAAACTAGTACGGAGCAGAAACAAAGGCCAACAGTAAAGAGGGTCAAAGTGCAGAAAAATATTAAACAGGCAAAGTTGAAGGCACTTTATCTAAATGCACATAGCATTCACAACAAGGTGGATGAATTAATGGCACAAATAGAAGTAAATGGGTATGATGTAATTGCCATTACAGAGACATGGTTGCAGGGTAACCAAAGTTGGGAACTGAATGTTCCAAGGTACTCAACATTTAGGAAGGACAGACAAAAAGGAAAAGGAGGTGGTGTAGCGCTGTTAATAAGGGATGAGATCGGTATGGAAGAGATAAAGGGGGAAAAATTCAGTTTGTTGCGCCTCCCGTTAGCGCCTTAAGAGGGCGCTAATGGGGCACAAAGCATCTAGCGCCCAGGCGCGGCGAAGTTTGCGCCGCTCGCGAAATTAACTAGACATTTTGCGGCGGCGCTAAACACTACCGCCACGATCTCCTGCGCCGGCAGATCGTGACGTCACTCAAGTGCGCAACGCCCCGGTATCGCCCCAGAGCGGATATTGAGTGGCGCCCCCTGCCTTACCGCCTGACGCTAGCAATGACAGGTTGAGGGGAGCGTTCTGCAGTCATGAAGGGAAAGGGGGAGCGCTATTTAAAGGTGACCGCTTCCTGCCTTTTATTGTTGGTGCCATTTTTGAACTACGCATTCTGAGAGAGAGAGGGAGAGACTTCTGGAGAGATTCAACGTTGTGTGAAGGAGTTTTGGGTACTGAGCAGCACTTTGCAGGTTCATTTTGATTTGCCGTTCCTTGTATCGATTTAGCAGAGACTATGGGGGCTGCACTCTGAGCTCTTTGCCTGGTACTCTCCATTGTTCTTTCCAGCACATTTGATGTGCAGGTCTCTCCAGGCCGAGATTCAAGGCTGCAATGAGCAGTATGTGGATGGAAAGTGAGATTAACCATCCCCTTTAAGAACTGGCCCATGCCATTGTGTGTTTGTTCCATTGCTGACTGACATTACATGAGCTTCGCCAGCGCTCTGAGGTAGCGCCTCGCTCCTCGGCCTTTGCGCCTTAAGACAGGTGTGAAGCGCCTGATTTAGCGCTCCAATCACCTCCAGGGGCGATAAAAGTCAAGTTTGCAGTCGGTGGCGATAATTAGCGGCAGGCGCTAATCTTTGCGCCCGGCCGATAATTGTGCCCCAAATGGGGCGATACTGAATTTCTCCCCCAAAAGATCTTGGCTCGGCAGATCGTGATGTAGAACTGGAATCAGTTTGGGTGGAGCTAAGAAACAGCAAAGGGCGGAAATCATTGGTGGGAGTTGTATATAGACCACCAAACAGTAGTGGTAGTGTAGGGCACAGTATCAATCAAGAAATTAGAAGTGCATGTAACAAGGGCAATACGGTAATCATGGGGGACTTTAATCTACATATTGACTGGGCAAATCAAATTACCACGAATGGTGTGGAGGACGAATTCTTGGAATGCATGCGAGATGATTTCCTGGATCAGTACGTGGAGGAACTAACCAGGGAACAGGATATTCTGGATCTGGTACAGTGCAATGAGAAAGGGCTAATCAATAATTTTGTGGTAAAGGGGCTTTAGGGACAAGTGACCTTAATATGATTGAATTTTACATTAAGTTTGAGAGTGATGAAGTCCAATCTGAAACTAAGGTCTTCAATCTAAACAAAGGAAACTACAAGGGTATGAGGGACAAGTTGGCCATGGTAGATTGGGAGACTACACTAAAAGGTATGAAGGTGGACATACAATGGTTAACATTCAAGGAAATAATGCATAATTTGCAACAAACCTATATTCCTCTAGGGCATAAAAACCCAAAAGGAAAAGTGATCCAACCATGGCTAACAAAACAAATTAAAGCTAGTAGTAAGTCAAAGGAGGAAGCTTATGAAGTTGCCAAAAAAAGCAGTCAGCCTGAGGATTGGGATCTTTTTAGAAATCAGCAAAGGGGGACCAAGAAATTGATAAAGAAAGGGAAAATGGAATATGAGCACAAACTAGCGAAAAATATAAAAACGGATTGTAAAAGCTTCTATAGGTATTTGAAAAGGAAAAGACTGGCAAAGGTAAATGTAGGTCCTTTACAGTCAGAGATGGGAGAATTTATAATGGGGAATGAGGAAATGGCAGAGAAATTAAATAAATACTTTGTTTCTGTCTTCACGGAGGAAGACACAAAAAACCACCCAGAAATACGAGAAAACCAAGGGTGTGGCGAGAATGAGGAACTTAAAGAAATTATTATTAGTAAAAAAAAACAGTACTAGCAAAATTAATGGGACTAAATGTCGATAAATCCCAAGGACTGGATGACCTTCATCTTAGGGTTTTGAAAGAGGTGGCCATTGGGATAGTGGATGCATTGGTTGTCATCTTCCAAAATTCTATAGATTCTGGAATGGTTCCTGCAGATTGGAGGATAGCAAATGTAACCCTGCTATTTAAGAAAGGAGGGCGAGAGAAAATGGGGAACTACAGACCTGTTAGCCTCACATCAGTAGTTGGGAAAATAATGGAATCTATTATAAAGGATGCAATAACTGGGCACTTAGAAACTAATAGTAAGGTTGGGCAGAGTCAACATGGATTTATGAAAGGGAAATCCTGTTTGACAAACCTATTGGAGTTCTTTGAAGATGTAACTAGTGGAGTAGACAAAGGGGAACCGGTAGATGTGGTGTATCTGGATTTTCAGAAGGCCTTCGATAAGGTCCCACGCAAGAGGTTGGTGAACAAAGTTAGGGCACATGGAATTGGGGGTAATATACTTGCATGGATTGAGAATTGGTTAACAGACAGAAAACAAAGAGTAGGGATAAACGGGTCTTTTTCAGGATGGCAGGCTGTGACTAGTGGGGTACCGCAAGGATTGGTGCTTGGGCCCCAGCTATTCACAATCTATATCAATGATTTGGCTGAGGGGACTAAATGTAACATTTCCAAATTTGCTGATGATACAAAGCTATGTGGCAGTGTCAGTTGTGAAGAGGATGTGAAGAGGCTTCAAGGGGATCACGACAGGCTCAGTAAGTGGGCGAGAACATGGCAGATGGAATATAATGTGGATAAATGTGAAGTTATCCACTTTGGTAGAAAAAACAAAAAGGCAGAGTATTTCCTAAATGGTGAAAGATTCGGGAATGCAGATGCTCAAAGGGACCTGGGTGTCCTTGTACATGAGTCACTGAAAGTGAATGTGCAGGTGCAGCAAGCCATTAGGAAGGCAAATGGTATGCTGGCCTTCATTACAAGAGGATTTGAGTACAGGAGTAAAGATGTCTTACTCCAATTATATAGGGCCTTGGTGAGACCACACCTGGAGTACTGTGTACAATTTTGGTCTCCTTACCTAAGGAAGGATATACTTGCCATAGAGGGAGTGCAACGAAGGTTCACGAGATTGATTCCTGGGATGGCGGGACTGTCGTATGAGAAGAGATAGAGTAAACTTGGCCTGTACTCTCTTGAATTCAGAAGAATGAGAGAGGATCTCATTGAAGCATACAAAATTATTACAGAGTTTGATAGGGTGGATGCTCGGAGAATGTTTGCCTTGGCTGGGGAGTCTAGAACCAGGGGCTACAGTCTCAGCATAAAGGGTAGGCCATTCAGGACTGAGATGAGAAGAAATTTCTTCACACAGAGGGTGGTGAATCTTTGGAATTCTCTACCCCAGAGGGTTGTAGAGGCTCAGTCATTGGGTATATTCAAAACAGAAGTCGATAGATTTCTGACTAGTAAAGGCATCAAGGGATATGGCGTTAGGTCCGGTGAATGGAGTTGAGGCAGAAGATCAGCCATGGTCTCATTGAATGGCGGAGCAGGCTCGAAGGGCCGAATGGCCTACTCCTGCTCCTATTTCTTATGTTCTTATGTTCTTATAGCTTGCACAGAACGGTAGAAAGATGGGATTTGCCACTACGGGCTACATCCGCTCTCTCAGGTGGATGTAAAAGATCCAATGGCACTATTTCGAAAAAGAGCAGGGGAGTTATCCCCGGTGTCCTGGCCAATATTTATCCCTCAATCAACATAACAAAAACAGATTATCTGCTCATTATCACATTGCTGTTTGTGGGAGCTTGCTGTGTGCAAATTGGCTGCCGCGTTTCCTGCAGCACAGCAGTGACTACACTTCAAAAAGTACTTCATTGGATGTAAAGCACTTTGGGATGTCCGGTGGTCTTGAAAGGCGCTATATAAATGCAGTCTTTCTTTCTAATCTTATTGAAAGAGGCTGGAGGATCAGTGAGCACACTTTTAACTTCTTCTCTTGTTGGCCATGTAACCTTTGGTTTTCTGCAAATTGTTATTTGAAGCTTACAGCAGACATGACCAATGATGGCCCCACTAAACTAACAGTTGCTATATAGTGCTACATAAATGTAACTAACTAACTAACGAAAGACTTTCTTTCTAACACTACCACTGTAAACAGATTTCTCTGTGAAGAATCAAAAACTGGACCTGATGGAAACCGTGGCACTCAGCCAGATCTTTACCTCCACTGTAGCTCATCAATTTTGTTAGCTCGCATCTGCTTTTGAGTTTAATGAGATGGGGCAAGTTCAGGTTGAAGTGATGCGGAAATCCAAATCAAGGGTCCTTTGCTCATCCACATGAAGGAGCACATTATCTGACCTTGGTTTCTGAATATACTTATGTATCTAAGTCATTGAAGTAAATCAAGGAAACATTTTGTTAAAAAAAACTTGTTTGGTCTGGGGGAAAAATTCAGTTGGTTGCGCCTCCCGTTAGCGCCTTAAGAGGGCGCTAATGGGGCGCAAAGCATCTAGCGCCCAGGCGCGGTGAAGTTTGCGCCGCTCACGAAATTAACTAGACATTTTGCGGCGGCGCTAAACACTACCGCCACGATCTCCTGCGCCGGCAGATCATGACGTCACTCGAGTGCGCAACGCCCCGGTATCGCCCCGGAGCGGATATTGAGTGGCGCCCCCTGCCTTACCGCCTGACACTAGCAACGACAGGTTGAGAGGAGCGTTCTGCAGTCAAGAAGGGAAAGGGGGAGCGCTATTTAAAGGTGACCGCTTCCTGCCTTTTATTGTTGGTGCCATTTTTGAACTACGCATTCTGAGAGAGAGAGAGAGAGAGACTTCTGGAGTGATTCAACGTTGTGTGAAGGAGTTTTGGGTACTGACCAGCACGTTGCAGGTTCATTTTGATTTGCCATTCCTTGTATCGATTTAGCAGAGACTGTGGGGGCTGCACTCTGAGCTCTTTGCCTGGTACTCTCCATTGTTCTTTCCAGCACATTTGATGTGCAGGTCTCTCCAGGCCGAGATTCAAGGCTGCAATGAGCAGGGTGTGGATGGAGAGCAAGATCGACCCTCCCCTTTAAGAACTGGCCCGTGCCATTGTGTGTGTGTTCCATTGCTGACTGACATCACATGAGCTTCGCCAGCGCTCTGAGGTAGCGCCTCGCTCCTCGGCCTTTGCGCCTTAAGACAGGTGTGAAGCGCCTGATTTAGCGCTCCAATCACCTCCAGGGGCGATAAAAGTCAAGTTTGCAGTCGGTGGCGATAATTAGCGCCAGGCACTAAACTTTGCGCCCGGCCGATAATTGCGCCCCAAATGGAGCGACACTGAACTTCTCCCCCTCTGTTCCTTGAGTGTTCCTACCTTCAGACTTTGTGAATGTCTTAGATTTTCAGGCAGATAGATTTAATGGCCCAAAAATTAGTGTCGCTACGCGAGAGTATGCACTGTGTACTCTCGCGTATTCTGACTCCAATTGCCGGTTTTCTGCATGCACTGCGCATGCGCTGAAAACCGGCACTTGGTGAATTCAAAAGGGGGCGGTTCCTAGGTGAACCGCGTGCGCGCTACAGGCTGCGCGCACGCTGTGCACTTAGTGCTTTGGACGCGCAGGTAAGCATGGAAGATTTTAGACATAAAGAAAGGAGGCGTAAGACCCTCTTTTAACAAGGTAAGTACTTAATTAAGTATTATTTTGAATTTTTTTTAACAGGTATATCTTTTTTAGAGACTTTAAAGACAGGTAAGTTTATTTTTATAACTTTTTAAAAGATTTTAAATTTTTTCAAAAATTTAATTTTTTGTTTAAAATGGTTAATTTATTTAACTATATTTATTTTATTAATCTGATGGGTTTTTTAAAAAATTTAATTGATGTTTAGCTGTTCTTTTGTGGGGGTATAGTATTCATAGCTTTCACAGCCGTGCTGTGAAAGCTATGAATGAAAGATGGTGTGCTGCCATTGGCTCTAACTGAGTCACGTGATCCCACAGCTCGCACGAATTAATTACGCTAGTGGGATACGAAAGCACTGCACAGATGCTGTCCAGAACATCAAGTTCGTGCGAGCTCGGACTGAAAAAGCCAGCGCGCAGTGAGAGATCGCGGGAAGGCCTTACCCTCGCACGAAGGCTCACTCACTAATTTTTGAGCCAATATTTCAGCCCTTCTTTAATCTTCTTTGCTACCGTTCTCTTCACCATTAGGTTTCTAGCTTTATTACATCCTGCAATTTCTGTTGGATTCAAGCCTTTTAGTAACGCAATCAAATTCAAATTCATTTACAGTAAATTGAAAAGGGTTTGTCACTGGATTAGAGTGTTCCTGGAGCAGCCAGATCTATAAAAATAATGTCATTAATGCAAAAACACCATTTGGGACAGACACAATCAGCGACGAGATGACATCATGACATCACAGAACACAATGTTGTGCAAACTTGAAAAATGTCTCACAAGAAACCTTCCCTAGTTGGAGTCCCATTTTCAAATGATTCCCAATGGGGGAAAAAATTTGGGAAAGAATTCCTAAAATTGCCTGATCAACAGTATCTGTTGGATCCAAGCAAACAACTATCAGGTCCGTCAAGTTCGTAGGTGGGGGACTAGACACTCATATTAAAAATGCTTCGTTTTTGTGATAAACCCCTTTTCAGCTGCATTAATAAAGCTGCACCAGGTTACCACTCTTAAACACCTCAAGGAATATTTTTTAATGCAAGGGAAAATAAGTAAACAATTACATTCTCTAATGCTGCCAGATTGCGCTGCTGCATGGAAGATTTTGCGTTGGGCGATATGCAAATGAACTTGAGTGGAAACATGAACCATAACTACTGAAAACTAGCACAATTTCAAGCGCAATTTGTGCCAGGATTGCTGATTGCGCCCAAAGCGAAAACTCTACCCCATGTATTTCCTTTGCAAATGCCAGTGGTCATTTTGTTGCTATCGGCTGCTTTTCTTGAGATCCAAGGTGAAAGAATATATGAAATTGGAAAAAGAAGGGCAGTTAATGGAGGGGAAATTGAGAGAAGCAATAATAAACAGGAGGAGGAAAAATGAAAGAGAGAGGGATATAGCACATACAAATAACAGAAATGACAGAAGAGGATGAAGTGAGCAAGGAAGTAGCAGTGTGTGTATGTGTGAGTATGAGTGTGTGTGTGAGTGAGAGAGAGCGAGAGAATGTGAGAGTGAGTGAGTGAGTTAGTGAGTGAGTGAGAGAGAGAAATAGGACCAGACGCACAGAACAATGAGAATAGAAAACAGCAGCAAGAAGCACAACTGAAAACAAAAGCAAGATGACAATAAATAGCAAGTTGTAAACTGATGAAAAGTTCTTGCTTCTGCACTCCTGTATCTTCTTCACAAACCCTTGGCTTTTGGCCAACCTCTCACTTTCAAAAAACCTCCTTAAAATCTACCAGCTCAACCATGTCCTTTAATCGCGATCGACATTGTTTTCAGTGGGGAACAGAACTATGAAAATTAGCTTTCTACTGTTAATGGTGGATCGGTGCAGAAGTTGCAGGTAAATATGGCGCACCGTAAGTGATGGCATAAGTCACTTACTCCATAATTTCCTCTTCCTTTTGTGCCATTCAAGGGTCCTGATGATGCTCCACTATAATGCCGCAAGTCTCCAGGCAAATCTGGGCCATTATGTGCATTCAAAATCAATATACATCAATGGAAAAGCAATTGTCCCTTAAAACAATATAGACATTTTGTTATAGTTTGGGGCTTTTATAATATCGTACAAATATATGTTTTAAATGATCTTTCTTTTCCACTAAATGAAGTTCTAAAAGATTTCAGCACTTAACAACTAAAACCAAAGAGATTGCTTAACATGGGCATTACTGGAATACAAGTGTAGGCCTCTTCAGCAGAGCACACTTGTATGACATTCTGTCATCTCTCCAACCACTTTTGCTGTTTCACCATTAATGGCACTAAAAGTGTAATATCAGCAGACGAGGCCATTATAGGAAATTAAAACCCACCATCACTAATTTTCCAGCTGTCATCAGTAGTGGTGCTTCACTGGTCTGATCCTCATCTTACTCTTCATCATCCATTACATAGTACTCCTGTTGCTAATAGTGAACCTGCTTTTCGCTGAACTGTCTGCTTTACTTCAGGAATCAAATACAGTCCATTTAAGTGGATAATTGAATAAGCTCCAACCCCCTCCTATTCTGTTCTGCAGACACCTATTTGGTTCAGTATTGAAACATTTTGTGTGCTATACTTCCAAAGACTCCAACAGACCGGCTTTTAAAAAAAGTCATAAACAATTGCCATTAACCTTAAAAGTTGTTGGGGTTGGATTCTCCTCACATTAGGAGATTAGCGGTGGAGCAGGACTGCCATCCACCCACATGATTCCACCGCTAACACATTAACGATTCCTCCCCAGGCCTTCGTTTAATTTGGAGGGGAGGCTTGGAGTGGTAATACCGCTCCTAATAGGTAAACCACCACTGTGATTGGCATCACACATTAATTGAATGAAAGTATTTCATGTTTATAAAATTGAAGGGGCTGGCATATGTTTTTCGCAAAAATGATTACTTGGTAAATGGGTTAACAACTTCATTAACAATGCAGAAGCTTGATGTGGCCATGTTTACCAGTGCACTAACAATAGAACTTCACTGGAATTTCAACTCCTTAAAGTTGTCAACCTATGGAACAGACCACCACCTAGCGCAATGAATGTAGACTGGATTGAAGCATTCAAAATGAAATGGGCAGATCTTTGACTGACTAAAAGGGCATGGTACAAAGACGGAGGAGAAAGGAGAATGGACTGAGTAGGTGACATGGACCTAAATTAGAGAGTGAGCTCAATGGACTGAATTACCATTATTTATACACAACTTCTGTTCTAGGTTAATGCTGTCAAGACAATATTTGTTCCTAATCTATAAACAGAATATAATAAAGCTTTGTCTGGGACGGGGCCTGGAGGGGAATGAGGTATAGTATGTGGATGTGAAAATGTTACTTCCCTCCCTCCAGAACCCAAGAGGCAGCAGAGGTGATTAAATAACTACAGCTAATGTAGCCTTGGACCCTGGGAAAGCGGCACAGGATTTGGACTAGATCAAAGACTTGGGTAGTGCTCAACAGCAGAGCTCATAGCGACCATGTCATTATTCAGCGTTATAGAAAAACATTCATAGAAACATAGAATCTAGGAGCAGGAGTAGGCCATTCGGCCCGTCGAGCCTGCTCCGCCATTCAATACGATCATGGCTGATCATCCAAATCCAGTACCCTGTCCCTGCTTTAATCCCCACAGTACACATATCCCACCCTACCCCCGTAACCCCACGTATTTAATTCCCCCTAACATATCCCATCCTATCCCCATAACCCCACATATTTAATCCCCCCCCTAACACTAAGGGTCAATTTATCATAGCCAAATCAACCTAACCCACACATTTTTGGACTGTGGGAGGAAACCGGAGCACCCGGAGGAAACCCACGCAGACACGGGGAGAATGTGCAAACTCCACACAGACAGTCACCCGAGGTCAGATTCGAACCCGGGTCTCTGGCGCTGTGAGGCACCAGTGCTAACCACTATGCCACCGTGTTGCTCATTCAAATTGGCTTTCAGTTTTTCTGATCTGTAATTTATTGATAGAGAGGCTTGTGAGTCAAACAAAGCATGAATTGGCTTTCTCAGTTTCTCCGTCTCCGCCGCATCTGCTCTGACGATGCCACCTTCCATTCTAGTGCCTCCGATATGTCTTCCTTTTTACTCAACCGAGGATTCCCCTCTACCGTGGTTGACATGGCCCTCGGCCGTGTCCGTTCCATTTCCCGCACTTCTGCTCTCACCCCTTTCCCTCCCTCCCAGAACCACGATAGGGTTTCCCTTGTCCTCACCTTTCACCCCACCAGCCTCCACATTCAACGGATCATCCTCCGCCATTTCCGCCACCTCCAGCGTGATCCCACCACCAAACACATCTTCCCCTCGCCTCCCCTTTCAGCATTCTGAAGGGACCGCTCCCTCCGTGACACCCTGGTCCACTCCTCAATCACCCCCAACACCCCTTCCCCTTCCCACGGCACCTTCCCGTGCAAGCGCAGGAGATGCAACACCTGCCCTTTCACCTCCTCCCTTCCCACTGTCCAGGGCCCCAAACACTCCTTCCAGGTGAAATAGCGATTTACTTGTACTGCTTGCAATTTAGTATACTGTATTCACTGCTCACGATGCGGTCTCCTCTACACTGGGGAAACCAAATGCAGATCGAGTGACCGCTTTGCGGAACACCTCCGTTCAGTCCGTAAGGGTGACCCCGAGCTTCCGATCGCCTGTCACTTTAATTCTCCACTCCACTCCCACTCTGACCTCTCCATCCTCGGCCTCTCACACGTTCCAACAAAGCTCAATGCAAGCTCGAAGAACAGCACCTCATCTTTCGATTAGACACTTTACAGCCTTCTGGACTCAACATCGAGTTCAACAACTTCAGACTATAACCTCGACCCCCATATTTTCTTTTCTCTCTCACATGACAGCTGTTGATGATTCTGCCATTCCCATTTACACCTCATCTAGAGTCATCCTTTGTTTCTTAACTTGTCCCATTACCATCTCCTTTTGCCTTGCACCATCATCCCTTTTGTCTTTTAATCTCTCATGCCTTGCATCCTATCACAGACCTTCCCTTTGTTCTTTCCTCCCCTCCCCCCTTTCCCTGCCCCACACTTGCTTAAATATCTGTACTTCTCCAACTTTTTCCAGTTCTGATGAAGGGTCATCGACCTGAAACGTTAACTCTGTTTCTCTCTCCACGATGCTGCCTGACCTGCTGAGTATTTCCAGCATTTTCTGTTGTTGTTTTCGATTTCCAGCATCCGCTGTATTTTGCTATGCATGAATTGGCTTTGATAGTTGTAATGTCTTCCCTTGCATTTTTGAGACCGAATTCTAAAAACGGTCACTTCAAAACCATGTAAAATAAAAGCTTTTTAAGTCAGTACAAAAATTATGGGCAGCCATGGAAGCCCATAGTAAAGTGACTTAAATTTTAAATATGTGCGAATAAATGTCAAGTTTATTTCTGTAATATGTTTACTAATGCAAAAGCAGGCTACAGGTGTTAGATACGTCGCAAAAGTACAGTTAGTGGAGTTGTGCAACGAGTTCAAAAACAGAAATGACCCAAATTCTCATTAATTTCCAAATACACTGAGTTCTCAATTCAAAGCACACCGGATTCAGATTGGCCAATCTCCACATAGGAATCAAATGTTCATGGAAAATTTGGATCACCATGAAATGGGCATGCTGATCTCCTCCTTCCCAGGCCCACTTTACTCCAGTACTTCCTCAGACCTGTAACTTTAGGAATCAGCCTCATGGCTCTACCCTGCACTACGCCCATCATTTAAATATCTCGCTTGTCTCAGCAGCCAGAACTGGGCATAATACTCAAGGTGTGTTCTGACCAGACCACGATACATTTGGTCATGACGTTGCCTGACTTATATTCTACTATTATGACTATGTAGTTTAACATTTTATTGTCTTTGTTGATTGCTGCTTTGTATTGATTGGACATGTTGAGCACAGAGCCGACTTAGACTCCTCAGTCTCACTCAGCTTCATCCTCAGCCATTTCAACACCATTCATGAAGTACGTGCCATTTAGTTTTTTTCTTCCTATGTGTAATACTTTACGCATGTCTGCATTAAATTTAATTGGCCGTTGTTCTGCCCACTTGCATATTTTACCCAACTCATTCTGTAAGTTATGAGCTGCAACCTTTTATTTTGCCATTGTCTGCAAATTTGACAACTTTGCATTGAGTTTCTGAATTTATGCAATTTATGTCAATTAGAATGTGGCCCCAACACATTCGTGGGACACTGCACTCAGTACTTCCATCCCACCCTGACATAACTCCTCTAGCAAGTACTCATTAGCCTAGAAATTGGATCGCGTAGCGACCGTTTTTCAGGCGCCACGGAACTTCCTAAGTGCCCAAAATGGCAGGCAGGCAGGAAGTGAACGCACACTTCCGATCAGAAGAAGGCAGCCTGCCAGATTGGGCAAAGACAAATAAGAGGCATCCTTTACCCACATCTGCTTCAGGCAGAAGGCCCTTTGAATATGCAAATAAAGAGCCTAGTGCCTGCTTCCGATCCTCGCTGCAACATTGGTTTGCCCTGAGGCAGCCAATGGCTGCATTCTGGAAAACCAACACTAATGATCGCATGCAAACAAAAAGGTAAGTTACTTACCTGTAAATCACTATCTCGATTATTGCAGCTCTCGCTCCCCCCGACCCTGAGATCTCTGACTCCCGACCTACCATCCCTGGCCCCCGATCATTGATTTCCTTCCACCCAGGCTCTGTCCTCAGACTCGCCCCCAATCTCCGATCTCCAGGTCCCGATCCCATGGACCACTGCTGGCTGATGCTACCCCACATCCTGTGGTCCATGACAATCCCCCCCAAGAATCTCGCTCTCCCCCCTCTTCCCCTCACCCCTCCCTCCACCCCACCCCACCCCCCGCCACCCCCCCCCCAGGCCATCACTTACCGTGGCGTCCAAACGTCCTTCACTTACTTGATTGGGGATCCTCCCACAGCGACGTCTCTATGGGAACAAGGTCCGAGGCTCAATATCTCGGGCTCCTCGGACCTCACCATTTGTGCATGGGGTAAATTAACTGGGGGGGGGGCACCCAAAAATGGGCACTCATGAGTTTCAAGCATATTGTTTCCTACTCTTCAGCCAATTTCTTATCCACTCCCAGGGTTTACATTGTATCCCTAGCTAATAGCCTTTCATATGGAACTTGTAAAATGCCTTTTGGAAGTCTATTGTGGGGCTCTCCATGGTCTACTTGCATTGGCACTTCTTCAAAGAAATCGAGGCGTTTGCGCAGGCATGATGGTCCCCTTGTGAATCCACACTGAATGCTGTTTTCTGAATTATTTTACAGATAATCCTCAAGTTTACTCCTGTAAGGGGTTTGGTCGTAGGTGCTTGTGCGGGGTTAGGCCTTCGTTGCCTAATACTATTGCTTGCTCTGGTCTCCAGCCAGCCTTGTTGCAATAAGCACCTGTGAGTGGTTCGACCCACTCGCCCTTACAGTTCTAACACTGGACTTAGGTGCGAGAGCAGTAATGCAGAGAAAACTCAAATAGACCCGCTTGAATAGTACGAAATGGAAATCTTTATTGCATAGCGTCTAAAATCATGAAGTACATGTCATAGGCACAAATTAACGATAGTACAAGTATACATACATTCATAAAGCTTGGTCTATGGTAATGAGGAACGCACGCCACATCGTAAAAAGGGGAACACGTTATATTTATCCTTAATAAAATCACCCTCCCCTATCAATACCTACACTAATCTAGATTTGTAGGATCGAGGAAACATGCTCACCACTCGTGATACTTCGGAGAATCTTAAAGTAAGGCACTCGGCTCGTTTCGCTGCAGCGCCTGACTGTCACGTGTTTGAAGGGGTCTCTGTACCCCACTTGTTTATCTTCGCTGCTCCGGCAAGCAGGCTGGGCTCCCCGTTGTCATGAAGAACTCGACAGTGCTCGGACACGGTTGTAGAAGTCCAGAGAGACAATCAAAAGCTCACCAGTCAAGCGAGTCCATGAAGCGGCAAGCGAATAAGAGTTCAGCAGTCATCAGCCAGATAAGAGAATAATAAGCAAGAGTTTAGCCCGAGTCAAGAGTCGAATCAAGAGACCGATGGACATTTGTTCACTATAGTTATAGTGCTGTGTTCCCTTATCTCCCGCTCAAATCTTGATGTTTGTCCTTTGTGTAATACTGGTGCACAAAACTCCCAGCATGGGGCGATTCTTTCCTTTAATGGGTTTCGGTAGCACCTTAAACCGGCCAACTATCCGTTAATGTTTTCCCCATTGTCGAACCGGCTAGGAGTCTCCCTGACTGGTTTTGGGGCCTCCTCGAATACTGATATGTGTATTGCTGTGTCTGGATGGGCCTTCGATTGCCCATTACAATGGTCCTTACTTGTGCATGGAAAATGATTCCAGCACTTATCTCTTGCTATTGTGTCGAATGCAGACAGGTTGCATCCTGTCTTTATCAGTGTTTGCTGCGTATTAACCAATCTTATACTGAAATGTTTATTCGAACGCCATCTTGTCTGCCCACTGTATTCTGGAAGCTTCTGCCACGATGCTCGGCGGCCATTTTACAGGCTTCTGTGTCCTTTATATCATGACTGCATTTCGTTTAAATAAACTGATCAAACGAATCTGCTTCTATCTTGTTATTTCGAATCGCGATAATTGCGAATTTTACACTCCTGATAATGGATTCCCTAATTTTACTCGGGCTGGACATATGACTAATGGATCTGTGATGACTCCAGATATAGCTTCCACCCCACTCACTTTACATTGTTCCAAAGGTTTGTTTACAATACTGACAATGCATCTATTTTTCATCATGACTTATCCATTTTCTGTAATGGCCATAATTATAGCTCCATTTTCTCTATCTTTGTAACATTTTCTAGGAGCACATTTTCAGAGTAGATTAGTGGTTTCTAATGTGGCCTTGGATGTGCTTCATTTTTAATAATGGTCTGGAACACTTGGATTTATTTTCTCTTGTAACCTGACTTTGTACGCAATTTTCATAGAGATAATGAAAGCACCGACTATATCTTGGTACAGATTGTGTTGTGCTATGTGAATTGAGAAGACTTGCTGCTGAAATCCTCTGTTGGTTAAATATTAATGTTTAATGCAGGTAAAGTGAAAATCAACACATTTCTAAGAACAATTTCTCTACAAAGTTATTTGTTTTCTGTACATGTAAAATGCCCCTAGAGTCAACAGCTCAGCATTGTTTGACTGAATTCCATAGTTAACCTACAATTGATCACTGCAAACTCTTCTGCTTTTCCATTCAATAGAATCAGCCCTTCCTGCCAATAACAACATTCTTGGATTGAAAATTCAGTAATCTTCTGCAAAACTCTAAATGTTTTCTCCTTTGAGACCTAAGCATTTCTCAGTTGTAAAGGTTCCTCAATTTCGAAAACGTCTGAATGTCACATCCCATGTGTTGAAAATCGCAATAAGTTCTAAGAAGGCCCTGCTGGTGGGAGATTTGAATGGGTATAACTCGCCATTGTTTGTGCAATTCTTCCTAAAGTATCTGACAATATTTTCCGCAATTTTAATAAAGCAATAGCATTTATGTGAGGATTTTAATATAAATTTTAATGAACGCTTCTAAAAAGTTTGGACAAGATTATGTTTCTTTTGTAGTAACACAAAATTGTCTTCATAGCGCATTTTGTAGCAGAGGCACGATCATGCATCATACAAGTTTCTTACTCTCTATTAGCATACTGCATTAGAATCATACAATCATACGGCACAGAATAAGACTATTTTGCCCATCATGCCTGCGCTGGCTCTTTGAAAGAGCTCTCCAATGAGTCCCACTCCCCTGCTCTTTCCCCATCGCCCTGCAATTTTTTTCCTTTTCATGTATATATTCAATTCCATTTTGAAAGTTACTATTAAATCTGCTTCCACCAAGCTTTCAGGCAGTGCATTCCAGATCTTAACAACTCGTTCCCCTCTAGTTCTTTTGCCAATTATCTTAAATCTGTGGCCTCTGGTTACCAACCCTCATGCCAGTGGAAACAGTTTCTCCCTAATTATTCCATCAATTTTGAACTCCTCTATTAAATCTACCCTTAACCCTTTCTGCTCTAAAGAGAACAATCCCAGCTTCTCTAATCTTTCCGCATAACTGAAGTCCCTTAAGAAGGGGATGGAGACATTATTAATGTAATCCCAGAGGCATCACCACTATAATTACACCCCCATAGCCCTTTCAGTGATCGTTGCACCACCCGAAGTTCGTTTATGTGTCAGTTACCATCATTTACACAGAATATTTCTGTACCATTTTCATTCCTGTGACCTGGTATAATTCTGCCGTGCCAATGCAAGTGCTGTAGATGCCCTTTTCCTGCTTTTTAATTGAACTTTCTACCTTTATGTTAAAAGTAAGCGCAGAAAAAGAATTGGTTCTGAAAAAAAATAGCAGAATTCAGAATGTAGAAATTACCCTCGGCTGTCGGAAGAAGTCAGAGAGGAAGGTGGCAGAGGCTCTGATCACAGTTTTTCAATCCTCAAATATGTTAATTCTGCCATTGAAGTAGAGACTCTCCTTTGTTCAAGACGGGAGAGAAGGATAACTAAAGACGAATTAGTCTAACGTCAGTTGTGGACAAACTCTTAGGGGTAGATCTTTACTTTTGTGCGATAGTGTAAAACTGGTGATAGCGAGTTGGCAGCCCATTTTACATTGCTCCCAATTTTTATTTCCATCGAAGTCTTAATTAAGTCAATTCTTGTTTGGAGAGGCCCAGTACTAGTTGAAATTGTTGACATTTTTGGTTTTCCTTTTGGCTCTGGTCTGCTATTACAGGATGTAATTGGGAAGAATACCTTTTTAAAGAAAATATTCCCTTAGCTAGCTTATAAGTATCCCATTTTCTTCAGTTTCCTATTTTACTGTGACGCAGCCTTCTTCACTCTCATTCTCCTGTTAAATTATGAATTTTGCATATATAAAATCTTACTTCTTATAATAAACTTGATTAGAAGTTTTTTTAGCTTGAGGTATTTGTAAGCTTTCTGTGATGTGGAGACTCCTGGAGGATATGATAGTTAGGTCATGCTATTTCTGATACACACTCTGATGATAGAGAGGTTTATATTTTGCCTCGTGGCATGTTATGTTGAGGAATCAACTAAGGGACAGGCTATTTTAGATCTAATATTGTGTAATGAGACAGGGTTAATTAGTAATCTTATAGCAAAGAATCCTCTGGGGAAGAGTGATCATAATATGTATAATTTCATATTAAGTTTGAGAGTGATGTGGTTAAGTACAAAACTAGGGTCTTAAATTTAAACAAAGACATAAGAACATAAGATAAGAACATAAGAAATAGGAGCAGGAGTAGGCCAATCGGCCCCTCGAGCCTGCTCCGCCATTCAATAAGATCATGGCTGATCTGATCCTAACCGCCAATCTACTATCTACTATCACAGAACCATCTCCTGCATCTAACAGAATTGCACACACGAAATAGGAGCAGAATCAGGCTACACGGTCCCTGGGCCCGCTCCACTACCCACAGGGCCATGACCGATCCGAACCTAGACTCATGTCCAAATTCCTGTCCGCTCCCCGTAACCCTTAATGCCCTTTACTTCTAGGAAACTGTCTATTTCTGTTTTAAATTTATTTAATGATGTAGCTTCTACAGCTTTTTGTGGCAGCATATTCCATGGACCTACCACCCTCTGAGACAATTACGGAGGTATGGGGGCAAGTTGGCTAAGGTAGATTGGGAAATTTGATTAAAATATATGATGGTAGATAAGCAATGGCAAACATTTAAAGAAATAATTCATAATTCTCAATGAATATACATTCCATTGAGAAATAAAAACTCCACTGGAAAAGTGGTATAACCATGGCTAACTAGAAAAGTTGAGGATAGTATTAGATTAAAAGAAGAGGCTTACAAAGTTGCCAAAAAGAGTAGTAAACCTAAGGATTGGGAATGTTATAAAAATCAGCAAAGGATGACCAAGAAAGATGTAGAAAATAGAATATGAGAGTAAACTAGCAAGAAATATAAAAACAGATTGTAAGAGCTTTTACAAGTATGTAATAAGGAAGAGGTTAATGAAAGTAAACATGGGTCCCTTAGAGACAGAGACAGGAAAAATTATAATGAAGAATACGGAAATGGCAGAGAGGTTAAACAAATATTTTGCATCTGCCTTCACAGTAGAAGACACAAAGAACATACCAGAAATTGTGGGAACCAAGGGTCGAATGAGAGTGAGGAACTTAAAGTAATAATAGTTAAAAAAAAGTACTGCAGAAACTATTGGAACTAAAAGCTAACAAATCCCCTGGACCTGATGGCCTACATTCTAGTGTTTTAAAAGAGGTGGCTGCAGGGATAGTGGTTGCATTGGTTTTGATCTTCCAGAATTCCCTAGATTCTAGAACGGTCCCGTGAAATGTAACCTCGCTGTTCAAGAAAGGAGGGTGAGAGAAAATGGGGAACTAAGGCCAGTTAGCCTGACATCAGTAGTAGGGAAAATGCTAGAATCTATTATTAGGGACATGGTAACAGGCCAAGACAGCATGGTTTTATGAAAGGGAAATCATGTTTGACAAATCTATTAGAGTTTCTTGAGGGTGTAACTAGCAGGGTGGATAAAGGGAAACCAGTAGACATTGTATATTTGGATTCTCAGAAACCATTTGATAAGGTGCCACATAAGAGGTTGTTACACAAGATTAGGCATAATGGGATCAGGGGTAATATATTAGCATGGATTGAGGATGAGTTAACAGACTGAAAACAGACAGTAGGAATAAAGGGGTCATTTTTGGGATGGCAGGGTGGAGTGCCGCAAAAATCAGTGCTTGGGCCTCAGTTGTTTACAATCTATATCAATGACTTAGATGAGGGGACAGAGTGTAATATATCCAAGTTTGCTGATGATACAAAGCTAGGTGGGAAAGTAAGCTGTGAGGAGGACACAAGAGGCTGCAAAGGGATATAGACAGGTTAAGTGAGTGGGCAAAAAGGTGGCAGATGGAGTATAATGTTGGGAAGTGTGAAATTATCCACTTTGGTAGGAAGAATGGAAAAGCAGAATATTTTTCTAGAAGGTGGGAAACTAGTAAATGTTGGTAGTCAGAGAGATTTGGCTGTCCTTGTACACAAATTACAGAAAGTTAACATACTGGTACAGCAAACAATTAGGATGGCAAATGGTATGCTAGCCTTTATTGCAAGGGGATTGAATTATAAGAATAAAGAGGTCTTGCTGCAATTATACAGCGCTTTGATGAGACCACACCTGTACTGTGTACAGTTTTGGCTTCTTTAATAAGGAAGAATGTACTTTCCTTAGAGGGGGTGCAATAAAGGTTCACCAGCTTGATTCCTGAGATGAGAGGGCTGTTCTAAGAGGAGAGATTGAGTAGAATGGGCCTATATTGTTTGGAGTTTAGAAGAATGAGAGGTGATTTCATTGAAACATATAAAATTCTTAGAGGGCTTGACGGGGTAGATGCTGGGAGGATGTTTCCACTGGCTGGAGAGTCTAGAACTAGGGGTCATAGTCTCAGGTTAAGAGGTCAGCCATTTAGGACTGAGATGAGGAGAAATTTCTTCACTCAGAGGGTTGCGAATCTTTGTAATTCTCTACCACAGAGGGTTGTAGATGCTCAATCGTAGAGTATATTCAAGACTGAGATCGATAGATTTTTGGGCACTAAGGGAATCAAGAGATATGGGGATAGGGCGAGAAAGTGGAGTTGGTGTAGAAGTTCAGCCATGATTTTATTGAATGATGCAGCAGGCTCGAGGGGCCCTATGGCCTACTCCTGCTCCTATTTCTTATCTCATAAACTTCAAGCATAACACTATGGCCGTGATTTTTTCATCGGTGTCGGGATGGTGGCGGGAGAGCTGGCTTCCGGGTTCCAGTCACGATCCTGGCTGCAGCCGCTCTGTCAAAGGGATTTTCCCTTGATTGGCCTTGTCAAGCCCGCCCTGCCGGCTTCCCAGCCAATTAACAGGAAGCGGGTCTGATGACGTCATTTGATGACGCGTCATCAGCCAGTTTCCTTAAAGGGACCATGGCCACATTGAGTTTGACTGTTGATCTGCTGCAAACACTGACAAGCACTGCACAAAGGTGGATGCTTGTACCCAGGCTCTCAAATGACTCCCTCCATATGCTTATGGAGGGAGTTACAGCACACAGGGAGGTTCTCTTCCCTTCCAAGGGCGGAAGAGACCTCCCCAGGACAGCAATGCAGACTGGTTGCACATTGCACAGGAGGGCAAAAGCAGGGATGTCATCAGGGGCCCCTGGGTGCAGCGGTGCCAACCTTTCAGTGGATCATGAAACGTTACTGCAAAGCTACACTCAAACTCACCCTGCTGTGCCACTCAACACATCCCCATCACTCTGCCTTCCATACCTTACTCCTGCACATCCTTACACCAACTTACCTTGCACCTCCACCCATCCCTCTCCATCTACTTTATCACTTCCCCATCTCACGAGCCACCCCTCACACTCACCCTCATCCTACTGCAAGCATACCAACTAACAACACACAAGGGTAGGCACTTGAGATGTTTAGCCAATGTCCATGTGAAGTTTCTGGTAATGTGTCGTCATATAGTGAAATCTATTTTTCCAACACTGACCCTTATTGGACATATCTGAGCGCACCTTGAGATGTGTCTTACTGAGTTCCAGTGATTGTTCAGACGTAACTCCCCCCGCCACCCACCCCCCCCCCCTGCTATTGTGATGAGTGTGCATGGAATGGCTTGGACATTAAAGGGATGCCTCACGGTGCTGGTGTGGGATGGTGTCAACCTGGCGTATCATGTGGCAGCCAGGGTTAACAGCATCAAGTGAAGTAAATCTGGCCATGGTGATGCTATCTCTGGCCTCCCGGGCAGCAATGTTGTCAGGGGCTGATGCCCTGTGTCCTGCGCAGCATCAGGTGATGGCGGAGAAGGTTGGTGATGTTGTTGATGATGTTGGTGTGCCTAGTGATATTGGTGTTGGAGCTGATCGTGGAATCGATTCAGAGGACCAAGGTCTGATTTTGCTGCAATAGATGGCAGCTGCAAGTGAGATGACAGAAGCGATCTGTCAGTGGTTAGATAGATTGTTCCAATGAGGTGGCACAGGACATACATTTGCCTCTAAACGCTTGCAAGCTAAAGAAATTTCTATATGTATTACAAATGAAGTAACCAACAGTTTCTGCGCTCTGAAACTGACCATCTGCAACATGGCATCCTTTACACCACTTCTAGAGCTGTCAGTTTATCAGAAACATCAGAGCAGACTCAAAACACGCCAGGGTGAGCTGGCATGTTCCCCGAACAGCGAGTAACCTGTGCGGGAGAACGTAAAATTGGAAGGAAGTCTCAAAATAATATTAAATTGGCTCTTAACAAGCTCAATTGTATCTCCCGCCGCTTGGTGTCGGGTCAGTTCTCCGCTAAAAGACCCGACACCTGGGAGACTCGCGTGGAGGCGGGTTGACGGCGGGTTTCTTACCCGCTGTCAATCTTTGCTATTTTGACAGCGGACCCGCCTCCAAACCCGCCCTCTGAGCGCTGGCAAAATTCCGGCCTAAGATTCATGTTCTGAGACAGCGTGGATGTGCCTGTAGAAGTGTCCTTTTTGTGTTGAGCACAAATAAAAAAGACACTGGGAAGAAGCTCAAATTGTAACAGGGGCCTTCTGGTCTGTACAGCTGAGTGCTGTACTTCATGCTGTCATTAACAATTAAAGCATCACTTTTCAAAATCAAATTTTACAAGTAATTTGTTTGGAACTTTTTGGTGTGAAACTAACAAATGTCAGTGAGCTGGAGGGCATCAGTGCTAGAGAACAGAAATTTTAAAAAACCTTTTGCATTCACGGTCAGTATAAAGCACTCCCAGGTCATGTACAGTGAAAGTTTTATGAACAGTAAAGCTTTGTCTACACTGCCCCAACAATGCACCTTAATCACAATTCCAGACGCACACTCCCTAAAACAGCATTTCCATATCTCACATCAGTCAGACTTCTTCACTCTCATTCTCCTGTTAAATAATGACTTTTGCTTTGAATTGACGCTGGGAGATGCATAAATGTTTTATAAAATCAATCATGTAGTTACAGAACCTGAAACTGCTGCACTTATACAGCCTCTACTGGGACCCACCCAAGTAGATAGTTTGGCATTGGAATAGTGCTGTGCTAGTGCAAGTATAACAGCCAGAGACAGACAGCTCCACACCCCAGAACTCAGCATTCATTGTTGTGACATATACTGCTCTGCCTACTTACTGGGACAAGTTTGACAACCTCCCCCCCTCCCCCCTGCCCCCTCTCCTTCATACCTGTAGGCTCCGGCCACTAGCATGGAATATGATCATGCGTGAATGAAAAGGGCTGTACATACTGTGTGTGTCCTCTAAAGGTTAATTCCTCCTATGTGCATGCACAAGAATAATGCATGGCACAGTAGTGCTGGCTTTGCCACTGAGGGTGCAGTAGTGGTGCTCCCATAAGTCTGCAAGAATATCTATCTCACAACAGATTCGACAAGGTTTGCTTTTGTAATGTATTATCACATGGTTTGTCACATGCTCAGTTCGCTCTGCCCTAGTAAAACAAGCACTTTGACTAGCAACTCTATGGGCTGGATTTTGATACGGGGCGGACTGGGGTCGTGTCATCCACTTTTCGTGTTATCCACTTTTCGTGTTATCCACCCGACTGCAATTGGATGTGGGAGATTGATGCGATTTTCACCTCATTGGGCAATTGAGTTTCAGCATGCGGGAACCCATGAACCAATTAGTGTTTTCAGTCTGAAAGTCGCCTCTGATGATGTCATCATTGCTGCTGCATTGAAGGTCTGCAAAGACTGCCTGGCCTTTGCTGTGAGAGGACCTGGATGCAAAATGAACAGCAGCAGCCCAGATATTTATGCACCACCACCACCACTCCCAGATATGTCTATTCCTCCTCCTCCTCCTCCTACTACTACTACTACTACTACTACAACATCATCTCCGTTGTAATAGTGGACCTGCAGCTGATAGTCAGCTATCCAAATGTGCTCCTGCCAGGTTTCACATTCGTGGTTCAGAACAGGCATGCTTCACGTAGAAAAAGGGTTAAAATCACAAAGGCCTTTCAATATGGCATTATAGAGGCAATTTAGTGCTTGTTAAGGGCCTTAACAGCCTATCCCGCCTCTTGGAGGCTGGACGGAGTCGGGACCAGCAGACACGATTTAATGAAAATTGCGTGGAGGCGGGATGGAGGCGGGATGGAGGCGGGCTTGTGCCCGCCCGCCAGTTTTCGCAATTTTAACCCCCCACACGCCTCCAAACCCGCCTCCACGGGTCAATGAAAATCCAGCCCATTGTGTCTCTGTCCTTCATTTGTTCTACCCACATATATTATAGCTTTTTGGATAATTATTTATTGCTCCTGACGTGAAACAAGCCATTTGCTGGGTGTGGGCTAGCTGCAGAGACAGAATATTAGGTTTATAAAGAGTTGGGCCTTAAATGGGCAACAAGCAAAATTTAAAGTCAGTGGCCTGGAAATTGGACCGCGCACGAACCGGCACCCGATCTCTGTACCGCGTATTTGCCTATTGAGGCCAGCGGCAGGATCATGCCAAGTTGGTCTGCCGGCCTTAGTAGGATAGTATCGGTGAGCTATGAGTGGCAGGTGCAGCCCCAGAGGCAACTCGCTGGTCGGGGTGGGGGTGGGGGTGGGGGTGGAGCCAGGGAAGCAAATTCATCCGGTTCTGATGCCAACTGAGTGCCTCAGGTGAGTCTGGAGGAAAGGGGGGCGCGGGGGAGGCAATCGGCAGGGTGGGGGGGGGGTGGACGGGGTGGCGGGCGAGCAGTGGCTGGCAGAGGCCCACTGTTTAAATGTGGAGCCGAGAGGAGCACGGGGTATTTTTTTTTATACTTACCGTTTTGGCGGTGACTGCATGTGGAACAGGTAATCCAGAACGCAGCAGGCTTGAACCAATATGGCATCAGACATGTTTCTGATGCTTTATGAACGTCCACTTTCGGACCTTCCTGAACTTCCTCTTCCATCTGCTGTATGATGGTTTCTCTTTTCACCCATTGTCTGCCTGGAGAACAGGTGCAACGAGGTCCATTTTCACCCACAGATGTCTTGAAAGAGGTGGTTGAGAGTGCTGCCGGAGTGCAGGGAGGACGGAATATTGGTTCCTTTGCCAAGAGAGCCCTGGGGCTGATGCTGAAGGAGATGTAGCAGAGGAGGGTTGCCACTTTTGATTTCTGGGGATGGCTTTACAGACGGTCTACAGTTCGGGCTGCCTGTGAAGAGTTGACAAAATAAAAGACTACTGTGTCACATGTGAGGAGGCCTAGTACACCAGTGAGGGGTTTGGTGCACCAGGTCATTGAGAGCATGTACTCAGCAATGCTTGTGCTGGGGTAACTGTGATTCTTAATTGAAACGGTTGTCTATTAGATATTGCTGGAGGTTTCTTCCATGCTGAAGCTTTAGTGCAGCTGGCAACCCTTCAGCCTCAGGCTCTTTATGAGACTTCTCTTTCGGACCTTCCTTAACTTCCTCTTACATCTGTTGTCTGGTAATTCCTCTTCTGCGACCATAATAGTAGTATACTGTATGCTGCGCAATCATTTTGATCATCTTTTTTAGTGCTGTATAATAGGAAATCACCTAACCTGTCCACGCAGCAGAATCTCTGCATCAGCATACCTATGATATGCTATATTTGTATGTGCTTATACATTTTCCTTCAGTCACAGCTTGTGGTGTACGGACCAGTGTTACATTTCCCGGCTCAGGAGTGTATCCCTGGTCCCCCAGGATGCATTCATCGAGTCTTGATATTCCATTAAATAATTGTAGCACTGTGACTGTCGTAGGATAAGTGCATTGTGGCAGTTTTCAAGGTACCTGGCATCCATCTGCATGGTGCTGATGGTTGAATGGAACCCCTTCTGATTCATAAATGCCATACCATTGTTAAAAGGGTCATGATGCGGAGATGCCGGTGTTGGACTGGGGTGGACAAAAATGAGAAGTCGCACAACACCAGGTTATAGTCCAACAGTTTTATTTAAAATTACGAGCTTTCAGAGCTGCTGCCCCTTCGTCAGGTAGAGGTACCTCTACCTGACGAAGGGGCAGCAGCTCCGAAAGCTCGTAATTTTAAATAAAACTGTTGGACTATAACCTGGTGTTGTGCGACTTCTCATTGTTAAAAGGAGCATGTATGGGCACATGGGTTCCATCAATGAGGCGCTGCACTCTTGGGGAACATGGCCACCTGCGATAAGTGCAGAGTTCTCTCCTGCTTCTGGTTGCTTTCCTTTGGAAAAGTGATAAAGTAATTAACCTTGATAAACAAGGCATTAGTGACCTGATTTATGCAGCGGTGCATTACAGATTGGCAGGGCTGACACCTGTCACCCAAGGCAGCTTGAAAGGAGCTGGTTATGTAGAAGTTCCAGGCAGTAGTGACTTTCATCACCATGGGCAGAATTGTCCCAAACACGCAAGAGGTTTGCAGGTCAAACTGCAGGAGATAGCAAAGTTCTCCTGGTGACGCATAAGCAGTGTTGGCAGATTTCTTTAGATATGCTCAAGTAACTCTGGCAGGGTTTATAGACCCACGTTCTTGAGTAACAGTGGGTCAGGTCAGCCTCTGTTACAACTCTGTGATCAGTCTGGTTCAGCCCGAGACAGTGGCCGGGAAGGGGGATGGAATCGTTGACTAGGGAATGGAGTTGTTGGAGGGAGGGGGCAGACGCTAATGGCTTTGGTTTCCCAATGATCAACACAAACCAGCAGAAAATTTAATCCAGAATAAGCGTCCACACATGCCAAGTGCAGTGCTCAGTTTCAGAAAAAGTGGCATGGCAGTGACAGCTCGAAGTATAATCCAACCGTGTGCCTGGAGATGAATTAAAGACAGTTTTGTGCTATGAAATTACCCATGCTAAAAATTACAACTATTTTAGTCTCAAAAAATGAAGATATTTTGTCAAAATGAGTGGAATTTATTTTATTAATACCTTGTCATCTTAATCATCATTCCTGTGCTGTGGAGCATGTGAAACCACATGAAGAATTCCTTTCAGATCTTTTTGCGGGTTAATGTTTGAGAGCTCGGTATCGCTCTCACTACCTTCCTATGGATTACTTGCAATACTGAATGCTGCTCATTCACTGTGTCTATGTATGGCATCTCACTGCCAATCAGTGTTAATTCAGTGGTCCCCAGACAATGGAGTCTCCACTTTCCTGAATTATTTAAGAGACTTAATAAAATGATAATAAGTCAATTTAGTTGCAGTCCATCAGTTAGCCACTTGGGCGACATTCCCTCTAGACAACTCTTGTCTCTCAAACATTACTACCACCACTGTCTCAGTTTTCTTGTGGCTTTCAGTAGTGCTTCTCAGTACATTGGTGCAACAGATTGTTTAACTGTCCCATGTATGTTACAGTGCAACATTTTTGAAATAACAAGGAGCAAAATTCATACATCAAAAAAAAGTGACTGTCCAATAAATGAATGATCAGAACACAGAATTCCAATGTGCCAAATAATTTCCTATTGCCTCCTATTTCATACAGTTCCTGATCGAAATGTAACATTTAAACAAATGAACCTAATCCAAGCATAAAATGACCAAATCAGGTCATTTCTGCGTCTATTCTGCAGAAATCTGAAGTCCTTCTGCCTATCTCTTTAAACCACTATCATCTTAATAAGAACTGGTCTAAAATCATACTTATAGGCCAGTGGAGGACAATTTTAGTGCATGTGGCTAAAATTGCCGTGTTAAAATAATACCCCATTTTAAAATAACTAAAGTAATCAATTATCCAGTTCGGCCGAGGGCAGGAGAATAGAAACCACATACCATCTGATCAAAAGACAGAATTCCAACATAACAAGTTATTTCCTATTGCCTTCTATATTTTATAGAATTCTTGGTTCAGACATAACACTTAAATGAACAATTCCAATCCAAGCATAAAATGTTCCTGAATTATTCATGTTTGTCATGGTAAACAAAGTCAACCCAGTTTATATCAGTTATCTTTCATACACAAACAAACCTACATTTTTATAGCATCTTTAACATAGAAAACATCCCAATGCACTTCACAGAATGAGGAAACCAAGTAAATAAAAGGATAACAAGCCATGGTCAGAGGGATGACTGAAAGCTTGGTGGGAAAAAAGGGGTGGAGACCCAGATCGCTGGGTCTCCGTCCCTCTAACACAGCCCCTGGATATCCCCGGGGCGGAACCTGACATATACAGGCCCGACCGTACCATTTATAAGAAGTGGGAGTTGGCATTTCTGGCCTCCCACCTCATTTCCTGCTTGGAACACTGGCTGGACACTTCAGTCCAGGGGCACCCAGAAAAGACCTCTCTGTGGCCTGCCTTCCAACCTCCATCGACTGGAGGCATCATGGAGCAGGCCAAAGAATATCAAGTAGGCCTCCCCCAAACAATTTCTTCCCCCCCCGCCGCCCCCCACCCAGGATCATTAAGTCTAATCGGGACCTTATAGGCGCTGATTTCCATCAGCAATCACAATGTCCTGATCACCAAGGCCAGAGATTCTGTTGGAGACACAAGGCATGAAATCTCAGTGATTTGAAAGCTCTTCCTCACCCGCAACAGTCTAAAACTTCCTAGCTTTTCTCTTTCCCCTTTCTTGAATAGGGGTGTAACATTTGCCACTGTTTAATCCCATTAACTTTTTAATAGTTTCCTTTTTAATACGTATCTCCAGTTGTGACTGTTCCACATCCTCTTCAGGTATTCCTACAGTTCAACTTTCACCTCCCTCTGTAAAAACTGAGGCAAAATACTTATTAAGCATTTCTGCCATTCCCTCATTCTCAAGTACAAAATGCATCTTCCCTTTAAATGGTCCCATCCTCTCTTTGACTATTATTTTACTTTCTTTACATACTTATAAAAGCCTTTGCTATTTCCCATTATGTTGACTGCCAGTGTTCTTTCATAATCTCTTTTAGCCTTCCTAATCTCCCTTTGTACTTCATTCTATACTTTTCATATTTCTCAGTTTCCCTTCAGCAATATCCTACCTATATTTACCATATGCCTCCTTTTAAATCTCATTTTGCTCTAATCTCTCCAATCTTTGGTGTACCCTCTTCACTTCCAGTCAGAATGCATTTAACCTGCAGCTAGAACAACAACAACTTCTATTTATATAGTGCCTTTAACGTACAAACACGTACCAAAGCGCTTCGCAGACACGCAATTAGACAAAAATGGACACAGAGACAAAGAAAGAGGGTCTAAGCTTGGTCAAAGAGATGGGTTTTTAGAAGGAGAGGGAGGTGCAGAGGGGTTTAGGGTGACAATTCCAGAGCGTGGATCCAATACAGCAGAAGGCACAGGTGGGGGGCAGGGAGGGAGGAATGCACAAGCGTCAGAGTCAGATGAATGGGGAGTCCAGGGGTGGAGTTGTAGGATTGGAGGTGGTTTTAAAGATAGGGAGGGTATAGATCTATCTTATATTTGTGTGTTTCTCACTGCCAGTTTACTGTTTGATCAACCATTTTTTTAATCAATGTGGTCCCCCTTTCATTCCGTTGAAACCTGCTAACTTTTGATTATATTTTGTAATATAAAGTTCAGAGCTCAGGTCCACTGAAGAGATGTTAATCATATTGAAACTTATTGCACCGGAGCTAATCATTTCTGCACCTTAGCTCTGTGAATCATTTTTAAATCCATTGCCTTCTTATGAATAGAATAATGAATCCCATTTGTTCATATTAGTATTCCATTTGTAATCACGCTGGCTGGCAAAACGCCCTTTTAAAGTCCTTCTACTGGTAGGGGGTATTACTGTTTGAAAGGAACGCAGTGATTCCCATATAAATAAGCTGTATTCAGAAGAATTGTTTCATCCTGTGTATTGTTTGAATGCCTTGTAGATAAGAGTGCATGAATCCTGAATATGACCTCGATGGTTTTTCTGACAGATTCTCACAATAACGTGGCCCTTGTCCATGTGTGTATTTTTCAAAATGGAACAACACTCAGTTCTTAAAACAATTAAACAGGACATAGAGGGTTGGGTCCATTATAGTATTTTTAAGGAAGAACAGAAAGTTAATCAATTATGGTCAAAGATTAAAAACAACTTTGATTTGATGAATTAAACAGAGCACCCAAGTCTATCAGTGACACTACCATAGTCTCTGGCCTTTGACCTTGAGAATCACCCCAATTTCCATTGGAGGTATTGAGAAACTGTGTGTGAGACACAGGGAATATATATAACAGAGGGACAGAGAGAAAGAGACAAACAGATAGAGAGACAGACAGAGATAGAGAGAGACAGAGGGAGAGACAGAGACAGAGACAGAGACAGAGAGAGATGATTATTTAATGCTCATGTGCAAGAGAGCAAAATCTGCACCTGAAGTCAACAGTATTGTAGCATACTCACCCATTTCTGGTCATGTGTGTTTAACTTACTACTGTAAATGCAGCAAAGTGTGATTTTAATTTGTGGATATTGTAAAGGACCAGGCTATAGCCATTGCAAAGATTAATGATTCATTCACTAATTTACGCAGCATATTTTCTAGAGGCCTAGAAATTCAGGTGGTTTGTGCCACCCATTAGCACGGTGTAATGTGGAGAAAGTGGCGGCTGCCACTCTACTGTCAGCTGGTGGTGGGTCTCTTGCCGTCCTCCATTTTCATAGGCCCGGTAGCGCTGCCATTAAGAGGTATCGCCCTGCAAAAAAAAAATGGCGGAGTGGTAACGTGCATGCCGACTTAACGTCACCACGGTGAACTTCGACCCTAGCACTATGTTCAGTGTTGCGTCCTAAGCACGCCAGGTAACCCCAGCATGCAAGCAGACTCACCGAGGCACTGCCAGCACCTCTTAAAGGGACGCACATATCTTTCATGTAAGTTTGCATTAAAGGTTTTGCACTGTTTTTTTTTTATTTTATTGAAGTAGTGGCTTGCTGCAATAGATGTTAAAAGTATTTTAAATGAGCAGGGAGTGCTGCTGGACACGTGCAAGGCCTCGGATGGTAAAGGAAGGCCTCTGAGAAGACAGAAAATGATGCAAATACTCAGCAGGTCGGACAACATCCATGGAGAGAGAAACAGAGTTCACGTCTCAGGTCAAGATGCTGCCTAACCTGCTGAGTATTTCCAGCATTTTATGCTGTCATTTCAGATTTACAGCATCCGCTCGCAGAGGGAAGAGGAAGAAGCAAAAGAGAAAGAAACAGAAGAGGAAGAAGCCGAAGGAAGGATGCAACCCAGACAGCCTCTTTTTGGCCAGGATATCTGGGATGGAATCATCCACCTGCGGTCCCAGTGACCACAACCCCAATTCCCCTTTCAACGTTAATTCCACATCTTACCTTCCATCTGTTACTGACCATCACAGTGTCCTCTTGGCCACGATGCTGAAATAAAAGCCACCACAAAGCAAGCTTTCCAATCCAAATTTATACGTTATCCATGCAATATGGCATCACAAAATCAACTCATCACCCTTATTCATTCTCTTAGTGACTGCCCTGTGCATGCCTTTGCCTATCCTACTGATGTTGCACAGTTCTTCTTCTCCTTCTTCTCTTCCTCTTCTTGGTCATCCATTGGCTGGGCAGGCTGCATTTCTTGGGTGTGTGAAATGAGGAAGGCACAAGGGTGGAGTTGTGGTGAGGGTCGGGTCGGAAAGCAAGAGGTGCATGCCAGAAGGAGGATAACGTATGAGGATACCAATATGTTGTAGCCTTTCTGCCCTGCTGCTGGCCAAGGGCTCAGCCATGCCCCTGCCAAGAATGGCCAGCACCGTCTCCTCCAAGGGGCTGAGGTAAGGCTAGGAATTGGGAGATGTGCCTCGTGATTGGTACAGATTGTTGGTAGGTGAGTGATTGGGCAGGGGCGGGGGAGTCGTACATTGAGCAGTGTGTGAGGCTAGTGATTCAGTTGGTAGGAGCCGGCTTTTGAAGATGCATTCACTGACCTTGATCAGTGGTCTGAGGTCATGAAGCTTCTTTGGGCACTGGAGCCAGGTGATGGGGGCGACACTGCTGGCAGTGATGGTCTCAGTGATGTAGTCCCACATCCTTCTTTCTGGAGGGCCTCCTGGCCTCTGTGGGTAGAGGGCCTCTCTTGCAGTGTTGACCCCCTGCACAAAGCTGGAGTGCTGCGTGCAGGTCCCTGGGTGCCTCTTCCTTGGATTGCTGAGCCATTTGTGTTAGTGCTGAAGCACTTCTCCCATTTTTTGAGGTGCGGAAGGGAATTCAGCTTTAAGTGCTGAGGACTCCCATTTAGGACATTTTTTAATGTTAATGTTTTTTTAAAGGCAGTAATGGCTGAAAACTGCATTTTTTCACTTCATTTTAAATTTTTATTAGTTCTGAACGCATTGCCCCTTTAATTCACAGTCCTTTTAATTGCCCACAATTCCTTGCGAACTCCGCAGCCTCGCTCCCAGAGACTGTTAGAAGCGGGAACGCCACTTCAGGATGGGAACTTTGACTTCCAGGCCTGCGCTAACGTCACCAGGAGGGCGTAACACAGTAAGCTAGCGCTGGGCTAAAGATCTTTAGCCCCCAGCACAAATTTTTCTCAGGTATCGCTGCGTCCATTTTCAGCGGCCATTAGCCTGAGTTGCCGATGACACCGACAACTCTGGCGGCCACAGATTCCTAGGCCTAAATCCTTAGCCTTGGCTCAGTGGTAGCACTCTTGTTTCTGCGTCAGAGGTTGTAGGTTGAAGTCTCACTCTGGGATTTTAGCCCATAATCTCACACTTCAATGCAGTACTGAGGGAGTGCTGCATTATTGGAGGTACCATCTTTCAGATGAGACATTAAACCAAGGCCCCATATGCCCTCTTAGCTGTATCCCATGGCACTGTTTGAAGAAGATGAATTCTTCGAGTGTTCTGGTCAACTTTTATGTCTCAATCAACACCAAAGAAACAGATTAACTGGACATTCATCGCATATCTGTTTGTACGCAAGTCAGCTGCTGCGTTTGCCTATAAAACATTAGTGTCTACACTTGAAAGGAATTCATTGGCTGGAAAGCACTTTGGGACATCCCAAGAGTATGAAAGGCACTTTATAAATGCAAGTTTTGTCCTTTCTTTCTGTACAATTTTCTGTTAAAGTGCTCACTTGATGGTCACCAATGCTGCAATATCGTTGCAAACAGAATGGACAGTTTCCTTTCTAAAGTACTGAAAGCCAGTTGCCGACTTCAACGAGAAAAACAATGCAAAATCTGAGCGAATATCACAGGCTCACTTTTTGCAAATAAACCACAACCAATCGGGACTTTCTCCAGTGAGCGATTGCTGCAGACCACTAGCCAATCAGAGCTTGCAAACATACTAGAACCGAAAGCATGTTATTTCTCATCAGAACTATAGAAATACAGAAGGTTAGTGACATTGCTATCAGTTTAGGATTGCACTTCAAGCAGCTTACTCAATGCTACTCTATCAGTTAAGTCTTACTGCAATGTTTTATAAACATGATACTTAAATTCCCCGAGGTTACCAGCTTGACAGATTTACTACTTTCTTTCAATGCTATATCTGTCCCCACATCTGTGGTCATTTGTTTTGTTCCATCAGAAGAATTAACTTTCATCTAAACCTCAAGTCCCCAGTGAAATGTCGACTGCAGCTCTCTGGAAACAAAGCCTCGCAATTTCACGGCAGCAATGAAATAGGTTCTTAACTATTGTACATTAGATTCTGGTTATCACCCCCAGAGCACATTGCAGTTTTAAAATCATGATTTATTTATGCGTCCTTTCCTATCGATAAAACACAGTGTTGCTCATTTGTTATCTTCAATTAAAATGCTTTGGAGCAGTTCAAGACCTTTATAAAAGGATTTCAAGGTACCTGAACTCCAGCTGTTATAAAGATAAACAGCCATCAACCAGACAGAAAACAAGAGAAACCGTAACAATGTTCTTTTGAACATTCATATTTAGACATGCGCAGCTTATTACAGTTGTGTATATGGACTTCCAAAAGGCGTTTGATAAAGTACCACATATTAGGCTTGTTAGCAAAATTGAAGCCCATGGGATAAAAGGGGCAGTAGCAGCATGGATACAAAATTGGCTAAGGGATAGAAAACAGAGAGTTGTGGTGAATGGCTGTTTTTCAGACTGGAGGGAGGTATACAGTGGCATTCCCCAAGGGTCAGTACTAGCACCACTGATGTTTTTGATATACATTAATCACTTAGACTTGGGGGTACAGGACACAATTTTGAAATTTGAAGATCCCAGCATTACATGTACCACATAACAAAAACTCCTGGCTTTTTTTCTTTTAAATGAACTACAAATCCTACAAATGAACTACAAATCCAGTTTAATAACAGGTTTGCGGAGCCTTCCTGATCTCCTTACAGAAGCTTTTGGTGTTGAACCAATTTTTGGGCTGTTTTGTTTTGGTTCTGAACTCAAAGATGATTCTATTTCTATCTCAGACTTGTTTGAACGTTGTTACTGAAGTCTGAACTGAGTCAAACGATGATCCCTGGATGTTCAGTATGAAGTTTGGTCAGAATTCTATCTCTCAAAGAAGTAGGCACCACCACTCTGTTTCCTCACTTGATACAAACTTGCTCACAAGACAATTCAGTACGACGGTTATGGAATGGTTTCAATTCTGTGTACATACACTGATCAGTCCATCCATTCAAGGTGTTTTCATACACTCTTTTCAGTACTGAGTCCTTTTGAGTCTCAATTGCAATCTCAGTTGCAATCACGGAAAAGTCTTTGTCAACTGCACCTAGCGTGAAAATCGCACCTTCACTCCCAACACGAGTCCTCATGTGGCAATCTGGACAAGGCATCTGCGATTGCGTTTTGCTTTGAAGTGCGATATTCAATCGTGTAGTCATATTGTGACAACAAATCTGCCCAATGTTACATTCTTGATGCGGCCATTGCAGGGATGGCAGATTTGGGCCCCAATATTGCAAGGAGCAGAGCGAACTGAGCATGCTCATACCAAACCATGTGACAAACCATGTGATAATACATTACAGTAGTAAACAGTGAGGAAGATAGTAATAGACTTCAAGAGGACTGGTGGAATGGGTGGATACATGGCAGATGAAATTCAATGCAGTAAAGTGTGAAGTGATACATTTTAGTAGGAAGAATGAGGAGAGACAATACAAGTTAAATGGTACAATTTTAAAGGGGGTGCAAGAACAGAACGACCTGGGGGTGCTTGTGCACAAATCTTTGAAGGTGGCAGGACAGGTTAACAAAGCAGTAAATAAAACATATAGGGCGAAAAATTGAGTCGCGCCCCCGTTGGGGCGTTAACTTTGCCGGGGCGCTACTTTTAGCGCCCGAGAAAAATTATTGCCCCCGCGACCGAAATTGAGTGGTAACGCCCCAAGAGGGAAGCGGGGTGCGACTAGAAGTGCCCCGCCTCCCTCTTGGGGCGCTGCGAGGGAATATTGCGGCGCTATGTGCCGCAGTATTGCAGGCCTTCCTCCCTTCTTAAAGGGGAAGGGCCTTGTGCAGCGCGACCCGGGGCCCAGCTGGGCCCCCGGGGATCGGGAGTGCTGGCAAAAAAGCCCGGCACTCAAGAAAAGTGCCGGGCTCATGGAGCGCAGCCGGCACTCCGCGGGGTGGGGGGTGGGGGGTGGTGGGTAAGGAGGCCGGGGACGGGAGCGGAGGCAGGTGCTGGCAGGCAGCCAGCAACAAAAATGGCCGCCCGGCACCTCGCCTTTAATTTGCGCCGCCCCAGCTGCAAGTAGGCCCCACTGACCCCGTCGGACATAGCGTCCGGTGGTAAGTCAGGGGTCGCTACCAAAGATCGCGGCCGGGGCGCGAGCAGGGCGCTGCGCACGGTGATGATGTTATCGCTGGCAGCACAGCGCCACAGGGTGCTAACGGTTAGCGCCGCCGCTAACCTCCCGCTGAATTTCATGGGAGGCGTTGGCGGCGCCGCGCCCGGGCACAAGTTGCTTTGCGCCCCGTTAGCGCCCTCAATAGTAGCCTTCAATTGGATAAATACCTGGAGGAGAAAAAATTGCAGGAATATGGGGAAAGAGCAGAGGAGTAGGATTAATTGGATAGCTCCGCGAAACAGCCGGCGCAGACTCGATGGGCCGAATGGCCTCCTTCTGTGCAGTACTATTCTATGACTCTATGATTCAATTGCAACTGCAATATAGAAATATATTTTCCAGGTAAGGGAAGAAAACAGTTTTTCTCATGTTTCATTCCAATTGGGATTTTTTTTCTCCAACATACTGTAATCATTAATATAACATTTTCTGTGTAACCTGTAGCCTATATCCCCAGGTCAATCTCACATATCAAAGTTATCCCATCATACCTACCAGCTGTAGAAAGCTCACTTACACTTGTGTTCATAATCATGCACAATTACCGGGTATAAATATAGATACAATCTCACCCATCTCACCCTAACCAGGAATCTCACTTTCCGCAATAAGAAAATTCTAACTAAAAAAAAGCCGTGCCAGTTTAAGAACCAATTCTCCCAAATATGGAAGTCCAGGACGCTATATGTGCAATCCACCAATCATTCCTGGCAGCCATGGGGTTTTTTTTTGTCTTGTGTCCAAAGCATAGATTTACCAGCCATTTGAGTCAATCTATCTGAGGGCTGAGCAGGTTATCCTGGCAGTGGAGTATGCTGCTGGCCTCTTGTGGCTGCTTCATTTCATTGTTACCTTCCCGTGAATGAATTTTTTTTGAAACTCTCCTTCAGTACTGGAGTGTCAGCCTAGATTATGGGCGCAGGTCTCGAACCCACAATCTTCTAACTCAGAGGCAAAACTGCTACCCGCTGAGCCATGGCTGACACATGAAGGTTCTGAATCTGAGATTATCAGATGATCTCACTGCTCAGTTTGTCTAAAGATGTCAGTATGAGACTGGCAGTATAAACGAGCTGACTGCGGCTTGACACCGAATCTTGTCCAAGAGGACTTGGCTCCCTATAACTGCCCTGGAATCAATTATATTGTGTGTTGGTGTGGTCGTGTGTAGACAGCAGTCCTTTTTTCTAAAATAGTGTGAGTTAAGTGGACATTTCTTCAATGGCGTTATGTCCAATATATAGCACCCTGTTTTTGTTCAGTTGCCTTGAAATAACCAACCGAGCAGGGTTGATGGGCTGAATGGTCTTTTCGGCTTTTAATATTCCAAATATTAATATTTATTCAACAAAAACATCTACTGCAAGCTTCCATTTTAGTATGACATTTGCACAATAAAAGTTGGTATCACTTTTTTTTTGTTCATTCTCAGGATATGGACATCGCTGGCAAGGCTGTATTTAGTGCCCATCCCTAGTTGCCCTGAGAATTTCTAAATGTGCTCATGATTGTACACCACCCAGTTCACAGAGAAAATCTTCCCCATTGTGCCCCTATTTCTCAATGGTATTTTATAATCAGCATTAAAATATAGACAGGACATCATTTTAAGCAGGAATTAAATAACAGAACAGACATATTTTGAAGGTTAAAGAAGTCTTTCAGTAAGTACTAAGGCAATATTCTTGCAAACATTAAGGGCTGGATTTTACCAGCCCTGAGGAGGCGGGGTTGGAGGTGGGACTGCTGGGAAAATGAAAAAGAACAGGAGCGGGTCCCGAACCCGCTCCCAACCCGCCTCCAACCCATCTTCCCGGGAGTCGGGTCCCCGATTTGCGCAGGGACCCGACTCCTAGCAGCGGGAAGAGGATTATAGCCACTTAACTGCAGTTAAGAGGCTTTTTCCCATTTTGCGACTTCTGCTGCGGGCTTCCCGATGTCAAGGAACCCCGCCAGGGTAAGTGAGGCATGCTGTGGGTCTGTTGTAATGTTTGTGTATAGATGACAGCTGCAGAAGTGGTGTGAAGGATGCAATGGGATACTGGTGAGTATCAGAGGTAAGGAAATGTTGGGAAAGTCATTTTTAAAGTATTTAGATTTTTCTGTAGGTGACAAGCTTTGAAGTTTTGTGTGGCCTCACCTCATTGGGAGAAGTGACAGATCGCTTCTGTACCCTCACCTGCAGCTGCCATCTGTTTTATTCTAAGGAGAGAGTCATTGGAGAGCCTGAGTGCAAGGGCTCACCTTTGTACAGTGATTGTCAGTGTTTGACAGCACCTCAATACTGTCAAACACTGTCAAATCATCTGTCAAAAATAAATGTTTCATGTCCCTTTAAGAAAACCAGCAGATAAAGCGTCATCAACTAACATCATCTGACACCGGCTTTCCCTTAATTGGCCAGCAAGCCCACAGGCCGGGCTTAACAAGGCCAATCAGGGGAAAATAGCGTCTGTGCGTTGGACATCGCTGGGGGCAGGACTAGAACCCAGAAGGCAGCAGTCCCGCCCCCAACTTGTCTCGGTAAATAAAATCCAGCCCTAAGTCTAATTCACTTTTACAGTGCATTTTTACTGCACACCAATTTTTTCACCTTTACCCATACTTCAGGTGACGTACTTTCGGCTCATAATATGAACGCACTTGCTGCCCACTTAGTTCCTGAAAAATGAGCGCTGTGCAATAGCATTTCTAGACCTATGGGTCCAATGCCCATCTCCATGCACTAACAGCTATTAGATTCCAATGTCCTTCCCTAATATTATGTGACAAACCAAAATGAAGAGTTCTGTCACACCTAATACTGCATTCCCCACATTTATGTTTATTGAAATCATTAAACAGTGAAAATATTAAACACACAATGAAATATTTTAAATTTAGAATTTTGTTTGTTGACAAAAGCACTCACTGTACGCTCTTGATGCATGTTTAGAATTCCATGCAGTATAATATAGAAAAACATAGAAACATAGAAAAATAGGAGCAGGAGTAGGCCATTCGACCCTTCGAGCCTGCTCCACCATTCAGTATGATCATGGCTGATCCTCTATCTCAATACCATATTCCTGCTCTCCCCCCATACCCCCTGACGCCTTTTGCGTCTAGAAATCTATCTATCTCCTTCTTAAATATATTCAGTGACTTGGCCTCCACAGCCTTCTGTGGTAGAGAATTCCACAGGTTCACCACCCTCCGAGTGAAGAAATTTCTCCCCATCTCAGTCCTAAATGTCCTACCCCGTATCCTTAGACTGTGACCCCTCATTCTAGACCCCCCTCCCCCCAGCCAGGGTAAACATCCTCCCTGCATCCAGTCTGTCTCACCCTGTCTAGATCGATGAACTGCGAAATGCAAAGAAAACTATACTTTATATGCATATCCGGGTATCTATCTGAATACAAACCTTGTAAATGTGCCATTAATTTTGTCTACAAAATGACAAGTCACTGCTCTTCAAAAGTAATTCACCATGGACAGTGCTTAGAAATATCATGATTAGGCACTATATAAATCCAGGTACTGTTATTTATTATAATGGGTTCGAACATTGTGGAGGTGAAAAAAAAATCTGTGTTTGAATTCTGCACAGGCAAATAGGATGAAAGATGCATTTTTAAGAGTCTTAAATAAAACTTGTTTGACGGCATGAAACCGGTTCTTAGTGGGCACAAGCTCACATGAAAAAACTGGCCATATTTCACAACTGATTGACACTGAATAGGTAGCTTTACTGATTGTCTTTCAATTACCTCTTCAGCACTGGAGTCTGGCAGAGTGGAAGCCTCATCACAAAATCAGGAACAGACTACTCATGATCTTCTATTCAATCATTTTATTGGATGGAAAATCAAGAGCAGCTTTTGCTCCATTTTGTGAGCAGGGCTTCTGCCCAGCAAAGCTCTTAAGCCAAGAAAATCTATTCCAAAAGGTCAACAAGGACGGTTGGTATGGGAGATGAAGGTGTTGACTGGTGCAGTGAGGGAGGGGAACCCCGTGTTTGGGATTGGGTTGAGCTACATTATTGGGGCAATGCAGGAGGTTTAGTTTGTATCTAACCTGTACTATACCTGAACTTTTCAAGAAAATAAAATTAAGCAATCTTGAACATGAAAATGTCCTCAGGAGAAATATGCCCTAATCTTAAAAGAAAAAGGAAAAAATAGGGCATCCCATTCACTTAAAGGAGAAACTTTTGTATTCCAACTGAATGGATAACAAAACAAAATAGAATCTATTAAAAAAAAACTACAGTTAATTCCCGTCTACTTTTCACGTTTTCCTCCTTATTTTACAACACAAACCCTTCACATGTTCATCATATAATCAAGAGGGAAGGCACCGACTCTGCAATGTTACTAGCTATATGATCCTTAATGAATCAACCAGTAGGGGGTGTGATGTCATGGGGTGAGAAACACAAGGGGGGGGATTTTTAACTCTCGGGCAGGAAAGTGGCCGAGCTAGTGGCCAGCTCCATCCAGGAGCAGCAACGGTCAGCCCAGCCGACTTTTTAACAGAAGCTAACATATGACAAAGCTCCCTATGCACAAGACAAAGGCATTGTCAGGGCTTAACTCTGATCTCCGTTGCGGAAGGTAAACTTGTTGCATGCTGTGCCAGGTTAATGTAACTGCGGTTTCAAGTCAGTCAGTCAATAAAAGCATTACATTCTCAGTGGAAATAATGTGAAGCCTTGTCTCAGCTACAGAAATACAGGTGAAGAAATTGCAGCCCTGTAAAATAACGAGAAGTCGCACAACACCAGGTTATAGTCCAACAGTTTTATTTAAAATTACGAGCTTTCGGAGCTGCTGCCCCTTCGTCAGGTAAAGGTACGCAACATACTCTTCTGGGTGTTTTGGTTCTAGTTGATTGGTCTCAAAATCAGAAACCCTGAATTATAGTCCCAGACCTGGCAACCTTTGGTGAGCAATGTGTATGCTACTTCCTGAGTTAGGTGACAAATCATTAACACAATTGGCAGAAAGGAGTGAGTGACTCCACTATTTCTGCGTTGGAGAAAAAGATATCTGTCTTCCAATTACAGACAACCATTGGCAGCGGCTGTGGAGTGCCCTGTGCCAGATTGTTTCACTCATTCAACGAATGTGATCCAAAACTCTGGACAAGGATCCACAGCTGTGTTTTATGGTGTAGCCTACATGGGAAATGTTAGCGGAGATAACAGCTGTTAATTTGCATATTACATTTTTGGTAAGCTTCAATTCATGTCCTAGTAAAAGAGAAAATATGGTGCTGGTGGGAAAGAAAATGGAGGGTGGGGGGGCGGGGGGGAGAAGACCAAAAAAAATTGGAAGAGGAAGAAAATGATAAGAACAAGAGGAAGCTTGGTCCTGGAGGTAACGTGTCATCTTTAGCTCAGTGATAGCATTCTTAGTCAGAAGGTTATGGGTTCAAGTCGCAGTGCAGAGACTTGAACACAATTTAGGCCAAAGTACAGAGGCAGCGCTGCGCTGTCAGAGATGTCATCTTTCAGATGTGATGTTAAACTGAGGTTCTGCCTTCCTGCTCAGGTTAAAAGATCTCATGGTACAATTGAAAGAAGAGCAGGGGAATTTTTCCTGGTGCTCTCAACCAACACCATCAAAAACAGATCATGTCATTATCTCATTTCTGATTGTTGGATCTTGCTGTTTGCAATTTGGCTGCCACATTTTCCGACACCACAATAAGTGATTACACTTCAAAAGTAATTAATTGACTGAAGTACTTTGGGACATCCTGAGGTCGTGAAAGGGGCTACGTAAATGCAATTTTTTTCTTTCTATTATTCACTTTAACTGAAATTTATTTTCCAATTCTGGTAAAATGAACAGGCTAATATCTTTAATGACAAGATAATCTGTTTTTGGTGGGGTTGGTTGAGGGATAAATGTTGGCCAGGACACCAGAACATCTGTTATTTATTTGGTGAGTTCCTGGCTGGTAAGTAAATGATCAACAAGAAAGAACAAGGCTGCTGAATAAAGCCACAGACAGTGATCTTGTTACAAGGAGTCATTTCATTCAAACCCAGTTCCAGCAAATACATCACACGTTGAACACATAAAATGTTTTCCCTGAGATAGTAAAGAAAACATTGCCCAGCCCTGCTGTGCTCTGTGTCTCCCTTATATGTTCAATTAATCACACACATTACACAAAGTTGCCTGGCTACCTGGACCTAATTCATTTTAACAAAGACCTACCAAAATAATAATTGTATTTTAATTTTCCTTTTGTTGCTGCTGTTTTCCAATTTGGTGAGTCCAGGTTGGGACACTGGAGTCACATCCACTAAGACCTGAATTAAGAATGAGTCAACCTCATTTTTAGTTTCAATAGGATCCTTGACAGTCTTTGAAAAGAGCTAGATTAAAATTATGGTTTCAGACATGAAAGAGAGTCAAAGCCAATTGTAAGAAAAACCTTTTAAAATCTGCTCAAGCACAGCCCAAATCTATAAATCTCAATAAAGCAATATATTTTATTTAACTATAAAATGACAGAGCCTTGTACATTTAAAAAAAATTGTTACAGAGGTACAAATTAAATATTTGTGACTAAGGAGTTTAATTTGCTCTGGTAAAATATTAGTTAAAATGTTTGCATAATTCCTTTGTGCAATATATACCAATGTCAATAACCAATTTATTTAAATTGAATTGTACCATGGAATCTTATAACCTGAATGCGGGAGCTCGGTTTAACATCACATCTGAAAGATGACATCTCTGATAGCGCAGCACTGCCTCTCTACTTCATTAAAGAGTTGGCCTAAATTGTATTAAAATGACACACAAAGGTAAATGCATTAATCTGTACACTGCCAGAGAAAATGAAACTGATCACTATCAATATTTCCAAGACCTTCACTAGATTTCAATAGCATTGCTGTTTCATACACACAAGCAAACAACGTTTTCCAATTCTTGAACAATCAACAGAATCTGTATATCGCATTAATCATATCAGAAATTAAATCATTTGAGACTATATATCATTAAAAATATAGCAGCTATTTAGCTTGAAACCTGTCATTGGCATCTAGCATGTTCAAATTTCTTTGATGGATATTTTTCAAATAGAGACTGTCGTACAGTTTGCTGTTAAATATTCAGATAAAATGAAAGAGGCTAGGGAATCCAGAAAGCACAACACACTAATGCACTGTGCCACTGACGGAGACCCTGGGTTCAAATACCCAGCGTTAACCATCATTCAAAGCTCAAGTTTCCATCACATGCCAAGTTGCTGATTGCTGCCAGGTCACAAGGTTCAATAACTAGAGGTGACAAACTGTCTAAGCTGTCAGAAGTGATCAATGAGGGTTCTACCTGGAGTGGCACTTTGGTGCCTGTCAGCTGGCTGTACAGGCAGTGGAAATCTTTGTGTTTGTCTATCAACAGGATCTGATCTCCAACCTCATCGTCCCCCAACCCCGCACAGCCCGCTTTTACCTCCTTCGCAAGATCCATAAACATGACTGCCCTGGTAGACCTATTGTTTCAGCCGGATCTTGCCCCACAGAACTTAGCTCCTCCTATCTCGACTCACTATTTCTTCTCCCTTTGTCCAGTCTCTTCCAACCCAAATTTGCAACTCTTCCGGCGCCCATCGCCACTTTAACAGTTTCCAGTTTCCTGGCCCTAACCATCTCCTTTTCACCATGGATGCCCAGTCCCTGTACATCTCCATCCCCCACCAGGACAGCCTAAGGACCCTTCGCTTATTCCTTAAACGGAGGCCCAACCAGTCCCCATCCACCACCACCGTCCTCTGCCAGGCTGAACTTGTTCTTACATTGAACAACTTCTCCTTTAACTCCTCTCACTTCCTCCAAATAAAAGGTGTTACAATGGGAACCCATATAGGTCCTGGCTATACCTGCCTTTTCGTGGGTTACATGGAACATCCTTTGTTCCAGTCCTGCACAGGTCCCCTCCCTCACCTCTTTTTGGCACTGAATCTCAAATGCTTCATCTAGGAAGATTTCCTCTGCTCATTATCTGTGGCAAAATCATAAGCATTTGTTATAGACTTTTTTTATATTCATTCATGGGATCTGGGCGTCACTGGCAAGGCCAGCATTTATTGCCCATCCCTAATTGCCCTTGAGGAGGTGGTGGTGAGCCGCCTTCTTGAACCGCTGCAGACCGCGTGGTGAAGGTACTCCCACAGTGTTGTTAGGGAGGGAGTTCCAGGATTTTTACCCAGTGCTGATGAAGGAACGGCGATATATTTCCAAGTCAGGATGGTGTGTGACTTGGAGGGGAAATTTGAGGTGGTGGTGTTCCCATGCGCCAGTTGTCCTTGTCCTTCTAGGTGGTAGAGGTCGTGGGTTTGAGAGGTGCTTGCTTATAGTTTCACTATAAATAGTGAATGAGGAAGCCTGCACCCCATGTTAGAAATTACAACACTCCTTTCTCGTATAAACGCTTAATGCATTTGTATCTAATTCTTTACCGTGCTACAGTAATTCACTCATTGGGTTAATGCCTGCCTTAAGATAGTGCAGAAAGGATTTTGATATGAACATTTGAAGCACTTACACAAGAACAGCAGCAATCATAATTCTACCCTTACATTATGTTATGGGGCAAGTTGAACCCTGTTCTTCCAACACGAGGACATTTATTTTTCACTGGTAGCTCACTGCTTTATACATTCACAAAATTCTATTATGCACTTTATTATTGCAATCCTTAACCCATTTGTTTTGGGCAAGTTAGTGCCTGCATATATTGTACGTGGGAAACATCCACCAGTAAGATATCAGGGGAAATTAAAATGAAACCACCAAATATACAAATAAAATGACACATTCATATAGCCTACAAAACACTGGTTTGCAGAACCATTTAATGAAGTTGGGCATATTCATAACATAACAGTAGCATGAGTAAAATATTAAACACTCCAGATGTTCAAATAAATATCAAAATTTGAGCTCTTTGAGTTCACAAAGGCCATTTCAGCATTCAAATCTGCATCTTTTTGGTTTCATTGAAAAATTACTTTGTGCCTGTTTACAATGTTTGATGTCCCAGTCAACGGCATGCAAGTGTGGGTCTCCAAGGTTGAAAGTTCCACCTGTTACCTTTCTGTTAGCATTAAAAAGAACCCATCCACAGTTCACTTTACACTCACTGCAATTAGACTGCCGCAGTGCAAGGCTGCCTCCTGTGTGTGAGCTTACACCACTTGTCTCAATGCGATTACAGCATTTTTGCACCAAATCACACTACACAGCTTGGGTTTACTGCTATTTGACTTTGGTCCAAGCCGCTATTGAAGAGGTTGAAAAGTTGCTCCGGAAAACTGGGATACAAGTCATTAAAACAATTATTATGAATGATGTATCAGTTTAATGAATTGTCTCAAATCTATAAGTTATATGCAATTATCTGCTAACATCTATTATTAATTAAGCTGCAGCTGTCTTTGAAATCTTTAACTTCAGTATCCATTCCATCTGAATGATCTTCTAGGTCTCCCCCTTTTTCAAAAGTGCACTTGTTACTGCTAAAGGTACTTCAGCAGAGACACTCCAGGCTTGCTTCCGGCTAAATCTATATGATTTGAGGGAATTTTACAATGAGGAATACTAGCTTTCAGCCCCTCTCCCTGTCCCTTTCTAGCCTCCAACATCTCTGTCACTTGCTTGTCTTTTTCTATTTCATCAGTGCCACTGTAGTCAGTGCTCATCTGAACCTTGTTCCTTCGAAACTCAACATATTCTGGCCGACACACTCTTCTCCTCCAACGGTGTTAAAATCAGGACACACTCCTTCTTTCCCAGGACCACTCCTAGTCTTTCCTCCCTCTTAGTCTCAAGGCTTTTAAAATCCAAACTTGGCAGCACCTAATCGGCACTACCTGATGAACCATATCTCCTTTACTCTTCTCAACCTTTGTGTTGTGCTGCACTATTTGGAATATAAAGCATGCCTTTACATAGCTGCAGTAATGTCCAAATAAGAGCAGGGCTGCCAACAGATCAGCGGGAAACTGAATTTGCAGAAGCAGACCTGGTACTGGAATAAAGGCAATCCCGAGAATATAGTCTCAGTGGGAAGCAGAATCGAAGATGGAGGTTTCAGTAAAGTCCAGAAGCAAGCAGAGAAATGAACTCCTGTCCGAGGCCCAACACAGCAATAGAGTAAGGCTGAGAAGCCAGCAGTGCACTGAAGCATTGTCCTGCAGCTCCACAGGCAACCGCAGTAGGTGGGAAGATTTGCACTGTAGGCTGGAACAGGTTACCTTAAACTTGAAGTGATCAAATAGCAGAACAGAGTCACAGCAGCTGAGGCAGCCAGTGTAGTCAGGAGAACAATGCAGTCCTGATGGCAAAGGAGTCCGGGAAATCCAAGGTGAACAGAGTTCCAGCCATTGAAAAGAACGTAAGTAAAAAAAAAACACACAACAACTAGGGTCAGGGATGGGCAATGTGCTCTGTGCAGGTAGCTTTAAACTTGGAGATTGAGCTAAAACACATTCATTATTAGGGGCAGGGGATCTTAAGCAGTGAAAGAGAGGGGATGGGTGGGTGTGGGGAGGGCGGGGGGGAGCATGTCAAGGGATAGCAACAGAAGGCCATGGATAGAGATGCAAAGGACAAGAGCTCAGTAGATAGCTACCAGCCCAGGAGCCATCTTCTTGCTGACCAAAATAAATAACGTAGTACTTCCAACATGAGCAAATAATAATCAAGCCCCGAGTTATTTTCCTTAGCATTTTGTCATGATGTTATGTATTTACAGCATCTCCCAGTGAGCCACCTGTGTGTCTGTATAAATAGCCTGACAATTGGGGAGTTATGGACTGTTTATTTTGATCCTCAAGGTCTGCATTTTCCTAGGATGCACTTACTGCACATCAGCTTCTGCTCACAACCACATTCTCAAGGTTACACGCACCTTATCAGTGGCATCCTAAGGTGTGAAGATGCCTCCAGTGTAAGTTGTATAGGTCTCAGGCTCTGTTTGGGATCTATTCATAACCACAGTATTTGCACACACCAGGGGGCATCTTTCTAGTTTCAATTGGAATTTCATCTGACCACATTACTGCAAGTTAACTTTTTCTAGGGATAAGAACAGTGGGAACTTGATTATCCATACTCTCGACTCTCCACAAGAGTTTATGTGGGAGATCAGCATGAGTTGAGGCTTAGTTTTGCTTAAAACAACAAAAATGCAATTGACTGAGTTCCATTGATTTTTCGCAGACTCTGGGCTCTTGATCCAGCAGCGTAACTAATAATTAACTCGATGTCCACTAACTGGTAGAAATTGCTAGTCATGCAGCTCTGCTACTTAGGAGACTGGCATGAGTCAGAGCTTCAGGTCTGCCAGACCAGCAGGAGTTTGGCTGCTAGCATTTTTTTTTCCAAGAGTATCTAATTTTTAAAATGGTAAAACATGGGTTTGATCTGTACATGCTGGGCACTTGACAAGAGAATTTAAATGGAAGATAAAAGCTCACTGCTGTAAGGGATTCTGACCCTGCGTGTCTCGCAGCCTGTGAGATTCACGCAGCTCTGTGCAGCCTGTATGTCAGTGCGGGTCTAGGCCTTGTTGCCTGTTCTGGTCTCCAGCCAGTCTGGGAACACTAGACACACCTGTGAGTGGTTCGAATCACTCGCCCTTACGGTTCTAGACACTGGACTTAGATGCGAGAGCAGTAATGGAGATGAAACTCATGTAGACTCGGTTGAATGGTACGAAATGGAAAATCTTTATTGCATGATACTTAAGATTATGAAATACATGTCATAAGCACAGATTAATGACAGTACGATCTTACAAGCAGTTATATAGTCGATCTTAGGGAAACGAGGAACGAACGGCACATAGTAAATAGGGGCACACATTACAAATATCCTTAATCCTTAAACCCTCCCCTATCAATATCTATCCTAACTAGATTCGTAGGATTTCGAGACTCATGCTCACCACTCGTGATAACTCGGAGAAATTCCGAATAGCTGATCGGATGTTTTTCACCGCAGCACCCACGTGTCGGTCAGGAGATCTCCTGGTCCCACTTGTTTACTTGCTTCTGCTGCTCCGGCTAGCAGGCTGGACCGTCTGCTGTGATGAAGACCTGTGTTGGTTGGTTTAACAGGTACTTTCCGAGCACAGTTGTCAATATCATCGATGTGATATGTTCTTTGCAAGTTCGAAGAAGTCTTCCTGGCAAGGAAAACTTGGCTGTTCGACCTACAGGCGCGGTCGGGATTTACTGACCGTGGCGATGGATATGGTCTTCCTCTCTTCTCATCTCATCTCATCTCATCTCATCTCATCTCATCTCATCTCGGGCCTTTGGTTCCGCTGCCAGTTACCAACATAGGTCTTCGTTACGCGACACGAGGTAGATCCGAACGGATCAGAAAGTTCAACAGTCTTTTTCAAAAAGGCAACAGGCCAGCAGGAGCCCGACTACGAGTACACAGGAGCAGCCACGATGATAAGAGTCGATCGGATAAGAGCAACAAGATAAGAGAAAGATGGACGGTTTGGAGCCTGCAATTATAGTGCAAAATCTTCCGTTTCCCGCCCAACCTTAATGTCCATTCTTTTGTTTAGGGTCTGGCGCTCAAATGTCTTGTATGGGTGATCTCCGTTCTTAATGGGTTTCGGGGCTACTCGTAAATGTCTGAGTACCTGTTAATATTTCTCCCATTGTTAAATCGGTCGGTGTTCTCCCTGGAGGGGTTGTGGGGCTTCCAAGTGTTTTGTATAACTACCTGCTAACGGCTCTCTCATCGTAGAGTCGTTGGGATTTTACATATTAATGTCTTTTGGATGGGCCCTTGATTACTCGGTACAATAGCTTTCATTTGTACCTGGGAGACCGATTTCAGTATTTATGTGTATACTGCAAACCCATAATGTCTCGTGTATTATCTTCACTGTGCTGAATCTTAATCGATCTTGCACAAATGTTTATTGGAACGCCATCTTGTCTGCCTGTTGAAAAGTCTAGAATGTTCTGTCACGAGGTGCGGCGGCCATTTTACAGGCTGCTTGTGTCCACTTTAAACCTGGCAGCATTCTGCTGAAATAAAAGCTGTTTGAACGAAACTCTGTGTTTTCTCCTTATTAATAAAATCGTGATATATTGCGAATTCTACACTGCTTCAGATAAAAGATAGAGGACTCCTGAATATCTGCCTTTTTCTTTTAATCACTACAGGAAGGGGTTCCATCCCATTGTGGTGATCATCGAGGATCCACTGAATATTTTTGTTTATTGGCTGACCTTCCTGTGGTTTTAGTGTAAGCCCTGTTCCAAGAAGAATCCTCTTGCTAATTCTGTTGAGACCAACGATGCAAATGCTGAACCCTCATCTGTCTGGTAAGGTCTACATTTACAATCTCCTTTAGGATTTCCCGGGCAGCTTTGGGAATTCATACCTCACTGCCTGCTGCTTTGGAATGCGCAATAGTCTTGAACATTTGGAAAGCTTGGTCAAAATCCTTAGAAGGGGAAGGGGCAACGTCTTGGCTGGGGCCCTGGGGCTCTGTGCTGATGTATTTTGGAGTGGTATTATTTTTGATCTTTCTTACCACTGTATATGCCATTTATTTTGCCCTATTCAGGAGGGAGCTATAGACAACTCTCAGAGTTAAGTTTAATTGGAGGGCAAGTCAAGCGAGTGAAGATAGAGAACTTATCTTGTGTGTGGGCCAGGAAGAGCAGGAGTGCTTCCCCCCCGCCCCGCCCTACCATCCCCCAGCAATCCTGCGTCCCTCCCCACGATCAGAACCCCTATCTCACCCCTGGCCTTCCATCCACCATCTCCCAAGGCCTTTATGATCTGCCCCCAACCTTTCCGATCCCCTCCCCCTGCCCGTTCCAATTGCCCCCTCTACCTATCCAATCGCCGCCCCCCACCCTGACCTTTCTGATCTCCTACCCTCCTCCTTTTCGATCTCCCCACACCCGAACTTTCCGATCTCCCTCCCCCAGATCTTTCCGATCTACCCCCACTCCCCCCCCCCCCCCCCACCTGCCCCACAGCCTTTCCGATCTCCCCACTCCCCTGGCCTCCACGATCTTGCCCTCCCTCCCGCCTCTCGGCTCCCTGGCTGCGGCCTTCCCACACGGCAGCCTGCTGGCCTCTCAATCTGGCTGGCTGCCGGCCAGGAAACCGAGAAAAAAAATTTAAATGAGGTCCTACCGTTAAATTTGGCAGGACCTCCGGGTTACCTGCATTTCTGGGTTTTCTTCCGCTCTCACCCACCCCCGTCCTGCTCCCTTCCCGCTCTTCCTCAGTGCTCCTCTAGGGGGCCACCATCCTCAATGCTCCTTTAGAAGGAGTGCTACCTCAGTGCTCCAGGGCCCTGGTCCTCCAGGGGCCGCCATCCTCAATGCAGCATTAAGCACTGACAGCTCAGTGCGGCAGTGTATTACATTGCCAAAGTTTCCCTACCCATAAAACAAAACAATACTTAAATAGATGTTTCCGTGGTGCTGCTAATTGCAAATAAAGTTAGTGTACTGCCACAGAAATTTACAATAAGTACCCGTGGGACTGGTTGGGTGAATACTTCTCACGTTTTTAAGGAATCTTGATAATTAGGGCAACATATCCAGCAAACTACATTTGGCTTGTGTGTACATTGTGCGGCACTGCTGCAGGCATACCTGTTGATTTTTGCTGTTTTTATATCAATTACTGATTTTAGGTAGAAGCAGCTCAATTAGATGGCTGGAATAAAAATGAGTTAAAAGTAAAAGGTCAGAGCACCAGATAAAGCATGAGTCATCAGTGAGGCGAGTGTCACACCAAATAAGTTATAAGTCAGCAGTCAACAGTCTAATTAAGGTATAAGTAGAAACATACATTGGTCTAATGTGACCGGAACAATCTTTTTTCAGTATATTATTCATAAAGAAATATTGGGTCGGTAGAAATAATGGTGAGGCTATCAGCGCTCACCGTTATTAAAGAGTAAATCGGACAGCAACCTCTGGCGACCGTACATGGGCAGTTAAATGCGAAAATCAGGAAGTTGCTCTCCGAGTTGCCCTACTCCTCCGGAAGCTTCGATACTGGTACCTCACCAAGAGACTCGGCATTCAAATACATGCAACGGTGTGAAGTTGCTGTACTTAAGTGGTAGATACCCGCTAAACACGGCAGAAAAAGTTAGGGCTTGTCCATTCCAGTGAAATTAAATTTTTAACGGTGTGATAAGTCTTAATTATTGCCAAACAACATCTCTGGCACTAAAAATTAACTTTTACAAGTGTGGAGTGTCATTCCTTCAGATTATAATTATTATTGGAGATTTAAAAAAGAAAGAAAAATAATTAAAACTTTTTTTTTACTTTTTCTTTGTCTCATAGAAACATAGAAACATAGAAGATAGGAGCAGGAGTAGGCCATTCGGCCCCTCGAGCCTGCTCCGCCATTCGATGAGATCATGGCTGATCATCCAAACTCAGTACCCTGTACCTGCCTTCTCCCCATATCCCTTGATACCTTTAGCTTTAAGAAATATATCTAACTCATTCTTGAATATATTTAATGACTTGGCCTCAACTACCTTCTGTGGTAGAGAATTCCACAGGTTCACCACTCTCTGGGTGAAGAAATTCTTCCTCATTTCTGTCCTAAATGGCTTACCCCTTATCCTTAGATTATGACCCCTGGTTCTGGACTCTCCGACCATCGGGAACATTCTTCCTGCATCTAGTTTGTCCAGACCTGTCCGAATTTTATATGTTTCGATGAGATCCCCTCTCATTCTTCTATACTCCAGCGCGTATAAGCCCAATCGACCCAATCTCTCCTCATATATCATTCCTGCCATCCCAGGTATCAACCTTGTGAATCTTCGCTGATCTCCTTCCATGGCAAGAACATCCTTCCTCAGATAAGGCGACCAAAACTGCACACAATACTCAAGGTGTGGTCTCACCAAGGCCCTGTACAACTGCAGCAGGACATCCCTGTTCCTATACTCAAACCCTTTCGCTATGAAGGCCAACATACCATTTGCCTTCTTCACCGCCTGCTGCACCTGCATGCTTACCTTCAGCGACTGGTGCACAAGGACACCCAGGTCTCGTTGCACTTCCCCTTCTCCCAATCTATTGCCGTTCAGATAATAGTCTGCCTTTCTGTTTCTGACACCAAAGTGGATAACCTCGCATTTCTTTTATCTCTCTCTTCCATCTTTTTTTCCCTCTCTTTATTTTGCTTGTACTTGATTTCACTGATTTAAATATTCTTACTGCGACTTCCTGGTTCAGACTCTGCTCGGCTCATTAACGATTCTTCAATCTGATTGGTTAAGCAGATACACAGTTGCTTGCCCTGTTCACACAGGCCCCAGATCCCCAGTAGAGGGCGCTGCACTTTTTGGTTTTTCTAGTTACAGTAAGTTCTAGTGTAAAACCCCATAGAAAGTCTGTGGGCAAGAGTAATGAACAGCTGGCACTGTTTGTTTGCCACCGAGAGCAAAAACCAGTCCAATACTTTTATTGTGTTCCTTTTTCACAGACTACTTTAAGTCAACATTTTAAACTTATATGCAGGTATTATTTTGAAATATGCCCTCTAGTGAAAGTTTGCCTTCCAGCGTGGTCCTCAGGTTCTGTTTAAACTCTTTTGGCAAGCCTTTGAGATAGTTATGCTATAAAATTCAGAAATAGGATTATAAAACATCAGCAATTTTTTTTTATTGATGGAGATTTTTACTGCAACCATAACAACCACTCTGCAACAGTCATGACCTCTGATGACTCTTTTCCCTCAAGCAGTTATCCTGGTTTATCATGAGTCTGCAAAAATAATGCCCTCGGCATTCATCGTGCAATTATTACTGAATTGATACTTTTAACAACAACATGATAAACAGTCTCAAAGCTACTTTAAAACAATACGTGACCATTTCAAGGACATTCTGACTCACCCTTGCTTCTTCATGAATATTGATTAGCTTTTGTGCTCGACGGTGCTTCCACATCTGAATAATTTAATGATTTAAAAAAAACATATTCACGGCCACCCCCTTGACTTTGCCATGTCACGTGGCCTCGCTACTCCCAACATGTCAATCACAGATAGGGCCATCTCTGACCAATTTCTTGTATCGCTCTCCACCCACATCCCCCTTTCGCCTCCCAACCCTGGAAAAAACTCTCTCCCAATTCACGCACAACTGCACTTTCAAAATCCCAACTGTCCAGCCTTTGGCCCACGACATTTCTGCAGCTACCGATCTGCTCAACCACATCCTCCCCACCACCTTTGATGCCCTAGTCCCTATTAAAACCATTACTCTCTCTCACCCTGGCCGTTCCCCCTGGTACGGCCCTCATATCCGCTCCCTTAAGTCCAAGGGATGCAGACTTGAACGGATATGGCGAACAACTGGTTTAGCCATTCACCGCCAGATCTGGCTGGACCACATAAAGCATTATTGTGTCCTGCTCTCGTCTGCCAAAACTGCTCACTATTCCAGGACCATTCTGGAATGCAACGATAAACCCCGGCTTCTATTCTCCCCTGCTAACTGTCTTCCTAAACCCCTCTCCCCTGTCTCCTCCACCCTCACCTCCGACAACAAGTGTGAGGAGCTGATGGACTCCTTTGTCTCTAAGATTGAGACCATCCAATCAGCTGCATCTGCCACTTCCCTCCCTTCCCCGAGCCCACCGGGCCAAACTTTCTCTAAGGATCCCCCCTGCCCTAGCCCTGAACTCACCTCTTTCTCCAGTTTCTCTCTGATCTCCCCTCATGCCCTCTCCAAGCTCATCTTGTCCAGGAGACCCACTTCCTGCTCCTTCGACCCTATTCCCACTAAACTGCTGACCACCCAACTTCCTTTCCTGGCTCCCATGTTAGCGGATATTGTTAACGGGTCTCTCTCAGGTACTGTCCCCCTCTACTTCAAATCTGCCGTCATCACCCCTCTCTCAAAAAGTCAACCCTTGACCCCTCCGTCCTTGCAAACTACCGCCCCATCTCCAACCTCCCTTTCCTCTCCAAAGTCCTTGAATGTGTTGTCACCTCCCAAATCCGTGCCCGTCTTTCCCGGAACTCCATGTTTGAATGTTTACGCCCTTGCCACGGTACCGAAATGGCTGTTATCAAAGTTACTAATGACATCCTTTGTGAATGGGACAAAGGTAAACTATCCCGCCTCGTCCTTCTTGACCTGTCTGCAGCCTTTGACACGGTTGACCACTCCATCCTCCTCCAACATCTCTCCACCATTGTCCAGCAGGGTGGGACTGCACTCACCTGGTTCCATTCTTATCTATCTAATTGTAGCCAGAGAATCACCTGCAACGGCTTCTCTTCCCACTCCCGCACTATTACGTCTGATGTCCCCCAAGGATCTATCCTTGGCCCCCTCCTATTTCTCATCTACATGCTGCCCCTCAGGTTCATGTTGAGCGAGACTCCAGATTTACACCGCCAGTTTAGCATTGGTGCGAAACGGAAATCACTTCACACCAATGTTCCCTCTAGTTTTTTTGGGGGTGCGCGGCCCCTTTAACGGGCTGCGTGGCCCCTTTAACGGGCTATGCGGCCCATTCAAATTTCCTTGCATGCGCGGTTTTTCCATTTAAAAGCCGGTGAGCGGCCTGCATGGGACCTCCAGACCGCTGCACAGCCGCAAGGCTGCGCAGCCATGAAGCTTAACAGGAACATTGCTTCACACCGATACTTCCAGTGTAAATCCACCTCAGTCTCGAGGGAGAGAAAGGAAAAGGAGAAAATCATCAAATACCTTAACAAATAAACAAAAATTCTGTTGCTTAATAGTGAATTTGATATTTTCCTACCCTCTTTTCTCTGTAACTGAAAACAGATATTTAATATGCCACCACCCTAATTTAGGCACACAGCACCACTTATTAAAAGAACATTAGAATGAAAAGGAAATAAGATCTGGAATATATTATTAATTTATGCAAAGTTTTAAAAGCCTAATACTAAATATTTCATGGAAGCAGTAATGTAGTTTGAGAAATTAAAGCTTGGGCATGGTGCTTAAAACATTTAACTCCAATGTTAACATATTAAATCAATGCAATCTTTCTACACAAGTCCTTAATGTTGTCAATGGACTTAGAGCTAGCAATATTTCTATTCCCCCGCACCGCAGTGATCCTGATGATTAACAGAAAAAGCTGAGAGCAAAATTGGCAAATGCGGTCAGACTGATGAAATCACAAGAGAATCATAAAACAGTCGCTCAAACATTTGTGTTCATCTTGGAGCTGAGAATATAATCACACAGTGAATCATGTACTGATTATGCCTGGGGAGCCAAGAGGCTGATCTCACCTGGTAATGCGAGGTCAGCTCATTCGCATTCTTTATAGACTCTTCCCAGCTCATTGTACATGATGCACTGGGAGAGCAGAGATGAAAATTCTCGTGCCTGCACCTCATGAAGGGCTGCTGGCAAATTGAAGGGTCCATTCCTATTTTGGTGATGGAGAAGAGAAAATGGTAGCAAGATGGTGCCAGAAGCAAATTGGAATTTTGAGACCAAACTCATTCAAGATTGTCAAGCTGGGTCACCCCATTAGAAAATCAAGGCCACCCAACTAAACACTATCCTATTTGCAACAGGAGCTGAGCGACTGGAGTGCATCTCGGGTGTTCCAACCAGATTATGGGGAGCAGACCACATTTGCATTGATCTGCAGTCTCAAATGAGCCTTGTGCATGTTTGCCACACAATCTACATAGTCAGCAAGCATTGTTGGGTGCTGAGCACATCATGCATTAGATAGGTCTCAGGCCCGATAATGCAGGGGACTGTGCCCGGAAAGAACCTGCACATCAAGCACCAAGGATCACATTGCCAGCTCTTTTGATTTTGGAACTAAAACAAAATGGGAGAAAAATTTGTCACCTGAGCACCTCCCGTTAGCGCCAATAGATGGCGCTAATGGGGCGCTAGACCAGTATCACCGGGGCGAGGTGAATCCAGCGCCGCACGACAAATCCGCACCACCCCTCCCCCATCCCCTTAGCGCCGCCAGTAAGAGGGATCGGCGGGAACGTCAACACCAGGTGGGTCGTCAGGTAAGTGCTTGTGCAACGCTCACTAACCGCCCGATTCGAAAAATTGTTTCTTGCCACTTACCTCACCGCCTGGAGTAAACACCGACAGGGAGAGCTGGCGTGCAGCACCAGGAAGTCGGATACAGGGACGTTATTTAAAGGGATCATCAGCAATCACTCGCAGCTGTCAGGTTAGTGCAGTTTCACTGGTTTCTTGTCAGTTTCACCCACTGCAACCGTTTCATTCAATAATTTGAAGGTTCTTTTGCATCAGGAATCTTCTGGCAAATAAAAGGTAGCTACATTTATTCTTCAAAGATTCAAACTGCCACAATTGGTAACATTAATGGGGGCTGTACTGGCAATGGACCTCACCCTCCAGGATCTATGGCGGAGGGAGCGGAGGCAGCGAGAAATATGGGAACATGTGGCCAGAGGAAGGAGGAGGGTCATCAGAGCTCTCAACAGGAGGCCTTACCCTCCGAGGGTATTCCGAGAGCACTTCTCCTACCTTCAATTAAGTGAGGAGCTGTGTATTAGATGGCTCCGCCTCGCCAATGAGGAGTTCACAGAACTGCCACCTCCTCCAAACAGACCTCCAGCCTCACACCAGGATGACTTAAACCCCAGATCCCCTTTGCTCAACACATCCCCATCATTCCATCCCTCTCACAGGCCATATCACACCGCAAAGCTGAAAAGACAGACACCACAAAAGAATGGTAAGTGAATTAATAAAGTTATCAAAAATCAGTCAACACACATTTACACCAAAAATATTAACTATTCACCCTTGTGCAATCCCTTCGTGCCTATCGTTACTGTGCCTTTGCCTACTCTAGTGCTCCTACGAAGCGTTGGCCCAGTGGCTGCAGCAGAGCTGGTGGAAGGCTGCTGAGTGTCCGTACGGGAGACTTCAGATGGCTTTGAAGGACACCCTCGACCAGCTCTGGGCCTGGAAGGCCCGGCTGTAGACTGCACCACCACAGCATAGGCGGCAGCAGTCTGGGCTGGCTGGATGACCGGCAGCGACAAGGGCAATGGCAGAGTGGCAGTGGTGGGAGCAGGTACGCTGCCATCCTGAGAGAGGACAGCAAGTTCCTGCTCCACTAACCCACTGCAACTCCTCCGGGGCAGCACCTCAGCATCCCTAGCAATTTGTTGGAGCACAGATTGCTGGCCTGCTGCAACACCGTGAAAGCCCCGGTTGACAGTGGTAGACCCAGCCACAATGGCAGCAGTCTGAGATTGGATGGCACCAAGCATAGACTGCATTATTGCGCTAAGACGTTGCGTCGCTTCTGCCTGTGCTGCAATGGAAGCTGCCAGATCGGCCATCACACACGGCATCAGGTCTGGATCGACATGGTCTCTCTGGGAATATACCATCCTTTACAGACTGGAAATGATGGGCTCCATGGTGTGTGCAGAGCCTTGTGCAATGTTGGAGGCGGACTCCTCCACGCTCCTTACCATTGCCGAGAGGCTCTCGGGCACCCTTGCCATTGCACCTATCATCTCCATGTGCATGCCCATCACCCTTCTTCTAAGCGCCTCCCCATCGAGGTCCTCATCCGTGTCCTATGCAGCAGAACTTGCGCACGAACTCGCCCTCCAGGGAGCTGGTCCCCGAGCTACCCTTTCCCCCTGGCCTTTGCTGCAGCCCACTCATCCCCGGTGCCTCACCCTGTGCAGATCACGCTACTATACTAGCCTCTAAAGTAAGAACGGGGAAGTGCCAGTATCTGAGCTGGTGCCGGTGGGTGAGAGATGCAGTGACGCGGTGTGTTCTTCCTCCTCCTCTTTTCCCGCCTCGCTCTCTATGGTGCCCTCAGGCACAGGCTGCTCAGGTGCTTGCTCATTATCTGAAAGCATAAAGGCACAAGAGATGGGTTAAGGTGAGGGGAAGGGGGCAAGAAGGGAGAAATGCATGCATACAGCATGATTAGCTGGAAAGTGCGAAACGCTTGTGGGGTGAGGGGGAAGTGGGATGTGAGAAGAAGGAGTAGGGATGAACATACCGTTGTTGTCCCTAAAGGGGTCAACATTGCTGGTGGCCACGGCGCCCACCACCTGGCACCCAATAATCTGCAGCACTCGATTCTCCAGCGCAGACAGTGGTTGGGTGTCGGCTTGTCCTCCGCCTGTGCGCTCCTGCTCCCTCCTGTTGTGAGCCACCTGGGCCTGCAAGAGAAAGGAAAGTGTGTGAGTGAGTGTGGAGCAATGTGTTTGGGTGATGTGCCTGCCATAGTTGAATAGCTGTCATTGTGTGCAAGGTGTGAGATGTGGGTGTGAGTGTTGGTAGGTAGAGATTGTTGGTGGGTGGGTGCTCGGGATGTGGTACTTTGGGGAGTGTGTGAAGATTGTGGTTCAGATGGTGTTATGCAGCATTTGTTGAAGCTTTCACCCACCCTGACCACCCAAGTGAGGTCGTTAAATTGCTTCCTACACTGTGCATGGGTCCTGGGGACCACAGTGCTGCCGAGACATGCTGCGTAACCTCCCTCCACATAGTGCGGAAGACTTGTGGCGAGGGCCTCCTGCCACTTGCTGGGTAGAGCACCGCCCTCCGTCTCTCCACAGCAAAAACCAATGCCTCCAATGCTTCATCGGAGAATCTGTGGGCTCTCTCCCTGGGGCGTGGATCTGCCATGAGCACACCTACTTCAATCCTCCGGCTCCTTCTCTTTGTCCTTGTTCTGCTTCTGCTTGTTGAGAATGAGGTGTTGCAGCATCAATGAACCTCCCCTTTAAGTAGTGAAAAAAGCTTGTGGCACTCATGACTTGCGATTAGACTACACCTGATATTGGTCCACACTTTGAGTGTAACACCCAATAGCTTGCGTTTTAAGACTTGAATTAGGACTCCAATCATTTTATTGAGCAGTGAGCACGAATTTTGTGTGCAGTCTAAAGCATTTGGGGGCAAAATTCCCCTAGAGGGCCATTTGGGGCGCTAACTGCAAAAAGTTTGAAAAGTTAGCGCCCGGCGCTAATGATTCTGAGACTCACCTAAATTCCCTGACTTCGCCCCAGGAAGGGAGAGGGGCGCTAAATCAAGCGCTAATGTCCTCAGTGGGGCGCTACAGGGGCGCTAACACCAGAGAGCTGCTGAATTTCAGGTGAGTTCCAAACAGATTTGATCACTCGTGCTGCTTCTTTGCAGCTCTTAAAGGGGAGGTCCGATCATTCACCAGATGCTCATTTGCAGCTTTGCTTGCTACGGGGAGAACAGACACACATTGCAGACCCTTTCATTGCTCTGAGAAGAACTGCCTAATAACCAGCAAATCACACCCTAATGCCAATGAAGATTCCTTATTCAGCAGCAAACTCTGAAATCTCAAAAACGCTTCCAATAATCAAAAGGGCTTTTTGCTTCTGAGCAGCAAAACGTTCGATGTCCTGGCCGACACAAACAACAACCAGACGTGGATGCCTTTAAAAAAGCACTCTTCCACAGGCCTCCCGACTGGAAAACGCCTGCCGAACCTGTCACTAAAAATCAGAGGCGCACAGGCAGGCGAAAAAGGGGAATTTTGCATCGGGAGCGCTAACGGGGTGATACGCCCGGAGATGACGGGTGCAGAAGGTTGGGGCGAAAACCGGTAGCGTTGCCGCTATCCTCCGGGATATTTCACGGGAGGCGTGGTTATCACCTCGGCGGGGGGGGGTGGTGCAAAGCCATTTGCGCCCTGTTAGCGCCTCCCATCGGTGGCGCAAACAAGGGGAATTTTGCCCCCTTTGTGCCTGCCGCTAATTCTCCAACCTTTCTACTGACACCGCCCATTCCTTGGCTATAACGAATTTCCAGCCCAATGTATCAGTAATTCTCCACATGCTGTTCTTTAGCACGATGTTGTAGCTGTTTATCTCCATCTGTTAAATCCAGCCGGAATTGCTCCTCCTCCTGTTCTCCTATTTGATCATTGTTTTGTTTCCGTCCTTAAAAAGATCAGTGCAAGTGTTTGAAAACTTCACGTAATTAGACGTTTTTGGGTGGGGGGTTCTTTTCTTGAATATCGGATTCTTCCCGTTCCCTGAACTGCTATCACTTAAATTCCACCTTCCGTTTGATTTACAGGACAGGATGGGTTAGCATGGTTTCTATTAAGATGGTTTAAACAGAATGTAGGATCATCTCATTGAATAGCGTTTCTTTCATCTCCACATTGATCTATCTATGTTTTCTTTGGGATCCATTGCTGTTTCTTTTCAGACATTTGTGGATTTCTGCTGTCTAATTAGGCTGTGATGATGGTTTCAACATCCTCCCGTTCACAGTGCCATGTATTTGGTCTATGATTTAAAGTAGTGTTTCCTGCTTTTCATTAAAGCAGGTAATGATTCTGCGGTTGCCATTTACAGCTCCTCTAGACCCATCTTTTGCTTCTTTACTTGTCCCAGTACCATCCCCTTCTGCCTTCCACCATCATCCCTTTTGTCATTTAATCACTCCTTCTTTCCACCCTATCACAGACCTTCCCTTTTGTTCTTTCCTCCCCTCCCTGCCCCTCCCCTTTCCCTGCCTCTGTGCTTGCTTAAAACCTCTGTAACATTTTCCAGTTGTGACCGAGGCTGTAATTTTGCTGATCTCGGCGGGTCCGTGGCGGGCGACATCGGTGGCGGGTCCCAACCCCGCTGCTGTCTCCATCCTGGCCTCTGAAATGAATTTCCCTTGATTGGGCTTGTTCAGCCCGCCCAGCACATTTCCCGGCCAATTACAGGAAGCGGGTCTGGTGACATCATTTCATGAGGCATCATCAGCCGGTTTCCTTAAAGGGACCATGACCAAATTTATTTTGACATTTGTGCTGTCAGTGTTCTACAGCACTGAGGTGCTGCAAACACTGACAATGACTGCACAGAGGTGCAGGGCTGCACCCAGGCTCTCCCATGACTCCCTCCATATGCTTGTAGAGGGAGTCACAGCACACAGGGAGGTCCTCTTCCCTTCCCATGGGCGGAAGAGACCTCCCCAGGAGATCAACACAGCCGGGTTCCACATTGCGCAGGAGGTCACAAGCAGGGATGTGGCCAGGAGGACCAGGGTGCAGTGCCGCAAACGTTTCAATGATCTCAGTAGATCACGAAAAGTTAATACAAAGCCACACTCAATCTCATCCTGCTGTGCCTCTCATCACATTCCCCATCATTCTGCCTTCTCTACCCTACTCCAGCACATCCTTACTCACACTGACTTACCTTGCACCTCCACCCATCGCTTACATTACATTATTACATCCCCATCTTACTAGCCACCCCTCACACTCACCTTCATCCTAGTCTAATGATACCAACTAACAGCACACAAGGGTAGGCACTTGGGAGTTTTATGCAATGTTCATAATAAAGTTTCTGTTAATGTGCTGTCAAACGTTGAAACCTTTATTTTCAACACTTTGCATTCTTGGACAGATTTGTGTGCCCCTTTGGAAGTGGCTTAGTAAGTTGCAGTGAATGGTGTGACATAAAGGTACCCCCCACAATGGTGATGAGTGTGAAAGGAATGGCTTGGGCATTGTAGGGATGCTTTATGATGTTGGTGTGGGGTGGTGCCAACCTGGCACTTCATGTGGCAGCCAGGGTGTACAGTGTAAAGTGAAGTAAATCTGGCCATGATGAGGCCATCCCTGACTTCCCGGGCAGCAATGTGGTTGGGTGCTGATGCGCTCTGTCCTGTGCAGCATCAGGTGATTGCGGAGAAGGTTGGTGTGGTTGTTGGTGCTGCTGGTGTTAGGGCTGATCGTGGTGGAATTCTGAGGACCCAGGTGAGAGAGTATAAAGGGCACCCATGCTGATGGAATAGATGGCAGGTGAAGTAGAGATGACAGAAGCGATCTGTCAATGGTGAGAGAGGTAATGAGGTCAGACTGGATGGAGACTTGTGTAAACACTTGCAGCATGGTGAATCTGTTGTGGAAATGCAGTGAGGAAGAGTTTGTGGCTGAGGGAAGATATCTCTGTAAGGTGGGAGCTTTTACAGTACATTTGAAGTTGTCAACTCAACAGTTGATTCAATGGCCACTGAACTCCCGCCTCAGCTTGACAGACGTGGTCCACGACCAGCGTGGATCCCATGGGCGAGCTGCCAAATGCAGGAGGTGAGCTGAAATTCATTCTTAAGTGGCTCTAAACAAGCCACTAATTACCTGAATTGGGTCCGCCGCTGTGAACCCGCCGCTGCATGTCGGGTCTGCTCAGCGCTGACAGACCCGACATCGGGGAAAGGCGTGTGGCGGCGGGTTCACAGCGGGGTCACGACCAGCTGGGGAAAAAAAACACTTTCCCACCCGATCTGCCACCGATCGCACCCGCTGACCCCCGCCCCCCCCGAAAATTCAGCCCGAATAGTCACAGACCTGAAACGTTAACTCTGTTTCTCTCTCCACAGATGCTGCCTGACCTGTTGAGTATTTCCAGCATTTTCTGTTTATATTTCAGATTTCCAGCATTCATAAGAACATAAGAAGTAGGAGCAGGAGTAGGCCATATGGCCCCTCGGGCCTGCTCCGCCATTCAATAGGATCATGGCTGATCCGAACCTAGACTCACGTCCACTTCCCTGCCCACTCCCCATAACCCTTAATTCCCTTATCAGCTAGGAAACTGTCTATCTCCGTTTTAAATTTATTTAATGTCGCAGCTTCCACAGCTCTCTGAGGTAGCAAATTCCATAGATTTACTACCCTCTGAGTGAAGAAGTTTCTCCTCATCTCAGTTTTGAAACGGCAGCCCCTTATTCTAAGATTATGCCCCCTAGTTCTAGTCTCACCCATCAGTGGAAACATCCTCCCCGCCTCCACCCGATCAAGCCCCCTCACAATCTTATATGTTTCGATAAGATCGCCTCTCATTCTTCTGAATTCCAATGAGTAGAGGCCCAACCTACTCAACCTTACCTCATAAGTCAACCCCCTCATCTCCGGAATCAACCGAGTGAACCTTCTCTGAACTGCCTCGAGAGCAAGTATATCTTTTCTTAAATATGGAACCCAAAACTGTACTTAAAGCCTTGTGTTTTTATATTTCATCCTACTTCTACCTCCATTTTGGTTCCCTCAGTGATGCCCATCCTTTCTCCTTCTGGCACTAAAGCAGTACCGTCTAACCCACAGAGCTATTCATGATGCTACTGAAAGGAAGTCCACTCTTCTTTGCATTAAGCCTTTTCTTTCCAACAGATTAGACAGGTGAATAAACACAGGCACAACTTCCAAGATGAAAATCAGTGGAATTTTCTTATTTCTGACTGACAACTTTATTCTATGTAGACTAACTCATTTTGTTAAACATACTAACCTGAAAAATTAACAAATTTTTTTTATCTTTTGTCCCTATTTTTTGAAGTTGGGACGTGTAGGTGCCAAGGTGGAGCAGTATTTAATCTGTCTTGTCAGCTCAGGTCATCCCTGTGAGGACATGGTCTGCAATAGGTACCTCCTGTGGTCAATTAAAGGCTAGTTGCTGAGGGAAGTTTCTGTGGATTGAGAACTGATTCCAAATTCCTACCACCTGCCCTTTAAGAGAGACCAGATTATTACAGTCAGAAAAAGCAGCAGGAAATAATTTCTTTCTTTTTTTTATACTTTTGATATTTCAAAATGAAGTATGTAATAGATACGAGATGTGTGTGTGTGTAGCAGTGAGTGCCCCATAGCATTGCACACAGCAAGTCAGAGAATGTGCTGTTATATAAGGACAGGATGCGAGAAATATAACGTAGGTGTACCCTTTTTGAGCAACCCATAAACAAATAGACTATAACTAATAAAACATTAAATGAAACTTAACAAATTAAATTGGAATTTGGTTGGCCGGGGTGATGATGCACTCCAGTCCCTGCGGTGCCCACCGGTCGCGGATGGCCTCGAGCGTGCCAGCGGACACCGCGTGCTCCATCTCCAGGGCTATAATGTAGGTGTATGTCCCTTTAAGGTTAGAAAGTGCAACTGATCTGCACATTTAAAGGCTGCACATAGTGACACCACAAGTCCCACCCAGAATGAAGATGACTGGATAATGGCCCCATCAATCACGCACTGCTGTAAATAACTGGGATTGGTTTTACGCACATAATTTGTATTATGTAACCATCCTCCACTCACTGCATTTTGCTGGACAAATAAACCTGCTGTACTTGGAAGTTGTTTATTACCAGCTTTACGTTAATGAGGCCTATTAAGGCCGCCCTGTGCGTTACCCGGCCCTATTACATGCTGCGGGTCTGATGACGTCACCAATGACGTGTTTTCAGCCGAGATATTTAATAGAGCCATGGCCACATTGCATTTGAAGGTTCATCTAGGAGTGTGCAGGCAGCGCACTGCACAATTGGACTGCTACAAAGAGTGCCAAACATGACAGCACTGAGACAGAGGGCTGCATTCAGGTTCTCCAATGACTTCCTCCATATGCTTGTGGGGGAGTAGAGCATGCAGGGAGGTCCTCTTCCCTTCTAATGGGTGGAAGAGACTTCCCCGGGAGACAAAAAGAGCCTGGCTCCAAATAGCAGAGGAGTGAACAGCAACAGCAGGGATGTGGTCAGGAGGACCTGGGTGCAGTGCCGGAAACATTTCAATGATCTCATGAGATCAGGAAAGGTGAGTACAAAGCCACACTCAACTACATCCTGCTGTACCTCTCATCACATCCCCATCACTCTGCCTGCTGCTGCATATCCTTACTCCATCATAGCCTCCCTCTAAAGATGTTACCCATCCATTCCTATCACACATTCCATCACTCTCACTCAACCTTCTCTACTTTCCCTCCTTGCAGGAAAAGAGAGCCCACAATAAGAGGGAGAGGGAGAGAACTGGAGGAGGAACGCCATCATTGGCGACCCTAACATCAGCAGAGGAGGCTGCCTTGGAAGTTTCTGGAGTCGATAAGCAGCTGGAGGTGGGAGACGGAGAGAGGGGGACATCTCAGCAACCTGGTGACAGAATTACATCTCATACAGCCACATGGCATACAGCAGTCACTCATATGGGGACTGATGTCAGCAGCCAGTGAATGTTCATCATGTGCATAATGGTATCTGTAACCATTCTTGATATGGCGTATCTAACTCATCTCTTTACGCTCCCACAGGTCCATCAAGAGCCCCCCTCACTGTCCAGGAGGAAGAGGAAGACGACTCCTCAGAGGAGCCTCCAGCCCCTGAGGGCGCACCATCACCAGACATAAGCGCACCCAGCACCAGCGCAGATATGCACACCTCAGTGGGTGCAACGCGAGATAGAGTAGTGTTGTCACCTGGTGTCTCACAACTTACAAGTGAGCAAGAGCAGATGGTGGAGACAGGGACAGCAGTGGAGACTCCTCGCCGGAGGGCGCAGGACACTCCCAGCTCTGCTCAGCTGCATGCAGACGCTGAGCCTCGGGGGCCATCCAGAAAGAGGGCGATCCTGGAGGTGCAGCAAGAAGTGCAGGAGGCTTTGACAGGTTTTGCGAGCACAATGTCTGCAAATGTGCAGAGAATGGAGGAGTCCATCTCCAACATGAGCACCACCGTGTCGCAGGCGATGGCGTCTGTAGGCTCTTGAATGGATAGGACGGACATCTGCATGGAGCAGCTAATGCGCCACTCACAGGAGCATATGGTCTCTATGGAGAATAGATAGCAGAGGCTCATAGACCTCCTCTCAACGTAGAAGTGGGTCATCATGGACCCACTGCTGTGCAGCAAGGTGCTCTCCATTTCCTTGCTAGCAGGGAAGTGCGGGTGGCCCATGAGAGAGATGATGGTGAGAAGGGACGTGGAAGTGGGGCTCCTCTCAAAGCGCTCACACTTCTCCCCCGTTGCTACCCCCTCAGTCAGAGCCCCAGATGCCTCCTCAGATTGCGATGGCCGAATCTGCCCCTGCACAGTCGCAAGAGGAGCAGACTTTGGTGGGGCCATCAGAGGCTCCAAAACCCAGAGGACATCCGGCAAAAGCCTCTAAGCAGTCGCAGCAAGGAAGTGAGCAGGCTGCCTCTACCTCTGCTGAAGGCACAAGGGTAGAACCTTATAGAAGCACGCGTAAGAGAAAGATGAAACACATGTAGATTCACAAGGGTAGCCACAGGGGTGTTTTTTTAAATGATTCAGTAAAGTTTCCGTTACTGTAATGTCACACATAAAAATCTTTATTTTCATCACTTTCCGGTCAGGGACAAATCTGTGTGCACCTTTGGGAGTGGCTCAGTGAGTTGGTGTGAATGGTGAGACATAACGGTACCTCCAGCAATGGTGGTCATTGTAGGGACGCTTTAAAGTGTTGCTGTGGGGTGGTGCCAACCTGGCGCAGCATGTGGCAGCCATATGGGTGTACTGCGTAAAGTGAAGTAAATCTGGCCATGATGAGACCATCCTTGGCCTCCCGGGCAGCAATTTGCTCGGGTGCTGGTGGGATCTGGACCACAGGTTCCTCTTGCTCCTCCTAGTCTTCCAGCTGATGCTCCTCCATCTCTGAAGAAGCTGTGTGCTCAGTGCCTTGCTCCTCGTGCAGCGCTAATCCTCGCTGCTGCGCTATGTTGTGCAGGGCACAACAGACCACGACGATTCTGGAGAACCTGGCTGGTGCGTACTGAAGGGCTCCTCCAGATCTATCAAGGCATCGAAGCGCATGTTCAGCATGCCTTTTGTCTGCTCTATGACACACCTGGTGGATATGTGGCTTTCACTATATCTCTCCTTGGCCTCAGTAAGAGTGTCATGAGCCACATCTTCAGTGGACAGCCCTTGTCTCCAAGCAGCCAGCCGGAAAGTCTGTTTGGAGGAGCGAAGAGCTGAGGGAGGGTGGACTGGCGCAGGATGAAAGAGTCATGACAGCTGCCAGGGAATTTTGTGCACACACATGCATAATAATCTTCCTATGGTTGCAGACGAGCTGCACATTAAGGGAGTTTTTTTTAATTCATTCATGGGATGTGGACGTCACCGGCAAGTCCAGCATTTATTGCCCATCCCTAATTGCCCTTGAGAAGGTTGTGGCGAGGTGCCATTTCAGAGGGCAGTTAAGAGTCAATCACATTGCTGTGGGTCTGGAGCCACATATAGGGCAGACCGGGTAAGGATAGTGAATCAGATGGGTTTTTATGACAATCCGGTAGTTCCATGGTCACCATTACTGATACTAGCCTTTTTTTAAATTCCAGATTTATTTAATTAACTGAATTTAAATTCCGCAACTGCCGTGGTGTGATTATGAACTCACGTCTCCGGATCATTAGTCCAGGCCTCTGGATTACTAGTCCAGTAACATAACCACTATGCTACCGTACCCACACTGTGGAAGCCCTTGCGGTTAACAAAGACTCCTAGGTGTTGATGGGGTGCCCTGATGACCACATGTGTGCAGTCGATTATGCCCTGTACCCGTGGAAAGCCAGGCAGAGTGGCAAAGCCGAGCGCCCGCCCAGTAACACTGGCTTCATCAGTGGTAAAATTGATATAATTGGCTGACTCGTCAAAGAGGGCATCGGTGACCTGTGTGATGCATCTGTGGGCGGCCGACTGCGAGATGCCACAAATGTCTGCTGCAGATCCCTGGAAGGAGCCTGAGGCGAAGAAGTTGAGGACGGTGGTGACTTTGACAGCCACTGGTGAGGCATGTCCACCCGCTCCTCTGGGCTGCAGGTCTTGCTCGAGCAAGCTGCAAATGTCTGTGACGACCTGGTACGATTGCCTGGGCCTCCTTTGGCACTGCTGCTCAGTCATGTTGAGGAAGCTCATCCTCTGCCTGCAGACCCTGTGTTGGGGGTATCGCCCCCGGCGCAGTGCAGCCCTGCGCTGACGCCCTCTGTCCTGTGCAGAATCAGGTGGTTGAGGAGAAAGTTGGTGGTGTTGTTGTTGGTGCTGCTGGTGTGCCTGGTGCTGCTGGTGTTGGGGCTCATCGTGGTCCAATTCTGAGGACCAAGGTGAGACAGTATAGACGGCACCCATGCTGATGGAATAGATGATAGGTCAAGTTGAGATGACAGAAGCAATCTGTCAATGGTGTGATAGGTTCTACCAATGAGGTGAGACTGGATGGCGACTTTGCTGGAAACACTTGCAGCCTCTAGAAAGCTAAATCTGTGCTGGGAATGCAGCCAGCAACAGCTTCTGCCTTAGGAAAGTGATCAGCTGTGAGGTTGGAGTTTTATTGTACTTTCCATGCTGTGCACTAATGAGCTGGATCAATGGCCATTAAACTTCTGCCTCAGGTTCACGGACGAGGTTCCCGAGCTGCGTGATTCCCGTGCTCATCCAGGGAAATTTGAAAGGTAGGGTTAAACAGACTCTTAAGGGTCTGACAAGTACCTAATAATGATTTAAATTAGCTCACCCGCCTTTGTCGTTTGGGTCGCTGCCATGTTGGCAAACGCGCCCGAGGGAAAGGCGCGTGGGGGCGGGATGACGGCGGGTTCCCGACCTGCTGCAAGATATTTCAAATTTCCCACCCGACCCGCTTCCGATCGCGTCCGCACGGACCCCAGAAAATTCCGCCCCAGCAGTATTAGAAGGCTGCTGTAATCTGGCACTATTGGCAGTCCAACAGCTTTGTGAGGGACTGGAGCCCAGGAAAATGGGAGCCTCACAGCCCTTCTCCCTTTTGGATCATCAGGTATTACCTCAATAACATTCTCTTCTGTCAGCCTCCTCTCCGATCCATTTACAGCCCCACTTACATGGTCAGGCACCCACACTGTACTGTATCCACAGGATCAACCAGCTCCTGCCTTAAAACACCATTAGTGAGTTGCTGATTTACAGGGCTAGAAATTCCGTAGCTGGGGCGCTAACTTTTGAAAAGTAGAAAAAGTAGCGCCAGGTGCTAATGTTTCTCCCCTGCCGGGAAATTCAGTTTTAGCGCTCCAAGAGGGAAGTGGAGCGTTAAATCAAGCACTAACCACTTCTCTTAGGGCGCTAAAGTCTGAGAGCGGGGCGGTAGCAGCAGAGCACTGAACAATGTGGAGCGCATTGCTAACGACATCCGAGGCTGCTTCCCTCGCTTCAAGGGAAGGGCCAATGATGGTGCACAACATACTTGTCGTCAGTTCTGTGTTGCAAGGCAACCTGGACGACTGCCATTACAGCCCCACACACTCTCACAAAGTGGATATCTTGCAGCAATGAAACAGCAAAAACTTTGAGCAGGCACCAGACTGGTGCAAATAATAAAGGTTGGCCTACCTGAAACCCATTCCCTTTAATTAGCGCTCCCCAAGCAGCCAGCCGAGTTGTTCACGCCCGGCGATACAGCAGGGGGCGGGAGGCAATTTCACATCCGGGGCGATAACAGGGTGCTGCGCACTTTTTGACATCACGATCTGCGAGGCGCTAGAGACCCAGGCGGTAAGAGTTAGCACCAGCGCTAAACCGGCACTGAAGTTCGCAGGCATCGCTGCATTCGCCACACCCGGTCGCTAACCCCTTAACGCCCTGTTAGCACCCCACCCCCGCCACCCCACTAGGCGCTAACCAACCAAATTTCTCCCCCCTGGTCTTTAACAAACTTTTTCCATAAACAAAATGAACCTCAAAATACTCAAAAGGTTCATGGCTTGTATAGGTTCAAAGTTTTCACATATATATATATATAAAAAAGGATTACCCTTAAGGCCCAAAAGTAATGCAGAAGTGCTCTTGCACTTGCCTTTCGACCTTTTATGGGGTTTTACAGGGCAAGTTGCTGTCAGTGGGACATCCAGGTGGCACAGCACCCTCTACAGCACATCTGTAACCTGTGCGAACAGAGCAAGCAGCTGTGTATCTCCTTAACCAATCAGATTGAAGAATCATTAATGAGCAGCACAGAGTCTGAACCAGGAAATGTCAGTTAGAATAGTGAATTCAATGTTAAATCAGGTATAGAAAGTGAAATAAAGAGAGGAAAAGAAAAGATTGGATTAAGAGAGTGAGATAAAAGAGACAGAAAAAGTAAAAAAAAACATTTTATTTACAAAAAAGTTTTAAATCTCCAACAATAAGTAAAAAACTGAAGGAATGAGACTCCACACTTATTAAAGTTAATTTTCATTGCCAGAGAGGTTATTTGCCAGTAAATAAGACTTACCACGCCATTAAAAAGGTTACTTAGACTGGACAAGCTTTAACTTTTTGTGGCGACTTTAGTTCATATCTACGACGTCAGTCCAGGAACTTCCCGCCCGTTCAATACATGTGAATGGGGAGCCAGACGGTGAGAAGCCGTTTTCGCGCAGCTTACAGAGGAGCGGCGCGTCTCTGACAGCGACGTCCCGATTTTCACATTCAACAGCACAACTCCGCTCACTGGAAGTTGCTGTCCGGTTTGTGCCTAAATAACGGTGAGCGCGGTTAGCCTCACCGGTACTTTCACCGAAAAATCTGGAGCCTTTTCTTTTGAAAGACTAATCACCACAACTAGTGGATTAAAGATAAAACAATCATCTCACCCCAAGCACAGAGTTGGGTAATATGCTCCTGAATTACATTGCCATATGGAATCTTGCCTCAGGTTGTGAACCTGTCCATCCAGTAAAAATGATTAATGGGATTTTTGAGGCAAGACCTGTTACACATGCTTACATAACCCTGGGGTTCATGTCTTGATCGATTTCCAAGTAGTGAAAAATACAGAATACCTTCTGGTGGAATTAGGTGTTACAGATGTCCAGTGAACTATTTCAGAGAAGACAAAAGCAAAATACAGCGGATGCTGGAAATCTGAAATAAAACAGGAATTGCTGCAAATACTCAGCAGGTCAGACAGCATCACCCTGAAACGTTTCTCTCTCCACAGATGCTGCCTGACCTGCTGAGTATTTCCAGCATTTCCTGTTTTTAGTTCAGAGAACAGCTGCCTTTAATATCTGCAGATTAAAGTTATTTTTTTTAAACGACCCCTGCCACTGTGATTTCATGCCAAGGAAAATTTAAATGATACAAAAGTGTAAAAATATTACTCACTGTCACTGGACTCTAAAGTATACTAAATTAAATTGACTCACTAATTAATAATGTCAAAGAAGGAAAGAAAATTGCATATTTATAAGTTCTTATCACATCTTCAGGATGTCCCAAAGCACTTAACAACCAAAGGATTACAAGCAGACTTCCCGTCTCCAACTTGTGGTCCCAGTTTATATTTCTAAAAGACAAATAGAAAATATTAGAATCGTAGTGGGCCATTCAGCGTCTGAAAGAGGAAAGTTACATTAACAATGAAGACAAAAGCAAAATAGTGCGGATGCTGGAAATCTGAAATAAAAACAGAAAATGCTGGAAATACTCAGCAGGTCAGGCAGCATCTGTGGAGAGAGAAACAGAGTTAACGAAACGTCCACTCTGTTTCTCTCTCTCCACAGATGCTGCCTGACCTGCTGAGTATTTCCAGCATTTTTCTGTTTTTATTAACAATGAAGAGTTCGGTTGAAGGGCTTCACCTAAAATATTAACCTTTCCCTTTCAGCTACCGGTTGACCTATTGCACATTTCTGGCATTTTCTGTTTTTATTTCCGATTTCCCCAAGATAGAATCTCATTCTGTGATATAGCTTGCACATCAAAACAGCACAACACGTAAATAGAGTATTGCCCCAGCAACGAAAGGACTACCATTATCATTGTATTTAGCTTATTTTGGATAGAATTTCAAAAGCACTTAATTGCTAGACAGACAATGTCAAACACTACTTTCCACTGCTGGCTAAAATACATTGGGAAATGATAAATGTCAGTGACAGAGAGCCTTTTCTAAATGATTCCATTAAGAAGAATGTTCTACTCGTAGCTGAACAGGGGAGGTGTTTTTTTGTTTTAATAGCTAGCTTGCATTGAATTACAAAGTAAAAACATGCAGAGCACCTACGTTTCCACATAATTTGAACTGTCAGCAAGCAGTTAACAATCTCTCCAAACCCGCAAATTGCTGCTCTCAGTAAGTGTGAAACACTTAGGAACTTACTTTTCATGTGCGGATGAAATGATTAAAATTAATGGCTGTATACTAAATCAAAGCTCTGTGTATTGAACAGAAGTTTGAGTCTGCAATTTGTCTTAAAATCTCTTGATATAGAGTTACAGTTCACTTACATTCTCAGGCCAGAACTTTCTTTACCTGGGCGGGTCCAGTGTGGGCGGTGGCCATGTCAGGTTGTGACCCCGCTGCTGGCTCCATCCCGCTGTTGAAAATGAACTTACCTTAATGGGGCCTATTAAGCCCGCCCAGCACGTTACACGGCCCAATGAGATGGAGAGGGTCTGATGATGTCATTCATGATGCGTTTTCAGCAGGGATCTTTAAAGGGACCATGGCCACATAACATTTGACGTTTAATCTAACATAGTGCTGTCAGTGCACTACAGCATTGGAGAGCTGCAAACACTGACAATGACTGCACAGAGGCAGAGGCCTGCACCCAGGTTCTCCGATGACTCCCTCCATATGCTTATGGAGGGAGTCAGAGCACACAGGGAGGTCCTCTTCCCTTCCAATGGGCAGAAGAGACCTCCCCAGGAGACCAAGACAGCCTGCTTGCAGATTGCAGAGAAGGTCACAAGCAGGGATGTGGTCAGGAGGACCTGGGTGCAGTGCCGCATTCAACTTCATCCTGCTGTGCCTCTCATCACATCCCCATCGCTCTGCCTTTCCATCCCTACTCCTGCACAACCTTACTCGCACCAACTTACCTTGCACCTCCACCCATCCCTTTCTATCTACATTATCACTTCCCCATCTCAGTCGCCACCCCTCACACTCACCCTCATCCTAGTGCAATCATACCAACTAACAACACACAAGGGTAGCCACTTGGGAGTTTTATCCAATGTTTATGTAAAGTTTCTGTTAATGTGGTGTCAGACATAAAAATCTTTATTTTCAACACTTGGACAGATTTGTGTGCACCTTTGGAAGTGACTTAGTGAGTTGCAGTGAATGGTGAGACATATCGGTATCCCCCGCAATGGTGATGAGTGTGAAGGGAATGGCTTGGACATTGTAGGGATGTTTTATGGTGTTGGTGTGAGGTGGTGCCAACCTGGCACATCATGTGGCAGCCAGGGTGTACAGTGTAAAGTTAACTAAATCTGGCCATGGTGAGGCCATCCCTGGCCTCCTGGGCAGCAATGTGCTCAGGTGCTGATGCCCTGTGTCCTGTGCAGCATCAGTTGATTGCGGAGAAGGTTGGTGTTGTTGTTGGTGTTGCTGGTGTTGGGGCTGATCATGGTCTGATTCTGAGGACCAAGGTGAGACAGTATAAAGAGCACCCATGTTGATGGAATAGATGGCAGGTGAAGTACAGATGACAAAAGCGATCTGTCAATGGTGAGCGAGTTCTTCCAATGAGGTGACACTGAATGGAGACTTTGCTGGAAACACTTGCAGCCTGCAGAATCTGTGCTGGAAATGGACTGAGCAACAGCTTCTGCCTGATCATCTGTCAGGTGGGAGCTTTTACTGTACATTTCATGCTGGAGCAATGGCCACTGAACTCCCGCCTCAGGTTGATAGACGTGGTTCCCGAGCAGCGTGAATCCCGTGGCCATGCTGGGAAATTTAAAAAGTAAGTGAAAAAAGTGCCTGTAAACTGCCTGATAATGATTTCAATTGGGTCGCCCGCCACTGCCGATCGGGTCGGCTCTGCGATGACAACTTCCCCACCTGATCTGTCCCGATCGCGCCCGCTATTCCGGCCTCAGTATCTGTGCAATGTTGGTTTCATAGCACCTCAGAGCATAGTTTCATATTCTCACATTGCTTGGCAGAGGTTTATTAAAGATTGCAGGCCCAGGAGTTTTACTCATGCTTGCTTTTGTAGCTTGGTGATAAATTTACCTGCTTGTTCTTCTATCTTCCCTGCCCTCCAATTTCCTACCTCCTGAAGGCTTCTTGCTAGGATATGATTCCTTAGATGCTGATAGCCCTCTGCCTCACCCAAGAGCCCATTCTTCATGAGCGAGTCTTGGTTATTCAACAGGTCCCAGTGCCAGATCTCACCTGACACAAAACTGAGACTGGTAGCTTTTTGTTAGGCAAGGGTATTAATGGTTACAGAACCTAGGCAAGTAAATTGAGTTAAGATACAGATGAGCCATGATCTAATTGAATGGCAGAATAGGCTCAAGGGGCAGAATGGCCTCCTCCTGTTCCTATGTTCGTATATTCCTATGTTGCTTCACTTTGAGAGAGAACTCTCTCCATGAGCCGTGGATGGAAATTCCTGGTTTGCATGCCAGATGAAGAATTCCTTCTATGTAGCAGAGCGTTTTCTGCCCAAGTGAAGCAATGACTTCAGGGAAGAGCTCAAGTTTGGATCAGTGGTGAGGATCGCATCAGGGAAGGAGAGCATGTCTGTGAAATGGGGGCAGGGGAGAGGACATGATGAGAAAATGGTTTCTTTGAAGGGGGAGGAGAGCTGAGTCAATTACAGGTGTGTTACGGGTGGGAAAAGAGAGCTGTAAAACATGACTGATTTCTCAAAAGGGGGCTGTCAGAATCAATCATAAATTTATTTCTCTCATTGAAACCAGAAACATTTCCAAGTGGTTTCTGAGAGTCACAGGTATTTAGTTTGTGTTGCCAGAGAAGTTATCTATAATGGATGAAATGCTAACATGCAGATTTTAAAAACTTTTCATTTCCTCATAGAAACTTAGTGGGTGATGCTGAAGGGATTATTACTAGTCCTAGCCACTTTAAGGCTACCTCAGATCAGGCGTATTCCCCAGACGTTCACTTTCAACTAAAGTTTGAGGTAGCCGAATCCTAAAGACACTTAATTGGGTCTAAAGGTCTGGACCATCTCTCCCTAAAGGAAAGGAACAACCTGAAGATGTTACCGTCCTCCAGATAGCACTTTTAATAAGTTTAGCTAGACTGTGACATTCCGGATATTATGAGGGTCCGGAAAACTCCCCCAGAATTCTGCAACTCCTCACCAAAGAGTGTACAGAGATTGAGTTCGCGAGTTTGATACAGAAGTATTATGTGAGACAATTCTAAAAATATATAGATTTATTAAAGAACCGACATATAATTACAGTAGGTGTTTCAATCGCAACATTAACAGTTCCAAAAAGAGAAAGCTTACAATTCTTATTATCAGATCTTAACTTCGCTAGTTTTACAGTTCTTAGTCTTTATTCCAAGACATCCACCAAAATCAAATACAGTACAGTACCTTGATCTCCAAGGTACAAAGAGTTGTAGACTTACAGAACTGCCTCTGAAGCCTGAGAATCGGTTTGCTCCTTTACAGCGAGACTATCATCCCATTTGAAAGTTTAATATTTATATCCTTTTCAGTGGTATTTCCTTTGAAGTTTTCTGCTGATGTAAGCTAATTATCTCTAGTCATTTTTCTGCTGACCCCTGCTATTCTTACAGTCACCTCAGCTGGTAGCAATGCAGAATTATGTCTCTACCCTAGGTGTTCGAAGCTTACCATAAAAAATTGTATAACAGCAGGTGCATCTATTTGATGTCATTTTTACCAAGGCCTTCTGTTTCTGTCTTTTTACGAAGTGTAAATTAAAACACCTCAACCAGGGTGATCTATGCAATTCTTAGTCACCTCAGCTGGTTGCAATACAGAATTATGTCTCCTGTGTAGGTGTCTTAAGCTTAACACAAAAATGGTGTGACGGCAGGTGTTTTTTTTACTTGATGTCATTTTGCCGAAGGCATATGTTTCTTAATTTTATGTGCCTGTTTACGAAGTGTAACTTAGAACACCTTAACATGGTGTACTATTGTCTTCTTTCCAAAGCTTCAGACCGTCAGGAGCCTCCAACCTCCTGTTTCAATAAGGTTATTGATTCAGTGTCAACAACTTATCTTATCTCTATTACCAGAATGCTGTAACAGTTTTAGATTGTTGAGGCTTCCAGATTTCCAGACCTAGTTTGTCATGTTTTAATAAGGCCAGAATTCTTTCATAGAATGGTGTATTTTTCTGAATAGTTTTATGGCTTATTCCTTCACAATGCCTGGCCATTGCATTATGTGAAGGTTTATTTACCCCAGATATGGATGCAACTGCTTTTTCTGAAATAAGGAGGATGTTTCCTGGTGTAAAAATGCATTAAGGTCGCTTTACTTGAGCCTTGCTCTCACTGCATTTGCAGAATTATCAGGATTTGGAATTAAATTTCAGAGTGGAGCAGTGATGAGATTTTTAAATTTTTAAACGTATACTGAGATTCCTGTTTTTTGGGGATTTCAGTGGACTTCTGTGATGTGCAATGCAGACAGTTTCGGGCTGGATTTTGCCAATGGGGAGCTTTTGGAGATGGGACTCCCACTTGTTGGGTTTCAGTCCCGCCTCCATCAACTTCTGACCAACCCACGCTATTTTCCCTTGATTGACCTTGTTAAGCCCGCCCAGTGGGCTGAGCAGGCCAAGTAAGGGAAAGCCGGTTACAGAGAACGTCAATGTATGACATTCCATCTGTCAAAAATTTTTGACAGATGAATTGTCATCATTTGACAGCTCTGTGAAGCTGTCAAACACTGACATTCTCTGTAATTTGATGAGGTCTTGAATTCAAGACTCATCAAACCTCTTTCTTTTGTAGAAATTAGATGGTTGCTGTATTGGAGAATGCAACGGCCATCTGTCATTTCTACCGCGGAGATGCGAGACTCTCTGCATACCCACTGACTGAAGCCTGCAGGAAGAAACAAAGGTAAGTAAACTTTTTCTAACACTTTGCACTTACCTCACATACTCACCTCTCCACACTTGCACCCATCACTCACCTTCACAGCGCACTTTTGGACCCCGCAGACCCCCGCAGACCCACTGCTCGCCTCAGTGACCCTGCTGGGTTTCGGAGCCTTCGGGAAGCCGCACTTGTGTGGGCAAAATGGGGAGAATCCTATTTTCTGCCTGTTAACTACCTGTTAACAGGCAGTTAAGTGGCACTAATCCCCTTCCCGCCTACAAGGAGATGGGACCCAGTGCGGGACGGCTACCCGCCTCCTGGAAAGATGGCATGGAGACGGGTTGGAGGCGGGTTGGGCACCCGCCCCCAAATTCTACCATTTTCTCGGCAGTCCTGCCTCAGGTGCTGCGTATAACGTGCGGCCAATCTGATACCGCCCATTTTGTCCCACTGCCCGAGATGAATTTCATGGGGGCGTTAACGGGGCACAAACAACTTTTCACCCAGGCGCGGCGCCGCTAACGACTTCTGCTAAAGTCAGCGGGAGTTTAGCGGCAGCGGTAACCAGTAGCGCCCTGCTCCCCTGTGCAGGTGACGTCATCACCGTGCGCAGAGCCCCCTTTTCGCCCCGCCTGCAAAATTGGCCCCTGAACCTGCGCCGGGCAATGACAGCGACCGATTCAGGGGGTGGGAACGGAGCGACAGGAGGCTCACGGGGCACTAACTAAAGGGGAGGTGGCAGGCCAAGAAAAAAAAATCGGCCAACTTACTTGTCGCAGCCCGTTGTGTCTTTGAACGCAGGGTCCGTGCTGTGATCTGGCAGCCCGGCACTGCTGGCACGGCACCCTGCTCCCAGGTGGTCCAGGTAGGGCCCCGCAGAGTTGTGGGCTTGGGCCCTCCCCTTTAATGAGGGGAAGAGCCCTTCCATGCATCAGCGCTACGTGGCCCAGTGTGTAGCGCTGCAGAACGCACCGCCCCAATATTCGGGGTTAGCGTTCTAAGAAGGAAGTGGAGCGCTTGAATTAGTGCACCACCTCCCTCTTGGGGCGCTAAAACTGAAGTTAGCGATCGCCGGCGCTATCTTTAGCAGGGCACTAAATTTAGTGCCCAGGCGAAGTTGGCGACCCAAAATGGTCGCTAACGAATTTTGTCCCCCATTTGTTTTGTGAATGTAGAATGCACTGTCAGTTGGGATTATTGTAAGTGCGTGAGGGTTCAGTTTGAATGTTAACAATGATGTATTTGGATTTAGATTTCCAATCAAAGGAACAGGACCCGGTAAAGCTGCAGAAAATTTCATGCTTAAACTGTCAAACTCTTCCAGGAGAAATTATTTTTTGTTTGAAAGGTAGAATTACATAAGGCTTAAATTGCTGAGAAATACACCAAATCAGATGTCATAAATCAAAACAGTCTGGGCATTTATATAGCACCTTTCATGACCAGACGCAGCTAGAAAATAAATCTCATGCCTTCAGCACTCACATCCACTTCACTCGTTTCTAAATCCACTACCGTTGAACTTTTGTTGTGTAACCCTGCAATAAATTCTGATCAAATGTTGGATATCCATCTTTCGGATGAGACGTTAAACTGAGGCCCTGTCTGCTCTCTCAGGTGGACGTAAAAGATCCTATGGCACTATTTCGAAGAGGAGTAGGGGAGTTATCCCTGGTATCCTAGCCAATACTTACCCCGCAATCAACATCACTAAAAACAGATTATCTGGTCATTATCACATTGCTGTTTGTGGGAGCTTGCTGTGCGCAAATTGGCTGCCCCATTTCCTACATTACAGCAGTGACTACACTTCAAAAAGTACTTCATTTGCTGTAAAGGGCTTTGGGACATCCGGTGGTTGTGAAAGGTGCTATATAAATGCAAGTATTTCTTTTCTATATACCTAGGGGGAGAAATTCAGTATCGCCCCATTTGGGGCGCAATTATCGTCCGGGCGCAAAGATTAGCGCCTGGCGCTAATTATCGCCACCGACTGCAAACTTGACTTTTATCGCCCCTGGAGGTGATTGGAGCGCTAAATCAGGCGCTTCACACCTGTCTTAAGGCGCAAAGGCCGAGGAGCGAGGCGCTACCTCAGAGCGCTGGCGAAGCTCATGTGATGTCAGTCAGCAATGGAACACAGACACAATGGCGCAGGACAGTTCTTAAAGGGGAGGGTTGATCTTGCTTTCCATCCACATCCTGCTCATTGCAGCCTTGAATCTCGGCCTGGAGAGACCTGCACATCAAATCTGCTGGAAAGAACAATGGAGAGTACCAGGGAAAGAGCTCAGAGTGCAGCCCCCACAGTCTCTGCTAAATCGATACAAGGAATGGCAAATCAAAATGAACCTGCAAAGTGCTGGTCAGTACCCAAAACTCCTTCACACAACGTTGAAACTCTCCAGAAGTCTCTCCCTCTCTCTCTCAGAATGCGTAGTTCAAAAATGGCACCAACAATAAAAGGCAGGAAGCGGTCACCTTTAAATAGCGCTCCCCCTTTCCCTTCATGACTGCAGAACGCTCCCCTCAACCTGTCGTTGCTAGCGTCAGGCGGTAAGGCAGGGGGCGCCACTCAATATCCGCTCCGGGGCGATACCGGGGCGTTGCGCACTCGAGTGACGTCATGATCTGCCGGCGCAGGAGATTGTGGCGGTAGTGTTTAGCGCCGCCGCAAAATGTCTAGTTAATTTCGCGAGCGGCGCAAACTTCGCCGCACCTGGGCGCTAGATGCTTTGTGCCCCATTAGCGCCCTCTTAAGGCGCTAACGGGAGGCGCAACCAACTGAATTTTTCCCCCTCTCTCTCTCTCTCTCTCAGAATGCGTGGTTCTAAAATGTCACCAACAATAAAAGGCAGGAAGCGGTCACCTTTAAATAGCGCTCCCCCAGTCCCTTCCTGACTGCAAAACGCTCCCCTCAACCTGTCGTTGCTAGCGGCAGGCGGTAAGGCAGGGGGCGCCACTCAATAGCCGCTCCGGGGCGATACCGGGGCGTTGTGCACTCGACTGACGTCACGATCTGCCGGCGCAGGAGATCGTGGCGGTAGTGTTTAGCGCTGCCGCAAAATGTCTAGTTAATTTCGCGAGCGGCGCAAACATCGCCGCGCCCGGGCGCTAGACGCTTTGCGTCCCATTAGCGCCCTCTTAAGGTGCTAACGGGAGGCGCAACCAACTGAATTTTTCCCCCCTAGTGCTTAAATTATAACAAGTCTGTGCCGCACTGTATTTTCACTCTCACCGCTTGTTCAGTCTAATGGCCTATATTCAGGGCTGTTTGTGAGCTATCAGCTTTTCTAAAGCTGTCAGTTAGCTTTAGGTTGACATGTATAAAGGTTTACAAAATAGGCAGGATTATACTTAGGGTTGGATTTTCTCAGCCCCGAGGAGGCTGGAATGGAGGCGAGACTGCCGGTAAAGTTGCAGAATTTGGGGGCGGGTGGCAAACCCACCCCCATCCCGCCTCCGTGCCCTCTTGCCAGGAGGCGGAAGCCGTCCTGCCCCGGGTCCCATCTCCTTGAGGCGGGAAAGGGATTAAATCCTATTAACTGCCTGTAAACAGGTAGTTAACAGGCAGAAAATAGGATTATTCCCATTTTACCTTCCGAAGTGCAGGCTTCCCGACCTCGGGGAACCCCGCCAGGGTGGAGGAGACGAGTAGGAGGTCTGCGGGGGTCGGAGGGGTCTGAAAGTGCAATGTAGAGGTGAGTGATGGGTGCAAGTGTGGAGTGGTAAGTCTGTAAGATGAGTGTAAAGTCTTAGAAAATGTTCACTTACCTTTGTTTCTGCCTACAGCCTTCAGCCGCTGAGGAGCCAGAGTCCCGACATCTCCATTGTAGATTTCACAGACTGGCTGTTGGATCCTCCGAACCAGCAGCCAGGTGATTTCTGCAAAGTTGAAAGGTTTGATGAGTCCTGAACACAAGGGCTCATCAAACTACACAGAATGTCAGTATTTGACAGCTTCACAGAGCTGTCAAATGCTAACATTTCTTCTTTCAAAAAATCTTGACAGATGACACGTCATACGTTGACGTGCTCTGTCAATGACTTCCACCTAATTGGCCTGCTGAGCCCGCTGGGCGGGCTTAACAAGCTCAGTCAGTGGAAATTCCCACTGGTTGGCCAGAAGCTGATGGAGGCGGGATTGAAAGCCGGCAAGCAGTAGTCCCGCCTCCAAAAGCTTCCCATTGACAAAATCCAGCCCTGAGCGTCTATGCTGCATACGGACAACAAATCAGCAGTGTGACTACAGTATTAACTAGGCCGAAGCTCTCCCGGAGGTGCATCAACCCGGTTGTGGGCAGAACAAGCAGCTTGCATAATCCCTTACAGAAACCAGCCCAGGACTTGGCAATCACCAATTGCAGGAGCAGATGGAAGCATTCACATCACAGGTACCCTACACGGGCATAACCTCACCATTTAAAAACTTGGCCGATTTCTCAGGTTAAAGCATATATTCACCCATTAGAAACATCCTCCTCCAAAAGAGGACTGGAATCTGCAGCTGCGCCGGTTCAAACAGGATTGCAGGCTGTAAATCTACAACTTAAAATAATCACTGCTTGATGTTGTCAAGACACGACTTCTGTGAAAATCTCCATTGAAGATTGCCATCCAAATTAGCGTGTGTAAGCTCTCACGATTGCTATGGAAAGCATGGCCCAAATAGAGACTTTAATTAGGCATAAATAAACATTTCATGGGCATTTTGTAAAATAAATAATACTGCATTTTCCATCACCAAACAACTACAAGCCTTATATTTAGGGTGTATGTCAATGCAGTACTCCACCATCACAAATCTGGTATGATATCTGAGCTTCCTATGACACTTTCTTTCTAATAAAACTAATGGAGCGCTTCAGTGCAGCTGCAATAACTCCAGTCAGGTTCAAGCTGCAACAATCACCAGTCGAGGGAAACCCAATTTGGTAATTTCCAGTCCCCTTTGTGCCAATTTCTGAAAACATACAAGTGTGTAATTTCAACACGAATGAAGAAATGACAGCATAAATGGCAACTGATCATCATTCACATATTCCCCAATGCTGCACTAGCAGGGAGTTTCAGAAATGTCATGCAAGCTGTGTGTAATGGCCAAAATGACTCTAATGGGCTACTGGGAAATGGCAGTGTGACAATTTAAATCGACCAGGATTTTTGTTTCTCAGTTTAAACTAAAAAAAAAGCATATACGATGCACCGCGTGACACTTTCTATGAGATACAGACTGTCATAAAGCAGCAAAGTGTTGGACGTGGCATTGTGACTATCAGAAACGAGTTTAACTGAAATGTCGCATAGGCAACGAAGGCTGCAGAATCCGACTGTGGAGAAGTCAAGTTTTTTCAGGGGATGAACGGCCCTAATGATATTGAAAATAATAATATTTTACAGTGGAAGTTTGTTAATAGGAATAATCTCCACAGCAAGCGAAATAGTTCCCTACATTACAACAGTGACTGCACTTCAAAAGTCATTGGCTGTGAAGCGCTTTGTGACATCCTGAGGATGTGAAAGGTGCAATATATGTGTAAGTTCTTTCTATCTTCAACAGTCATTGCTCTAAAGTGCACAGACCTTGATTGATATTCAACCATTCCTATATCAAAAGACAAGTGATTTTGACAGCATGACATCCAACAACAATTCCCATGATTCTCATTTTACAGCATAAATTTGTCTCTCTACTCACTGGCACTTCATTTTAATCAACGGCATATGTTAAAATGTTGCTGTTTAGCTTCTCTCCGCTCGTCTAAAAAAAACAGTTGTGTCAAAGATTTGTCCTTCCAAGGATGACGGGCACAAGCAACTAGTGTCGAGTCCAGCTGTTTTGTGTTGTGCAGTTATACACAAACAGTTTTGCTGAACAATTTTTAAGATTGTGTCCCTTTACACTAAAATAATTTAAACCTTTAAAGTGCAAAAAATGTAAACATTAGTCAATCTGAACTAATTAAAATCAAATCTGCTTTGTTTTAAGTGATCAATCGTTTAATCGATTAAAATTTTAAAATTAGCAGCCCTATAGTGCTCACGGAATCAATTCTTTTAGAAACCCAGTAATGATTCCATAAACTCTTGGGGCTAGAAATTCATTATAGCCCAGGAATGGGCGGTGTCAGTAGAAAAGTTGGAGAATCAGCGCCAGGCGCAAATGCTTTAGACTGCACACAAACTTTATGCTCACTGCTCAAAAAAATGATTGGAGTCCAAATTCAAGTCTTAAAACCCAAGCTCATTGGTGGTACACTCAAAGGGTGGACCAATATCAGGTGCAGTTTCATCGCAAGTCACGATTGACACAGGTTTTTATCAGTAAGGGGAGGTTCATTGATGCTGCAGAACCTCATTCTCAGCATTTCTGGCTGTGCAGCTGCCTCAGCAAGCCGAAGCCAAAGGACTGAACCAGGTGAGCTCATGGCAGGTCCACACCCCAGGGAGAGAGATTGCAGATTCTCTGAAGCAGCATTGGAGGCATTGGTTTTCACTGTGGAGAGACGGAGGGCGGTGCTGTACTCGGCAAGTGGCAGGAGGCCCTCACCACAAGTCTTCCGCACCATGTGGAGGGAGGTAGCGCAGCACGTCTTGGGCAGCACTGTGGTCCCCAGGACCCACAAACAGTGCAGGAAGAAATTTAATGACCTCACTCAGGTGGTCAGGGTGAGTGAATGCTTCAACAAATGCTACATACCACCATCAGAACCACAATCTTCACACACTGCCCAAAGCACCACACCCCCAGCACTCACCCACCAACAATCTCTACCTACCAACACTCACACCCACATCTCACACCTTGCACACAATGACAGCTATTCAACTACGGCAGGCACATCACCCAAACACAGGGCTCCACATTCACTTACACACTTTCCTTTCTCTTGTAGGCCGAGGTGGCTCACAACAGGAGGGAGCAGGAGCGCACAGGCAGGGGACAAGCCGACACCCAACCACTGTCTGCACTGGAGAATCGAGTGCTGCAGATTATTGGGTGCCAGGTGGTGGGCGCCGTGGCCACTGGCGACATTGACCCCCTTGGGGACAACAATGGTATGCTCATCCCTACTCCTTCTCACATCCTACTTCCCCCTCACCCTACAAGCGTTTCGCACTTTCCAGCTAATTGTGCTGTATGCATGCATTTCTCCGTTCCTGCCCCCTCCCCTCACCTTAACCCAACTCTTGTGCCTTTATACTTTCAGATAATCAGCAAGCACCTGAGCAGCCTGTACCTGAGGGCACCGTAGAGAGCGAGGCAGGAGAAGAGGAGGAGGAAGAACACACCGCATCACTGCATGTCTCATCCGCAGGCACCAGCTCAGATACTGGCACTATGCGTTCTTTAGAGGCTAGTATAGTAGTGGGATCTGCACAGGGTGAGGCACCGGGGACGACTGGGCTGCAGCAAGGCCAGGGGGAAAGGATAGCTCGGGAATGAGCTCCTCGGAGGGCGAGTTCTCGTGCACGTTATGCTGCACAGGACTCAGATGAGGACCTCGATGGGGAGGCATTTAGAAGAAGGGTGATGGGCATGCACACAGAGATGATAGGTGCAATGGCAAGGTGCCTGAGAGCCTCTTGGCAATGATAAGGAGCGTGGCGGAGTCCGCCTCCAACATTGCACAAGGCTCTGCACACACCATGGAGCCCATTATTTCCAGTCTGCTAAAGGATGGTAGACACCCAGAGAGACTGTGGCGACCCAGACCTGATGCCGTGTGCGATGGGCGATCTGGCAGCTTCCATTGCAGCACAGGCGGAATCAACGCAATGTCTTAGTGCTGTAATGCAGTCTATGCTTGGTGGCATCCACTCTCAGACTGCTCTCATGCAGTCTCAGCTTGATGCCACGCAAGCTCTGACTGCTGCCATCGTAGCTGGGTCTACCTCCAACAGATTGCTAGGGACGCTGAGGTGCTGCCCCGGGGGAGTGGCAGTGGGTCAGTGGGTTAGTGGACCAGGAACTTGCTGTCCTCTCAGGATGACAGCGTTCCTGCACCCACCACTGCCACTCCGCCATTGCCCTTGTTGTTGCCGGTCATCCAGCCAGCCCAGACTGCTGCCGCCCATGCTGAGGCGGTGCAGTCTACAGCCGGGCCTTCCAGGCCCAGAGCTGGTCAAGGGCGTCCTGCAAGGCCATCTGAAGTCTCCCATACGAACACTCAGCAGCCTTCCACCAGCCCTGCTGCAGCCACTGAGCCAGCACTTCATAGGAGCACTAGAGTAGGCAAAGGCACAGTAATGACAGGCACTAAGGGATTGCACAAAGGTGAATAGTTAATATTTTTGGTGTAAAAATGTGTTCACTGATTTTTTATACATTTCTTAATTCACTTACCATTCTTTTGTGGTGTCTGTCATTTCAGCTTTGCAGTGTGATACGGCCTGCGAGAGGGATGGAATGATGGGGATATGGTGAGCAAAGGGGATCTGGGCTTTAAGTCAACCTGGTGTGAGGCTGGAGGTCTGTTTGGAGGAGGTGGCAGAGTTCTGTGACCGCCTCCTTGGCGAGGCGGAGCCATCTAATACACTGCTCCTCGCTTAATTGAAGGTAGGAGAAATGCTCTCGGAATACCCTTGGAGGGTAAGGCCTCCTGTTGAGAGCCCTGATGTCTCTCTTCATCTCTCTGCGCACATGTTCCAGTCTTTCTCACTGCCTACGCTCCCTCCGCTGTAGATCCTGGAGGGCGAAGTGGCCAGTACAGCCCGCATTAATGTTAACCAAGTGTAGTAGCTTGATTCTTTGAAGAATAAATGTAGCTACTTTTTAGTTGCCACAAGACTCCTAATAGAAAAGAACCTTGAAATTACTGAATGAAACTGTTGCAGTGGGTGAAACTGACAAGAAACCACTGAAACTGCACTAACCTGACAGCTCTGAGTGATCACTGATGATCCCTTTAAATAACATCCCTGGAGCTGCCTTCCTAGTGCTTCACGCCAGCTCTCCCTGTTGCTGCTTACTCCAGGTGCTAAGGTAAGTAGCAAGAATCAATTTAGCAGATTGGGCAGTCAGTGAGCGTTGCACACGCACTGACTTCATGATCCACTTGGCGTTAACGTTCCCAGCGATACCTCTTACCGGCGGCGCTACGGGTGGGCAGGATTTGGTGTGCGGCACTGGATTCGCCTCGCCCTGGCGATACTGATCTAGCACCCTATTAGCGCCAACTGCTGGTGCTAACAGGAGGCACTATGGGGCCGAATTTTTGCCCCTTGATTTTTCATAAGAGTCTATCAAAATTGAAACTGTACCAGAGCAACTAGTATTTTGAAATAAATATTTTCATTCTAGAGTGCCTATTCACATTATGGTCTATTGGATATGCCATACTGGCAGCATTATTTCTCATTAGTGAGGAAAGTTAAACAGCTCATTTCTGTAATATAATGCACTTTGTGGAACGCTAATAGCCAGCATGCTTCTAATGACGGTGAGAAGGAGGTGATCAACTATAGTGCGGGGCGGGGGGTGGGGTACTGCTGAGGTTTATGATCAATTATACTCTCCACATACCAATTACAAACATGCTAGTTAATGTCATTACTCACCCTATCTCTACCACTGTTCTGGCAACAGCCATCAGGCAAAAATGCTAAAAGCATCACTGTATGGCTGACAATTCATCTAAAACAATTAATAACCACTTAGAAACAGTAATAAATATTTTCAGTAATCAGGCAAGGTTCCAGGACGAATCAGTCAGGGAAAGAATTGCAGTCCTTCCTCGTTATAATTAAGGATAATGTGTGGTTGGAGGATTGCTGCATGTCTTATTATTGTGTCCTATAAAGACAATTAAAACAACTTTAGACAAAAACCAAATGTATTAACACAGGACCCTCATGGTTACCAAGTCACAAAATCAGAGGTCAATACGCTGTTATGAATAAGATATAAATCCAGGAAAGAGACTTGAATACAGATCAATAAAACATTCAATAAACAGGTACCACCAAATCTGCTAAATGGGTCCTTTTATTCATGTGAAAACATTTGTTTACAGAACTGTGCATGAGATAGTCATGCAATGGATTAGTTTTGCGTTTGAACTATATATCGCACTGTCGTCTTAAAAAACGGCCCAATTAATGCAGTTGGTTTAAGGAAGAATCCCAATTACAATAATATTGTGGATTCTGTTCATTTTTCAGGACTGTTACACATCACCGCTTGAAACAGTTTTCACATTGTACCCGTGCAAGCTGCATTAGACCTTCAAAATAATTGTGCCAGAGTCACTTTAACTCAGTGCTTTGCTAGCAGTGGAGGAGATAGTCTCATATTGCTTCAGGTTCACACTAGTTGCAGCAGCATTTGTTATGAACATTATGGGGGCCCAATATTTCAGTGTTTTTAAGCAGGAGTCACGGCTTTTGTTTTGTGAGAACTATATGGACCTGAATGATTTCCTTAGTTCGATATACCTTTCTAACCCTTTTACTGCACCAATTCTGGCATGTCATATCCCACACTCTCTTCCCCCACCATTTTTGTATGGTGCGATAGTTTGATATGCAAGAAAGAACAAACTTGCATCTATAAAGCAACTTATAACCCTAAGACATCACAAAGCAATGGATTACTTTTTGAATTGTAGTTACTGTTATTATATAAGCAAACACAGGAGCCAATTTGCGGACAGCAGGTCCCACGAACAACAGAGATACAAATGACCAGGAAATCTGTTTTTCACCTGATACATCCCCTGGATGTGGGAGGGGGGAAAGCGGGGTGGAAGGTGGGGCCGGTGCAGGCAGATCGGCCCGCACCCCCACCGCAAAATGGCTGCCAGCAAAAATACACGGCAGATTCCTTTTGGACTGTTTCCCCCACCCTCCCCAAATTTTGGCCACAAGTGGTCCATCTGTCTATGATCCGGGCTATCAATTGCAGGACCTTGGAATGCTTTCCTTGTCATCATTTCATGGTTATTTGTCATCCTTGTTCATAAAGGTATTTGATTTACCATATCTGAAAACTGCTTCTCACCTTTATTTTTACAATGTTGAGTCACAAAAGAAAATTAACGCCGCTGTCACAACCCACTTATCTCGTACAACATGATGATTAGGGGTTATACTTTGCACTTTCTCCTTTCACTCGGATTATCGCTGAAGAGCTGTATGGTTCCAATCAACATCATTTGTCTGCTTAGTTCCCCGTGTTTGGTAAGCACCGTTTAGATGGAGTAGATGTAATTGAAGGTTAAAGCACATTGTTGGGGCTGAAGAAATGGAGCTTTATTCTTTATTTGGTCTTTCTGGGAGCACTCAAGGCTGACAATAATGGCCTAAAATAGAAACATGTTCCATTGCCCAATATTGACAACCCTCACCTACAGAAACAAAACCAAATAAAAAATAAATCGCCAGCACTAACTGAAAACAAGAGCTGTGCCAAACTGAAGCCTTTTGTCCCATGTTGGGCTCAAATTAGTTCTTGATAGGTGCTTAAGACAATTGCTATCTGACAGTCATATTTATTATGTAGAGAAATTAAATATACTTAAATAAGTGTACTTTATGAAATCAGTGAAACCCCTGAGCATTCTATGATTAAAATATTACTTGCAAGGGTTCTAGTCCAGCTCATCAAAAGAATGAGCTTTCTGTATACCCAGGCCTTATCGGTACGAGAGCTTTGTGAAAAGAACACAGCTATAACTAAAGAAAATCAGTATTATTTGATTTAAGAACAAATTGCTCTCTGTACTAAGTGACATTGGGTAAAGAACATCTTTCACACCAAATCACAAATAGTCACAACTGCAAATCACAACATGTCAATGTTCATTTAGATCTGAAATATAATAGCACCCGCAAATAACTAGATGGCAGCTGCCAAAAAATAAAATGCTAATTTATTCCAAACTGATTTTGTAAATCACAACTATTTGTAAGTCAACTGCCTCGTGATCGATTTCATTGGATATATTAATTACATTTCTTTTGCAATAATTGCTTAGCTCTTTCAAAAAGAGCCGGCAAGTGGCCTCCTTCTGTGCTGTATCATTCTATGATTCTAATTTAAGAATTAAATTTGTCAATTAGCTTAAATTTTAAAGACCACAATAAAGCAATTGATGGTCAGGATATCACATGCTGCAGCATGATATAAAGCCCTACAGCAGCTGAAAGGGGCAGGTTTGTTGAATTCACCAATTTGAAAGTTACGGAGCATGTATCAACAAAAAAAATACCTGTAAGGAGTAGAATAGTCCAGAGAGCAACTTATTTCTCTGATGGCTCATAGAGACTCTTGTGGAAGAAATGAGACAGAGGACGTGGTCCCTCTACAACAGTATGCCACTCTCCAAAGATCCAGCTTGTCTCCTACCTAGTCTGCTGGATTGGGACCCCACGGGACTGACTTTAAAAAGAAAGATGTTTTCTAAGCATCAAGCTTTGTGGACCATTCCAAGTAGCCGGCTGCAGATGGCAGCTTAGGCAGAGGGGAGCACGAGCTGCATGCGTACAGCTTTGCAAGATGGTTTTGCAATGCTGCAGTCCACTATGGAGCATGTGGCAACTCGAGGTACATCTGCAGCAGAGCGGTCCCCATGCTAGAAGTTCGAAGGGTTTCTCCCACAAATGCTCACACTACTGCCATAGACATCTGTGTTGCAGAGTGGAATGGACAATCTCTTTGCACTTTTAGCGGCTTGGGGATCAATTAGTGAGAGCCATGATGCAGAGTTTCATAGATCTCATTTGTACCATTAGATGTGCTATCACACCAATCAGTGGTCATAGTGGGGCAGTATTCTGTAGTAGGGGTGTGGCTGGAATGATTGTGTTTTCTGAGGACGCCAACACATCTGCACATTCCAGCAAGCCCCCTCCTGAATAGGTGCCTGAAAGCAAGCAGACATAGGCTATCTGCACAGTTGCGGAGGTACTGGATCAGGCCCATCGCAGGATTCAAATATCAGTTTCCTTTTTTTTCAAATTTGGATGCATTTTAGTTTATTGACACATGCCAAAGTACAATAAAAAGATTATGGACTTAAACAAAACAACTGTAGTGCACAAGAAAGATTTGATCATATTCTGGGAAAAGTACGATGATTGATTTAAATTATAGCCTTGGAAAGATGATGACTTCAAGATCAGCAACTAATACTAAAGTTGTTATTTTTCCATACTGGTTTAATGGTAATGTATCTCCTTTAAAATTAGCAACAACCAACTGTAATCAGGCTTCGATTGAGCAGTTGTGTGTTCTAAATAACGTGCTATCTGAATGCTGAAATTGCCACCCCTGATGGGAAAGAGTAGAAAATTGTAATTATTGTAAAGCTGCATGTAATGTGACATTTAGAAAGAAAAAAAACATGCATTTATATAGTGCCTTATCATGTCCTTAGAATATCCCAGCCACAGTGCTTCACAACCAATTAATTACTTTTCTGAAGTGCAATCACTATTGTTATGTAGAAAAACATGGCAATCTGGTGCATACACCAAGCTCTTACAACAACAACAAAAACAACAACAACTTGTATTTATATAGCGCCTTTAACATAGTAAAACGTCCCAAGGCATTTCACAGGAGTGTTATAAAACAAAAAAATTGACAAACAGAAAGGAATGATCAGATAATCTGATTCCGATGGTATTGGTGAGGGAGGAATGCTAACCAGGACATAGGGAATACTCCTTGCTCCTCTTCAAACAGTGCCATGGGATCTTTTACATCCACCTGAGCAGGCAGATGGGGGCCTGGTTTATCATCCCACTGAAGCACAGCACCCCTGACAATGCAGAACTACCTCAGTACTGCACAGCCAGTCTAGATTATGTGCTTAAATCCGTAGTGAACCTTCTGACTCTGAGGCAAGAGTGTTACCAACTGTAAGGCGGAGCTTCTGATTTACAGATACACTCAGTTCAATTTTTTTTAAACACTGAATTCTAACTTTGCCATGTTAAGTATGTGGCTTAATTAAAATTACTGGATAATTTTTTTTAGTGAAAAAATGACTTCAAATTTTCAGGCATAAACTGTATAGCTAATGGTTGGATTAATTCAAAGCCTATATTGTCAATTGGTTCCCAATCCCAGCAGAATTATTGATATACAAACCTTAATGTCTCTAGTTTAGGACCCTAATTGCTCATCGCATTCAATTTGAATTAAGCAACTTTGAATTAAGAGTAGAATGTAATTATAATACAAAAATAAAGTAAGAATCAATTAGTGACAGCACTTAATTCTCCAATTTCTAATTATAAATTGAAAATCTGGTTGAATCTTCAAATTAAATAATAGCTCACAATTTCATAAAACTGGCAAAGTACAGGAGTGTCAGCCGATGCTGAGTGGGTAGCTCTCTCGCCTCGGAGTCAGAAGGTTGTAGGTTCAAGTCCCACTCCAGAGATTTGAGTTCAAAAATCTAGGCTGACACTACAGTGCAGTACCGAGGGGAGTGCCGCACTGTCGAGGTGCCCTCTTTCAGATGAGGCGTTAAAACAAGGCTCCGTCTGCCCTCTCAGATGGATGTAAAAGATCCCAGTGCACTATTTCGAAGAAGAGCAGGGGCGTTATTCCTAGTGCCCTGGCCAATATCTATCCCTCAATCAACATTACTAAAACAGTTTATCTGGTCATTATCACATTGCTGTTTGTGGGAGCTTGCTGTGCACCACGTTTCCTACATTACAACAGTGACTACACTTCAAAAGTACTTCATTGGCTGCAAAGTGCTTTAGGATGTCCTGAGGTCGTGAAAGACACTATATAAATGCAAGTCTTTTTTCTTTTTAGAAAGTGCTCAAACATATTGGTAGGGAAGAGTACAAAGAGCTCAACTCTGAACCCAGCCCTTTCTGCATATGATCTGGAAGCGCTGAAGGCTGACACTGAAAACCTAAGCATTCCATTCTCCCGCATTCATGAGCACAATATACATCGGCCGCAATTTTGCTGACCTCGGCGGGTCCGGGGCGGGCGATGTCGGTGGCGGGTCTCGACCCCGCTGCTGGCTCCAGCCCAGCCTCTGAAATGAATTTCCCCTGATTGGGCTTGTTAAGCCCACCCAGCGCCTTTCCCGGCCAATTAGAGGAAGCGGGTCTGGTGACGTCATTTGATGACGTGTCATCAGCCGGTTTCCTTAAAGAGCCCATGGCCAACTTTATTTTGACATTTGTGCTGTCAGTGTTCCACAGCATTGAGGTGCTGCAAACACTGACAATCACTGCACGCAGAGAGGTGCAGGCCTGCACCCAGGCTCTCCCATGACTCCCTCCATATGCTTATGGAGGGAGTCACAGCACGCAGGGAGGTCCTCTTCCCTTTCCATGGGCGGAAGAGACCTCCCCAGGAGATCAACACAGCTTGGTTGCACATTGCAGAGGAGGGCACAAGCAGGGATGTGGTCAGGAGGACTTGGGTGCAGTGCCGTAAACATTTCAATGATCTCAGTAGATCAGAAACGTTAGTACAAAGCCACACTCAACTTTATCCTGCTGTACCTCTCATCACATCCCCATCACTCTGCCTTCCCTACCCTACTCCTGCACATCCTTACTCACACCAACTTACCTTGCACGTCCACCCATCTCTTTCTATCTACATTATCACATCGCCATCTCACTAGCCACCCCTCACACTCACCTTCATCCTATTGCAATCATACCAACAAACAATGCACAAGGGTAGGCACTTGGGTGTTTTATACAATGTTCATGTAAAGTTTCTGTTAATGTGGTGTCAAACATTGAAACATTTATTTTCAACGCTTTGCGTTCTTGGCCAGATTTGCGTGCACCTTTGGAAGTGGCTTAGTGAATGCAGTGAATAGTGAGACATAACGGTACCCCCCGCAATGATGATGTGTGTGAAAGGAATGGCTTGGGCATTGTAGGGATGCTTTATGCTGTTGGTGTGGGGTGGTGCCAATGTGGCGCATCATGTGGCAACCAGGGTGTACAGCATCAAGTAAAGTAAATCTGGCTATGGTGAGGCCATCCCTGGCCTCCCAGGCAGCAATATGGTTGGGTGCTGATGCCATCTGTCCTGTCCAGCATCCGTTGATTGCGGAGAAGGTTGGTGGCATTGTTGGTGCTGCTGGTGTTGGGGCTGATCGTGGTGGGATTCTGAGGACCAAGGTGAGAGAGTATAAAGGGCACCCATACTGATGGAATAGATGGTAGGTGAAGTAAAGATGACAGAAGCGATCTATCATTGGTGAGAGAGGTAATGAGGTCAGGCTGGATGGAGACTTGTGTAAAGACTTGCAGCATGGAGAATCTGTTGTGGAAATGCAGTGAGGAAGAGTTTGTGGCTGAGGGAAGATATCTCTGTAAGGTGGGAGCTTTTACTGTACATTTGAAACTGTCAACTCAACAGCTGATTCAATGGCCACTGAACTCCCGCCTCAGCTTGACAGACGTGGTCCACGAGCAACGAGGACCCCGTGGGCGAACTGTCAAATGCAGAAGGTGAGCTGAAATTCATTCTTAAGTGGCTCTAAACAAGCCACTAATTACCTGAATTGGGTCCCCCACTGTGAACCCGCCGCTGCGTGTTGGGTCTGCTCAGCGCTGACAGACCCGCCATCGTGGAAAGGCGCGTGGTGGTGGGTTCACAGTACTTTCCCACCCAACCCGCCACCGATCGTGCCTGCTGACCCCCTGCAAAATCCAGCCCATCGGATTTTCTCAGGGGTTTAATGTGTTGAAGATGGTTTCTTTGAGCACAAAATAATCACCAAACATAACATAGAACATCTAGTGTAAAATGAAATTAGCATTGCGCTGACAATGATTAGCAATTGTACTGGGCTCGAGCTGTAATGGCTCTACAAACAAATAGACTGCTTAAAGCTATTGTCATTTAACTTTTACAGTGAATCAGAGTTAAGTTCTCGTCCAAGCAACGATGACTCACTTCTGCAGTGTATTATAGCCCCTGCTGAGAAAGTAATATGAAAGTATTCCTTCAGCTCCACACTCCCAGAAGGTTCTCAGAATGCGAGCGACAAGCATATAGTTGCTAATCCAGAATTGTAGAATTGCAGATGTATTGTGAATTAAGTTAAACTGTGAAATTCATGTCCGTAATCCATGAGCCATAATATAAATTTACACAAGGAATCTCAAAGCATAATGGCCCTGAAATTGTGGTCTCCATGACGGCGTACTTGCAGAGTATGCCATCATAATACATTTGAAAGGCCCCGCAACTTCCGGATTTCCGTATGCGCTTGTGCATGCACGAAGTCCAGAACTTGCGATCTGTCAAGGTACGCCTTGACAGATCATCCGAACATCCTGAAAAATCAATATTGCTGGCACAGAGTTGGGCTATTTGCCCAACAAATGCCCAGCAATTGCCCACACAACTCTTATGGCTGGTAAAAGCAGGTGTAGGGCCTGCTTTCATCAGCATAAGGGTATATATAAGGCTTAAATAAAACATTTAAAAATCCAAAATTGTGCACATACACTTTGAATGCGTTTATGCAAATATAGGCCCGGATTAAGATGTTTAAAATTATTTATCAAAAAATTAAATTTTTAATGAGGTTGGTGCAATGAAGGAACTTATGAATAAAATTGCCAATCAGTACATTTATAATTATTAGAATTCTGTACATTGTATAATTATTTGGGGATTCCATTGCATATCATTAGGGGAGTCCCTTCGTAAATGATTGCAATGGAATCCTCCTTTGTCATTGGAGGACCGGGCCCACGTGATCCCAGGGACGCTTCCGAACCATCTGCGTCCCTGGGATCCGTGGGCCTTTACGCAGGCGTACGGCTAGAGGCTCGAGACCGGAACTCTCCACAGCCTGGGCGCCAGGAGGTACTTTCGGAATTGTTTCGCGGGTCAGAGGCGTACTCCGGAGGTACGCCTGCGACCGCAATTTCTAGGCCATTGTATAAACAATACTAATGCATACCTATACTCTTACAAGAGTAGAAATTACTGTTGGTGAGGTTGTCAAACAAATGCTTAATACACGCATTCCAAATTCCTCACTCCACCATTTTAATATCGGCTTCAAATAAATGCCTAGCACCTCATTTAAAATGATGCGGAGATGCCGGTGTTGGACTGGGGTGGACAAAAATGAGAAGTCGCACAACACCAGGTTATAGTCCAACAGTTTTATTTAAAATTACGAGCTTTCGGAGCTGCTGCTCCTTCGTCAGGTAGAGGTACACTCTACCTGACGAAGGAGCAGCAGCTCCGAAAGCTCATAATTTTAAATAAAACTGTTGGACTATAACCTGGTGTTGTGCGACTTCTCATTTTTGTCCTCATTTAAAATGGCAGAGATAGGAACTACATATCAAGGTTTTAAGCCTTTGTACAATAACATTGCCAATAGTAATTTCTACCCTGTAGTGGCTTGGATTTGTATATATTTGCCTAATAAATAAAGGGAGGATTATTACTTTAGCCCTATATAGGTAATAAAGTCTGATGTAATTTTAAAAATTCAATTGCAGCAGGCTGTCCTACTTAAGACATGATGTAGGAGTTGCCACAGCATCTGTAAAGCACTATGTACATCAATCAATGGTTGAAGTATAATGCAAGGTGCTGTGATGTCAATGCTGGGTTGTGAACTACTGTACAGCAGGAGTTTTTCCAGTAGAATACCAAAGGCGTTGAAGTAGCATATTTGAGAAAGCCAACAATAGCAAGCTCCATAGGAACGATGTACAGATACATCTTGCTGATACCTGACGCAAATTCAATCAATGCCTTCCACTGAGTAACCAAGGATTTGTGTGGGAGTAGATGGAGAACTTCTAATGTAATCTGCTTGCAATTAAAAATCCCTGCTGATTAGATTTGAAAGATGTAAAGAGGATTTCACTTTTGTTTCCATGATAATCAGAATTTCAGGATTAGACGCAGCTTTGAAAAGGGTGAACATCACTGAGTGCAGACAGAAAGATTGTGCTTCATTGCAGAAGACAATTTATTATTTTACAAACACGTTAAAGCATTTCCCCTCCAGTTTCCTCTATGTGTTAGTTTTAAAGAGTCATTAAACATGGTGTTTACAAAATGCCTTGAAAGATTTGTTAAAGCACAGGGGAAAATAGGGGCGGTTAAGTCGCAACAAAAATTATGGACTGGTTTTCTGGCCTCATTTGTAATTTCTGGAAGGAATTCAATGATACATTGAATCTGCTACAGTTTGATATCTTGAGATTTATGTTGATACCAATTTTAGCAAAATGGACTGTTTCGTATTAAATGGAAACTGTGTGTAGCATGCAGCATCAGAGAAGAAACAAAACTGTAAGTGAAAGCTAACATTTGTTCAATGTAGGAGGCCAAATCCATTTTTCTAAGCAATGATTGAAATGGAGGAAATTTGCTCTGCCATTTTTAAGCTCTGTAGAATAAACCAGAATTTGACATTATTTCCAAATGATATGATAAGTGTTTCCAAAAGTCAAAACAAAAAATAAATGTGCGGTGGCAAGACATGTTAGAGCTGTAAAGTACAGTATCATGGAAGTCCACTCCTGCAATCCCACAAAGTATGTCTTTGTGATTCTGTCCATGCTGTCAGGCCGGAGCAACCAAAAAGATGCCATGTGATTCTTTGCTGGAAGGGAAAATCAAAAGCATAGTCAGCCAAGGGTATTCCTGTGCACATCTAAGGGGCCACCACAAGAGCAACATAGGGGGCGATTTTTCCAATGGGGGTGCGTTGGAGGCGGGACTGCTGCTTGTCGGGTCGTTGTCCCGCCTCCATCGACTTGTGGCCAACCCATGCTATTTTCCCTTGATTGACCTTGTTAAGCCCGCCCAGCGGGCTTAGCAGGCCAATTAAGGGGAAGCCGGTTACAGAGAACAGCAGTTAACAGGCAGTTAAGTGGCTGTAATCCTCTTCCCGCCTCGAGGAGGTTGGCTACCCGCCTCCCGGGAAGATGGCACGGAGGCGGGTTGGGGGCGGGATGGGCACCCGCCCCCAGATTCTGCCATTTTCCCGGCAGTCCCGCCTCCATACCCGCCTCCACAGGGCTGGCAAGATCGCGCCCACAGAATCATACTGCACATGGAGGCCATTCAGCCCATCGTGCCTGAACCAGCTTTTTGAAAGAGGTATCCAATTAGTCTCACTCCCCTGCTCTTTCCCCACAGTTCTGCAAACTTTTCCTTTTCACGAATATACCCAATTCCGTTTTGAAAGTTACTATTGAATCTGCCCCCACTATCCTTTCAGGCAGTGTATCCAGATCGTAACAAGTCGCTGTGTGGAAAAAAAAAATTCTCCTCATCTTCCCTCTGGTTCTTTTGTCAATTATCTTAAATCTGTGTCCTCTGGTTAACAACCTTTGTGCCAGTGGAAACGGTTTCTCCTTATTTACTCAGCAACATCAGAGAAAGCTGGGAAGCAGGTTTCCCTTCCTACGTTATGGGTTGAAGAGGAAGGAATTGGAGTTAAGATAAGCTAATAGGAAGCGAATTAATAACTTTCAAATTGTACAACAATAAAGTTTCAGTAAGAATTAAAAGAAAGGAAAATTATGAGGCCAACTATCTTGAAGTCTTGTTTTGGAGAATCTCTTAGGTTTTGCTTTCAATTATTGAAAAACGTTTTTTATATACGTAGATTAATTTGACAAAAATCCTTCTGAATAAAGATCACACATGGATTTTCTTTTACAAAGTTGCTGTAAAAAAATGTGACAGGAACAAGTCCAGTTGAGTGAAGCAATATCACCCTATTTCCAAATCAGGTCATCAAATTGGTAATACCTTTCCCCCCTACCTTAGACAGTACGGGGGAAAAATTGGGTCGCACCCCCTTTGGGGCGTTAACTTCACCGGGCTGCTACTTTTAGCGCCCCGAAAAAATTATCACCCCCGCACCCGAAATTCACTGGTATCGCCCCAAGAGGGAGGCGGAAGCGCCCCGGCCAAGTTAGCGCCCCAAAGGGGGCGCGACCCAATTTTTCCCCCGTACTGTCTAAGGTAGGGGAAAAGGTATTACCAATTTGATGACCTGATTTGGAAATAGGGTGATATTGCTTCACTCAACTGGACTTGTTCCTGTCACATTTTTTCACAGCAACTTTGTAAAAGAAAATCCAAAATGTGGTCTTTATTTAGATGGATTTTTGTCAAATTAATCTACGTATATAAAAAAAAGTTTTCAATAATTGAAAGCAAACCCTTAGAGATTCTCCAAAACAAGACTTCAAGGTAGTTGGCCTCATAATATTCCTTTCTTTTAATTCTTACTGAAACTTTATTGTTGTACAATTTGAAAGTTATTAGTTCGCTTCCTATTAGCTTGTCTTAACTCCAATTCCTTCCTCTTCAACCCATAACGTAGGAAGGGAAACCTGCTTCCCAGCTTTCTCTGATGTTGCTGAGTAAATAAGGAGAAACCGTTTCCACTGGCAGAAAGGTTGTTAACCAGAGGACACAGATTTAAGATAATTGACAAAAGAACCAGTGGGAAGATGAGGAGAATTTTTTTTTTCCACACAGCGGCTTGTTATGATCTGGAATGCACTGCCTGAAAGGGTAGTGGGAGCAGATTCAATAGTAACTTTCAAAATGGAATTGGGAATATCACAGCGCTACGTGCCTCCGTGCCATGCTCTGCGGAACGTCGCGCCGCGGTACTGTAGGCCTTCCTCCCCTTATTAAAGGGGAGGGGCTTAGCGCAGCATGACCCGGGGTCCAGCTGGGCCACCATGGATCAGAGTGCCGGCAAAAGAGCCCTGCACTCAGGGGACAGCAATGGGGGCTGGTGCTGGCAGGCGGCCAGCAACAAAATGGCCGCCCGGCACCTCCCCTTTAATTTGCGCCGCAGGTAGGCCCCCCTGACCTTGTCGGACATAGCGTCCGGTGGTAAGTCAGGGGGCGCTACCGAAGATCGCAGCCGGGGCACGAGCGGGGCGCTGCGCATGGCGATGATGTCGTCGCCGGAGGCACAGCACCGCAGGGCGCTAACGGTTACTGCCGCCGCTAACCTCCCGCTGAATTTCACGGGAGGTGTTAGCGGCGCCACGCCTAGGCACAAGTTGCTTTGCGCCCCGTTAGCGCCCTCTTCGGGCGCAAACAGGAGGCACAAATCAACCGAATTTTTCCCCCGTACATCTTTTATATTGAAACCATGCTGGGAAGCATCTGCATCAAAGAACTAAACCACTGCAACAGGAAGAAAAGCTACATTGAATGAAAGTGTACTGTGGAGTATATATAAGACACTAATCGGTGGGTTCAGTTGAGCAACAAACTAACAGCTAAACTCCCATGACTTGCGCTACCATCTGCATCCCTTGATTGGATTCCTATCAAGCAATTCACTTGTAGGTATCCATTATTCTTTACTTTTAATGAGAGAGTGTGAGAGATAATAATCTCATTATCGCCAACTCATACATGTAATTATAGCAACTGATGGTAGTGTATTTCTGTGGAAGTATTTGAGGATGCCTTTGCACGCTTAAGACACAGGTAAGAATAATACTTAGGAAAACCTTATTTTGAGATTGTTTTTTCTCAAAATCAAAACATATCGTCCAAAATAAAATTAGTAACGTAAAACCTGATTGCTCTTTTCCTCTATACATTACTTTTACAAACACAATGGGCTGGATTTTAAGGAGGAGGACAGGTTGGGGGCGGGGGGGTGGGGGGGCTCCGAGGCAGTCGGGAAACCCGGGAGTCCTGATTACTGGCAGGACCTGATTTGTGTGCAAGGCCTCGGTTTCCCGCCAGCCAGATTGAGAGGCTGCTGGCAGGTAGGCCAGCGGCACTTGGCCGCACAGAGGAGGGAGGGAGGGATCGGGCCAGGCTGGGCCGCTGAAAGGATGGGGGTGGGGGGGTTGGCCAGGGATCGGGTCATGCTGTTAAAATGATCAGGGTGGGGGGGCGTGTTGGCCAGAGATTGGGGATCGGGCTGTGCCAGTAAAAGGATCGGGAGGTGGGACGGGGCAGGAGAGAGGATCGGGCCGGATGATCGGGGTGGGTGAAGAGAAGATCAAGGCCGGCCTCAGCATCATTGGTGGTTGGGGGGGGGGGTGGCCGTGGGAAGGCCTGGGGGGGTTGATCGGAGGCCTCGTGAGGGGGTCTCCAATCACAGGGATGGGTTAGGCAGGGACTCTGGATCCAGGAGGTAGGTGTAAAGGCACTTACCTCATGGATCCAGCAGTCCCTGCCTTGCTGTAACTGCAGAGTTTTACGAATTGTGTAAAACCCGTCCACATGCAGTTAAAAACAAAATGGAAGCTAAAAAGGAGGCTGCCAGCCTCATTAAAATATTTAAATTGACGTGCCGCCTCCTGGCAGCGGGTTGCCTGCCCGTCCCCCGTCCCCATCCCGCCTCCGTTGAAACGGGAAGTGGGCTGGTTGGAGGAGGGTTTAGGTCGGGAATCCCATTTTTAACAATTTAACTACCCCCACGCCCCAACACACCCGTTTTTTTAGGTTCAAATTCCCCCCAAAGTTTCTGTCTGTTCCTTGAAGTGAATTAAGCCAAAAAAATCTTACTTTAATTCATTTTCCTCCTCATTTCAACTTTTCTTCAGTCTACAATCATTTTCTGCTGCTGATTTTATTTTCTTTCAAATTTATCTTGGATTTTTTAATAGAGAAAAATAATCTTGCAGTAAGTTGTTTTAAGTGACTTTGGCATTGAGGCTAAGAGGCGTTTTTCATGTAGAAATGAAGTTTATAATCTTAAAAGTTGAATTTTCTTTGTCAGTTTCAAAAATGTGTTTATTACATAAGGCTGAATTTTCCGGGGTGGTAACGGGCGCGATCGGTGGCGGGTTGGGTGGGAAAGTTGTTATTTTTGACAGAGGATCAGGAACCTGTTGTCAGCTCGCTCCCACATGCCTTTCCCCCAGGTGCCTCTGTCATCGTGGAGCCGACCCGACCAGCAGTGGTGGGGGACTCAATTGAGATGATTAACAGGTAGTTGACAGACACTTAAGAACCTTTTTTCACTTACTTTTTACATTTCCCTGCATGGCCACGGGATTCACGCAGCTCGGGAACCACGTCTGTCAACCTGAGGCGGGAGTTCCGTGGCCATTGCTCCAGCTGATTACTTGACAGCATGAAAAACAAACCAAAATAAAAACAAAAAAGTAAATACTGCAGATGCTGGAAATCTGAAATTAAAACAGAAAATGCTGGAGATACTCAGCAGGTCAGGCAGCATCTGTGAAGAGAGAAACAGAGTTAATGTTTCAGGTCGATGACCTTTCGTCAGAACTGAGAAAAAAGCAGGAAATGGAACAGATTTTTAAGCAAGTGTAGGGGCTGGGAAAGGGGGGAGGGGATGAAAGAACAAAAGGGAAGGTCTGTGATAGGATAGAAGGCAGGAGAGGTTAAGATATATTAAGAGATATTCAAGGCAAAAGGAGATGGTAATGGAACAGGTTAAGAAACAAAGGATCTAGATAAAGTGTAAATTGCGCTGGCAGAATGAAAGATAGCTGCCATGTGGGAGAGAAGAAAAAAGACACAGACAAAATAAAAACATGTTAATTACATCAGCTAACAGATTGATGGAGATTCTGTACTACTTGAAAAGGTACTGGTAAATGTTAATTCAGAAATTCTTGAAAGGATGTAAGTGCTGAAGGCCTTGGATGGTGAGGGAAATACATTTCTCACTGGCCATTCTCGGCTGTTGCCTTCCAATTCAACAGCAATTGCAGTGAATTGATCTGCACTATAAAAAATGACATATAACATTTAAATAGATTTTTGTGTTGTTTCTGGTCAGGTTTTTCTCACAGCATACTGTGATTGTCCAGTTACACATTAAATCAAGTCATCAATCGTAACAATTTCATTCTCATCACTCATTCCACTGGTTCAATTTGCTTTCAGTCCTTGAATATGACTAATTTAATTTTTCAGTCTGAGACTTTAGGGTGAATTTCTGCAGAGGTTCTCTCACTTGTCCATTGTTAACTTCAACGGAAGAGCTGCAGAAATCCCAGAAACACATTGTAAGCAACACTTACACTGTTTGTCAGGGATTCCGCAGCTCTTCCGCTGAACTTGCTTAAGATTGTAAATCCACCCCTTTACAATTACATTTAAAATCTGTTTAATTTTATATATTACCTATATACACACATCTTTTATTTGTACCAGTTGCTGATACAAAAGTCTATAGATTTGTGACTAAAGCACCAATAACTTCCCAATTAATGTACTTTTTTAATTATGTTCTTGATCGTATTTGTAGATGGCGTCATATTACTTAATGATAATATTATTTAAGTATTTGTTTGTCACTCATATATAACTTTTATTTTATTATTGTAGAGTAAAGATTCAACCCCCACTTTGTTAGATTAAACTTAAAATGTAATGTGGCCAGGGTCCCTTTAAAGATCCCGGCTGAAAATACGTCATGAGTGACGTCACCAGACCCGCTCCATCTCATTGGGCCATGTAATGCGCTGGGCAAGCGTAATAGGCCCCATTAGGGAAGTACATTTTCTGCAGCGGGATGGAGCCAGCAGCGGAGTCGGGACACCGGCCGCACCGGACCCGCCAAGGTAGGTAAAATTCCAGCCATGGAGTGGTATCTCCATTATCCATGCTTCAATTAGCCACGTTCCCAATTGCATGCCTGAATTTCTATGGCCTTCCATGACATGTTGCCTCACTGTACAACCAGGCAATACTATTCTCCTGTCGGGCATAAATACAGCTCGCAACCCAAGAAAGATTCAATTCAATCTATTTATATTGTACCACTATTGTACAAGACCAAAATTTGGGGACTCTCAATTGCATTTAAATTTCAATTATCTACCTGTGGAGAGGGGTCCCTTCTACAATGGCAGATAATGGAGTTTCCATTGTAATCTCTATCTGGAATATTTTGTCAAATTCTGTAAACTGAATGGTATGCTGAAAAACTACAAACATGAACAGTAGTTACAAAATGTCCTTATTTGAGGAAGCTGCCATAACTCTAATTGAAGAGACTGAACAAAACACTTCACACTTAGTAAGTTATTCCATTTTGGTACTTATCTTTGGGGTTCCTTTGCCTTACGACTGTGATCCACTCATCCTCTGGTCTGGTTCGGGGTGGTAGTACAAGCCCTCCATCATCATCTTGGGGTGTACTTTTTTTTATGACCTTTATACCTGGGGAATGGCCATATCCATGGGGCAAAGGTCAAGATAATCGATCTTGTAATCTCTTGCTACTGCAGCATAAGAGTTAATCTGACTCCAGACTGTATTAAATGCAAGAGATGCGATACTATTCCCAGGAGGTAATGGCACACTGGCTCAGCCTTGCACCAAGTACATTAATACTGGAGGAAGCTACAAAGCCAAATTTATAACGTTCTCAGATAACCCATTGGGCGTCTGACAACTTTTTAAATGTAACGCAATGAAAGATGGGAGAAACTTGGGCTTTTGGAAAAGAGTTTGAAGCATACAAGATGGCCTTGGACAACGTGGACCACTTTCCATATCTCGGGAGCCTACTGTCAACAAGGGCAGACATCGATGATGAAGTCCAACACTGCCTTCAGTGTGCCAGTGCAGCCTTCGGTCGCCTGAGGAAGAGAGTGTTTGAAGACCAGCACCTCAAACCCGGCACTAAGCTCATGGTCTACAGAGCAGTAGGGATACCCGCGCTGCTGTATGCCTCAGAGACATGGACCATGTACAGCAGGCACCTCAAAGCACTGGAGAGGTACCACCAACGCTGCCTCCGCAAGATCCTGCAAATCCATTGGCAGGATAGGCGCACCAACGTCAGTGTTCTTGCTCAGGCCAACATCCCCAGCATCGAAGCTTTGACCACGCTCGATCAGCTCCAATGGACAGGTCACATCGTCCGCATGTCCGATATGAGACTCCCAAAACAAGCGCTCTACTCAGAGATCTGACACGGCAAGAGAGCCCCAGGCGGGCAGCGGAAACACTTCAAGGACACCCTCAAAGCCTCCTTGAAAAAGTGTAACATCCCCACTGACACCTGGGAATCCCTGGCCCAAGACCGCACGAAGTGGAGGAGAAGCATCCGGGAAGGCGCCGAACACCTCAAGTCTCTTTGCCAGGAGCAAGCGGAAGCCAAGCGCAAGCAGCGCAAGGAACGCACGTCAACCCAAGCAACCCACCCACCCGTCCCTTCAACCACCATCTGCCCCACCTGTGACAGAGACTGTAGGTCCTGCATTGGACTCATCAGTCACCTGAGAACTCATTTTTAATGTGGAAGCAAGTCATCCTCATCTCCGAGGGACTGCCTAAGAAGAAGAAGACAAGATGGGTTCCAAGAATGGAAAAGGCAAATCCTGAATATTTCTTTCAATCAAATTGTGAGAGTAGGACAAAGGGACACAGGTTCAAACTAGTAAAGGGAAAATTTAAGACTATAATCAGAAAGTTCTTGACACAGAAAGTGATCACGACATGGAATATGTAGTGATGGTGTAGTAATTTCTGAGCTGTGTCCTCCAATTACATTTCTCCTTCTAGTTTCATATCAACAGCAAATCTGATCACTTTACATTGAGTTTCTGAATCCAGAAGCAAATTAGAAACAGTAGTGGTCTCAACACCAAGCCCTGGGGCACCCGACTCAGAATCTCCACCCACCCCCACACCCAACCTGACATAACTTCTCTTATAAGTACTCATTGTTTTCTACCTCTCAAAGGGATGAAAATTGGGCAAGTTCTATTGCAGGTTCTACCAGATTACTGTCCAGGCAGGGAAGGTGAAAATGACTCCCGAAAAGTTAAATGTATCGCCCAGATTGACCAACTGTCATGAAAAAGAGGTTTTACTTTGAGAACTATCTATGTGATATTAAAATCAGTATGTCTTGTTATTTTTTCCATTCTAAAGTCTTATGTCATGTGTGCCCGGCCCCGATTTTAATGTCAGGTGGATTCCCCGCTCAGGCCTGAGTTAAAATTACAGTCGGGTCTCAATGATGTCATCGAGCCACAACATGCATATGTAAAGAAGGTCCCTGTTGCCTCCGGGTGCGTGTCTTTGCTGCCTGCACAGGAGAGCAGGTTAACATTGCAGATGTTGTGATCATGGCGGATTTCAGACTGGTAAGAGCCAGGGCAATTTTAACTGGCCACCTGCCAGGTTTCTGCTGAGCGAGTAGGGTTAAAATTGCCCCCATATTACTTTTTCGAATGTTAATTGTGTCCACACCTGGTGATCCCTTCCCTGTCCCATATTTAATGGGATTTTCCCATGAATGTGACACTGTGGGCTGGATTTTGCCAATGGGGAGCTTTTGGAGGCGGGACTCCCACTTGTCGGATTTTAGTCCCGCCTCCATCAACTTCTGGCCAACCCACGCTACTTTCCCTTGATTGACCTTGTTAAGCCCGCCCAGCGGGCTTAGCAGGCCAATTAAGGGAAAGCCAGTGACAGAGAACGTCAGCGTATGACGTTTCATCTGTCAAAAAATTTTGACAGATGAATTGTCATTGTTTGACAGCTCTGTGAAGCTGTCAAACACTGACATTCTCTGTTGTTTGATGGGTCCTTGTATTCAAGACTCATCAAACCTCTTTTGTAAGCAGAAATTAGATGGTTGTTGCATTGGAGAATGCAGCAGACATCTGTCATCTCTGCCGGTGAGATGCGAGACTCTCCACATCCCCAACTGTTGAAGCCTGCAGGAAGAAACAAAGGTAAGTAAACATTTTCTATCACTTTCCACTCATCTCACACACTTACCTCTCCACACTTGCACCCATCACTCACCTCCACAGCGCACTTTTGCACCCCTCCGACCCCCGCAGACCCACTGCTCGCCTCGGTGACCCTGGCGGGGTTTCCCGACGTCGGGAAGCCCGCACCTCTGATGGAAAAATGGGGATAATCCTCTTAACTGCCTGTTAACTACCTGTTAGTGGCTGTAATCCCCTTCTCGCCTCCAGGAGGTGGGACCCGGCGCGGGTCGGATACCCGCCTCCTGGGAAGGTGGCACGGAGGCGGGTTGGGGGTGGGATGGGCACCCGCCCCCAGATTCTGCCATTTTCTCAGCAGTCCTGCCTCCAAACCCGCCTCCCCAGGGCTGGCAAGATCGCGCCCGTAGTATCATCGAATCTTACAGCACAGAAGGAGGCCATTCAACCCATCATGCCTATGCCGGCTCTTCGAAAGAGCTGTCCAATTTAGTCCCACACCCCAGCTTTTTCCCCAATAACCCTGCAAATTAGTCCTCTTCAAGTACTATTTAAGAAAGGAGGGAGAGAGAAAGCAGGGAACTACAGACCAGTTAGCCTGACATCCGTAGTTGGGAAAATGCTTGAATCTATTATTAAGGACGTGGTAACAGGGCACTTAGAAAATAATAATAGGATTGGGCAGAGTCAACACGGATTTATGAAAGGGAAATCATGTTTGACGAATCTGTTGGGAGTTTTTTGAGGTTGTAACTAGCAGAATAGACATCTTACTGCAATTATATAGGGCCCTGGTGAGACCACACCTGGAGTATTGTGTACAGTTTTGGTCTCCTTACCTAAGGAAGGATATACTTGCCATAGAGGGAGTGCAACGAAGGTTCACCAGACTGATTCCCGGGATAGGGGGGATTGTCCTATGAGGAGAGATTGAGTAGACTAGGCCTATATTCTCTAGAGTTTAGAAGAATGAGAGGTGATCTCATTGAAACATACAAAGTTCTTACAGGGCTTGACAGGGTAGATGCAGGGAGGATGTTTCCCCTGGCGGGGGAGTCTAGAACCAGGGGTCACAGTCTCAGAATAAGGGGTCGGCCATTTAGGACTGAGATGAGGAGAAATTTCTTCACTCAGAGAGTGGTGAATCTTTGGAATTCTCTAGCCCAGAGGGTTGTGGAGGCTCAGTCGTTGAGTATATTCAAGACAGAGATCGATAGATTTTTGAATATTAAGGGAATCGAGGGATATGGGGATAGTGCAGGAAAGTGGAGATGAGGTCAATGATCAGCCATGATCTTATTGAATGGCAGAGCAGGCTCGATGGGCCAAATGGCCTACTCCTGCTCCTATTTCTTATGTTCTTATGTTCTTAATTGCCTTTTGAAAGTTACTATGGAATCTGAGTCATGAATAGGGGACAAATGTTTGATAGGTTTGGAATTCTGCTACAGATTGCATCACGGCCAGTGGCAGATATATTTTTCAAGCTTCTGCTTTCAAAAGGGAGGAACTATCCCCACTGGCAGGAGGGTCGGTAACCAGAGGACACAGATTTAAGGCAATTAGCAAAAGAACCAGAGGGGAGATGTAGAGAAATGTTTTTACACAGCGAGTTGTTATGATCTGGAACGCACTGCCTGAAAGGGTGGTGGAAGCCGATTCAATAGTAACTTTCAAAAAGGGAATTGGATAAAAAATTTGAAGGGAAGCAGTTGCGGAGCTGTGGGGAAAGAGCAGGGAAGTGGGAGTAAATGGACAGCTCTTTCAAAGAGCCGGCACAGGCACGATGGGCCAAATGGCCTCCTTTTGCACTGTATGATTCTATAAATTGAAATTGCATGATGGCAGCATTGATGGCAAATGTGCAGTCTTCCCATTACCAAGGCCACATTTTAATATAAACAGAGCAACCTCTGGCGACTCAATGGCATTGGCGACTCACATTTTTATGGGTTTCAGGAGCTCCCATCTGGTCTCCAGTTAAAACTAAAAGGGCAGAGCTGGATTCCCTAACTTTTAGCTATGGGAACCGCAGTCCTCTGGCTTTGATTTGGAGCAGAGGCGGGAAGAAAAATTTTAAAACGGGAGCCTCACACAGAAGCCGCGTGACTCCATTTGAGCGCTGCTCATCAAAATGTAAAAAACATCACTGAGAGGCCACTAGATAATGTTACTGCTGCAGCCCTTGAAACGCTGTCTAATAAATAAAATTAAAGCTGTCATGAATTTATTTATGACCGTGCTGAATGGCAACATTTTCTATTGTATTAAATATACATTAAACATAAAATTGTCATAGCAGTCAGCATCCACAGGGTGCAGGAATAAACAAATTTGTATTTGAACAAACGCATAACACAATGTTAAATTCTCATACTGTTCTAATTTTCTGTCGGGTGCCTGTGGTGATTTAAATATAGCGTGCAAGCATTGGAAGCTTTTTTCTTGTTTTTACTGAGCTATCAGACAAGCTTTTGTATTACAAATAAACTTCGAGTGATTGCGGAGTCAGGTCATGATTTGGAAGATTTCTACAATTGTCTTGTCAAATGAGAGTTTCTAACTAAAATGCAAACACACTGTGAAAGATGTTATTGCAACATTCTGTACATGACTAATCAGCAACACCCAATTATCTGTTAAATGAAACAATTGTTAATGAATGTGTGTTTATTGTGGGGCTGAACATACTGGGACAGTTACCTCCCTGATGTGCTAAATGAAGTATTTACTCTTCGTTATTATTTTTAATCCAATTCTTAAATAGATTTTCAGTTCCTATTCATGTTTCGCTTGAATTCACAATAACAGGTCTAATGAAGAATGAGTCAGAGATCAATTTAAATGCAAAACTTACTTTTTTTTAAAAATAGCTTTCATCCAATTAAAGGGTGAATCCACTATATCGTACTCCCCCACAGTAAATATGTGAGTATAATGGCTGTGGGACATATGCCAATCTGAGCATGTAATATATGAGCTCCGTCTGGAATTCAAAGCCACCAGGCAGTTTACACCCTCTGCCTTTACATTCTTCCCATTAATCCCTTTGCCTAGAGGAATTACCAACCCTAAACTTAATTTAATCTCCCTAATCAGAGGGCTCAACTGAGAAGTGCAAAAGATGCCTATGGCACTTACTCCAAATAAAACACTGACGTCAACAACCCATTCAATACCATCCCAGACCATCTGCAGACGCATTTCCTCATTCTCTTTGCTCCATGTATTCTCCCACTCATTTACTTCCATTGCCACAGTTTATTTCTAACACACAGCCTGGATTCCCACGTGTGAAATGTCTTCCAAGTATTGCATATTTGTCTCACTGGTCCACTGTCTGCCCCCGTAAGGTAGCATGTGAATAAAATGTAATCATGTACGTATATATTCAACCATGTATGTACATCTCCTCAACCTCAAAATACTTAACATAATAAAGGAAGGCACTGGGTGTCACCATGGATTAAAAATAACATGGGAATTTGGGTTTGAAACTATCTAATTGATGGGTGAAAGTTTGCTCTGTTACCAATGAGAATCCAAAGTCAAATTAATTTGGGCGGTACAGTCATAATCCAGTTCCTTGTGTGTACAAATGCAAAACGGTCCATAACTTGGCACCATTTGGCAATCTTACTCAGACAGACCGCCACGGCGTTTGGTGTAATTAATGGAAACATTTCATCGGTGTGGTTGTGTGTGTCTATCTGAAGTTGCGATTAAAGCCCTTTTTTGGGGCAGTGGAGACAGACCTTTACTTTCAACCACTGCTGCAGCTGACCTAAGAGCGCTAGGTACTAATGCTGGGTGCCAAAACATGGAGAAGGGTTTCAGTCTCCTGCCCCGAGCAGCACAGGAAAATTTGTTCTAAAAAGTAGCATAAAAATGTACATTTTTAAAATACACTTTGCAATAAAAATGGAAAATTCATTAAAGTTTCAACAGACCTGTTAATGACGAACCCCAAAAAAATCCTATGTGAGGAATAGAAGCAATGGGAGACTTTTTCAACCTTGTTAGAATCGTTTATTTTCCCATGCACTCATTTTTTTTTACATGTCTCACTGTATATAGTTCAGGCACATGTGGAGAGGCTGCAGCTCAGTGGAATAAGTGGCAGCATGGTGACACAGCATATTGGACTCCTTGGTCTAAAAATTCAGTTGATTTGCGCCTCCCGTTAGCGCCCTAAGAGGGCGCTAACGGGGTGCAAAGCAACTAGTGCCTGGGCGCGGTGCCGTCAACATCTCCCGTGAAATTCAGCGGGAGGTTAGCGGCGGCAGTAACCGTTAGCACCCCGCGGCGCTGCGCCGCCGGCGATGACGTCATCGCCGTGCGCGCCGCCCCGCTCGCGCTCCGGCCACGATCTTCAGTAGCGTCCCCTGACTTACCGCCGGACGCTATGTCCACCAGGGTCAGGGGGGCCTACCTGCGGCCAGAGTGGCGCAAATTAAAGGGGAGGTGCCGGGTGGCCATTTTTGTTGCTGTCCGCCTGCCAGCAGCTGCCCCCGTTGCCGTCCCTGGCCTCCTCTGCAGCCCCCCCGCAGAGTGCCGGCTGCGCTCCATGAGCCCAGCACTTCTCTTGAGTGCCGGGCTCTTTTGCCGGCACTCCGTTCCCTGGTGGCCCAGCTGGGCGCCGGGTCGCACTGCGCTAGGCTCCTCCCCTTTAAGAAGGGGAGGAAGGCCTGCAGTACCGCGGCGCGACGTGCTGCAGCGATAGTGCCGCGATATTCACTCGTAGCGCCCCAAGAGGGAGGCGGGGCACTTCCAGTAGCGCCCCGGCTCCATCTTCGGGCGCTACTGGTGAATTTCGGCCGCAGGGGCACTAATTTTTTTGGGGCGCTACAAGTAGTGCCCCGAGAAGCTAGCGCCCTAAAGGGGATGCAAACTAATTTTTCCCCCCTAGAATGCAGTAACATGCAGGTTTGCAATTCCCATAAGCCGAGCTCCTGGCCCCAGCATGGTAAGTTAGCAAGGTCACTCACTTTCCCAATATTCCCAAAATATTTATTTCAGATACACAGCAAACAAATAATTTTCTTTTATCATAACTCTAAACTATTTTTTAATCATGACAATACAATGCAGTGGAAGTAGCTCAGTATGTTTCTTATTACTCCCCAGACATTTCTGGTGACTGTTGTAACTGAATTGAATTCATCATAAGAGTGTTAATATTAATAATTATTGGAAATGCCCTGTGTATGAGGTTTACTGCTGAGGTTTAAGTTGAAGATATGAAAATACTAGCCCTGTGGACCGTTGGGTAAAATCTCTTCAAATCGTGCCATGGGATCTTTTAGGGTCACCTGAGAGGGTAGCCGGGGCCTCGGTTTAACGTCTCATCTGAAAGACAGCACTGACTGCACTTCCTCAGTACTGCACTGAAGTGTCAGCCTGGATTCTGTGCTCACAAGACATTAAAACGGTGCCTCGGGTGTATAGGACCATAAAAAAAAGCTGATGGAATTCGAGGTTTTATGGCATTTGAATAGATTTAAAAAATGGGGCTGTTTGTGTTCGGGGAATTAGGGGTGGTTTGATAGAAGTGTTTAAAATTATGAAGGGATGGGACGGAGTATATAGAAACAGACCGTTCCCAGTGATTGAACCAACATTCCCGTTAAGATGCACGGCCAGTCTGGAGGTCCCGCGCAGACCGCTCGCCAGCTTTTCAATGGGAATAACCGCGTATGCACGAAGATTTGAATGGGCCGGGCAACCAGTTAAAGGGCCCACGCACGGAAAAAAAAATACAGGGCACATTGGCTAGAACGAGGGGCCATAGGTATAAGGTCAAATAGAAGAGATTTAGGGCAGAGCCAGAGAAACCTTTTTACACAGTGGGTTGTGAGGCTGTGGAATGCAGAGTTAATGATTGAAGCAAAGATTTAAGAATAGATTAAATGGGTGGTTGAAGGAAAGGGGAAGAAAGGGGTATGGGAATAAGGTGGGCACATGGGATTAGGACTACTGCTGCCCTGGAGCATAAACATCAACACAGATTGTTTGGGCTTGGCTCAGGGGTACATTAAACAGACAAATAGCATAAAAGCTTAAAAGCTCTGATGTACTGCTCAATTGTATTTCATTCTCTCACACGGAAAATTGAACATCTCAAAGTTTGGGCATTTAAATTGTTACAAGTACAATGGTTGCCAGAACTAATTAAGAAATGAATTTAACTATTATTTTCAATACAAACTACACAATTAAAAAAAAATTGAATTGCAGTTTATTCTCTTTACTGACTTCAAAACTCAGAGGCTGAATACACCCATCAAATTAACTTTGGTTTAAAGGCATGGATTTATAAATCAATCCAAAAATGGCCATGTCAGTGACCCCAGCTTTACACATTTGCTGCTTACCTTAATTTTCTACAGTTTCCTGCTCTCCAGAACTGGAATAATATACTTGACTATTTAAGTGGCTGCGAGGGAGGCACACAAGGTGAATTGAGTCCTGGTTGGCCAGTGTTATGTCTGATAAACACTCAAGTTGGTGTGGTAATTAATGGATGCTTTTATTCCAAACTCTTTGGCTATAACATATGAAAGGAGACCCTGGAGTGTAATTGCTGCAGTATGCTTGCTCCCACCAAGGAGGCCTCTACTGTTCAATTGACAAAATGCAAGTACAAGACAGACCAGCTAGGATTCTTCCAACAAGCTTAATATCCACAGAATAAACTCACCCAGCACAAGACTGTAGTCATTTGCATTTCTACTCATTGTTGTAAAAAATAACTAAAAAATGGATTAAGACACTAGTTTCTAAACGCAGAAAATTTCCCCTACAGTTTCCTTTTCAGGAGGAGGCTGAGAAAAATCATCCATTCAGCACTTCTGGCTGAAGTTGGTTGCCAACGCTTCAGTCTTGTCTTTTGCACTCACATGCTGGGCTCTGCCTGCATTGAGGATGGGCTCGTTCATGGCGCCTCCTTCTCTCGTTCGTTGCTTCATAGTCCACCACCATTCGCAACTGGATGGGGCAGGACTGCAGAGCTTTGACCTGATCAATTGGTTGTTAAATCATTTAGCTTTGTCGATAGGACGCTGCTTCCGCATAACATATAAGCAAAGGGGATGAGGTACAAAAGTTACAATATGGCAATGTTCATCTCAGAAATAGAAACAACGTTTTTTTAATGTCAAAAATCTTGATTTAACAACAACAACATCTTGCATTTATATAGCGCCTTTAACATAGTAAAACATCCCAAAGTGCTTCACAGGAGCGTTACTGAGCCACATAAAGAGATGTTAGGACAGGTGACCAAAAACTTGATCAAAGAAGTAGGTTTTTAGGAGCGACTTAAAGGAGGATAGAGTGGTAAAGTGGCAGAGAGGTTTAGAGAGGGAATTCAGAGCTTAGGGCTCAGGCAGCTGAACGCATGGCCGTCAATGTAGGTCGGCAAGCACAGGAGTAATGGGTGAACGGGACTTGGTGCAAGTTAGGATACGGGCAGCAGAGTTTTGGATGTGCTCAAGTTTACGGAGGGTTGTAGGTGGGAGGCTGGCCAGGAGGCTGGGTCTCCTTATTTAAGGAAGGATATACTTGCATTGGAGGCAGTTCAAAGACGATTCACTAGGTTAATTCTAGAGATGAGAGGTTTGACTTATGAGGAAAGGTTGAGCAGGCTGGGCCTATACTCATTGGAATTTAGAAGAATGAGAGGTGATCTTATCGAAACATATAAGATACTGAGGGGGCTCGACAGGGTAGATGCAGAGAGGATGTTTCCCCTCTTGGGGAAATCTAGAACTCGGAGGCACAGTCTCAGAATAAAGGGTCGCCCTTTTAGAACTGAGATGAGGAGGAACTTCTTCTCTCAGAGGGTCGTAAATTTGTGGAATTCTCTGCCCCAGAGAGCTGTGGAGGCTGGGCCATTAAATACATTTAAAGTGGAGATAGACAGATTTTTGCAAGATAAGGGAGTGAGGGGTTATGGGGAGCGGGCAGGGAAGTGGCTTTGAGCCCAAGATCAGCCATGATCTTATTGAATGGTGGAGGAGGCTTGAGGGGCCAATTGGCCTATTCCTGCTCCTATTTCTTATGTTCTTATGAGAGCATTGGAATAGTTGAATCTGGAAGTAACAAAGGCATGGATGAGGATTTCAGCAACAGATGGGCTGAGGCGGGGACGGAGACAGGTGATGTTACGGAGGTGGAAATAGGCAGCATAATCTGGGTGGAAAAAAACCGAAACCGGCAGTGTGTTGCTATTTTAAAGTTCACAACCTGAACCCAGAATGGATCAGGTCAACTTCGATCATTCGTTCTGCTCTCACCTTTATTAATAAGTGGGGCCCACCGCACTAAATTTCAAATTGCACTAAATTGAAGCACTATCAACATCATTCAGAGCTAGTAAAGTCTTTTAGTTAAATCTATAGTAAAAGAGTTGGATCAAGCATGGAATCATTCAGTTAGATTTGTGGCTATCCTTTCAACTGTGATTCAGTTTCCTTCGAATGTTGCTGTATTACCTTGACTGAAAATGTTTAATTCTGACCAGGCTAAATCAGTACCGGAATTACCATGCTGTAGTATCACAATAATAATTACTCTCCATCTCCTCTTATTCATTTATGTCTGAGTGTCCCAATGTCCCCTGAATAGCCAAGGTCATTGGTTAATTGGAGTAGCCAAATGGGCATCCCAACTGCTCAGTAGGTACATATGCTGCTAGCTATGATTATTATATACCCACACAAGCCCAATTGCTCCCAAATTCAGTTTCTGGTTTGTGCTGAGTTAGCTTATCTCAATCACAGCAACAATGGGGTCACCACAATTAGCCTAAGTGTTCCTGTACTTGGGAAGACATGAAAAGCAGCAAGATTTCCCATTTCTGATACTCATCCAGTGATCACCTGCTGGAAAGTGTGTGTGGACATTGAGCAGAACAGTCAAAAACAGCCTGCTAACAGTCTCTGTTTAAGCCAAGTTCATACATGAGAAATGACCATGGTTCAGATACTGGAGCGAAAGTGGGAACTGTGCCCTAGTGTGAGGCACCACTTCCAGGAGTGGAGAAAAGGAAAGAGATTGGAAAAAAGATAATGTCCATGCCATCAATACAGTGTATCCCATACATGTCTCAGTGCTAACAGCTCATTCTTTCATGTAGATATACTGTCAGTTGGCTATATTGTGTATTTGGATCTCCGCAATGAAGTAGATATTGAGAGCTGGGTGAATTCTGTTAACAATAAGCAAGTATATACTTCTTTGTACTGTTAATCAGATAGTGCAAGAGCTTCAGTGCGCTTGCTTTACAAACAAACATCTCCACACAAATGATATAAGTCTTCATAGGTATGCCTGTCTTACATTACATGGAATTACATAGAGCCTACAACATAGAAACAGGCCATTCAGACCAACTGGTCTATGCCAGTGTTTATGCTGCACACGAGTGCCCTCTGACCTCTCTTCATCTGACCCGATCAGCATATCCTTCTAAAAAGGGTCTTGCATGCTCCAAAGTCATCTTCATTGCTGTGTATTGTACATCAGACACAAGGGGCAGAAATTAGGCTCGCCACGGGTGAGTACGCGCTGTGTACTCACCCGTGGACGGAACAAAAGTGCCGGTTTCTTGCATGCACTGTGCATGCGCGGGAAACCGGCACTTCCGTTCCCCTGAAGGAAGGGATTCAGAGGTCGAACACGCACGCCGGAGGGCCAGCGCGTTCGCCTCGCACTTCAGGTTTTTTTACAGGTTCCTCCGTGAGGGTAAGCACGGAGAAGATACACTTTGAAAAAGGAGGCGCAAGGCCTTCTTTTAAAAAGGTAAGTGTTGATTTTATTAAAATTTAAACATTTTTTTCACAGATTTATCTTTTTTAATTACTTTAAAGAAAGGTAAGTTTAGTTTTAACCCCGTTAAAAAGTGTAACTAATTTTTTCAAAAATTTAAATTCCTCGTGGGCCATGGGGTCAACGGCAGGCGCGGTAGGTAGGTGCGCGCACGATCCTTGCACCCGCAGGAAGCCAGGGAGCCTAATTTCTGGCCCATAATATAACACTCTCCATCATAACAGCAAGATAGATATTAAAGATAGCTACATAAATTAGAAATTAAAATACTTGGATCTTGTTCCCAGTTAAGAAGCCAGAAGGTTGAGGATAAGCAAAGATTGTAAAGTGTTTGAACAGATGGGTCTTGTTGGCTCTTGGTTTCTTTTTTCTGTTCCTGCTGCAGTAAAAAGGTCCAATTCTGTGTGGGTCGTAACAGTACATCTGTTTACATAGTCCTAAAACACGGGTCCAGAACAGGTGATTCTAATACTTCATCATGATATGAGAGTAGGATAGAAATACCCCATTAGGTAGCAATGCACTAGTACAACAGAAATACGCCAATGCTACCAAGATCTATATACCCATAACATGGGTTTTCAGTATCACCAGACCACTAAGAAAAGACAGTGAACCAAAGCGCATCCCCATGGAAAACAGGTAAGGAACATTATTGAAGAAAGAGAAGGATGGATAATTAGGCCGCGAATCTGTCAGCGCTCAGAGAGCGAGTTTGGAGGCGGGTCCGCTGTCAAAATAGCAAAGATTGACAGCAGGTAGGAAACCTGCTGTCAACCCACCTTCACGCGAGTCTCCCAGGTGTCAGGTCTGTCAGGGGAGAACTGACCCGATACCAAGCGGCAGGAGATACAATTGAGCTTGTTAAATGGCTTGTTAAGAGCCAATTTAAGAATATTTTGAGGCTTCCTTCCAATTTGATGTTCTCCTCAATAGGCTACCCGCTGTTTGGGGAACACGCCAGCTCACCCTGGCGTGTTTTGAGTCTGCTCTGATGTTTCTGATAAGCTGACAGCTGCAGAAGTGGTGTAAAGGATGCCATGTTGCAGATGGTCAGTTTCAGAGCGCAGAAACTGTTGGTTACTTCATTTGTAATACATATAGAAATTTCTTTAGCTTGCAATTCTTTAGAGGCAACTGTATGTCCAGTGCCACCTCATTAGAACAACCTCTCTCACCATTGAAAGATCGCTTCTGTCATCTCACCTGCAGCTGCCGTCTATTGCAGCAACATCGGTGCCCTTGAAAAAAACAGACCTTGGTCCTCTGAATCCTTCCACGATCAGCCCCAACAATAACATCACCAGGCACACCAACATCACCAACAACATCACCAACCTTCTCCGCCATCACCTGATGCTGCACAGGACACAGGGCATCAGCCCCTGACAACATTGCTGCCAGGAGGCCAGCGATGGCATCACCATGGCCAGATTTACTTCACTTGACGCTGTACATCCTGGCTGCCACGTGATGTGCCAGGTTGGCACCATCTCACACCGGCACCATGAGGCATCCCTTTAATGTCCAAGCCATTCCATGCACACTCATCACTATAGCGGGGCGGGGGGGTGGGGGGATGTTACATCTGAACAATCACTGGAACTCAGTAAGACACTTCTTAAGGTACGCTCAGATCTGTCCAATAAGGGGCAGTTTTGGAAAAATAGATTTCACTATATGACAACACATTACCAAAAACTTCACATGGACATTGGCTAAACTTCTCAAGTGCCCACCCTTGTGTGTTGTTAGTTGGTATGCTTGCAGTAGGATGAGGGTGAGTGTGAGGGGTGGCTAATGAGATGGGGAAGTGATAAAGTAGATAGAGAGGGTTGGGTGGAGGTGCAAAGTAAGTTGGTGTGAGTAAGGATGTGCAGGAGAAGGGTATGGAAGGCAGAGTGATGGGGATGTGTTGAGTGGAACAGCAGTGTGGCTTTGCAGTAACGTTTCGTGATCCACTGAGATCATTGAAAGGTTGGCGCCACTGCAGCCAGGGACCCCTGACGACATCCCTGCTTTTGCCCTCCTGTGCAATGTGCAACCAGGCTGTGTTGGTGTCCTGGGAAGGTCTCTTCCGCCCTTGGAATGGAAGAGAACCTCCCTGCATGCTGTTACTCCCTCCATAAGTATATGGAGGGAGTCATTGGAGAGCCTGGGTGCGAGCGTCCACCTTTGTGCAGTGATTGTCAGTGCTTGCAGCAGCTCAATGCTGTCAAACACTGACAGCACAACTGTCAAACTCCATGTGGCCGTTTAAGGAAACCGGCTGATGATGTGTCATCAAATGACGTCATCAGACCCGCTTCCTGTTAACTGGCCGGGAAGCCCGCAGGGCAGGCTTAACAAGGCCAATCAAGGGAAAATCCCTTTGACAGAGCGGCTGCAGCCAGGTTTGTGACTGGAACTCGGAAACCAGATTTCCCGCCACCATCCCGCCTCCGCTGAAAAATTCACGGCCTAACTGTGAGCAATAAACTATTTGACCAAAATGGGTTTGAGAGACAGACTGTGTAGCTGCTGATGGTGGGAAACAAGTATATTGTAGTTTATAGCTGGCAGCAATGGTCCAGTTTGAAAGGTTGGTACCCTTGGACATGCCCTTATACATGCATCATGTGGTGCTTTGGTGAGTTCACAGTAATCAACTGCAAATAACCCATTTATATGAGATCCACACACATCTGCCATCTGCAAAGAATATTCTGTACTCTTGTGAAAAAGGTAAAATTGATGGTCGGTGCCTTAACGATTTGCTGTTGAGAATTTACAGGACATATTACTGTCAACTGAGATCAATGTGCACACCTTCAAATTTGTTTACTTAATGGAAAGAATTGAAATTGCTGGGTTGGAAGCTTTAGCAATGGCATGATCTATAACTATTTAATCACTGGTTATAAGCTTAAAACATGTACACTTGTCTTCAATGAGGATGTTTTGAGTATATTACAGCGCTGTTCGAAAGCTAGGCAAGCACTCAGCTGAAATTTGAATCCTAACCACAGGCAGGAGATCAAGATTCCCACACAGCAACATGTACCCATATCGAAGGTGAAAGGTGAGGCTATTTCAGATCGTTTTAGTCCGACTCGCAGGGCATTTTTGTCAACAGCAGGAAAAAATGCCTCAGATTTAGCATTTGCAAATGTAATGCATTATTTGAGCTCAGAGCTACATGCAGCACTGGTATCTCCTTCCTATTGATATCAGCCATTTATTCTACACAGAGGTTTCACTACTGGGAGAGAGGTAAATGGTGTAAGCCTTTCTCTTACTACTGTTCGGACTTCAAGAATTACGAATAAGCGTAACAATGACAGACAAGTATGTGATCAATAAAATTGGTCTTTATTCACACTACAGTTCAAAATTCAAGTGTACATCACAATCAATATGCACCCAATTTACCCATACATAAAAGTACTCACCAGCAACTTACATGCTACCTCCTGATGATTTATATCCTCAGTCAACCATACATAAAAGTACCCTGTAACAATATCTAAACTCTATGTCTGACTTTTATACATATTCCTTTATCTCTGGGTGATCAGTCCAGGAAAAGTCGTAAGTCGAAAACATAGACTGACCAGCTTTCTTTATTCATCTGTTCTTCTGTTCTTCTTTGTTTGTCCTGAATTTCCCGCCTCTGGGTTATCTCTTTATAGTGCCTTTCTGCCGGCCTCCCTTGTATATTGCCATCTGCCTCCCTCTGATAGGTCAGTTTCACTCCAAACCTTCCCTGATTGGAGTGCCTTCTGCATGACATGTTTATGTTCCTGTGATGTGTGTGGAGGCGGGACTTCCTCTTCAACCCGGTGTCTCCTTCCTGTCCATGTGGTCTTACAAACAAAGGACCATGCTGACTACCAGGCAAAGGACTCCCTGCTGACTTCCGCCATTTTGTGTCTTCACAAACAAAGGAACATGCTGACTTCCTAGTATTCCATAACCATTTCACAATTTGTTCTGAACTTCGAGCTCCACATGGTAGCAGCGGTTTTATTACAGTTTTTAGAATCTTACAATGGAATTGGTTACAAAAAAATAGGGCCTACTCCACTCGCGATTCTTAACTGCAGAGATTGCCACCAAAAGGTAAGCATTTTAAAATAAAATGTTAAAACAAAACCCTTCCTTTGGAGCCAGGAGGAGCAGGAGTACTTCCCCCAGTTTCCACAGTCCTCGTCATCGCCCCCTGCCATTGCCACTCTAACTCCCCTCCTGGGACTTACCTTCAGACTGCTGCCGGCGAGGCATGCGGCCGATATTCTTCTCATGGAAGCACGATCTGCCTGTGGAAGCACGACAGGTGCTGACAGCTCGCACTAAAAATGTTAAAACGGCCCGAGGACCAATTTCGGGCCAGCCTCAGGCCTCCAGGTTTGGGCACACGCTGTCAGCACATCGCTGGTTATGGACCCAGCGAAGAATGAAAATTGGTGGATCATTGAAATTCCCCAATAGTTCATCTGACACAGTGAGGTTCTGACTTCTGGATAGTCTACTTAGATTATTTAAGTTTCCAGTGTGTACAAATGAGAGTCACGCCTTTTCCATTTTAACTCCTACTGCTGTTGTGACCCAGAGCTAAATGTCACTGCTGCATGTATAATACATTCTACTAGGTAGTAAATTCTATCAGGTACTGGATACCCAGAGAACTTTGTATCTGCTGAATCAAAAACCCAGAGTCTGAGAGAAATCAATTAAACTTAGCAAGTTTAGGCTCCAACTCCTCAGAAAATTCTTGCAGATAATCGAAAGTGCAGATAATAGGAGTGTAGAAAATTGTGGTTCCACTGGAAATTGATAATGGTTGCCTTGCTGTAAGCAAGAAGCAAATAGTTAGGTCTTTCGGATCACACGATGGGCTTTGTCAGTAATACAGTAAAGCCATAATTATTTAAATAAAATTTTGGTCTCCAATAGGGACTGCTATACCTGGCTGTTTTAAGTAACAGGTTACTTTAGAATCTGCTATTTATAACAAGATGCGCAAGGCCCAGCCTGAAATAATGGCCGGAATTTTCTGGCATCCATGCGGGCGCGATTGGAGGTGGGTCGGGAGGGAAATTTGAAAAGCCTTGGAGCAGGTCGGGAACCCGCCGTCATCCCGCACCCAAGCGCCTTTCCCTCAGGCTCGTTTGCAAGTGTTTCCAGCAAAGTCGGGATGAACTGTCATCTCACTGGTAGAACCTATCACACCATTGACAGATTGCTTCTGTCATCTCGACTTGACCTGCCATCTATTGCATAAGCATGGGTGCCATTTATACTGTCTCACCTTGGTCCTCAGAATTGGACTAGAATGAGCCCCAACACCAGCAGAACCAGGCACACCAGCAGCACCAACAACAACACCACCAACCTTCTATCAACGACCTGATGCTGCACAGGACAGAGGGCATCAGCACAGGGCTGCACCATGCTTCTTTGCCTCAGGCTCCTTCCAGAGATCTGCAGCAGACATTTGTGGCATCTTGCAGTCGGCCGCCCATAGATACATCACACAGGTCACCAACGCCCTCTTTGACAATTCAGCCAATTATAGCAACTTTGCCACTGATGAAGCCAGTGTTACTGAGCGGGTGCTCGGCTTTCCCACTCTGGCTGGCTTCCCATGGGTGCCACATGTGGCCATCAGGGCACCCCATCATCACCCAGGAGTCTTTGTCAACCGCAAGGGCTTCTACTCCCTCAATGTGCAGCTGGTCTGCAACCATAGTAAGATCATCATGCATGTGTGCGCCCAATTCCCTGGCAGCTGACATGACTCTTTCATCCTTCGCCAGTCCACCCTCCCTCAGATCTTCACTCCTCCAAACAGACTTCCCGGCTGGCTGCTTGGAGACAAGGGCTATCCGCTGAATACCTGGCTCATGACTCCCTTGAGGAGGCCAAGGAGAGATATAATGAAAGCCACATTTCCACAATAGGCATGCTGAAAATGCGCTTCAGATGCCTTGACAGATCTGGAGGAGCCCTTCAGTACACACCAGCCAGGGTCTCCAGAATCGTCGTGGTCTGCTGCGGCCTGCACAACATAACGTAGCAGCGAGGATTAGCGCTGCATGAGGAGCAAGGCTCTGAGCGCACAGCCTCTTCAGAGGAGGAGGAGTATCAGCTGGAAGAGAAGGAGGAGGAGCAGGAGGAACCTGCGATCCAGATCCCACCAGCACCCGAGCACATTGCTGGCCGGGAGGCCAGGGATGGGCTCATCATGGCCAGATTTACTTAACTTCAGGCATTACACCCATATGGCTGCCACATGCTACTCCAGGTTCGCACCACCCCACAGCAACACCATAAAGCATCCCTACAATGACGATGCCATTCCTTTCACACTGACCACCATTGTTGGAGGTAACGTTATGTATCACCATTCACTCCAACTCACTAAGCCACTTCCAAAGTTGCACACAAATTTGTCCTATCAGAAGAGAAGAGGACCTCCCTGCGTGCTCTCACTCCCTCCACAAGCATATGGAGGGAGTCATCTGAGAACCTGGGTGCAACCCTCTGTCTCTGTGCAATCATGTTTGCCACTCTTTGCAACACTCCAATGGTCCAGTACAGTGCCTGCACACTCCTAGATGAACCTTCAAATGCAATGTGGCCATGGCTCCTTCAAATATCCCGGTTGAAAACACATCATCGATGACATCATCAGACCCGCACCAGTTAGGAGGGCCGGGTAACGCGTAGGGCTGCCTTAATAGAAGCCAGTAATGGAAAGTCGATCTCAGGAGCGGGCTGGAATGAAGAATGGGGTCGCGACCCGCCCGTGACCGCCCGCACCCGACCCGCCCAGGTGCAGAAAATTCCGACCAATGGATCCTCATAGCAGTGTTTATGGATCCTCGGTGAATGAGGAGAATCTTCGATTCCACAGCACTGTTTCTACAGGCTTCAGTGCTTACATTCAAAACATGCTTTATCTGAGCACTAAAAGATCGAAAAGTGATGCTCACTGCATTGTTCATTAGGTTTTATGGATTATCCTTTCAAATGTTTATTTTGTTAGGGGAGGCAGCAGTGGGGCCTTACCTGGGATGAAAGAAGTGAAATGTGTGGCATAGAGAGAAGGGAATGCATACTGATAAGTGGATTTTACACTTCTAAGTCAAAATTTCCAACAACCCTCAGATTATTTATATGATATATGTAGCAGAGCTATACCAGAATTTATTTTTACTGCATTCTACTTCATTACACCATCCATTCAGAAGAAGGATGAATTTTCTTATTAGCTGTGGTAATTTGTTTTAAATTTTTTTGTTTAAAGAAATAATATGGCTCTTTTTTTTTAATGAAAGAGGAATGGGCCCTCACCTCTATTAGAATTGTACATTTTTGAAATGAGAGTACTAAACTTCCACTGAAAGGGCCTTGAGTTCAAGTGCAAGCTTTAACTAATACAAGAATGACGAATACCCAGACTCTCTACTCTTCAGTGTTTACACTTTGCCAATTCTTCTCCCACTGCCCCGCCATCTGCTTAGTAAATTAGTTCACAGTCTTCGAGTGTGCGATGGAGTGGTAGAGGAAAAACTGGCAGTACCTCAAAGTGCTCGCCTCCTATCAGCTAATTGCACAGTTGCAGTGACCGGTTGCCAAGCAGATGTCCATGTGCAGGACTGTGACTCTCCTTCCAGTTAAAGCAGGAGGCATGTTAGGGTAGGCAAGAGTGGGGCCTTACCTGGGATGAAAGAAGTGAAATGTGTGGCATAGAGAGAAGGGAATGCATATTGATGAGTGGATTTTACACAAGCACATTGCTGTTTTTAAATTTATTTTCACGATGTGGGCATCACTGGCAAGGCGAGCATGCATTGCCCATTTCTGGGTGCCCTGAGAAGGTACTGGTATAGTACCACTATGGTGGCGGTGGTATAGTATTGGAACCATTAGCATTTCAAGGGCAGCTAAGAGTCAACCACATTCGTGTGGGACTGGAGTCACATGTTGGCCAGACCAGGTTTGGATGGCAGGTTTTCTTCCCCAAAGGGCATTAGTGAATCAGCTGGTTCTTCGTGGTCACTTTTGCTGATCCCAGCTTATTTTGATTGTTTTTAAACTGAATTCAAATTCTCAAACTGGCATGGTGGGATCTGAACTCACCACATTCTCTGGGTTAATTAGTGCAGGCCTCTAGATCAGTAGTCCAGTAACATAACCACTACACTACTGTACCCAATATCAATTGGCAGGGCTAGCTCCACCACCTACTGCTTGCTGGTGTACATCAACCCCATTCGGCGCTTGCATGAATTAAAAAGACTTTACAAAGCTTCTTCGCTGATGTGAAGATAGAACATTTAATGAGGACCCTTAGTGGCGGACATTTTCCTATCAGCGGAAGAGGCATTCTCATCAGATCTTCTCTCTTGATATTTTGTTATTCCTCGCCATATTCCATACTGATCAATTCAATTCATCACTCCCAACAGCCGCTGTGATAATTGGTTAATGCATTTTATGATGAGACGGGCTAGTGCGATAGACAAGAAAGTGAATTTATTTTCCCTGCGCTTCATCCTCTTTCATCACCTTGATAATGCAGTGTGGCATTTTACTGAAAAACAGCCAGATAAGAGATTGATATTGAATAAGCCTAGTGACACAAGCAATGCAGAAAATCTCGACTCAATTCTCCTGTCGCTCAACATTTTATTCTTTCAGAATACATTCATTAATATCTAATGTTCTTTTTCTTTCTCATTTTGCCCATTTTATTTGTTCATTATCACAGCCATTCCCCTTTGCCAAGAGGTCCTAATCCAAAAGAAAGTTCCCTAACCCAAAAAAAAAGGAGCTTGAGCAAAAATTCCTATTGGAGCAGGGGATTTATAGGCTGGTCCAATGTTTGCCCCAATAACCTCAAATATATTTCTCCTGAATTTCCTAAAATGTACCCTTTTACTGCAATTTATTAAGCACAGAAGTAAATCCAAGGATGAGAAAAGGCAAAGTACTGGTACCGTAACTCATCCCTTACATATTTTGAATATCCTTAATAGTTTTTACCTGTACTACCCTGATTTACCATGAATACTTCCTTAAACGTTTGTGTGTGTGAGGGAGTTACACCTGGAGCATTAAACCATTACATAGAATTTCTCATCAGTCAAATAATTTGCAGTGAGGGATTGCAAATCAAGGTTTAGAGTGAGTTAAAACCATAAATATTTTGCATGGATAAAATCTGGAAACATTTCTTTTGCTTAACCTAACTCTTCCACTAATGAGTTACTTTTGATAGTATCTCCCTTGGACAAACTCAATGGGCTGGATTTTCTCAGCCCCGAGGAGGCGGGTATGGAGGCGGGGCTGTTGGGAAAGTTGCAGAATTTGGGGGCGGATGGCAAACCCGTCCCCAACCCGCCTCCGTGCCCTCTTGCCAGGAGGCGGGAAGCCGCCCGGCCCCAGGGTCCCGTCTCCTTGGAGGCGGGAAGGGATTAAAGCCTATTAACTGCCTGTTAGTAGGTAGTTAACAGGCAGAAAATAGGATTATCCCTATTTTTGGCGCTGCAGTGCGGGCTTCCCGACCTGGGGGAACCCCGCCAGGGTGTAGGAGGCGAAGAAGAGGTCTGCGGGGGTCGGAGGGGTCTGAAAGTGCAATGTAGAGGTGAGTGATAGGTGCAAGTGTGGAGTGGTAAGTATGTGAGGTGAGTGTAAAGTGTTAGAAAATGTTAACTTACCTTTGTTTCTACCTACAGCCTTCAGCCGCTGTGGAGCTGGAGTCCCCGACATCTCCATTGTAGAGATCACAGACTGGCTGTTGGATCCTCCAACCCAACAGCCAGCTGATTTCTGCAAAGTTGAAAGGTTTGATGAGTCCTGAACACAAGGGCTCATCAAACTACACAGAATGTCAGTGTTTGACAGCTTCACAGAGCTGTCAAACGATGACATTTCTTCTTTCAAAAGTTCTTGACAAATGACATGTCATGCGTTGACGTGCTCTGTCACTGACTTCCCCCTAAATGGCCTGCTGAGCCCGCTGGGCGGGCTTAATAAGGTCAATCAGGGGAAAATCCCGCTGGTTGGTCAGAAGCTGATGGAGGCGGGATTGAAAGCCGGCAAGCAGCAGTCCCGCCTCCAAAAGCTTCCCTTTGAGAAAATCCAGCCCAATGAATCCAAATATCTCAAACTATAAAATCCAAACCAGCATGTACCACTTGTCTAATTAGAAAGTTCCTTTCATTGAAAAGAAAATCCTTAGTAAACTTAAAAGGGGCATTTTTCATTCTCCCCGATTGCTGAGAACAGAGCTGGGGAGCAGTTAAAATGGAACAGCTCCATTTCTCCATTTCCCGCTCCGACCCCGCCGACCTGTGACTTTAACGCCGCTGGTTTTGACGCCGGATGAGTCTCATTAACACATGCAAATCGGGATTCCCATGACGTACATGAGATTCCCATGGAATTTAAACCGGCTCCTGATCTTCTCTCCTCTTGCTGTCATTCCTCGTCATAGTCCATGAGATCGATTCAGTTCATCACTCCCAGCAGCTGCTGTGATCATCCGTTCATGCATTTTATGATGGGCTGGGCTAGTGCGATAGACCAGAAAGTGAATTCTCTTCACTACAACATGTTTTTTGGGTGGATTTCCAGTACAGAGCGTCCCAGTGAAAAAAAATTATATCTCAACTTAGCCTTTCTCCCTAAATTATTTTTTTCTTTCAGGAGCAAACTCCCTTTACCTCTTTGTTATTTTATCTCTTATCTATTTGCTCTACCGCCCCCTGCTTGGTCCCCTTGTCTCAGGCCGTATCTGCACAGATGTTTTTACAATAAGTCTGTTTCAGAAGACAAAAAAAATCAATAATAAATATATCTGTTTCAGACAGAGAAAAGAGTTATTAGTACAGGATGCTGTACGTGTGATTTGCAAGACTTGTGATTTGTCTGCCTCTTAACAGCCTTTTGTTGTGGGCAATAACTTTTCAGTGCCAAAGGAAACATGTTTAAAGGGGGAAAAATTCAGTTGGTTTGTGCCTCCCGTTAGCGTCTTAAGAGGGCGCTAATGGGGCGCAAAGCAACTGGCGCCCGGGCGCGGCGATGTTTGCACTGCTCACAAAATTAACTAGACATTTTGCAGCAGCGCTAAACACAACCACCACGATCTCCTGCGCCGGCAGATCGTGACGTCAGTCGAGTGCGCAACGCCCCGGTAGCGCCCCGGACTGGATATTGAGTGGCGCCCCCTGCCTTACCGCCTGCCGCAAGCAACGATAGGTTGAGGAGAGTGTTTTGCAGTCAGGAAGGGACTGGGGGAGTGCTATTTAAAGGCGGCCGCTTCCAGCCTTTTTTTGTTGGTGACATTTTTGCACCACGCATTCTGAGAGAGAGAGAGAGAGAGAGACTTCTGGAGAGATTCAATGCTGTGTGAAGGAGTTTTGGGTACTGAGCAGCACTTTGCAGGTTCAGTTTGATTTGCCCTTCCTTGTATCGATTTAGAAGAGATTGTGGGGGCTGCACTCTGAGCTCTTTCCCTGGGTCTCTCCATTGTTCTTTCCAGCAGATTTGATGTACAGGTCTCTCCAGGCCGAGATTCAAGGCTGCAATGAGCAGGATGTGGATGGAGAGCAAGATGAACCCTCCCCTTTAAAAACTGGCCAGCGCCATTGTGTCTGTGTTCCATTGCTGACTGACATCACATGAGCTTCGCCAGCGCTCTGAGGTAGCGCCTCGCTCCTCAGCCTTTGCACCTTAAGACAGTTGTGAAGTGCCTGATTTAGCGCTCCAATCACCTCTAGGGGCGATAAAAGCCAAGTTTGCAGTCGGAGGCGATAATTAGCGCCAGGCGCTAATCTTTGCGCCCAGCCGATAATCGCGCCCCAAACGGGGCGATACTGAATTTTTCCCCCAAGGTGTTTTACAGTTACACACAATTTGCATGGTTAATTGCCAGACATTCGTGCACAGTTCCATTAGTTACTACCTTGGCATCTCTTTCAGTTTGGCTATCAAATGTTCAGGTCTTACTAGCTTCGGCTACAAGTAGGATAGGAGAAAATCTTGGGTCTAAGATTTGTGTCAAACTATTGCTGATTTGTATCAATTGAAATAAGGCCAGTCTTGACAGGATTCCAGATTTTACTTAGGATTACATAGGATATACGGCATAGAAACAGGCCATTCATAGAGTCAGAGGGGTAAAAATTCAGTTGGTTGCGCCTCCCGTTAGCGCCTTAAATGGGCGCTAATGGGGCGTTAAGGCGCTAACGCCCGGGCGCAGCGCTGTTTGCGCCGCTCGAGAACTTAACTTGAGATTGTGCGGCGGCGCTAAAACTTACCGCTGCGACCACCTGCGCGCGCAGATTGTGACGTCATTCCGTGGTGCAACGCCCTTGGGGCGCCCCGGAGCGGAAATTGAGTGGCGCCCCCTGCCTTACCGCCTGGCGCTTCCAACGACCGGAAGACTGGAACGTTATCAATCGGTGTGGGGCTGGGGGGGGGCGCTATTTAAAGGGGGCCTCTTCCTGTCTTTTTCTGTGGTCGACATTTATGCACCACTCGTTCTGAGAGAGAGAGAGAGATTCGGAGAGAGAGAGAGAGAGACTTCTACATTGACTCAACGCTTTGTGAGGTAGTTTTGCCTAGTTCATCCTAACTTTGCTGCTACTTTCGTTGCTGTACCTCATTACTTTTCTGGCAAAGAGAAGATGGGGGCTGCAATGATTGGGGGCGTCGTCCTGCTCCAGCTCAATCGGAGGAGAGTGAGACGCAGACAGAGAGTGGCAATGATGGCCAGACGGAGGAGGCCCATCAGGCGCATGTACAGGAGAGCTTACCCTCCCAGGGTATATCGTGAACAGCTCTCCTACATCCACATGTCCGAGGAGCTGTGTTTGCGAAGGCTGCGATTCAGCAAGGAGGTGGTCACTGAGCTCTGCCACCTGCTGCAGCCAGATCTGCAGCCTCAGCTGAGGTCCAGGACGTCTCTGTCGGTGGCAGTGAAGGTCACAGTGGCTTTGAACTTCTACGCCACTGGCTCATTCCAAGCTGCTGTTGGGGACCTCGCCAATATCTCCCAGTTTGCGGTGCATCACTGCATCCGGCAGGTCACCAATGCCCTCTTCACAAGGAGACGAGACTTCATCTCCTTCCCTATGACCCCAGACAAGCAGCATGACCGTGCTATGGGCTTTGCGAGGGTAGCGGGCTTCCCCATGGTGCAGGGCGCCATAGACTGCACGCATGTGGCTTTGCGTGCTCCGCGAGAGAATGCAGAGGAGTTCCGGAACAGAAAGGGGTTCCATTCCTTGAATGTGCAGTTGGTCTGTGACCACAGACAGGTGATTCTCGCTGTCAATGCCCACTATCCGGGCAGCTGCCACGATGCTTTCATCCTGCGCCAGAGTACTGTGGCAGAACTTTTCGAGGCACCGCATCAGCCAGTTGGTTGGCTTCTCGGGGACAAGGGGTATGCATTGAGCACCTGGCTGATGACACCGCTCCGTACGCCCAACACCCCTGCTGAGCTGCGGTACAATGAAAGCCATCAAGCAACCAGGAACATTATTGAGCGCACAATCGGCGTGCTGAAACAATGGTTCCGCTGTCTGGACCATTCCGGAGGAGCCCTGCAGTACTCGCCTGAGCAAGTATCGAACTTCGTAGTCGTGTGCTGCATGTTGCATAACATGGCAATCCTCAGGACCCAGCCAATGCCACCAGGCCTTGGAGCACCACCAGAGGAGGAGGAGGAAGAGGAGGAAGAGGACGAGGACGATGATCATCAGCAGCACCAAGGCGGGAGGGCAGCCCACAATGGTCAAACTGCAAGGGCCGTCCGTCAACGGCTAATAGCAAGCCGCTTCTAGGGCCCCTGCCATTGCTACCAACATTAATCAACCCAGCACGCAACCCCTAAGCCGGCCAAGGCACCAATAATTCCAACCACCAACCATGTATATTTTGAATACAGAAACTTATTTATTTTATAAACTCTGTGTGTGTCAATTCCTCATGACAAACTCATACAAATAAACACAAAAAAACAGTCAATAACATAACTGGTTCTCACAACCTGGAGATAATGTCCAAAACACTAAACAAAAGTTGGACCATGAACCTCGGCCTTTAATAAAAAAATGACCAGCATTTTGTCACACCTCCTACTTTTTGCCCTTCGAGGGTGATCTCCTTCCCTTGCGCACTTCCCCCCTTCTAACCCTACTGCTCCTCCGTAATGGGACCTCAGTTGCTGCAGCAAGGCTGGTGGAAGGCTGCTGCTCGTCAGACCCTGACACTGCAGATGCCCCTGAAGGACGGCCTCGACCACTTCTGGGCCTGGAGGGCCCGGCTGCAGACTGCACCAACTCTGCATGGGCGGCAGCAGTCTGTCCTACAGGCGGTGGCAAGTGCAGTGGAGAAGTGACAGTGTTGGCAGCAGGAATGCTGTCATCGTGAGAGAGGACAGCAACTCCCTGCTCGCCCGACACACTGGCACTCCCACGGGGCAGCACTTCAGCATCCGGAGCAATCTGCCGGAGAACAGATTGCTGGCCTGCTGCGGCGCGGTGACAGCCCCGGGGACATGTGCATGAACCATCGAGGTTGGCAGCAGTCTGTGCTCGCGTGGCGTCAATCTGAGTCTGTATGAGAGCAGTCAGAGATGGGATCACGGCAGCCAGTGACTGAATTGCAGCACTAAGCATTAGTGTGGCATCCGCCTGTGCTACAGCGAAGTGCTCCACACTCCTTGCCAGTGACTCAATGCATTCGGGCACCCTTCCCACTGCACCCATGAGCTCAGTGTGCATGCCCACCGCCTGGGTGTTCATTTCTGCGATCAGCCGCTCCTCCTCTGCGTCCATTGCAGTAGGAGTCTCTGGCATACTCTCCCTCTGGGGAGAAGGCCCCCGTTCTTCCCTACCCCCCCCATGGCGTTGCTGCAGCCCGCTGGGTCCTGGAGCTTCACCCTCATCAGCCCCTTCCCCCCTGCTCCCCTCCGGGGAAGGCGTGTTCCCAGTGTGGGCATGGGCTTCCTCGGGAGAGGGTGGCACTGATGCTCCGGCTTCCTCTTCCTCCTCAGCTGCAGCATCACTCCCAGTGGCAGCTTCAGGGCCCGTCTCCTCAGCTGGTGAATCACCATCTGAAAGCAGGGAGGTACAAGAGTGGCTTTAGCGTGAGGACAGGGTGGCAGTAAGGGAGGAATAAGTGCAGCGAGTTAGCAAGTTGGATTGAAAGTGTCAAAGGCTGGTGTTGTGAGGGACAAGTGGAAGGACAGAGGACAAAAAGGTGATGACCTTACCATTGCTGTCCAGAACGGGGTCGGCGTCTCCAGTGGCGACGGGACCGATCACCCGGCTTGCCACAATCCTGTGGACGCGCTCCTCAAGATCGCTGAGGGGTTGCAGCTGAGGCCGCCCTCCACCTGTCCGTTGCTGCTGTCTCCTATTATGAGCCAGCTTGGCCTGCAAGAAAAAGGACAGCATCTGAGTAAATATACAGCCATGGTCTTGCCTGATGTGCCTCCCATAGGTGAATAGCCCTTACAATATGCAGCCATGGTCTTGCCTGATGTGCCTCCCATAGGTGAATAGCCCTTACAATATGCAGCCATGGTCTTGCCTGATGTGCCTCCCATAGGTGAATAGCCCTTACAATATGCAGCCATGGTCTTGCCTGATGTGCCTCCCATAGGTGAATAGCCCTTACTGTATGCAAAGTGTGGAATGTGTGTGTGTGTTTGATGAAAGGGCCATAGGTGTTGGATGAGTGTTGTGCATTGGGGTTTTAAGACCCTCTGGCCATAGAGTGAGGTTGAGATGGAGGGATGGAGAGGTATTGAGAAAAAGCCACTCACCCTGACGACCCGAGTGAGGTCGTTGAACTTTTTGCGGCATTGAGTATGGGTCCTGGGCACCATGCTCCTGGAGGAGACGCTCTGAGCCACCTCCCTCCACACTCTTCTGAACTCGCGTGGCAAAGGCCTCCTGCCACTCTCAGGGAAGAGCATACATCGTCTGCGCTCCACTGCGCCAACCAGAGCATCCAAGGCCCGCTCGGTGAAGCGATGAGCGCGTTCTCTCACCCTCTCCATGCTTGGCAGCAAAATGGATTCACAGGTCTCTCCAGGCTGAGATTCAAGGCTGCAATGAGCAGGGTGTGGCTGGGGAGCAAGTGGCCCCCCCCCGCTTTAAGAAGTGGCCGGCGCCAGTGTGTCTGTGTTCCCTCGCTAACTGGCAGCAGCTGCGCTGCGCTCGCGCGCTGTGTTAGCGCCTCACTCCTTGGCCTTTGCGCCTTAAGACAGGTGTGCAGCGCCTGCTTTAGCGCTCCACTCACCTCCCGGGGCGGTAAAAGTGAAGTTTCCAGTCAGTGCCGATAATTGGCGCCAGGCGCTAATATTTGCGTCCAGACGATATTTGCGCCCCAAATGGGGCGCGACCTAATTTCTACCCCAGAGAGTCATAACGGCACAGAAGGAGGCCGTTCGGCCCATCGAGTCCGTGCCAGCTCTCTGTAGAGCAATCCAGTCAGTCCCATTCCCCCGCTCCATCCCCGTAACCCATCCAAGTTTATTTCCCTCACGTGCCTATCCAGTCTCCCCTTGAAATCATTCAGTGTGTCCGCTTCCACCACTTCCGTTGGCAGCGAATTCCAGATCATCACCACTCGCTGCGTAAAAAAGGTCTCCCTCACGTCCCCCCTGTATCTCTTGCCCAAAACCTTAAATTTGTGTCCCCTAGTCCTTGTACCATCAACTAGTGGGAACAGCCTTTCCCCGTCTAGCCTATCCAAACCCGTCATAATCTTGTACACCTCTATCAAATCACCCCTCAACCTCCTTTGCTCTAATGAAAACAAATCCAGCTTCTCCAACCTGCCAAGATCCCCCATCCCTGGAACCATTCTTGTAAATATCCTCTGCACCCTCTCAAGGGCCTTCACATCCTTCCTAAAGTGTGGTGACCAGAACTGGATGCAATACTCCAGTTGTGGCCTAACCAGCGCTTTATAAAGGTTCAGCATAACTTCTCTACTTTTGTACTCAATACCTCTATTTATGAAGCCGAAGATCCCATATGCTTTGTTAACCACTCTCTCAATATGTCCTGCCACCTTCAGGGACCTATGCACATTAACTCCCAGGTCCCTCTGTCCCTGCACACTCTTTAAAACTGTGCCATTAAGTGTATATTGCCTCTTCCTATCCCTTCTGCCAAAATGCATCACCTCACACTTCTCTGTATTAAATTCCATCTGCCAATTGTCTGCCCATTCTGCTAGCCTTTCTATGTCCTGTTGCTGTCGATTGGTATCATCATCATTGTTTGCCACACCCCCAAGTTTGGTGTCATCGGCAAATTTAGAGATTCTACTCTGTATTCCAATATCCAGGTCATTTATATATATCAAAAAAAGCAGTGGCCCCAGCACTGACCCTTGGGGAAGACCACTGTCTACCATCCTCCAGTCTGAAAACAGCCGTTTACCACAATTCGCTGTTTTCTGTCCTTAAGCCAATTCCTTATCCAAGCTGCTACTGACCCACTTATTCCATGAGCCTCAATTTTGTTAACCAGCCTTCTATGTGGTACTTTGTCAAACACCTTCCTAAAATCCATGTAGACAACATCCATTGCATTCCCTTCATCAATCCTCTCTGTTACTTCATCAAAAAATTCAATTAGATTAGTCAAACACCATCTGCCTTTTACAAATCCGTGTTGGCTCTCCTTAATTAGCTTAAACCTCTCCAAGTGCCCATTAATTTTTTCCTTGATTATTGTTTCTAAAACTTTACCCACCACTGATGTTAAACTGACTGGCCTGTAGTTACTAGGATTGTCCTTACACCCTTTCTTGAACAATGGTGTCACATTTTCCACTTTCCAATCCTCGGGCACCTCCCCTGCATCTAGGGAAGATTGGAAAATGATGGCAAGCCCTTCCACTATCTCCTCCCCCAATTCCCTTAGCAACCTGGGATACAAGCCATCTGGACCAGGCGACTTGTCGACTTTAAGCATACCCAGCCTTTCTAGTACATCCTGTCTATCAATTTTCACCCCTTCCATTGCTTCTACCTTTTCCACTTCTACTGATATTTTGTCAGCATCCACCTCCTTAGTAAACACCAATACAGAGTACTCATTGAGTATTCTAGCCTTGCCCTGCGCCTCTAAGCATATATCACCTTCTTTGTCTCTATAGGCCCCACCCCGCCTCTTACTACCCGCTTACTGTTTACATGCCGGTAGAAGATTTTTGGGTTCCCTTTTATGTTAACTGCCATTCTACTCTCATATTCTCTCTTTGCCAATCTTATTTACATCTTCATAACCCCTCTCAGCTTATTGTATTTGGTCTGGTTCTCCTTTGAAGAATTCACCTGACATGCATTATACACCCTCTATTTTTGTCATCATCTTCTCTATCTCCCTCGTCAGCCAAGAAGCCCTTGTTTTGGTTCCCTTACCCTTCCCTCTTGTTGGAATGTACCTAGCCTGTACTTGGAACATCTCCTCCTTAAAGATCACCCATTGTTCCGTTATAGTTTTTCCTGTCAGTCTTTGGTTCCATTTTACCCTGGCTAAATCCTTTCGCATCCCATTGAAGTTAGCCCTATTCCAGTTTAGAAGTTACACTCTAGATTGTTCCTTGCTCCTCTCCATTGCTAATCTAAATCTTATGATACGATGATCACTCGTACCCAAGTGTTGTCCCACAGACACCTGGTCGACTTGGCCCACCTCATTCCCCAGCACCAGATCCAGTAATGCCTCCTTCCTAGTTGGGCCAAGAACATATTGGTCAAGGAAATTCTCCTGAAGACATTTCAGAAATTCCTCCCCCTCCTTTCCCTTTACCCTAGCATTATCCCAATTGATATTTGGGTAATTAAAGTCCCCCAATGTCACCACTCTATGGGGGAGAAATTCAGTATCGCCCCATTTGGGGCGCAATTATCGGCCGGGCGCAAAGATTAGCGCCTGGCGCTAATTATCGCCACCGACTGCAAACTTGACTTTTATCGCCCCTGGAGGTGATTGCAGCACTATATCAGGCGCTTCACACCTGTCTTAAGGCGCAAATGCCGAGGAGCGAGGCGCTACCTCAGAGCGCTGGCGAAGCTCATGTAATGTCAGTCAGCAATGGAACACACACACAATGGCACGGGCCAGTTCTTAAAGGGGATGGTTAATCTTGCTTTCCATCCACATCCTGCTCATTGCAGCCTTGAATCTCGGCCTGGAGAGACTTGCACATCAAATCTGCTGGAAAGAACAATGGAGAGTACCAGGCAAAGAGCTCAGAGTGCAGCCCCCACAGTCTCTTCTAAATCGATACAAGGAATGGCAAATCAAAATGAACCTGCAAAGTGCTACTCAGTACCCAAAACTCCTTCACACAACGTTGAAACTCTCCAGAAGTCTCTCTCGCTCTCTCTCAGAATGCGTAGTTCAAAAATGGCACCAACAATAAAAGGCAGGAAGCGGTCACCTTTCAATAGCGCTCCCCCTTTGCCTTCATGACTGCAGAACGCTCCACTCAAACTGTTGTTGCTAGCGTCAGGCAGTAAGGCAGGGGGCGCCACTCAATATCCACTCCGGGGCAATACCGGGGCGTTGCGCACTCGACTGACGTCACGATCTGCCGGCGCAGGAGATCATGGCGGTAGTGTTTAGCGCCGCCGCAAAATGTCTAGTTAATTTCACGAGCGGCGCAAACTTCGCCGCACCTGGGCGCTAGATGCTTTGTGCCCCATTAGTGCCCTCTTAAGGCGCTAACGGGAGGCGCAACCAACTGAATTTTTCCCCCTATAACTCTTGCATATCTCTGCAATTTCCCTGCAGATTTGTTCCTCCACCTCCCTCTCACTATTTGGAGGCCTATAGAATACCCCTAATAGCGTGATTATACCCTTTTTGCTCCTCAACTCTAACCAAATGGATTCTGTCCTTGTCCCCTCCCTTTCCAACACTACAATGTCTTCCTTAATCAGCACTGCCACCCCACCTCCCTTTTTTCCTTCCCTATCTTTTCTGAACACCTTGTACCCTTGAATATTAAGTTCATTCGGCCCAACCAGTCCATGCCGGCGTTTATGCTCACCCTCTATGACCTTCTCCCTCATATGCTTATCTAGCCTCCCCTTAAATGCATCTATACTATTTGCCTCAACTACTCCCTGTGGTCCACATTCTCACCACCCTCTGGGTAAAGTAGTTTCTTCTGAATTCCTGATTTGATTTCTTGGTGACGATATTGATGGCCTCAAGTTATGCTCTTCCCCACAAGTGGAAACACTCTCCCTGTGTCTACTCTATCAAAACCTTTCATAATTTGAAAGACCTTTATTAGGTCACCCCTCAGCCTTCTTTTTTCAAGCAAAAAGAGACCCAGCCTGTTCACCCTTTCCTGAACAATCTAATTTGTATTGCATTTCCAGATTTACTCGTGTCACAAATTTTGGCTGCAGTTAGAATCATTATTTGCTGCCATTTTAGTCTGATAGGCTAGTAATGAAATAGAGTTAGTGAATCAAAGGTTAAATTCAGGGTTGTGCATCTGCATACCTGTGATTAAATTCATTTAATGCAAATTAAGCCAAAATATGCTAGTCAGTGGGATCAGCAGATGGATTACTGCAGGGGTAATTACAGATCTATAAATAATTATAATGGAAGTTCTGTGAATTTAACAGTTGAGGTAAACTGGCCTTTTGTACAGTTAACATGGTTTCATGTCCCACAGGTCTCATATCAGACTGCACAACTTCATGGAGGTCTGTAATATCAGTTTGCATGAGGGCCTTGGCAGCCTATATAATCAGTCTATAGGTCAGCACTGCCTCAGGTCCCTGTTTCAACAGCTGCAGACCAGAAAGCTTGAAGAAGCAACTATTGTGGTACTGTACATGAGCATTCTTCCACATATATCCAAGTGGCACCTGCATCGTGCTGCGGACACTCCTGAGGAAGATTCCTCCATTGGCCATGTGTCTGGCTGTACAGATGTTGAGATCTAAAATGTTTCCTCTAAGATGATGGTGGTGGTGGTGGTAATGGTTCCTGCCTTTCCTTTACCTGCCTATGGAAATACTGTGGCAACAAGAGCAGGTCAGAGGCTAGGTATTCTGCGGCGAGTGTCTCACCTCCTGACTCCCTAAAGCCTTTCCACCATCTACAAGGCACAAGTAAGGAGTGTGATGGAATACTCTCCACTTGCCTGGATGAGTGCAGCTCCAACAACACTCAAGAAGCTCGACACCATCCAGGACAAAGCAGCCCGCTTGATTGGCACCCCATCCACCACCTTAAACATTCACTCCCTCCACCACCAGCGCACTGTGGCTGCAGTGTGTACTATCTACAAGATGCACTGCAGCAACTCGCCAAGGCTTCTTCAGCAGCACCTCCCAAACCCCCGACCTCTTCCACCTAGAAGGACAAGGGCAGCAGGCGCCTGGGAACACCACCACCTCCAAGTTCCCCTCCAAGTTACACACCATCCTGACTTAGAAATATATCGCCGATCCTTCATCGTCGCTGGGTCAAAATCCTGGAACTCCCTCCCTAACAGCACTGTGGGAGTACCTTCACCACACGGACTGCAGCGGTTCAAGAAGGCGGCTCACCACCACCTTCTCAAGGGCAATTAGGGATGGGCAATAAATGCTGGCATTGCCAGCAATGCCCACGTCCCATAAACAAATAAAAAAAACATTGATGACCCAACTGCATCTGTGCAAAAATAAAGAAAAAACTGAGTACACAAGGACAAAACTGCTTTTTGTCCCCTCAATTTCCTCCCATTTTCTCACCACCTTTACTGAAGGTAATAACTGTTGCTGGGGTTCACAGACACCAACAACCCTCCAATATCTCCGGCCATTCTTCATGTGTGAGCCTAGATACTTCTCACGGAGGCATCACAGCTGAGTCTAATCCCGTTCTCACTTACAGGGGAATTTCTACGAGCAGCAGTGGGTCGGGTTTGGCAGTGGGTGGGTTTGGTAGTGGGCGGGTTTGGTAGTGGGCGGGTTTGGCAGTGGGCGGGTTTGGTAGTGGGCGGGTTTGGCAGTGGGCGGGTTTGGCAGTGGGCGGGTTTGGCAGTGGGCGGGTTTGGCAGTGGGTGGGTTTGGCAGTGGGCGGGTTTGGTAGTGGGCGGGTTTGGCAGTGGGCGGGTTTGGTAGTGGGCGGGTTTGGTAGTGGGCGGGTAGTAAAAAGCACTGAAATTGACAGTGCGTTGGGAAGCCGGCTCCAACTTCTGCATCTCACTGGAGCGCGTTCGGCAGCGTGTGAGAAACCAATTACCAATTGAAAGCAATTAAGAGGTAGTTAACAGGTTTATTAGCAGTGGTTTTCAACTTTCACTGTGGGTCCACTGGTTTCCCGAGCTTCCTGAACCTCGCCAGTGAAAGCAAGGCGAGAGCACAATGGCAATTGAGGGGGCTGAACAAATGACAGGCAAAAAAAGAGACCTCACACCTGCTTTCTTGCTTAAGTGAAAGGCTTTTGTTCACAGCACTTGTTCTGCGAGTTTGCTTTCAGTACTTTGCAGGTGATTTCGACAATTTTGGAGGTGGTTTCTACTACTTTGGAGGTCCCTCTCATTACTTTAGAGGTTTGTGCGTCTGATCTCCACTTTAAATCTGTCATATATCTGATCAGCATGGGTGCCGCTTATGCTGTTTCATCTTGGACCTCCGATGAGGACCAAGATGAGCACCAGCATCAGCAGCAGTGCACATTACTGCCCGGCATGGACTCATCATGGCAAGATTTAGTTAAGTTGCACCACCGTACCCATCTGGCAGACACATGCTGAACACACTTGCCCCCCTGCCCCTCCCCCCGCCCAGCATAAAGCAGTCCTGCAATCAACAAAACATCCCTTTCACAGTCACCCATTGCTCAGATTTAAATCTTGTCTTACAATTCATCAGAACTGAGAAGGCCAGTTGGGAGGCTGCAGGCAAAAATGGGCAAGACTGGAAAGTGGTGCAAAGATATAATTTTATATGTGGATCAAAACTTATACAGTAACTTATTATTGTGATGTGTCTTAACACACCCATGTGCAATTAATAATCTTTCATCTTTAACTCCTACGACATCCAACCCCTCTCCTCAGCAGAGGTAGAGGCAGACTGCTCAGGTCCCTGCTCTGACTGCTCAGATGCTCTTGGCCGACGCCCTCTGGGTTTTGGAGCCTGTGAGGGCCCTGCCAAAGACTGCTCGACCTGCACCTGTGCTCGGTAATCAGGACAGGAGGCAGCACATGGGGCACTGACTGAGTGGGGGGGGCAACGGGTGAGAAGTGGAAGCGCTTTGAGCAGAGTCTCCACTTCTATATCCCCTTTGGCCATCATCCCTCTCATGGCCCACCCACACTTTCCTGCTAGCAATGAGCGGAAGAGCACTTTGTTGTACATCATTGAGGTGCTGAACGGCCAAGGCTAGGTTTTGATCCATCCTAGTTAAGATAGCATTCAGAGTGTGCAAGCTATTGGTGAGGGCAAGCATGCACTTACTTGACTGCCGCGTTTGATGCTCCATGCTGGTGGCCACTCTTTCTATGGACGAACACATCATAGCTAAGGCCTGCAATATCATGCCCGTCATGCTTGAGATGGACTCCTCCATTCTCTCTGCAAGTGTGCACATCGTGGCTGGAAATCCTGCCAGATCCTCATGTACTTTTTGTTGCTGCTTCAGAACCATCCTCTTTATCGACGGCCCCCGAGGTTCAGCATCTGCATCCAGCTGAGCAGAGCTTGGAGCATCCTGTGCCCTCCGGCGAGGAGTCTCCACTGCTGTTCCTGACTCCACCATCTGCTCTCGCTCACATGTGATCTGTGAAATGCCAGGTGACAACACTACTATCTGTCTTGATGGTCCCACCGGCGTGTGTGTATCTGCGCTGGTGCATGGCGAGCATATGTCCTGTGGCGGTGCACCCTGAGAGTTAGCGACCTCCTCTGAGGAGTCTTCTTCCTCCTCCAGCTCCACTGCCTGTTAGACGCCTGATGGGCCTGTGGGAGATTAAAGACATGAATTAGAACTGTCATGGTAAGAATAATTTAAGTGAACATTATCCACATGATCATATTTCACTGGCTGCTGACATCAAGTCAGCGTGAGTGACTGTTGTATGCCATGTGGATGTGTGATATTTCATTCTGTCACTAGGTAGCTGGGAGCTCCCCGTCTCTCTATCTCCTACTGCCAGGCATGCCAACACTCCACTTATTTTAAGTGCCTCCTCCTTTGCAGCTGTAAGCATTGCGATGACTGGAGGGCCACCTCTGGTTCTCTGCCTCTCTCTGGTGTTCTGTGCTCTCTTCTCCTGCAAGGAGGGAAACAAGAGACCTTTGAGTGAGAGTCATGGAATGAGTGAAACGGATGGATGGACAACATCTGTTGAGGGTGACTATGAGGGAGAGGCGTGACATTGCATTAAGATGAGGGTGAGTCAGTGGTGGATGGTCAGATGGGGATGTGAGGAAGTGCATTGACAGAGAGGGATGGGTGCATCTACAAGGTACGTTGGTGTGAGGAGTGATGTGCAGCAGTTGGCTTGGGAAGACCAGAGTGAGGGGGGTTGGGGTGACACGCACATCAGGATATAGTTGAATGTGGCGTCCTACCCACCTTTCCTGCCCTCATGAGGTCATTAAATCTCTTCCTGCACTGTATCTAGGAGCGTGGCACCACACTCCTGCTGCTGACATCCTCCGCTATCTCCAACCATACCTTCTTCGTAAGTAAAGCTGGCTTCTTCCTCCTGTCAGCAGGGAATAAAGCCTCCCTGTAGGCCCTTACACCTCACAGCATGAGGTCCAGGGAGGCGTTACTAAAGCGAGGGGCAGCTTTGGAACATTGAGAGTCCATTGTTAGCACCTACCAATCTTTCTCCCACCTGCACAATCCTTCAACTGTCATCTTTGCAGTGTTCCTTTAAATACCTCAGTCGAAATAGACCCACGCATGTCGTCATCACGCCCACTCACGTTAATTGGTCGGGAAACCCGGAAGTCAGGTTCAAATGCAGTGGCTGGTTCAAAAAGCCACTGACAAACATGCTGCAGCTACTTCTGGGTTTTCCGCACGTTACCAGACCCCCCCAGCGCGTCTCCAGGTAAATATTCCGGCCCTCGTGTCCACACATATACACTTTCCAGCAGGGATCACTGCATAGCAATCAGAGGCTGAAAGCTTAGCTGATATTTACCTTCCCTAGTCTGGGGGCACTGAAGCCAAGTGTGGAGCCCCAATCACCATATTGAGATCCACAAACCCAGCACAAATCCTGGTCTGTAAGGGCCATTACCAATTACAAAGGTGCAAATTACCCATTAGCAACTGAGGAGCCTGACTGCTGTTCATTATCACTTTGAAACAGTTAATAACCATTGATAATGCAGAGCCCATAAGTTCTTTTAAAGGGGAATAAGATTGTTGCATGAAAAAGAAGAAGAATAAAGGGCATGGAGAGCGAGCAGGAGATTGGAATTAGACTAGATAGCTCATGTGCAGAAAAACATTGACGCAAGAGTTAATAGGACGTATGACCTATTTCAATGCTATAACATTTTAATTATGCTGCCAGATGTATTCCAGTCACAGCAATAATAGAATATCCATGATTAGTACTTAATTTACTGACAAAGGATTCAGGGGTTTACTGACCACCAATAGAGACCCTGTTATCATCTTTATAACACAACAGGGGGCCAAATTTGATATGACCTTTTTCATCAGGCAAGACGCAGACAGAGAGAGCCTGTGGCCTGTCCAATGAAAGCAGTCGCAGGCCCAAACCATTGTGACAGTTGGGTCTCATTATCATATTTACACCAGCTTCCCACACATTCGGAGCAGCTCGTCGATCGTGGTGGGCAGGGGGGAGGGAGTGCGAAATACATCAGCTCCTCTGCGGAGCAGAGCCTGTTGATTTAAGTTAAGGCGGAAGGGGTGATCCCAGAGGGGCACGGAGGGTCAACTTTTATGGGGACAGGAGGAGCAATAACCTTCCTAACCTTTAAGCATCGCCGGTTAGTGAAATGCACAAATGATAATAGCTAGCACTCAGCAACAAATGCTTTGCCTTTTGTGAAATGGACCAATGTTCTCAGTTAAAGTGATGGGTACGATGCAGGTGTGCATTGGTTCTCCAAATATTGTTTTCCCTGAATGTCAGTATTCCTTTTTCTAAGTTTATTAACATTTTTCCATATGAAATCCACATGTTTTTCACTGGGAGCAATCTTTCACCAGTTTAGAATTAGTTAATGCCAGAAATGTGGCCAATCCCAGCTTCCTCTCATAAATCCAGTTTCATACCAGAATTTGTTTGACAGCCAATTAACTATCTCCATCTCCATCTCCTCCCTTAAAATCCTCCTTAAAACCCAACTCTTTAACCAAGCTTTTGGCTGCGCGGCCCATTCAGATTTCTGTGCATATGCGGTTATTTCCATTGAAAGGCCGGCGAGCGGCCTGCAAAGGACCTCCAGACCGTACACCAGCCACATGGCCGTGCAGCTTAGCGGGAATGTTGCTCGCAACCCTCCAAAATATCTGCGCTCCTCTAATTCTGGACTCTTGAGCATTTCTGATTTTAATCGCTCCACCATTGGTGGCCTTGCCTTCAGCTGCCAAGGCCCTAAGCTCTGGGATTCCCTCCCTAAACCTCTCCGCCTCTCTGCCTCTTTCTCCTCCTTTAAGATACTCCTTAAAACCTACCTCTTTAATCAAGCTTTTGATCATCTGTCCTAATATCTCCTTATGTGGCTCGGTGTCAATTTTTGTCTGATTACGCTCCTGTGAAGCGCCTTGGGATCGTTTTACTACGTTAAAGGTGCTATATAAATACAAGTTGTTGTTGTTGATAGATTTTTGGGCTCTAAGGGAATCAAGGGATATGAAGATCGGGCGGGAAAGTGGAGTTGAGGTCGAAGATCAGCCATGATCTTATTGAATGGCGGAGCAGGCTCAAGGGGCCGTATGGCCTGCTCCTGCTCCTGCTCCTATTTATGTTTTTATGTTCTCCCTCCCGATCGCTTCCCCCCTCTTCTGATCACCCCCTCTCTCTTGATTGCTTACCCCCCTCTAGCAAGAGCTACCTGCTCCAATCAGAGAACACGTAATGTACATGTATCATATTTCTGTCAGTACACTTTAAAATCTGAAGTTTTAAAATAAACATGTTAAAGTCTGCATAAAAATAGCACGTACAGGAATATTAAGTTTTTAAATATTAAGGGCTAAAAATTGAAATGGGGCGCTAACTTCGCCAGGGCGCTACTTTTAGCGCCCCAGAAAAATTAGCACCCCCGCGCCAGAAATTGAATGGTTGCGCCCCAAGAGGGAAGCGGGGTGCTACTGGAAGCGCCCCGCATCCCTCTTGGGGCGCTGTGTGGCAATATCGCGGTGCTATGTACCGCGGTATTGCAGGCCTTCCTCCCCTTCTTAAAAGGGGAGGGGGCCTTGCGCAACGCGACCCGGGGCCCAGCTGAGCCACTGGGGACCGGGAGTGCCGGCAAAAGAGCCCGGCACTCAAGAGAAGTGCCGGGCTCTTGGAGCGCAGCCGGCACTCTGCGGGGGGGCATTTCAGGAGGCCGGGGACGGGATGCAGGCAAGTACTGGCAGGCGGCCAGCAACAAAAATGGCTGCCCCGCACCTCGCCTTTAAATTGCACCTCCCCGGCCGCAGGTAGGCCCTCCCTGACCCCGTCGGACATAACGTCCGGTGATAAGTCAGGGGGCGCTCCCGAAGCTCGCAGCTGGGGCGCGAGTGCGGCGCTGTGCATGGCGATGACGTCATCGCCGGTGGCGCAACGCTGCGGGATGCTACCGGTTAACGCCGTCGCTAACCTCCCGCTGAATTTCGCGGGAGGCGTGGGTGGCGCCGCGCCCGGGCGCTAGTTGCTTTGCACCCCGTTAGCGCCCTCTTAGGGTTCTAACGGGAGGCGCAAAGCAACCCAATTTTTACCCCTAAGTATTATACAAGCTCATTAAGCATTCATATGTGAATTTTGCAGATCTTAACTTCTACCCGCTCATCTTATTTTAATGAGGAGGGAAGCTGACTGAATTTGTGTAATGCAAAGATAATCTGACCTGCCAGACAATGTGTATGGAGCATTCAAGAGTTAGATATAGGTTCAAAAGGTGGACTGAATTTAGAGCCCTAACTCCATCATCATCCTTGTCACTCTCCTCCTTTATGCAATGTACAAGTCAGTGTTCTGATGTACAGATTGGTGGTTTGACCAGTATGGACCCAGATTGGAGATTGAATTGGGTCCAAGAATGTAATCATATGCACGTGTGAAATGAAGCAATTTGAAATGGGTGGCCACCGGAACACATTGAACTCTTTGTGCCACAAAACAGATCACTCCAGCTGCATGTTATATGACACTGTGATCCAGTGACAAAAGTCTACTAGTCATCTCTCCACAGCAATCATCAGCTGCTTTGGGCAATGTAAGTCATTCATTTTTAAAATATATATTTTAGTGTATATTAAACAATAAACATGAATGAGTTCCTCTTCTCCCTAAGTCTGATCTCATTTAAATGGAAGTAAATGTTCTCCACATGACTTAAGCTATGTTAAAGTTTCACTTGTGACAGGAACGTATGTTATGGATGCTAGCAGATGTTACCTGTCCTTACCAATATAGGACAAATCATTTGCTAATCATTATAGATCACTTTCATTTATCTGGACTTGAAAATGACCCACTTTGCAATTTTGATAGTTTACAATCTCTTGGAGTACAGATGGAAGAAAATTGGTTACCTTTCTAAGCAATTTTTTTTTCGATACCATTTCAAATTCATTCTATTTTACAATAGAACCCTACCCTATTGAAAACTGATGGAATCATTTGCTAAGATATTCTTTGCTGTGTTGTGGAGAAATCCAGCTATCACATTTGTTGTCCACTGGCAGGAATGCCCCTGGAGCCTCTTCCTGTAATGCACCCTGAGTAAGGTGACATCATTTTATTTGTCACATACCCTGAAGTAGTGCTATGTAGCTTTACAAATAATTGCCCTGATTGCGTGAAAATGCCAGATGCACTGCATGCTGAGCTAAGTGGGGATGGTGAAGTGTTGGGCTGAATTTTGCTTGCGCTTAAAGTGCAAAATAGCAAAGATTGACAACGAGTAGGAAATCTGCTGTCAACCCACCTCCACGCGAGTCTCCCAGGTGTCGGGTCTGACTGCACAGAACTGACCCAACACCAAGCGGCGGGGGAGTCAATTTAGATCATTAAATGGCTTGTCAACAGCCAATTTAATGCTATTTTGAGCCTACCGTGTAATTTCATGTCCTCCCCCACATGTTACCTGCTGCTCAGGGAACACGCCAGCTCACCGTGGTGTGAGTTGAGTCTGATTTGATTTTTCTGATAACCTGACAGCTGCAGAAGTGGTGTAAAGGATATCATGTTGCAGCTGTTCAGTTTCAGAGCTCAGAAACTGTTGGTTACTGCATTTGTGAGACATCTAGAGATTTCTTTAGCTTGAAAGTGTTTAGAGCCAACTCGCTATCCAGTGGCACCTCATTGGAACAACCTCTCTCACCATTGACAGATCGCTTCTGTCATCTCAACTGCAGCTGCCATCTATTCCAGCAACATCGGTGCCCTTGAAAAAATCTCACCTTGGTCCTCTGAATCCTTCCACGATCAGCCCCAACACCAACAGCGCCAGGCACACCAGCAGCACCAACAATATCACCAACCTGCTCCGCAATCACCTGATGCTGCACAGGACAGAGGGCATCAGGACCTGACAACATTGCTGCTCGGGACGCCAGGGATGGCCTCACCATGGCCAGAGTTTCTTCACTTGACGATTTACACCCTGGCTGCCACATGATGCACCAGGTTGACACCATCCCACACCAGCACCATAAAGCATCCCTATAATGTCCAAGCCATTCCTTTCACACTCATCACAATAGTGGGGGGGGGAAGCAGGAGCGGGAGTTATGTCTCAACGTTCACTGGAACTCACTAAGACACTTCTCAAGATGCGCACAGATCTGTCCAATAAGGTGAAGTGTTGAAAATATAGATTTCAATGTTTGACAACACATTAACAGAAACTTCACATGAACATTAGTGAAACCTCTCAAGTGCCTACCTTTGTGTGTTGTTAGTTGGTATGATTGGACTAGGATGAGGGTGAGTGTGAGGGGTGGTTAGTGAGATGGGGAAGTGATAACGTAGATAGAGAGGGATGGGTGGAGGTGCAAGGTAAGTTGGTGTGAGTAAGATTGTGCAGGAGTAGGGTAGGGAAGGCAGTGTGATGGGGATGTGATGAGTGGCACAGCAGGATGAGGTTGAGTGTGGCTTTGCAGTAACGTTTTGTGATCTACTGAGATCATTGAAAGGTTTGCACCACTGCAGCCTGGTCCTCCTGACGACATCCCTGCTTGTGTCCTCCTGTGCAATGTGCAACCAGACTGCGTTGATCTCCTGGGGGGGTCTCTTCCGCCCATGGGAAGGGAAGAGAATCTCCCTGCGTGCTGTGACTCCCTCCATAAGCAAATATGTGTGAGCCTGGGTGCAGACGTGCACCTTTGTGCCGTGCTCGTCAGTGTTTGCAGCCCCTCAATGCTGTAGAACACTGACAGCACAACTGTCAAAATCAACTTGGACATGGTCCCTTTAAGGAAATCGGCTGATGACGCATCGACAAATGACATCATCAGACCCGCTTCCTGTTAATTGGCCAGGAACCCCGCAGGGCGGGCTTAATAAGGCCAATCTACGGAAAATCATTTTCAGAGAGCGGCTGCAAATGGGAGCGGGACCGGAACCCGCCAAACAGCTCTCCCGCCGCCATCCCGCCTCCGCAGGGAAAATCATGCCCGTTGTTTCTGCGAACTGCAACCTTGTTACAGAAGATTATTTTCAATATGGGAAATGCTAATGGTAAATACAGAGGCATCGAAGAAAGAGCTCGAAATAGAACAAGACTAGCCCAGGATAGAATAGATGGAAGATAGAATGGGTTAAATAATAGAAACCTCAAAGGAGAGGTTTAGGGCAGAGGTAAAAGTTACCCGATTAGAGCTTACTATGACTGAAAAAACATTTCCACATCGCATACTCCTCATGTCATGTCATGCTGTGTGCATGATGTTAGCAGACAATACTTCTTTTTTTGAAAGACTAGTGGAAAAGATTTGATAAAATTGGAGTATATATATATATATATATAAAAAATACTTTTTCATAGTCTCTACCAAATTATCTTCAAGTGCACTGAGTTAGAAAACAAACCATTACCAGGCTCCCAACTTCTGTGAAAATTGCAACATGCAGACACATTTTTCAATCTGCCACAGTCCATTTTTTACCATCCATTTATCATGTAGAACAATGGGTAAACAGTACAGTTACACTGTACTCTATTTTTTTCAGAATGAGTTCAATATGTTCAACGACAGTTGTGAGGCTGAAGATGAACATTGCAATCTTTCCAAGTCTGGTTAATTCATTCTGGCGGCTAGAATTTTAATTGTGGAAAATGTCAGATTGCAGCAGCTCTGCATCTGAAATCCTGCCCCAAGCTTAAAGACAGTGGCATAGGCTTTTTCTTGGGATGGGAGCAGGAGGAAAGACATAGGTCCTCACTTGCGGAACGAGGCAGCAGGGGGAGGAGTGGAGTAGCGAAGGGGTAAGCTGCAGTTGTCCTCGAATTGGGAGAGAGGGCAGGAAGAAGCAAGGGGGTCATTTGGAACTTTGGGTGATATTGAATTAGCTATCCATTTTACACTCAAAGTTAAAATTACCCTCAAGGTGTTTGGGGGAGGGCGGGGGAGGTGCATTGGTGCTCGAAACAGTGGAAAGGTGCTTGGAGGGAATGGAGAGAGGCAGCAGGAGCTTGAGTCTGGTGAGAGCTGATACCTTGGAGATAGAGGTTGAATACGTCAATTCGATGTAATTATAATAAATAAGATTTTAAGCATGCCAGAAATGGAAAACTTAACAGGAAGTAAGTGTTACAAGAAGTGCAAGCTATACGCAAGACTAAATAGGGTTGAATTTTAAAGCTTCTGCCAGGTGGGGGTAGCATTCCAAAAATCGCAGGGCTTAACTGACTGCCCTGTTCCCACTCTCAATCCACCCACCTCCATTTTGTTTGGAGCCTTCACAAGAGGGGGCCCAGGTGCCCACCTATTTCAGGCAGGAACCTCATTAAAGTACGGAAACCAGTGTCCTTTGACGCACATAGGACCCTGTTGCAATTTTGAGGTACCACTGAAGGAAGCATATGCCACACATGCTCCGTCCATGAGTACTAGGCATAGAATGACCTAACCAGTGGTCCTTCAAGGAACTGCTGCAGGCCACTCGGGAAACCGAACTTGCCTTTGATGGGCAGCTTTTGTTCTCCCTTAGGTAGTTGACCCATCAGTTATTCTGATAATCTAGGAAGAACTAAATAAACCCAACAAACAGGCGAATTAAGATCCTGTCTAGATACACAACATAAAATCCTCAGACAAGTTAAGATTTAAGAATCTCTCCCCCCTCCCCCACTCATAGGACAGTAGCCTCCACTATCCCACCTGGAATTCCTTCCCAAGTATTGATCAATCTTTGTGTAAAAATGTTCCTTACATCAGTCTTCAATTTGCCTTTCATTAGTGTGTCCCTGATCTACTGCCATGGTGTAGTTTGAAGAAGTGCTTTGCATTTTCTTTTTCTATACCGTTTACTATCTTTACACCATTATAAATTCAGTTCATTTTTGTCTCTTTTCAAGGCTGAAAAGCCCAAGACTTTCATCATAACTCAATCCTAGGTATCAGTCTCATGGCTGTATTCTGTACTGCTTCAGGGCTTGAATGTCTCCCTTGTGTATCAGAGGCCAAAAATAAACATCGTACTCAGTATGGTCTGACCAACAATGTAAAGTTTAAGCATAATCACCTCTGACTTGTATTCAACGCTCCATTTGTTTTATTTATTGGTACTTTGCAGTGAATGGACATATTGAGTATCAAGTCTACTAAAACACAAATGCACAGAGCTCTGATCACTGGTATTCGAAGGCTGCTTAAACTTTGGTAGTAGCCTGTCCTGTTGGCTTTTGCTATCATTGAAAAGATTAAAAATGAAGTGTAGAAGTTCCCAGATGATCCAATGAATAACCTCACACCAGCTGCACTGATATCACAGTCGGTGTGAAATCACTTATTTTCGATTTTGGAAGTGCATTGTCAAACCTACCTCTGGGAACCCCCAACCTACACTTATATACTGTTCTGTGCCTATACTCCCCTGGACTCCTGCCGATTTGGAAGATGAAGACCAGGAGATAGATCTTGACTTTGTGCGATAGTGTAAAATGGGTGATAGCGAGTCGGCAGCCCATTTTACATCTCTCCCGATTTCCATTTCCATTGGTGTTCCCTGGCAGCACGCTGATCTTTTTTTAATTGAGGAGTTTTTATGCAGAAGAGGAGGAATATACTGTACTGTGCCTCTGCTCTCTTGTCAGTATGTTGGAGGGTGGCAATTTGGAAAACAGAGGGCAAGCGCAAGATCTAGAAGTAGTTTTTGACTTTATGCAATAGTGATCCCACTGGCTTACTGTGTCATACATATTAATGCAGTTTTATGTCACAATGTAAGCATGCTACATGCTTCTTTAGAAGGCCAAGAACTGAGGTAGGACCCAGAAACTCAGCAAAGATACAGTTGAATGGAGGGTGGTAAGTATACGCTCTGCAGTGCTCTCAACTGTGTAAGATGCTCAAAATAGTTATAAATAACATGTGCCTTGTGGACACTATCAGTAAAAGTGGAATCTCTTGAAGTGGTACGCAGTGACATGACTAAAATCCTGCTTAATTCTGGAAATTATACAGAAATGCTTATGCCTGCAGTGAAATTAGGTGTGTTCTGGGCTGGTTATGCCACTTCATTTACATCAATGTGAAGTGGTTTCAGATTTATATCAATGTAAATTGTGTACTAAAACTCAGAAGTTAAATCGGCCAGATTAAATTCTGACAAGGGATGTGAGGCCACCTCAAGAAGACAGAAAACAACAGCAACAACTTGGATTTATATAGCGCCTTTATCGTAGCAAAACGTCCCAAGGCGCTTCATGGGAACGTGATTAAAAACACAATTTTATACCGAGCCATATAAGGAGATGTTAGGGCTGATGACCAAAAGCTTGGTCAAAGAGGTAGATTTTAAGGAGCGTCTTAAAGGAGGAAAGAGAAGTAGAGAGGTGGAGAGGTTTAGGGAGGGAATTCCAGAGCTTAGGCCATTGCTCCAGATATAACTAAAACTAACGCAAAGTGAACATTGAAAAGGCCTCAGGCACTCTGTTAGATCATGTGTGGACTGTTTAATCCACTTAATGTTTTAAACCTCTTAATGTTTGCAAAGAGTTGACTGTCTTAGTAAGGAGCCAACTACCCAGCACTGACCTATTAGGTAGACCAGGCTATTGAAGAAAAGGTAGTAAGAGAAGATAGCTGGAATCAAGATACAGACTGAAAGACACGAGCAGATTGTAGTAGAGGATTTGTTGTTCAGAAAGGTGGAAAGTGACTTTTTTGAGGAAAGGTTAGAAAGCCAACTGAAGGGGGCAGATAAAGAGCCAGTGCTTTTAATCTATGTAGGAGTCATCAACTCAAAGAGACATCATGCAGAGGCTCGGAAAAAAGTATATATGCAGACTGCCTCAGCGCTCAATGATAAGGTGTAATGTTCTCTTGTCTACTTCCAATGTTTGGTTAGGAGAGAATTTTACCAAGAAAATTGGGGATGGAAATAATTGTCTGGCTATCTGGTAAAGTAATAATGCCACTTTAATAAATACGTAGGACTGTTTTGGGGATAAAAAGGCTGGTGTAGCACAGATGGACTACGTGCAACAAAGCAAGGACCATGAGACTTGCATTGAAACATTAAGGCAGCTATTAGAAATAATTTTAAAGTAAATATTGGGGGAATGCAGAGAGGAAATTGGTTCTCAAATGAGGCTGATTGATGAGTGGCTGCAAGCCAACAGGTAAACAGGAACACGATAACTGGTAGAACTATAGTGGAACCAGCAGCAGATAGACACTGAGGGTTAAGAGAAGTCAAATCTACCAAATGTTGTGTACACAAGAAAGGTAGAAACATTAGAAATAAAATGCCTGAACATCAGGCTGTTGTGGCAGTAGGGAAGCATGATATAGTAGGAATATATTAGGCCGGAAAGTCCACATCCCAGCACATGCACTGGGATTGCTCCCTCTGGGAAGCTCTACTGCCAGCCCTAGTAAACTTTCTGGAGTTAGAGGAGGAATTTATATTTGCCTTTGTAAGTGGGCCATGGGTCACAAATACTGCCAGATCTTCATAGTCCAGGCTTTGACCTTGACCCTGACCCTCCAGATGGTCTAACCAGGCGTACCGTTGTTGACTACACTATAACACTGGTTCTCAGACTTGTTTGGTTGAAGGACCCCTTTTCAAATGGATTAGTAATCATGGACACCATCTAAATTATAATACTATATAATACTCAAAGGGGGCGAAATTAGGTGCCTTTGCACCTCCCATTAGCGCCCCTGTGCTTGACATTGACTCCCGCCATATTCGGCGGGGGTTTTGTGGCGGCGCTACAGCGTTGCATCCCGATCTCCCTCGCCCGGACATCATGATGTCATCGCCGTGCGCATCTCCCGGTAGCATCCCGGACCTGAAATTGACTTCCGTCCCTGCAGCAGTGCCGGTCGAAAACACCGACAGCTTCAGGAGGCGTGCATCGGACGGGCGGCCGCTTCAGGGGCGATGATTAAAGGCGAGGTGGCCGAGGTAAGTAAAAAAAACCTTAACTTTCTTGTTCCTATTTTTTTCGCGGGTTCCTGTTCGGTGGGTTAGCGCACCCAGGGGGGGGGGGGGGGTGTGATAACGGGGCGCGAATGACTTACCACCCGGGCGCGGCGAGATGAACGACTCCCGTGAAATTCGGTGAGAGGTTTGCGGCGGCGGTAAGACTTATAAAATAATCAGAAACGAAATAAGGAAGAAGAAGAAACTGTACAAACCCGCAAGGGAAAAATGAATGAGAAAACCGGGTTGACTAGAAGATCCTTGACAAATGATTACTTCCTCCAGTTAATCAATGGAATGAAAATCGGTCGGGCGGGTTCTACAACTGGGGAGCAATCCACTCCGCCAGGTTATCTCCCAACTGGTGACGTTGAAAATTAACCCCATTGCCTCTTGAACAAGCTCCAAAAGACTGTGTACTTGAATTCAGTCAGTTCTAATGTTTGGCTTTTCACTGTCACGGATGTATCTTGCCAATTTTTGTTCTCTTTTTATTTTCCTTCATTGTTGTGCCTATACATTGTTTTCCACTCTATATGCATCAGCTGGAATGAGGAACATTCCTTTCACTTCTCAATGTCTTCTACCAATTGTGGGCATTTTCCATTAATCACTTCTCCTGCTGGCTCCTTACCGTTTGTCAGACACATTAAACAAATGACTCGCAGAAGTCTGTAATAAATAATTCTTGCAAAACTACAAAGGCAGTTCACATGGCTCAAAATGAGTAATGTACTTCAATGTGGTCTGTTCGCCCCCTTTTTTCATTGCATGTAAAACAAAATTGTGTGTGATGCCTGAGACAGAAATACAAGAACATAATGCAATGCTACATAAAGGACAGAATCTGGCAATTATTCAGTGCGGGCACAAAGTAGTGATTACCTGAGGGACATGCATTCAGAAAGACTATTATTCAGCCCTAGCTGCTGTGCGAGTTTTTGCTGGCTGCTGATTCTGACTTAGGTAGCAATGGTGAAAGTGAATAATAGAGGAGTTGTTTTTTTTGTTCGAGAGCATAGGCGCAGTGGTGATGAAAGGGTATATTATTAGTGAACTAGGAGGACGAGAGCACGGCTCAGGTGCAGAGTGTATCAGACCTAGGAGGTGCATGAAGGATGTGTTGCCATCATATGATCTAACATATGTTTGGGCACAATCACTGTAAACACATTCATGTAACGTATCATGAATAAGATGGCACATGCTACAGATTCTGCATCATACTCCAACTTCCACAGGCCTCACACTTACCAAACACTCCTAGGCATCACCCTGCCGAGATCAGGAGGGTTTGGCACTAATCCCGCTCACCCGATTGCACTCTGGGTTAAAATTCGACCTAAAGTGCTCCTAAACCTATGACTAAACTGTGGTAATGTTGCACAATTCACAGTTTGAATACAAGAATTTAAAAAATAATAATAATTTATTCATACATGGGATGTGGGCGTCACTGGCAAGGCCTGCATTTATTGTCCATCCTAATTGCCCTTGAGAAGGTGGTGGTGAGCCTTCTTCTTGAACCGCTGCAGTCCATGTGGTGAAGGTACTCCCACAGTACTATTAGGTAAGTCATTCCAGAATTTTGACCCAGCGACCATGAAGGAACGGCGATATATGTCCAAGTTGGGATGGTGTGTGACTTGGAGGTGATGGTGTTCCCATGCACCTGCTGCCCTTGTCCTTCTAGGTGGTGGCGGTGCTGTTGAAGAAGTCTTGCCGAGTTGCTGCACTGCATGCTGTAGATAGTACACACTGCAGCCATGGTGCGCTGGCTGTGCAGGAAGTAGATATTTAATTTAAGGCAAAAAGAAAATACTGCAGATGCTGGAAATCTGAAATAAAAACAGAAAATGCTGGAGATACTCAGCAAGTCAGGCAGCATCTGTGAGAGAGAAACAGAGTTCTGACGAAAGGTCATCGACCTGAAACGTTAACTCTGTTTCTCTCTTCACAGATGCTGCCTGACCGGCTGAGTATCTCCAGCATTTTCTGTTTTTATTTAATTTAAGGCGGTGGATGTTGAAACTAATACAAGAGTGATTAACACATGGAATGGACTTTTGGGTAAAGTAGTGAAGGTAAAAACTTCAGAATCATTTAAGAAACAGATGCCATGTTGGGAGGGCTGTAGGGTATTTCTGGATGGATGAGCTAAGATGGGCTGAATGGCCTTCCTCATCCTTATCTATCTGTGATCCTTCATTCATTAATGGTAGCAAAAATGTTAACCTGAGTGTAAAATGTGGAAAGCTGCTGGTATCTACATTGATTTTATTCACAGTATGACATCGCAGTAAGTACCAGTGTGTAATGATGTAAACTGACAGTTTACATATACTTCTGGAACACTGCCATTCTAATACAAGAATGCCAGGGATGAATTGTCACAAACTCCATTGCCACTTACTTCACTAGACTATGACAGGCTAAAACTAAAATTGCAATTCCAAAACTGTTACAAGTGTAAAGTTCATTGCTGTATCATTAGAAGTAGGAGATTATAGACATGATCTCCTCTACGCCACCACCAAGACATCCCGATTCACATCGCTTTTATGAGACATTTGAAATTCCATAGATGGAAGACACTGTTTTCTCCAATTTTGACTCAAATGCTGAGGTTTTTTTCCAGCAACAAATTGTTGCAAATTATAAAAGCAATCCAAGATCTGTGGAAAAATTGCATTGATCCGTATATTAGCATTATAGTCACCATCAGAGCTCAACTTGTCAATAGGTGATTAAGCCAGGAAGAATAAGAAATGTCTTAAAAATGTTCTCATTCGGTAACAGCTTCTCAATGTGGGTGGAGGTCCGGAGTGGAGGTCAAGCAGTTTGCTATAAGGAAAGAGGGAAACTGCGGGATAAGTTACCCCGAGCCACACACACACACAGCTCCTAGGAGCTGGCTCAGGAGCAAGCTGCCTGGTCACCATTTCGCCAGGGAATGGTGCATAGACTGGGGACACCGTAAAACAAGGGGAGAAAATAAAACAAATTAAAAGTGGAGAAAAGAGAAACTGAGTTGCACAGTGGTCTCTTTCACCCTGGTTTAAATCCATCATGGACTGATGAGGGTTGATTCCCCAGTTGAGTACTCCTGGCGAGGAACAGTGCTCATAGGCAGTGCTGGTCAGGAAATAAGCCCTCAGAGTTGCTGGCTGCAATTTTCTTTACCTGGGCAGGTCGGGTGCGGGCGGTCAGCGTGGCTGGTCGGGACCCCATTGTTCTTTTCATCACGCTCCTCAGAGCGACTTTCCCTTAATGGCGCCTATTAATGCAGGCCCTATTAAATGGTGCGGGTCTGATAACGTCATCGATGACTCATTTCCAGCCGGGATATTTAAAGAAGCCTTGGCCACATCGCATTTGAAGGATGATCTAGGAGTGTGCAGGCTGTACATTTTAGCTTTTGGGTCTTGCTCAGCCTTGCACACATGACTTCACAGAGGCAGAGGGCTGCACCCAGGTTCTCAGATGACTCCCTGCATATGCTTGTGGAGGGAGTGAGAGCATGCAGGGAGGTCCTCTTCCCTTCTGATGGGTGCAAGAGACCTCCCCATGGGACCAAATGGGCCTGGCTGCAGATAGCAGAGGAGGTCAACAGCAGGGATGTGGTCAGGAGGACCTGGGTGCAGTGGCGCAAACACTTCAATTGCCTCATTAGATCAGGAAAGGTGAGTGCAAAGCCACACTCAACTTCATCCTGCTGTGCCTCTCATCACATCTCCATCACTCTGCCTTCCCACCCCTACTCCTGCACATCCTTACTCACACCAACATACCTTGCACGTTCACCCATCCCTCTCTCTCCATCTACATTATCACATCCCCATCTGACTTATCACCCCTCACACTCACCCTCATCCTAATGCAATCATACCAACTGACAACACACAAGGAGGTCATTTGGCATTGGCACCCCACTCCCTCATAGTCACCCTCTACAGATGTAATCCATCCATTCCTTACACTCATTCCATCACTCTCACTCAAACTTCTCTTCTTTCCCTCCTTGCAGGAGAAGACAGCCCACAGTAAGAGGGAGAGGGAGAGAACCGGAGGTGACCCTCCATTATTGGGGACGTTAACTGCATCAGAGGAGGTCGCCCTGGATGTCTCAGGAGTCGCCGAGCAGCTGGAGGTGGGAGACGGAGAGAGGGGGACATCTCAGCAACCTGGTGACAGAATTACATCTCATACAGCCACATGGCATACAGCAGTCACTCATATGGGGACTGATGTCAGCAGCCAGTGAATGTTCATGCATAATGGTATTGATACTCATTCTTGATATGATATATCCATCTCATCTCTTTACTGACCCACAAGTCCATCAAGAGCACCCCACCGCCCCCCTTCCACTGTCCAGGAGGAAGAGGAAGATGACTCCTCAGAGGAGCCTCCAGCCTCTGAGGGCACACCATCACTAGACATAAGCACACCCAGCACCAGCGCAGATATGCACACCTCGGTGGGTCCTACGCGAGATAGAGTAGTGTTGTCACCTGGTGGCTCACTAGTCACAAGTGAGCAAGAGCAGATGATGGAGACAGGGACAGCAGTGGAGACTCCTCGCAGAGGGTGCCGGACGCTCCCAGCTCTGCTCAGCTGCATGCAGACGCTGAGCCTCAGGGGCCATCCAGAAAGAGGGTGATCCTGGAGGTGCAGCAAGAAGTGCAGGAGGCTTTGACAGGTTTTGCGACCGCGATGTCTGCAAATGTGCAGAGAATGGAGAAGTCCATCTCCAACATGAGCACCACCGTGTCGCAGGCAATGGTGACTGTAGGCTCTTCCATGGAAAGGATGGCCTCCTGCATGGCACAGCTAATGCTCCACTCACAGGAGCACATGGTCTCTATGGAGAATAGATGACAGAGGCTCATAGACCTCCTCTCTAGGAGGGATGACAACGTAGACATGGGTCCTCATGGTCCCACTGCTGTGCAGCAAGGTGCTCTCCAGCTCCTTGCTAGCAGGGAAGTACGGATAGCCCATGAGAGGGATGGTGGTGAGAGGGGATGTGGAAGTGGGGGCTCTTCTCAAAGCGCTCACACTTTTCCCCCATTGCTCTCGCCTCAGTCAGAGCCCCAGATGCCTCCTGGGATCGCGATGGCTGAGTCTTCCCCTGCACAGTCGCAGGAGGAGCAGAGTTTAGCGGAGCTATCAGAGGTTCCAAAACCCAGAGGACGTCCGCCAAAAATGTCTATGCAGTCGCAGCAGGGAAGCGAGCAGGTTGCCTACCTCTGCTGAAGCCAAAGGGGTTGCACCTCGTAGAAGCACGCGTAAGAGAAAGATGACACAGAAGTAGATGCACAAGGGTAAGCACATGGGTGTTTACAGAACTGTTTCTGTTAAGGTTCGGTTGCTCTTATATCACATATAAAACTATTTATTTTCACCACTTTCCGGTCATGCCCAATTTTGTCAGCTACTTCGGTGGTGGCTTCGTGAGTTGGAGTGAATAGTGAGACATAACGTTACCTCCAGCAATGGGGGTCAATGTGAAAGGAATGGCTTTGTCATTGTAGGCATGTTTTATGGTGTTGTTGTGGGGGTGAGGGCAGAATCGAGCGTAGCATGTGGCAGCCAGGGTGTATTGCATGAAGTTAAGTAAATCTGGCCATGATGAAGCAATCCCTGGCCTCCTGGGCAGTAATATGCTCAGCTGCTGGTGTCATGTGGACCTCAGGTTCCTCCTGCTCCTCCTCCTCATCTTCCAGCTGATGTTCCTCCTCCTCCTCTGAAGAGGCTGTGCGCTCAGAGCCTTGCTCCTCATGCAGCGCTAATCCTCGCTGCTGTGCTATGTTGTGCAGCGTGCAGCAGACCACGCCGATTCTGGAGATCCTGGCTGGTGTGTACTGAAGGGCTCCTCCAGATCTGTCAAGGCATCTGAAGCACATTTTCAGCATGCCTATTATTTGCTCTATAACACATCTGGTGGACATGTGGCTTTCATTATATCTCTCCTCGGCCTCAGTACTTGGCCTCCTCAAGGGTATCATGAGCCACATCTTCAGTAGATAGCTCCTGTCTCCAAGCAGCCAGCCAGAAAGTTTGTTTGGAGGTGCGAAGAGCTGAGGGAGGGTGGACTGGCGCAGGACGAAAGAGTCATGATGGCTGGCAGGGAATTTGGCACACACATGAATGAAGATCTTACTATGGGTGCAGACGAGTTGCACATTGAGGGAGTGGAAGCCTTTGCGGTTGACAAAGACTCCTGGGTGATGATGGGGTGTCCTGATGGCCACATGTGTGCAGTTGATGATGCCCTGCACCCGTGGGAAGCCAGCCAGAGTGGCAAAGCCGAGCGCCCGCTCAGTAACACTGGCTTCATCAGTGGTAAAGTTGATGTAATTGGCTGGTTTGTCAAACCTGGCATCGGTGACCTGTGCGATGCATCTGTGGGCAGCCGACTGCGAGATGCTGCAAATGTCTGCTGCAGATCCCAGGAAGGAGCCTGAGGCGAAGAAGTTGAGGGCGCTGGTGACTTTGACCGCCTCTGGTAAGGCGTGTCCACCCGCTCCTCTGGGCTGCAGGTCTTGCTTGAGCAATGTGCAAATGTCTGCGATGACCTGGGCCTCCTTTGACACTGCTGCTCAGTCATGTTGAGGAAGCTCATCCTCTGCCTGTATACCTTGTGTTGGGGGTATCACCTCCGGCACGGTGCAGCCCTGCGCTGATGCCCTCAGTCCTGTGAGCATCAGGTGGTTGAGGAGAAAGTTGGTGGTGTTGCTGGTGCTGCTGGTGTTGGGGCTCCCCATGGTCCGATTCTGAGGATCAAGGCGAGTCCGTATAAACGGCACCCGTGCTGATGTCATAGATGGCAGGTCAAGTAGAGATTAGAGAAGCAATCTGTCAATGGTGTGATAGGTAGTAGCAAAGAGGTGACAGTGGGTTCCGAATTTGCAGAAAAAACTGGCAAGCTCTAGAGACATAAATCTGTGCTGAAAATGCACTCAGCAACAGCATTTCCCTTAGGAAAGTAAGCAGGTGTCAGATGGCAGTATTTATTGTGCTTTCCATGCTCTGCGGTAGTGACCTCGATCAATAGCCACTGAACTTCCGCCTCAGCTTGACAGACGTGGTTCCCGAGCTGCGTGATTCCCGTGGTCATGCAGTGAAATTGAAAAGGTATGATTAAAAAGATGGTTAAGGGTCTGACAACAAGCTGATAATGATCTAAATTAGGTCGCCCGCCTCTACTATTCGGGTCGCTGCCACGCTGGCAAACGCGCCCGAGTTAAAGGCGCGAGGAGGCGGGATGATGGCGGGTTCCCGACCCACTCCTTTTTATTTCCACTTTCACTCCCGAGCTGCCTCCAATCCCGCACACACGGACGAATGAAAATTTCGGCCAAAGTCTCCTCTCTCTGTTGATATGATGCGGAGATGCCGGTGTTGGACTGGGGTGGACAAAAGTGAGAAGTCGCACAACACCAGGTTATAGTCCAACAGTTTTATTTGAAATCACAAGCTTTCGGAGCGGCTGCTCCTTCGTCAGGTGAAGTAAAGGAATACAAATCGACAAAGCAATCTCTGTTGATAGTAAGAGCCTGTGTGAAATGAGTTTAGGCAGTCTCAACCCAATTCCTGGTTAGTGGTCAAAATTTAGCACAATTTAGCACTTCACTGATAACTGATAACTTACTCAGAGAGGCCATAAGGATGGCTAGTGAGGGAAATACACACTGGCGCAGTGTGGGATCCTGTTCTGAGTTTGTGATTAGGGCACATTGCTGAAGCAAAGTAAAAGCACCTGGGCTGTGAATTGTATGACCTGGGAATGTATCTGCTGACACTGTGTAGAAAAAGAGTTCCATTCCTCAGTATTGTCACCCTCACCCTATTGAGCAGGAAAGTCCATCAAACAGGTAAAGGGACAAGAGATAATAAAAAAGCAAAAGAAACATTCTGAACATTTAAAGAAGGGTTGTTTGTTAGGGTACAGTTATACTACAACTTTCACATCTATGAAATACAGTTTCAGCTATGTGAGCATAGCAGTGATAGTATAACTCGGGTCCTGACCTGACTCCTGAGCATGTTAAAGTCAAGTGATGCGAGACATCCTCCATTTCACACCAGCTTAAGTTTGCATCAGGTGCAGTATTACTCCAGATTGGTGCAATGTCACACTTTGGAAGTGCTTCCAGTGTGTTGGACCAGCTCTTTATAACATTGCTTTCCGGTGTTTTTTACTTCATGAGGAAGGGCACAATCCCTCTAGTGCTCTGTTAACATTTAAAAATTATCCCCTGGAGGAGCAGAGCACTGCACATGAGGTAAAATGTACCTTTGTTGCTGTTCTCTGTGCAACTCTGAGTAATGCTCGGTCAGCAGTATAACTCTGGTTTGCCAAATGTCCATCATATTCTACAGATATCAATATGAAATCAGTAGCAGCAGTATAACTAGCCTTAGAACTTAATTTGTGTAATTTGGAATCACATGTATGATCCAACAAAAGGACTTCTTATAACCACCATACAGTCAGATCGAACCCTGGGGACTGAAAGTCATTTTAATTTGTAAGGGTTTATCTTATTAAGGTCTGACCTCCCCTGGCAACTGTAATGGAACTTCAACTGGAAGCAAGGAACAAAATGAATTATACAGGAGATCCATAACAACATAATGTGTTATTATGAATTGTGACCATGTGTGCTTTTTTAATAATTTTATAAAATTATATAACTGGAAATATATTTATCAGAATACAAATCTCTATCCATGTTTTTACCTGGAGTGCACAGCCCATAATTGTCAATCATTACGGGCATCCCACTGTAATGCCACCTGGCCTCATATGAAAGTCTCCAGACTACCTACTTGGATATGCAGTGCCACCATATGGGCATCAGTGGGGTATCGCCACATTCTCGTAATGATCTCTAAACAACATAATATTGTAGCTGATGTACATTTTAACGGGAAATATTTTACTACAGTAAGCAGAGTAAAGAAAATCCCTGCATTGATGTATGCTTCTCCAAGACTGGGGTACCCTCCACAACTTATTGGTTTACAGCAATTCAACATTTTCTGCAGCATTTTGGCAGCCTGCCAGTACCAGGGTCCAGCTGGTCCCAAAATTGCTAGCACACCACCAGATTGAAACTAGCTCAATGTCACAAGATGAAAAGTTATTGCTTTGTAATATGGTTTCCCATGACATTAAATGTAACCTTCAGACACCTTTCTGATTTAGATCAAAGTCTGCTAAATGATTTGAATGTTAAATCATAATTCTGCTATAATCACGGTGTAACTCAGTCAGAACTCTTCACATTCTAACGAATCAAACAAAATAAAAGTCTTGATGTGCACTTTGGTCTGGATTTTCTTCTGCTGTACCACCCAAGTCAGGCAGTGAAGCAGGGAAAATGAAGCTGGAAGGCCTCGCACCCCTAAATCCGGCAGTAGAAATATTCTCTTCCCCGCCCACCCCCATAGGGATTTCAGCTGTTTCCCCCACCCCTTACTGTGCTGCTGCCTTTAAATGATGGGGAAGGAGCGGGCTAAGGGAATTGCCCTGCCTTCCTGACAGAGTATCGCTGACCCCACTGTATGAATCGATCAGGGTGCTGGTACTTGCTCAAGCAGTGGCGGGAGAACACCAGAGCCACCGAAGGCGGTTTTGGCCAACTCCCGTTCCCTCCTACAGCTATCGGGAGCGATCTTGGCTCATGTCGAGCCATTTCCACAAAATGGGAACTCTGCCCCCTTCAAACATCATTCCTCCCCCTTTGGGTACTACAGCACCACTGGATTTTCATTCTGTGCAGTCAGGGGGCTCCCTCTGTAGACAAAACTGCCCCAGAGGAAAATCCAGCCCCCTGTGTTAAAGTGTGTCTTATTATTCCATTGTCGAATCCCCCACCATCCTGTGGGTCTCCATTGACCAGAAACTTAGCTGGACCAGCCACATAAATACTGTGGTTACAAGAGCAGCTCAGAGGCTGGGTATTCTGTGGTGAGTGACTCACCTCCTGAGTGACTCCCTGAAGCCTTTCCACCATCTACAAGGCACAAGTCAAGAGTGTGATGGAATACTCTCCACTTGCCTGGATGAGCACAGCTCCAACAACACTCAATAAGCTCAACACCAACCAGGACAAAGCAGCCGGCTTGATCGGCACCCCATCCACCACCTGGAATTGTAATTTTTGTTTTAGCCTGTCATAATCTAGTGAAGAAGATGCCTCCTTTTACACGGCAATGGAGTTTGTAACAATTCATTCCCGTCATTCTTGTATTAGAATGGCAGTGTTCCAGAAGTATGTGTAAACTGTCAGCTCACATCATTATACACTGGCACTTACTGCGATGTCATACTGTGAATAAAATCAATGTAGTTACCAGCAGCTTTCCACATCCAACAACACCTCCAAACCCACGACCTCCACCACCTGGAAGGACAAGGGCAGCAAGTGCATTGGAACACCATCACCTCCAAGTTCCCCTCCAAGTCACACACCATCCTGACCGGAACATATATCGCCGTTCCTTCATGGTCGCTGGGGCAAATCCTGGAACTCCTTACCTAACAGCACTGTAGGAGTATCTTTAGCAGCAGTTCAAGAAGAAGGCTCATCACCACCTTCTCAAGGGCAACTAATGGCAATAAATGCTGGCCTTGCTAGTGATACCCATATTCCCAGAATGAATTTTAAAAACCTGTGTCTCCTTGTCGTACTGTTATGATTTAGGTTTAAATAATGTTCCAGATTTACCTCCTCTATACTGTTTGCTATCTTATTGTTCGCAAATATCAGCTTGAATCAGTTGGTAGCACTCTCTGCTCTGAGTCAGAAGGTTGTGATTCAAACGCCCACCAGGACGTGAGCAGATAATCTAGGCTGACACTTCAGTGCAATACTGAGGAAATGTTGCACTGTTGGAGGTGCCGTCTTTTGGATGAGATGTTAAACTGAATATTAAAAAATCCCATGGTGCTATTTGAAGGCGAGTAAGGAGTTCTCCTGGTGTTCCAGTTAACATTCCTCCCTCAACCTTTCTCAGGTGTAAAACGGGCAGAATGATGACAGATTTGGCAGTGGGTTAGCCCGCACCCAATCTGAGCATGCGTTCGGGTCACTGCTAAATTCGGCAGGTCCACTGTTCAGGCGTCCCTGGCGGCTGCCTAAAACAGGCGTTAGGCCCCCTTATATATGTAAATGAGGGCCTAACATCTGTTTTAGGTTCCTTTGCCAAAACTAGCTGGCGATGAGCGGAGCATGAGCCGGGCCTGTTGCCCTCAGGATTCTTCCGCTACCTCTGACGAATAGGTAATTTTTTTTCTAATTCAAAGATCGTTGCTCCAGTGCCAGAAGGAGCAGAAGTGCTCCCCCTATTCCACAGCACCCGTGATCGCCTGCTCCCCCCACCCACCTTTGCTCCACCTTCGCCTACTGGAACTTATCTTTTGTGGTGAGGCAGCGGGCCTGATAGTCATCTTTAGAAAAGGGGCAAGCTGCCTGAGGAGGCGTGACAGGCACTGGCAGCTCACGCAGATACTGATAATGAGCTCCGACAACCAATCTCGTGCCGGCCTTGGGTCTCCCGGTTAGGGAGGAAAAGGTGCCAAAACCAATTTCTACCCCAGTATCTTCCTTTCAAAGCTGAAAATCCCAAGTTTCTCCAGTATTCCCTAAGGATCAGGGTTATGGCTCTTTTACCTCCAGGGCGTTAATGTCACCCTGGTACCTCAGTGGCCAGAACTGCCCACAATACTCAAGGTGTCATCTGACCAGAGCACTGTACAATGTGACCATGACTTTCTCCAACTTGTACTCACCATAATACAATTCTGCCCTATGTGTATTAGGCAGTTTAAATATTGACAAAATTGCAAAGTGGTTATATCTTCATTTTTGGGACAAGACTAGCCCTTGTATACCATGAAGCCCAGCTAACAGTACAATGAGGATTTTTAGGAGCTGGAAAAGGCCTTTAGGCTCATAAAGTCCTTGTCATTTTCAAATATCAACCTTAACTACCTTAGCGTCCCGAAAAAGTTAGCGCCCCCCGCACAGTAAATTGTGTGGTAGCGCCCCAAGCAGGAGGCGGGGCACTACTGAAAGCGCTCCCCCTCCCTCTTAGGGCGTTACCATTCAACATCGCGGCACTACGTACAACAGCGCCACACGCGTCAGCATGCTGCGCTAGGCCCCTCTCCTGATTAAAGGGGAGGGGCCTAGCGCAGCGCGCGCCAGGGCCCTACTGGACCATCGGGGAGCGGGTGCCAGGAAAAGAACCCGGCACTCAAGAGGGCTCAAGAGCCCTTTAATTTGCGCTGCCGCGGCTGCAACCACAACACCCTGATCCTGTCGGACATAGCATCTGGCGGTAGGTCAGGGGCGCGAGCGAAGTTTGCGGCCGGGGCGTGAGCGGGGAGCTGCGCACGCTGATGACGTCATCGCCGGAGGCACAGCACCGCGGGGCGCTACTGGCTACCGCCGCCGCTAACCTCCCACTGAATTTCGCGGGCGGCGTTAGCGACGCCGCGTCCGGGCGCTAGGTGCTTTGTGCTCCATTAGCGCCCCAAGCGGGGCGCAAAGCAACCCAATTTATACTGTCTGTTTGAATGGCTGTGCTTTGTTATTTATTCCAGTAGTCTATTACTCTTTAATTGACAAAGTTCCACCTGATTTTCCTTCTTATTCTTAAGAGCGTGTTAATTTTGAACATGCATCTGCTGGTATTTAAAACCTTCAATATAGCAAAAAACAGGAGAAAAACAATGGGGTGAAATAAGATATTTCCCTGTAGTAGAATGCACCTCCACTGAATGAGATTCTAGCTAACAGCTCAAATAGGGATAAAGAATAGAACTCAGCGCACAGTAGTTAATGAATGTGGTTATTTGTCATGATTGACCAGAGAGAATGCAACCACATATTCAAAGGTTAATAATCGACAGGATATTTAACAAGCATCTCTTTGCAATTTAATGACTGCTTTTACATTAAACAACAACAACTTATATTTATATAGCACCTTTAACATAGTAAAATGTCCCAAGGCGCTTCACAGGAGTAATATAAGACAACAACAAAAATTTGACACCGAGCCACTGGAGGAGAAATTAGGGCAGATGACCAAAAGCTTGGTCAAAGAGGTAGGTTTTAAGGAGTGTCTTAAAGAAGGAAAGAGAGGTAGCAAGGCGGACAGGTTTAGGTAGGGAATTCCAGAGCTTAGGCCTAGACAACAGAAGGCACGGCTACCAATGGTTGAGCGATTATAATCAGGGATGCTCAAGGGGGCAGAATTAGAGGAGTGCAGATATCTCAGGGGGTTGTGAGGCTGGAGGAGATTACAGAGATAGGGAGGGGGGCGAGGCCATGGAGGGATTTGAAAACAAGGATGAGAATTTTGAAATCGAGGCGTTGCTTAACCGTGAGCCAATGTAAGTCAGCGAGCACAGGAGTGATGGGTGAACAGCTAAGCTCAAAAAATAGATTTTAAAAAAAACTGGTTGAGGGGGAAGGGTACCTTTATGAGAAATATGTAAAATGCATCTCTGCCTCAAGCTTTCAGAACCCTGATTTGTGCAGAAGATAAAATCTTGGCTCATTTCCAATGAGTTTCTTTTCCCAAAGTTACGTGATTTATAGCTCTGACATTACACTTACATATTTGAAGTGGAGGCAGATCTGTTGTGAAGACTAATGAGTGCAGCGTACTCCCTATGCAGATTGCAGAATAAAAAGACAAATATTAATATTCATGGCTACCCCCATCTTTGTGATTGAAATACTGAAGTAATGAAATGCAGTTTGTCAGTGCATTGCAGGATAACACATAACCATCAGGCAAGGCATTATGTTTTGGGGATTTGCGTTTACAGCAGGCTTTGGAAGTGCCAGTCACTGTGTTACCATTAACCTTCATTTTATTTCTGTTTTAATTTTTCTTCCTCTCAATATTCCTCCTCTCAATATTCAAACCCAGAGCCCTACAGCCTATTACCCCGCTGGGAGACAAAGGATTAGTTACGGTGTATCGCAAGTAAACAAAGTGATAATACCATTTGCGATTTATAGTAACTTTCTCTGCAAGATGTGCTGCCTTGCTTCCTAAGGATGGTAATCTTCATTGTTCAATATTATCCGTGCACTTTCATGCAATGAAACAATTTGCAGCTACTGGAGATCTTTGGTAGGGATATACTTCAGCATCAGAAATATTCTCAGATATAACTGCTTTTTAAAAAATTCTTTCACGGGATGTGGGTGTCGCAGGCCAGCATTTATTGCCCATCCCTAATTGCCCTTGAGAAGGTGGTGGTGATCTGCCTGATACAACTGAGTGGCTTGCTAGACCATTTCACAGGGCAGTTAAGAGTCAACCACATTGCTGTGGATCTGGAGTCACATATAGGCCAGACCGGGTAAGGACGGTAGATTTCCTTCCACATTAGTGAACCATTAGTTTTTACAACAATCCGGTAGTTTCATGGTCACCATTACTGATACTAGCTTTCTATTCCAGATTTATTTTAAAAAACTGAATTTAAATTCCCCAGCTGCCATGGTGGGATTTGAACTCATATCTCCAGATCATTAGTCCAGGCTTACTAGTCCAGTACCCTAACCACTATGCATTATCTTACCCAAATATGCACTGATTTGATTTTTGAATTAATTGCGAGGAATGCAATTTATTTTAAGTTTATATTTGCATCTTAAAGTTGCAGTATCTCCTTATTTCATGCTTTTTGTTTAAATTGCATTATATTAATGAATAAACTTGACCAGCTCTGCCACTAGGCAACCACAGAATAGGTGCATCTTCTATTGTTTGAGTGCCAAGGATGAAGTACATAGGTTTAAAATAACACAATACTGCTCCAATTTGGTTGAGTGTTCAGTTCAACACTCAATCCTAAGTGCTGTAATACCATTGATTACCACTAGCAGGCGTGCAACAGGGAGATGTTCTGCTTCTGCACCCCAAGCACATGAGGGGAGTATATAGCAGGAAGCTGCATATCCCCAGTCCACGAATTTCCAAATTTTAATGGACAAAAAACCGGGGCTGCAGTGAGCAACTTTGTGATATGAACTCAGGCACCCACGACACACAGATGGATTATCCATTTAAATCTGTAGTAGTGCTCACTTTCCCCACACGTTCTACATATTGAACTGAACATTTAAGCATGCGACCCTCTTTGAGTAAACCTCCATACAAGAAACGGTCACCACTCACCCAACCACATACTTTAGAGTCAGTTCTCACTTTGGATTTGATTACAGCTTTTCACACGCTGCAATTTCTTAAGCCACATCAGGTTTTTTTATGCTGGGTGGACATCCTCTGCTCAGGGATTGTGATAGCTTGCTGTTATTCTGACTGGTACGCGGACTGCTCATTTCATTGAAAAAATGCTATGTCAACATTGCTATGGAGATTCTCATGTTAGAACGGTCACAGGTAGTTGTGACCATTTCCATAGAGGTATAATGGCAAGAATTCTGTTACATTTATGCTTAAATCAAAGAACTACATCACACTAAGATTTTGCAGGTATTTTGACCATTAAAGGTGACTCTTGAACTTATGCAAAAGCAAATGCCAACTGACCAAGAACATTTCCATATGCTTTAAAAGACCTTCACATATATTATTGCAATTAATATAATACAATATTTAACGATAATAATAGAGATTGTAGTAGTAGGATTATATGTAGCATTAGGACATGATTCAATAAAGCAATGTAATACTCATCAGAATCAGAGTCCGAGTAGATGTAAGGTCCCTGTTCCACAAGGGGGCCATGATGTGTTCTTTCTTTGTTTAAAATGCGTTCTTTGTCACATCAGCATGTTGTTCTGTAGCAATATTTCTATCTGACAATATTTTGTAAATCACTGTTAACAGTTCTCAAATGTCTTAGCGATCCCGGGCACTTTGTTGAATTATTTTAAAAAAACATATTTATCCCAGACACTGGTGGAATAATGGAACAAACTCCCAGAGAAGAGAATTAATTCGGGGTCAATTGGCGCCTGTAAAAAGGAACTGGATCAATATTTGTTGAGAAGTGGGATTGAGTGTTAACACCAGTGATCGATTTTTTTCCAGAGGAGTTCTGGGAAGGAAATTAATGTTGCATAATATAGGTGGGGGTCAACAGGTGGTGTACGAGGAAAGTCCGTCATAGAATAATCCTACCCAGGCTCTGGATGGACTGGGCTTGATGGAGCTGAATGGTCTTTTCTCACTCTGAATTTTCTTATGTTCTCAACTAAAAAGCAATGTGAGATTAAAAAAATCTTTTTGAGCTGTCGGGAGTTTTTGGCAAGTTTGAACTGTTTACTTTGTTTTGGCTTACACATTTCTAATTACCAATCAAATGTATAATTATGCTTTTTAGACATAATTAGAAGGCCAATTTAGTAGCATTTGTGTTCGCCGCATTTGAGTAATTTTTGAAACTGATCAAAAGATGAGCTGAAAACTTTCCCTCAATCACCGATCACCTCATCAGGAAATGAATCAGCTCCGTGGCCATTCCCCACTGCCCAGGTACCTGACCCTTTTCCCATTTGTAGCTGATGCAAAATTGTAAAGATATTTAAATGAATACTGCTGTAAAAGCTGAGCCGAATATTTTTGATGGTTGAATGAAATGGATTAGGTCATTTGGCTAGCATAGATATAAACTTAGAAATAAATATTTCATCAACATAATTGAATATAAATTGTTTCCACAGCAGATGAAGTATTTTAGTTCTACACTTACATTACAGAAAAGTAATTGCCACCTGAATAAGAACATAAGAACATTCCTTATTCCATCCTTTGTTGTGAGAAATAAAGGATATTTCAGATTTATCACCATAGATGTGCTTTCACTTCACCCATAAAATACTGAATTCATAGGAATTCAGTGCATTGTAGAATGTTACAGCACAGACACAGACCATTCGGCCCATCAAGTGGCAGCATGGATACGAAATTGGCTAAGTGACAGGAAACAGAGAATAATGGTGAATGGTTGTTTATTGGACTGGAGGAAGGTATACAGTGGTGTTCCCCAGGGGTCGGTACTAGGACCACTGCTTTTCTTGATATATATTAATGACTTGGACTTAGGTGTACAGAGCACAATTTCAAAATTTGCAGATGACACAAAACTTGGAAGTATAGTGAACAGTGAGGAGGATAGGGATAGACTTCAAGAAGACATAGACAGGCTGGTGGAATGGGCGGACACATGGCAGATGAAATTTAATGCAGGAAAGTGCGAACTGATACATTTTGGTATGAAGAACAAGGAGAGGCAATATAAACTAAAGGGTACAATTCTAAAGGGGGTGCATGAACAGAGAGACCTGGGGGTATATGTGAACAAATTGTTGAAGGTAGCAGGGCAGGTTGAGAAAGCGGTTAAAAAAGCATACGGGATCCTGGGCTTCATAAATAGAGATAAATAAACACACCTCGGCAGATAGTCAGGATGATTTAATTTAGTGGTCTGCAATTGTAAGGTACACATGCTTTGTTCTCTATCTATATATGCTTTGGCGATTCTGTATCTAATTTACTTCACCTGAGGAAGGGGCAATCGATAGCTCCGAAAGCTTGTGATTTCAAATAAAACTGTTGGACTATAACCTGGTGTTGTGCGACCTCTCAATTTCATAAATAGAGGCATAGAGTACAAAAGCAAGGAAGTTATGATGAAACTTTATAAAACACTGGTTCGGCCTCAACTGGAGTATTGTGTCCAATTCTGAGCACCGCACTTTAGGAAGGATGTGAAGGCCTTATAGAGGGTGCAGAAAAGATTTACAAGAATGGTTCCAGGGATGAGGGACTTCAGTTACGTGGATAGATTAGAGAAGCTAGGGTTGTTCTCCTTAGAGCAGAGAAGGTTGAGAGGAGATTTGATAGAGGTGTTCAAAATCATGATGGGTCTAGAAAGAGTAGATAGAGAGAAACTGTTGCCATTGGTGGAAGGGTCGAGAACCAGAGGATACAGATTCAAGGTGATTGGCAAAGAACCAAAGACGACATGAGGAAAAAAAAATTACGCAGCAAGTGGTTAGGATCTGGAATTCACTGCCTGAAAGGGTGGTGGAGGCAGACTCAATCGTGGCTTTCAAAAGGGAATTGGATAAGTACTGAAGGAAAAAAATTTGCAGGGCTACAGGAAAAGGGCAGGGGAGGGAACTAGCTGAAGTGCTCTTACAGAGAGCCGGCACGGGCTCAACGGGCCGAATGGCCTGCTTCTGTGCTGTAACCATTCTATGATTCTATGATTCTATAGGGTGTCCCAAAGTGCTTTACAGCCTATGGACCAGAACCTTCTGTCAAAATAATGGTGAGATTAATAGCGCTCGCCGTTATTTATGTGTAAATGGTACAGCAACTTCAGGAGAGGAGCAGATAAGCAGTTTAATGCGAATATCCAAAAGTTTCTGTCCGAGCTGCGCCATTCCACTGTTAGCATTTCGCTGTCTACCTCACCATTAAAATGCACTGAATGTTGTGACATTGCTGTATTTACGTGGTAGATAAACCTGCCCCAGATATTGTGGGATAGTAATTAGTAGCGTAAATACCCTTATAACAACGTGATAATTGTTAATTACTGTCAATCAACCTCTCTGGCATTGAAAACTCATGATTATAAATGTGGAGTCTCATTCCATCAGGTTTTGAATTTTTGGGAGAGATTTTAAAAATGTCAAATTTTAAATTTTAAAATGTTTTTTCGCACTTTTTCTTTCTGTCTCTTTTTTCTCTCTCTCTTAATCGTGTCCTTCTTTCCCTCTTTATTTCTCTTTCTGTACCTGATATAAAATTGAATTCACTCTCCTCATTTCTTCCTTGTGTTTATTTTCCAATCCTTAAATCTCGTTGGTTAGGGAGATACCCGATTGGTTGCCCTGTTCACTCAGGGCCCAGATGTCCTGATTCCCTTGCTGCACCGTTATCAGCTCGCACTTTCAGCAACTTTGTGGGCAAAACTTTTTCGAGCTGAAGGGTGCAGGGAGTAAGTCTAACGAACGGCAGATGCCGTTAGATGTCCAGCTATGGCAGATTCTGGCCCAATGAAGTACTTTTGAACTTTTGTAGTCACTGTTGTAATGTAGGAAGTCTTCCTATAATCAGATGACAGAATTGAATAATGCACTAATCCATAGCATGAGCAAATCAGCATGCAAAAATATCACTGTGCCTTCACCTCTGACAGCTGGGTCCCAGACTGAGAAGAATTAGTCTCCACTGTGGCTACATAGTGCCATCTCTGAAGCTGACTCTTATACTGTTGTTTCATTTCTATGCCACCATATCATGCCCTCCAGATAGCCCAAAAAACTTCACAACCAAGAATTCTTTTCGAGTGCAGTGATTGCTGTTATGTCGGCAAAGGCAGCAGCAAAATTTGCACACAGCAAGATTCCACAAACAACAAACAAGTTGAATGACTAATTAATGTGTTTTTGGTAGTGTGTGCTTGCCATGATACCAGGACAACTCTATTTTCCTCTTCCAATAGCGTCGTGGATTTTTTTTACATTTACGTGAACCACCAGAATAGGTAGACAGGGTGTTGATTTAACCTCTCATCTGAAAGATGGCAATGCAGCATTCCCTCAGGAGCTTGAACCCACAATCTTCTGGCACAGGGCGTGCGTGCTACTAACTGAGCCATGTTGACACTTAGTTGAGGTTTTGGAAGACCAGCATCTATGCCCTGGCTCTCTGGGGTAAAAATTCACTTGGTTGCGCCTCCCGTTAGCGCCTTAAGAGGGCGCTAATGGGGCGTTAAGCCGCTAACGCCCGGGCGCAGCACTGTTTGCGCCACTCGAGAACTTAACTTGAGATTGTGCGGCGGCGCTAAAACTTACCGCTGCGACCACCTGCGCGCGCAGATTATGACGTCATTCCATGGTGCAACGCCCTTGGGGCGCCCCGGAGCGGAAATCGAGTGGCGCCCCCTGCCTTACCGCCTGGCGCTTCCAACGACCGGAAGACTGGAACGTTATCAATCGGTGTGGGGCTGGGGGGGGCGCTATTTAAAGGGGGCCTCTTCCTGTCTTTTTCTGTGGTCGACATTTATGCACCACTCGTTCTGAGAGAGAGAGAGAGATTCGGAGAGAGAGAGAGAGAGACTTCTACATTGACTCAACGCTTTGTGAGGTAGTTTTGCCTAGTTCATCCTAACTTTGTTGCTACTTTAGTTGCTGTACCTCATTACTTTTCTGGCAAAGAGAATATGGGGGCTGCAATGATTGGGGGCGTCGTCCTGCTCCAGCTGAATCGGAGGATACTGAGACGCAGACAGAGAGTGGCAATGATGACCAGACGGAGGAGGGCCATCAGGCGCATGTACAGGAGAGCTTACCCTCCCAGGGTATATCGTGAACAGCTCTCCTACATCCATATGTCCGAGGAGCTGTGTTTGCGAAGGCTGCGATTCAGCAAGGAGGTGGTCACTGAGCTCTGCCACCTGCTGCAGCCAGATCTGCAGCCTCAGCTGAGGTCCAGGACGTCTCTGTCGGTGGCAGTGAAGGTCACAGTGGCTTTGAACTTCTACGCCACTGGCTCATTCCAAGCTGCTGTTGGGGACCTCGCCAATATCTCCCAGTTTGCGGTGCATCGCTGCATCCGGCAGGTCACCAATGCCCTCTTCAGAAGGAGACGAGACTTCATCTCTTTCCCTATGACCCCAGACAAGCAGCGTGACCGTGCTCTGGGCTTTGCGAGGGTAGCGGGCTTCCCCATGGTGCAGGGCGCCATTGACTGCACGCATTTGGCTTTGCGTGCTCCGCGAGAGAATGCAGAGGAATTCAGGAACAGAAAGGGGTTCCATTCCTTGAATGTGCAGTTGGTCTGTGACCACAGACAGGTGATACTCGCTGTCAATGCCCACTATCCGGGCAGCTGCCACGATGCTTTCATCCTGCGCCAGACTACTGTGGCAGAAGTTTTCGAGGCACCGGATCAGCCAGTTGGTTGGCTTCTGGGGGACAAGGGGTACGCATTGAGCACCTGGCTGATGACACCGCGCCGTACGCCAAACACCCCTGCTGAGCTGCGGTACAATGAAAGCCATCAAGCAACCAGGAACATTATTGAGCGCACAATCGGCGTGCTGAAACAACGGTTCCGCTGTCTGGACCATTCCGGAGGAGCCCTGCAGTACTCGCCTGAGCAAGTTTCAAACTTCGTAGTCGTGTGCTGCATGTTGCACAACATGGCAATCCTCAGGACCCAGCCAATGCCACCAGGCCTTGTAGCACCACCAGAGGAGGAGGAGGAAGAGGAGGAGGACGATGATCATCAGCAGCACCAAGGCAGGAGGGCGGCCCACAATGGTCAAACTGCAAGGGCCGTCCGTCAACGACTAATAGCAAGCCGCTTCTAGGGCCCCTGCCATTGCTACAAACACTAATCAACCCAGCACGCAACCCCTAAGCCGGCCAAGGCACCAATAATTCCAACCACCAGCCATGTATATTTTGAATACAGAAACTTATTTATTTTACAAACTCTGTGTGTGTCAATTCCTCATGACAAACTCATAGAAATAAACACAAAAAAACAGTCAATAACATAACTGGTTCTCACAACCTGGAGATAATGTCCAAAACACTAAACAAAAGTTGGACCATGAACCTCGGCCTTTAATAAAAAAATGACCAGCATTTTGGCACACCTCCTACTTTTTGCCCTTCGAGGGTGATCTCCTTCCCTTGCGCACTTCCCCCCTTCTAACCCTACTGCTCCTCCGTAATGGGACCTCAGTGGCTGCAGCAAGGCTGGTGGAAGGCTGCTGCTCGTCAGACCCTGACACTGCAGATGCCCCTGAAGGACGGCCTCGACCACTTCTGGGCCTGGAGGGCCCGGCTGCAGACTGCACCAACTCTGCATGGGCGGCAGCAGTCTGTCCTACAGGCGGTGGCAAGTGCAGTGGAGAAGTGACAGTGTTGGCAGCAGGAATGCTGTCATCGTGAGAGAGGACAGCAACTCCCTGCTCGCCTGACACACTGGCACTCCCACGGGGCAGCACTTCAGCATCCGGAGCAATTTGCCGGAGAACAGATTGCTGGCCTGCTGCGGCGCGGTGACAGCCCCGGGGACATGTGCACGAACCATCGAGGTTGGCAGCAGTCTGTGCTCGCGTGGCCTCCATCTGAGTCTGTATGAGAGCAGTCAGAGGTGGGATCACGGCAGCCATTGACTGAATTGCAGCACTAAGCGTTAGTGTGGCATCCGCCTGTGCTACAGCGAAGTGCTCCACACTCCTTGCCAGTGACTCAATGCAATCGGGCACCCTTCCCACTGCACCCATGAGCTCAGTGTGCATGCCCACCGCCTGGGTGTTCATTTCTGCAATCAGCCGCTCCTCCTCTGCGTCCATTGCAGTAGGAGTGTCTGGCATACTCTCCCTCTGGGGAGAAGGCCCCCGTTCTTCCCTACCCCCCCCATGGCGTTGCTGCAGCCCGCTGGGTCCTGGAGCTTCACCATCATCAGCCCCTTCCCCCCTGCTCCCCTCCGGGGAAGGCGTGTTCCCAGTGTGGGCATGGGATTCCTCGGGAGAGGGTGGCACTGATGCTCCGGCTTCCTCTTCCTCCTCAGCTGCAGCATCACTCCCAGTGGCAGCTTCAGGGCCCGTCTCCTCAGCTGGTGAATCACCATCTGAAAGCAGGGAGGTACAAGAGTGGCTTTAGCGTGAGGACAGGGTGGCAGTAAGGGAGGAATAAGTGCAGCGAGTTAGCAAGTTGGATTGAAAGTGTCAAAGGCTGGTATTGTGAGGGACAAGTGGAAGGACAGAGGACAAAAAGGTGATGACCTTACCATTGCTGTCCACAACGGGGTCGGCGTCTCCAGTGGCGACGGGACCGATCACCCGGCTTGCCACAATCCTGTGGACGCGCTCCTCCAGATCGCTGAGGGGTTGCAGCTGAAGCCGCCCTCCACCCGTCCGTTGCTGCTGTCTCCGATTATGAGCCAGCTTAGCCTGCAAGAAAAAGGACAGCATCTGAGTAAATATACAGCCATGGTCTTGCCTGATGTGCCTCCCATAGGTGAATAGCCCTTACTGTATGCAGCCATGGTCTTGCCTGATGTGCCTCCCATAGGTGAATAGCCCTTACTGTATGCAGCCATGGTCTTGCCTGATGTGCCTCCCATAGGTGAATAGCCCTTACTGTATGCAAAGTGTGGAATGTGTGTGTGTGTTTGATGAAAGGGCCATAGGTGTTGGATGAGTGTTGTGCATTGGGGTTTTAAGACCCTCTGGCCATAGAGTGAGGTTGAGATGGAGGGATGGAGAGGTATTGAGAAAAAGCCACTCACCCTGACGACCCGAGTGAGGTCGTTGAACTTTTTGCGGCATTGAACATGGGTCCTGGGCACCATGCTCCTGGAGGAGACGCTCTGAGCCACCTCCCTCCACACTCTTCTGAACTCGCGTGGCAAAGGCCTCCTGCCACTCTCCGGGAACAGCATGCATCGTCTGCGCTCCACTGCGTCAACCAGAGCATCCAAGGCCCGCTCGGTGAAGCGATGAGCGCGTTCTCTCACCCTCTCCATGCTTGGCAGCAAAATAGATTACAGGTCTCTCCAGGCTGAGATTCAAGGCTGCAATGAGCAGGGTGTGGCTGGGGAGCAAGTGGCCCCCCCCCGCTTTAAGAAGTGTCCGGCGCCATGGTGTCTGTGTTCCCTCGCTAACTGGCAGCAGCTGCGCTGCGCTCGTGCGCTGAGTTAGCGCCTCACTCCTTGGCCTTTGCGCCTTAAGAGAGGTGTGCAGCGCCTCCTTTAGCGCTCCACTCACCTCCCGGGGCGGTAAAAGTGAAGTTTCCTGTCAGTGCCGATAATTAGCGCCAGGCGCTAATATTTGCGTCCGGACGATATTTGCGCCCCAAATGGGGCGCGACCTAATTTCTACCCCTCTGAGTTTATACTTCTAAATCCAGCTCTCATCTTGGTGGCAGAACCTGGGAGCTGGCTCATGGATACCAGTTCCTGGAATCCAAACTAAAAATGGGCCAGTATAAAAGCAGCTTAAGAAAGCTAGGGGTGACCAAAATTAGACAAACATTGATGTCCTCAACTTAGCCAGACCATTGGAGTTAAAGTGCTTCCAAACAGGAATGGAGGTAAAATCAGAGGACAAGTGAGCTCACACTTCAGATCTGCTTCACCCTGCCCTATTTCTAAGTGGTTTTACCTGATGTGAGCGTCATCGATAGCTAACGGGCAGTCCTATCGTTTAGCCATAAGGGCAAACCCATCAGTGAAATAGTTCTAATAATAAAATAACCCCAATATAATTCTGATTCCCCCTTTGGATCTTGCCATCTTCAGCCATCAAGTGAGCTTCAGACACTTCCAATATGAGTTAATTTATCAGGGTCAGTTTCTACTCGTTCCCCACATATGAGATGTCCCTAAAAGCACAGAGCACCATGCAGTGAGTGTCACTTGTTGGATGCCACGTTGAGACCATAGTGCGCTAAGTGACTAAAGACCAATCTCTGTAAAGCTATTTCCACAGTGAGTCCGAAGACCATATTGTCATCCAGATAATCTAGTGGTGGGATATAATCAGCTTCCTGTCAGCCTGGTGGTGGGACATGGCCAAATCCCTGCTAATACAGTGAATGTTCTTCTGCTGATATACCGGTGATTTTCAGCTCTCCCTTTGCATTCATAAAATCCTCCAAGTCTGAGTTTACATAACATAAGAACATAAGAAATAGGAGCAGGAATAGGCCAATTGGCCCCTCGAGCCTGCTCCGCCATTCAACAAGATCATGGCTGATCTTGGGCTCAAAGCCACTTCCCTGCCCGCTTCCCATAACTCTTCACTCCCTTATCTTGCAAAAATCTGTCTATCTCCACCTTAAATGTATTTAATGACCCAGCCTCCACGGCTCTCTGGGGCAGAGAATTCCACAGATTTACGACTCTCTGAGAGAAGAAATTCCTCCTCATCTCAGTTCTAAAAGGGCGACCCTTTATTCTGAGACTATGCCCCTGAGTTCTAGATTTCCCCACGAGGGGAAACATCCTCTCTGCATCTACCTTGTCGAGCCCCCTCAGTATCTTATATGTTTCAATAAGATCACCTCTCATTCTTCTAAATTCCAATGAGTACAGGCCCAACCTGCTCAACCTTTCTTCATAAGTCAACCCCCTCATCTCAGGAATCAACCGTGTGAATTGTCTCTGAACTGCCTCCAGTATTTCGTTTATCTACGTACTCTAAATACTCATCCCTAGAAATGAATTTTGACATTTAAAAAAGAAACAAAGAAAAGAAAGTTCTATGGAACGTATTGTATTTACTGCATTAAACTAGGAATCAGTGCTGGGTAAATGCTGCAGTATTGCAAAACACCATTGTTGTATGCAGATTAAATTTGTGGAATCTGCTCTATTATATTGAGGCTAATTGATAAGAGGAGCTTGTGTACAATATATTTATGCAAGTTGTGAATTAATCCGATTCAGGCCATTGCAGAAGAACACTGAAGCTTGAATGAAATGCAAATTGAAAGCAGATCAAGGTCTCCCCTTTGCTGCTGGACATTATAAGGTGACCCTAAACAATGCCTTATTAAAAATCCATTTATCTTGAGCATTTAAATTTCTGAGTGGAGCTGTCAAGAACAATGCTCATGATACCATGAAAGAATAGCATTGTTGCTTTTACCATAACATCGAGTCGAATTGATAATTCATTGCTTTGCAATGTTTTAAAAAGAGTAAGGCACCTGGTGAGCTTTACATGAATGTGGTGTGTGCTTTGCATTTATCGCTCCATCAAGCTTTTCCATGAACTGTGAGGATAGTCACTGCTAAAGTCTACCTCCAAATCATATTGGACAGAATTTCCAGTGAGTCACTACAGTATAAATATTGAGTCCAACAAAAGAGATGTATTTTCAGACATGGCACTGGAGCTAATGGAGATGCTCTTGTTCTCCTTCAGTAGCAGTGCAGATGGCATTTTCAGTTTTAATGCTGCTTGACAAAAAATTATGCAAAGGGCTTATTGCTGAAAGTAATGTTGACTTAACACAGTGACTTAAAACATTACCTTTGCTCCTTTCATGGTTCACTAGGTGCCACTTGGTGTGACATCGAAGTTAATCAAATCAAGAAGGTCACAAGTGTCCGCATTGTTTAGCTTAATCCTTGCTGGGCTGTAGCCAACGCATTACTGGGCTGGTGTTGCAAATTAGACAAGAGTCCCAGTTCCTGATTGCTATCCAGGCCCTCCAGCCAGAATGTGCATGGATGTGGATGGTAAGTAAGGACATCAGGCTCGGTTGTGATATTCCCTGGAGTTGAATAGCTTGATGACCCTCAATGCTCTGCTCACATATGAAGATTGTCTACCTGGGAAAGATACTGTAGGACTGCCAATACCCTAAGGGACTATACTCTGGCATGAGTCAGAGCTTGAAGTAATTGTCTTTTAAAAAAATAATTGATCTATGGACTCTGGTCTCCAGCACTTAGGAGTTAGGGGGAAGATTTTTATTTTTATTTCAAATGTAAGTTTGCACTTTAAAATATGGCTATTTGGTCTGTTATCTTTTGCTCTGCACTCCTGCACCTCCCGGCTCCACATTCAGGTAAATATATTTTTTTAAACTTACCTTTTTGGTAGCAGTCTCCAGCAGTCCCTGCTGATTAGGCCGCGTGCACATCATGTTTTCCTGAACGTAGCCGGCACTATTCAGGGCAGCCCAATCTTATAAAGGGAGACTCAAACAGGCATGATGTCCCCTATTTGCATATGCAATGAGCCTAACACCATATTAGATACTTAGGTGCCTGTTTTACACCTGAAAAACAGGCATGGCGCCATTGAATTTCTAGGCCTACAACTCTCACACTCACACACAACAGAAAAAATGTCTGTCAAAGCTGGAAATCCCTCACACCCAAGGCTCAAGTGAAATTTCCAACTCCAAGACAAAAGCAGAACTCAAACCCAAGGCTTCAGGGAGATGGCAGGCCTTTGTAGGACAGCTTTTAAATGATTAACGTTATTGCTCAGTCTAATGTTTTTAGACTATGTTGTAAATATTATTATTGGGCTACATATTCAGCTGTATCGGGAATCAAGATGGAGGATGGAACAACTTTGAAAAAATGAATTGCTCTGAATGATTATTTCAGAATGAGTTGCTATTCTGCAGGATCTTTCCAGGTCCATATTTCAATGAGTCACTATGGCTGAGTCCTCTATTGTAGCCAATTGGAAAAGCATGACACTTTTGGGGCAAGTATTCCTCTTTTGCACTCGGGCATAAAGGATCACCTGGGCAGAACACAGAGAGGAAAGTTAGACACGGAGGATCGTAACGCAGCCAGCCTGACTTTCTTCCCATCGAAATTCAATTTAGCTTAATTGGAAGAAAATCTGACAGGTTCCTAATTTGTATAATGTGCATCCACTACCACCTAGTGGCAGTTATCCTTATTCAAACACTAGACCAGGTTTATGTCCTGCTGTACAATTAAAAGGAAAGATTGATAGATAAATCTGATTAATTGTGATTGCCGGTATATTCCATTTACCATTGTCATTGTCTCAGCCTGACTATGTTTACTTCAATTCCATTTACACAAATAGACACATGCTTGATTAGTTTTACTTGTCTTTTTTCAGGGAGGTTGAATTTTATACTCACCAAGGTGAGGAGTGGCTCACAAAACATCAACAACTGGGACACATTTCCTCTTTGCACCAATGTTAGCATTGAGCAAGAGGTCAATCATATAATAGGTTAGATCATATCCACCGCTCACATTTTCTTGGACAGTAGATGCTGCTAATGGTTCTGCTGTTAACATTTACACCTCCTCTAGTCCCATCTTTTGATTCTTTACTTGTCCCATTACCACCCCCTTTCACTTTGCACCATCATCCCTTTTGTCATTTAATCACTCCTGCCCTTCACCCGATCACAGACCTTCCCTTTTGTTCTTTCCTTCACTCCCTTTTTCTCCCTGGCTCTGTACTTGCTTATACCTGACCTGAAAGGTTGGGCTGGATTTTCCTGGGGAGTCAGCGGGCGTGATCGGGTGGGAAAGTGTTTTTTTTCCCCAGCGGGTCGGATAACCCGCTGTGAACCCGCCGCCACACGCCTTTCCACGATGGCGGGTCTGTCAGCGCTGAGCAGACCCGACACGCAGCGGCGGGTTCACAGCAGGGGACCCAATTCAGGTAATTAGTGGCTTGTTTAAAGCGACTTAAGAATGAATTTCAGCTCACCTTCTGCATTTGACAGCTCGCCCACGGGGGCCACGCTGGTTGTGGACCACAGAAAACGCTGGAAAAACTCAGCAGGCCAGGCAGCATCCGTGGAGAGAGAAACAGAGTTAACGTTTCAGGTCGAAGACCTTTCGTCAGACGACCTGAAATGTTAACTCTGTTTCTCTCTCCACGGATGCTGCCTGGCCTGCTGAGTTTTTCCAGCGTTTTCTGTTGTTATTTTGGATTTCCAGCATCCGCAGTATTTTGCTATCGTCGTGGTTGTGGACCACGTCTGTCAAGCTGAGGCAGGAGTTCAGTGGCCATTGAATCAGCTGTTGAGTTGACAGCTTCAAATGTACAGTAAAAGCTCCCACCTTACAGAGATATCTTCCCCCAGCCACAAACTCTTCCTCACTGCATTTCCACAACAGATTCTCCATGCTGCAAGTCTTTACACAAGTCTCCATCCAGTCTGACCTCATTACCTCTCTCACCATTGACAGATCGCTTCTGTCATCTCTACTTCACCTGCCATCTATTCCATCGGCATGGGTGCCCTTTATACTCTCTCACCTTGGCCCTCAGAATCCCACCACAATCAGCCCCAACACCAGCAGCACCAGGCACAACAGCAGCACCAACAACCACACCAACCTTCTCCGCAATCAACTTATGCTGCACAGGACCAGGGCATCAGCACCCGAGCACATTGCTGCCCGGGAGGCCAGGGATGGCCTCACCATGGCCAGATTTACTTCACTTAACGCTGTACACCCTGGCTGCCACATGATGCGCCAAGTTGGCACCACCCCACGCCAACACCATAAAGCATCCCTACAATGCTCAAGCCATTCCTTTCACACGCATCACCATTGCGGGGGGTACCTTTATGTCTCACCATTCACTGCAACTCACTAAGTCACTTCCAAAGGTGCACACAAATCTGTCCAAGAACACAAAGTGTTGAAAATAAAGGTTTCAATGTTTGACACCACATTAACAGAAACTTTACATGAACATAGCATGAACACCCAAGTGCCTACCCTTGTGTGTTGTTAGTTGGTATGATTGCACTAGGATGAGGGTGAGTGTGAGGGGTGGCTCGTGAGTTGGGGATGTAATAATGCAGGTAGAGAGGGATGGGTGCAGGTCCAAGGTAAGTTGGTGCGAGTAAGGATGTGCTGGAGTAGGGTAGGGAAGGCAGAGTGATGGGAATGTGATGAGAGGCACAGCAGGATGAGGTTGATTGTGGTTTTGTACTAATGTTTGGTGACCTACTGAGATAATTGAAACGTTTGCGGCACTGCACCCAGGTCCTCCTGACCACATCCCTGCTTGTGCCCTCCTCTGCAATGTGCAACCAGGCTGTGTTTATCTCCTGGGGAGGTCTCTTCCGCCCATGGGAAGGGAAGAGGACCTCCCTGTGTGCTGTGACTCCCTCTATAAGCATATGGATGGAGTCATGGGAGAGCCTGGGTGCAGCCCTGTGCCTTTGCGGAGTCATTGTCAGTGTTTGCAGCACCTCAATGCTGTAGAACACGGACAGCACAAACATCCAAATAAAGTTGGCCATGGTCCCTTTAAGAAAACCGGCTGATGACGTGTCATCAAATGACGTCATCAGACCCGCTTCCTCTAATTGGTCGACAAACACGCTGGGCGGGCTCAACAAGCCCAATCAAGGGAAATTCATTTCAGAGGCTGGGATGGAGACAGCAGCGGGTTCGGAACCCGCCACCGACGTCGCCCGCCACGGACCCGCCGAGGTCAGCAAAATCGCGGCCGTTAACTCTGTTTCTGTCTCCACAGATGCTGCCTGACCTGCTAAGTGTTTCCAGCATTGTCTGTTTTTATATTACATAATAGGTCATGGGTAGTTCAGAGCACCCATGTAGACTGCCACAGCAGTGCCTTGTTACCTCAGTGTCTGAAGAGCAACCATTTCTGTACCACCATGACATTTTCTATTTCCCATCCCACCCACTCTTATATCTGAGCAAGATTGCTCAATGACTGCACAATTATGGTTTGTTTTGGGTGCTGGCTCGCCTCTTTTGGGAAAGGAGTCGTGCCTTTACCTATTTTATCAAAGAAAGAATATTCATCTCATATATTGAGACTTCCCAGGCATGAGAGGCAAAAGAGTAGTGCAATTTATCATTGTGCTGCTGCCACTCTGTGCCACAGACTTACTTGTAAAAACATCCAACCCCTCACACGCAGACTGACTCGATCATTTGCTACTTCCAGTTGTCTAAACCTTCCACTAGGAAAATTGGAAATAGCTAGCATTATATTAAAAAGTTACACACCAAGTCCACCCACAAAATGATTCTGTGTCACGTTCAGATCATGTTGTTAATGTATCACATTATTTTTATGAAATTATGTAAATCTGCTCCCTGACCTCATCAGTCTTACAACTCACTCCTAGTGTAGAATTATTAACATTCAGCCTGTGATTCGCCTCGGGCAGACTCACTGCCTCAGTCAGGTTGCCGTCTCCCAACAATCAATTTAATGCTTCTGTTATTAAAACCTCTCCACCTCTCTCCTCCTTTAAAATGCTCCTTAAAATCTACCTCTTTGATCAAGCTTTTGGTCATCTGTCCTGATATCTCCTTCTGTGGCTCAGTGTCAGAAATATTTTTTATTGATATCGCTCTTGTTAAGCGCCTTGAGATGTTTTGCTACATTAAATGCGCTATATAAATGTAAGTTGTTGTTGTTATTACCATCAAACACTGTCAATTCTATTTAACTGAATATTTGGAAGCTTCATTTTTTTTTACTGTGAATAAATTTTGAAAACTGCGCAGATAAAATCTCTCCATAGTCCTCATATTCATTTCTATTGATTCATTTTTAATGTAAATTGCCATTAAGAGAATATTTAATTTCCTGGATTGTGCATCTTACATGATTCTGGTTTAGTTATTAACAGGTAGTTTCTCTTGGGTGACTTCTAATTTTGAATAATCTGCAGCGCATTAAAATATTGGAGCAGTTTACATTTTGGAAATTATTCCATTCTAAATAAACAGAGTTCAGAAATTGATTGATGGAAAACTCTTGTTAATAACAAAATTAATATTTCCGAGAAAGCGAATACAAGTTTGTGGTTAATGGGTTGTTCATTTAACAGAGATTGATTGAGATATGTAAAAGAATAGATGGCTAGGAGGGAATTAGATAACATAATGCTGGAAATTCACAGAGGTGTAAGGGTTTTCTCTGAACCTGTGAGATTCGTGTGGCTCTGTGCAGCCTGGGTGCTAGTGCGAGGTTAGGCCTTGTCGCCTGTTCTGGTCTCCAGCCAGTCTGGGAGCACTAGACACCTGTGAGTGGTTCGACCCACTCGCCCTTACGGTTCTGACACTGGACTTAGATGCGAGAGCAGTAATGGAGATAAAACTCAGGTAGACCCGGTTGAATGGTACGAAATGGAAAATCTTTATTGCATATTATTCAAGATTACGAAATACATGTCATAAGCACAGATTAATGACAGTACAATCTTACACGCAGTTATGTAACTAATTTCAGGGAAACGAGGAACGAACGACACATCGTAAATGGGGGCACACATTACAATTATCCTTAAAACTTAAACCCTCCCCTATCAATACCTACTCTAAACTAGACTTGTAGGATCGAGACTCATGCTCACCACTCGTGATAACTCGGAGAATTCCGAAAACTCTGATCGGATGTTTTTCCACCGCAGCACCTGATCACCCACGTGTTGGTCAGGGGTCTCTGTACCCCATTGTTTACTCGTTTCTGCTCCGGCTAGCAGGCTGGAACGTCTGCTGTCATGAAGATCTGTGTTGTCCTCGGAGTTCCGACTCTACTCAAAAAAGAGTCTTCCTGTGCCCTCGCACTGATGCGATAAAATTCGAAGGATAGTCTTCCTGGCTGTTCTGTAAAATTCAAAGATGGTCTTCCTGGGCAAGGAAAGTGTCTATTCGACCTACAGGCGCGGTCGGAGCTTACTGACCGTGGCGATACGTATGGTCTTCTTCTCTCTCATCTCATCTCATCTCATCTCATCTCATCTCGGGCCTTCGGTTCCAACACCGTTTACCGACTTCTCGGGATGGTGCGCCCGTTTCAAGGCTTCACAGCCAGTTCCACACAGATCTTCGCGGCACGCCACGAGGCCGATCCGGGCGGATCGTAAAGTTCAACAGTCTTTTAAAAGAGACACGAGGCAAGCAGGAACAAGACGGCGAGTCAAGAGCAGCCACGAGATAAATGCCAGCAGGATAAGAGTCAACGAATAAGAGGATAAGAGAAGATGGACGGTTGGAGCTTGCAGTTATAGTGCAAAACTCTTCCTTTTCCCGCCCAACCTTAATGTCTTTTCTTTTGTTAGGGTTTGGCGCTCAAATTTCTTGTATAGGGTGATCTCCGTTTTAATGGGTTTCGGGGATACTCGTAACTGTCTGAGTACCTGTTAATACTTTTCCCATTGTGTAATCGGTCGGTGTTCTCCCTGGAGGGGTTTTGGGGCTTCCAAATGTTTTCTGTAACTACCCGCTAACGGCTCTCTCACCGTAGAGTCATTGGGATTTTGCATATTAATGTCTTTGGATGGGTTCTTGATTACTTGGTACAATAGCCCTTATTCGCACCTGGGAGACCGATTTCAGTATTTATGTGTATACTGCAAACCCATGATGTCTCGTGTATTATCTTAAATGTGCTTAGTCTTTGATCGATCTCGCACAAATGTTTATTGGAACGCCATCTTGTCTGCCTGTCGAAAAGTCTAGAATGTTCTGCCACGAGGCGTGGCGGCCATTTTACAGGCTGCTTGTGTCCACTTTGAAAACCTGACAGCATTCTGCTGAAATAAAAGCTGTTTGAACGAAACTATGTGTTTTCTCCTTATTTATAAAATCGCGATTTATATTGCGAATTCTACAGAGGTCAATCAAAGAAAGGTTAACATTACAGGTGAAACCCTTCATCATTATTGGCCAGTCCTGATACCATTATGAGGCTCTACTGCTGGTAAATGTAGGCCCAAGTCAGAAATAGGGCTGTAACACCGTAACCCTGATCCAGTGACCAGTACTTACCCCTGGCCGAGGCTCCAAACTGACAGGTCTACCTCCCCAAACTCAGAAATATTCATCTTTTTCTTTCCCTATCAGGCTCCCTTCCAGCGCTGTCTTGTTCTGTTTTAGAACACTGCAACCTGCGCCACAAGTACAGTTGTCTGTGATCAAAGGCAGCTTACTTCACTGCAAGCCGGCAATAAAAGAAAGGACAAGTAGCTTCAGTGTCCCTTTGTGAGTGCTACCTTCAGGTAGTGGCACCTGTTGGCTCACCCCACAAACCAACATTTAGTCCCTTTAAAAATAGTGGGGGGAAATTCGACTTGCTCGGGGACGCAAAAGGGACAAGTATCGCATCTGCCACTTGTTATACGTGCCATCTGATATCATAGAATCATAGAATGGTTACAGCACAGAAGGAGGCCATTCGGCCCGTCAAGCCCATGCCGGCTCTCTGCAAGAGCACTTCAGCAAGTCCCACTCCCCCCGCCCTTTCCCTGTAGCCCTGCAAATTTTTTTCCTTCAGGTACTTATCCAATTCCCTTTTGAAAGCCACGATTGAGTCTGCCTCCACCACCCTTTCAGGCAGTGCATTCCAGATCCTAACCACTTGCTGTGTAAAAAAGTTTTTCCTCATGTCACCTTTGGTTCTTTTGCCAATCACCTTGAATCTGTGTCCTCTGGTTCGCGACCCTTCCACCAATGGGAACAGTTTCTCTCTATCTACTCTGTCTAGACACCTCATGATTTTGAACACCTCTATCAAATCTCCTCTCAACCTTCTCTGCTCTAAGGAGAACAACCCTAGCTTCTCTAGTCTATCCACGTAACTGAAGTCCCTCATCCCTGGAATCATTCTCGTAAATCTTTTCTGCACCCCCTCAAAGGCTTTCATATCCTTCCTAAAGTGCGGTGCCCAGAATTGAACACAATACTCCAGTTGAGACCGAACCAGTGTTTTATAAAGGTTCATCATAACTTCCTTGCTTTTGTACTCTATGCCTTTATTTATGAAGCCCAGTATCGCGTATGCTTTTTTAAGCGATTTCTCAACCTGCCCTGCCACCTTCAATGATTTGTGTACATATATCCCCAGGTCACTCTGTTCATGCACCCCCTTTAGAATTGTACCCTTTAGTTTATATTGCCTCTCCTCGTTCTTCCTACCAAAATGTATCACTTTGCACTTTTCTGCATTAAATTTCATCTGCCATGTGTCCGTCCATTTCACCAGCCTATCTATATCTTCTTGAAGTCTATCACTATCCGCTTCACTGTTCACTATACTACCAAGTTTTGTGTCATCTGCAAATTTTGAAATTGTGCTCTGTACACCCAAGTCCAGGTCATTAATATATATCAAGAAAAGCAGTGGGTCCTAGTACCGACCCCTGGGGAACACCACTGTGTACCTTCCTCCAGTCCGAAAAACAACCATTCACCACTACTCTCTGTTTCCTGTCACTTAGCCAATTTCGTATCCATGCTGCCACTGTCCCTTTTATTCCATGGGCTTCAACTTTGTTAGCAAGCCTATTATGTGGCACTTTATCAAACGCCTTTTGGAAGTCCATGTACATCACATCAACCGCATTTCCCTCATCGACCCTCTCTGTTACCTCATCAAAAAACTCGATCAAGTTAGTTAAACACGATTTGCCTTTAACAAATCCATGCTGGCTTTCCTTAATTAATCCACACTTGTCCAAGTGACTGTTAACTTTGTCCCTGATTATCGTTTCCAAAGCTTCTCCACTACCGAGGTTAAACTGACTGGCCTGTAGTTGCTGGGTTTATCTTTACACCCTTTTCTGAACAAGGTTGTAACATCTGCAGTTCGGTTCCATCGACTTCATTGGAACTGAATGTCGGGCAGGGCGTAAAACTGATTGATACGATACCACTTGTTTTGCCAATTTCATCCCCATCGAATTAAAAATGTTTAAAAACATAACCTCATCTCACTTCTCTATCCAATTGCCATTGGGAATTAATTGTTTCCTGTATATTCGCTCCCAAGTATTCACAGTTCTTTATAGAATCACTCAGTGCAATCTGTCATTTACAATGTAGTTGCTCCCCCCGGGTATCCAATATTCCCAATGTAATTAAATAAAGAGTGTTTGAGGACCTCATCACCCAGAAAAGCAAAGTCTGCACATTTTATACAGTATTCCGAAAACATGAAACTGATTTGCAACCTTCCAGCCCTTCCAGGTATTTATTTATTCGATATAACCTCTTGCTGCAGGGCAATCTGCTGAACAAAATGGCTGGGAAAGTGTTCTCGGGTGTAGCAATGGGAAGACGGTGGAGGTTGTAATAATTCACACAAATGACTAGGAAGTGGTCTGTGGAGCCTGCAGATATTTAATAAAGGCAGCCCTGGAGAATTTGAGGCAAGCTATTGAAATTAACAACAGAGTTGGAGGTAGTTAGTAAACGTAATGAAAAAATGACCTGAAGCAGCTGAAGCGGAGAAGTAAAATTTAATAAAAATAATGCTCGTTTTACTGGTTGCATCAGGGAAATCACTGGCATGAGAGGAATGGTATAATCGCTCAAAGGAGGTTTGACGCCAAGGATGTTCATGATCACATGACAAATACCGCCATACAAACACCTCTCTTCTAAAGTAGATTACAGGTTTCTATTCCCTACAGTCGGGATTCTATATTTATTCCTTATATCCTTTGGGAGGTCCCATTGTTTGGGTTATGGTTGCGTAAAATGAATGGAGCGCCATCAGGCGTTGTTTGTACACAAGGATTTAATTACATTTTAGAAATGCAAAAAGAATATTACAAAGATTCCTGAGAATGTTCTAATTTAACTTAATAAATTATAATGGTCTGGTGCACTGGTACTTTGCGGAGCAGGCTCGAGGGGCCAAGTGGCCTGTTCCTGCTCCTATTTCTTATGTTCTTAGCATGAGCCAATAAGATCAGCTTGTGTACAGGGAATTAAGAATGTGGGCAGAGATTTTCATCTGCCAACCACCCTGAAAAACGGGAGCGTCGGCAGATTCTTTAAAGTGCGGGTGATCCACTAAACCCAGCAGTGAAGATGAAAATTAGCCCTAGTTTCCCATTTTTGCGTTCCTCGGCAACATGGAAATTTACTCTTCGGCCTCTGCAAGCATCAGGACTGCATTCTACAGATGTTGGTGTTGTGTGTTATTTTTGCCTGTGCGCATTTGCACACTGGCCTGGTGACTGTGTGCAGTCTCCTATAAATGCACCAATTAAATGCTGTAATTAGCAACTTTTTAAAAGGTTTGGATCAGTATTACTTGTCAGCATGTAAATTTCTGACAAAAAAAAACCCTTGATGAAAGCGTGTAGGGATAAATCTTCACCTTCACCGCTTGTCCTGGCCAATATTTATTTATCCCTCAATCAACATAACAAAAACAGATTATCTGTTCATTATCGCATTGTTGTTTGTGGGAGCTTGCTGTGCGCAAATTGGCTGCCGCATTTCCTACATTACAACAGTGACTCCACTTCAAAAACTACTTCATTGGCTGTAAAGCGCTTTGGGACGTCCGGTGGTCGTGAAAGGCGCTATATAAATGCAAGTATTTATTTTTTTCTTCTTGCGTGGTACTCTGGCAGAGCAGATCGCCCACCCATTATAGAACCCTCCTCCCAATTTTCATCCCTTGATCTTACTTTCACATCTACACTAAAATAGCAATATAGCTCAGGAATCAGCTCCTGATCCATACTTCTGAGCACACCACAGCCAAGTAGTGTTCGAAGCTTGGGCTTCAGACTTGGTTAATAAATATTTGGACATTGCGTAGGATCATTTAAGCACTTTGTAAACTTAGTACTGAGTCTTTTTAATGTGAGAAAGTTGGCTCTGCCACAGGATCTGTCCTAACATTAAACAGCAGACCCTACTGTGTGTGCAGACGTCTCCCTTATTGGGCAGAGTGGAAGTCACAGTTGGCTGTATAACTCAGGTTTTGCCAGCTATGCTTCAAAGTCTATAGCTGCCAGTTTCAGACAAGTAATGTCAGTATATCTAGTTTTGTGCAGTATGTTTATCTTATCGCTGACAGAATGCATCCTTGGGCTAATCAACTTTAATTTTCTTTCTCACTAAACATGTCCTTTTATGTTTCAGTTTCCTTGACATAGTTTCCCATCACACCAACATCCTTCCATCGTATGACTTTGGATAGGAAAATTAAATCAGTCTTTCTTCTCCTTTCAATTTTTCGCCTCATCCTAATCATTATACTACACTCTATTTATGCTGAGGGCTGGCTACTCAAAGTTACTTTAAGCCAATGGACCATTCATCACAAATTAATGATCTCTCATTATATATATATATATATATATATATAGTCAGACAATCTTCCAGAACACATTAATTAACTATAAGAAACACAGCTTTATCATCTCTCATAGTCAACTTCACCTCTTAGAGAATTTTCTAAATGCCTCATACAACATGTTGTGTGTATATACCACATATGGGATTGATTTTCAACTTGCCACCCGGCCATGAAACTGGCATTGTGAAGTGGCCGGCCATTATAAAAATCAATGGAAATTAAGATTGGGCGGTCTCCATAACAACCAATCCCCATTGCCAGTTTTACGCCCGAGAGGCAGATTGAAAATCTACCCCAACGACACAAGATGTGGTTAAAGACTATCTCTTTGCTCCATATGGTGACTCAAAATAAACCCTGACTTTTAGTTTGGAATGAAAAATGTATGGAAAATACAGTCAGGCTCTAATTATCTCTCCATCTGATTTATATTCTATCCTAGCAGTGTTTCTACAAAGCAAAGGAACAAACAGAAGAAACTGTACAGATCTGAGCACATTAATTTGAGGTTATGATCTTATCAAAATGAAGGATAATTTCTTAAAGTGCTACTAAATCTGACAATGGTTTTGCTGTGCAAAAAATAAGCCATATACTTAAAAATCAACATTCTAGATGTAAAGTATTCCCCGTCCCCCAGAAAAGTATGAGAAAACTCAAGTAAGCCCCACTTGCCCCCAAACTGATTACTTTACTTGGAGGAAGTAGCATCTCTCAGTCTAACGGAACAAATGGGAGCTCCAAACTGATTCAACTATGCTGAAGGGGGAAGCCATATCCATTCCACACTGACTGACTGAATTAAAGACACATCTCCAGCTTTTTCCAGTTCTGACAAAGGGTCATCGACCTGAAACGTTAACTCTGTTTCTCTCTCCACAGATGCTGCCTGACCTGCTGAGTATTTCCAGCATTTTCTGTTTTTGTTTTATATTAGAGATTCCTTTAGTTCAGTCTAGTGAGGGGGACCTGAACACAACTTGACCCACTCTGCTAAAGGAAAAAGCTATCTCCATTCTATTGATCAAATAAATGAGAGCTAACCTTAGCTTACCGTACTGAAGGGAAAAATAATCTCCATTCTACTTTGATGAAACTTAGATGAAAAACCAGCCTGCTGTTCCAGCAGAATAAATCAAAGTTGCTAGCTCATGCAATCTGATGAGAGAAATGTTTTTAAATGTCCAGCACCATTAAACATTATTAACTGGGGGCATTCTCCCTGCAAAATAGCAATGAAAACAGAGATCCATTCTATTTTAAATTATGACATTTCTGCATTATATCTTTTCATTTAAATTGTTGCTAAGCCAGGGAACAGGTTTTTAAAATGGAAGCCATTGCTTTTTTTTTATTCGTTTGTGGAATGTGGGCGTCGCTGGCAAGGCCAGCATTTATTGCCCATCCCTAATTGCCCTTGAGAAGGTGGTGCTGAGCATCCTTCTTGAACCGCTGCAGTCCGTGTGGTGAAGGTACTCAAACAGTGCTGTTAGGTAGGGAGTTCCAGGATTTTGACCCAGCGACAATGAAGGATCGGCGATATACTTCTAAGTCAGGATGGTGTGTGACTTGGAGGGGAACTTGGAGGTGGTAGTATTCCCATGCGCCTGCTGCCCTTGTCCTTCTAGGTGGAAGAGGTCGCGGGTTTGGGAGGTGCTGCCAAAGAAGCCTTGGCGAGTTGCTGCAGTGCATCTTGTAGATGGTACACACTGCAGCCACGGTACGCCAGTGGTGGAGGGAGTGAATGTTTAAGGTGGTGGATGGGGTGCCAATCAAGCGAGCTACTTTGTCCTGGATGGTGTCGAGCTTCTTGAGTGTTGTTGGAGCTGCACTCATCCAGGCAAGTGGAGAATATTCCATCACACTCCTTACTTTTGCCTTGTAGATGGTGGAAAGGCTTTGGGGAGTCAAGAGGTGAGACACTGACCGCAGAACACCTAGCCTCTGACCTGCTGTTGTCGCCACAGTATTTAAGTGGCTGGTCCAGGTGACCCCCAGGATGGTGATGGTGGGGGATTCGGTGATGGTAATGCCGTTGAATGTCAAGGGGAGGTGGTTAGACTCTCGCTTGTTGGAGAGAGTCATTGCCTGGCACTTCTGTGGTGCAAATGTTACCTGCCACTTATCAGCCCAAGGCTGAACGTCGTGCAGGTCTTGTTGCATGAGGGCATAGACTGCTTCATTATCTGAGGAGTTGTGAATGGCGCTGAACACTGTGCAGTCATTAGCGAACATCCCCATTTCTGACCTTATGTTGGAGGGAAGGTCATTGATGAAGCAGCTGTAGATGGTTGGGCCTAGGACACTGCCCTGAGGAACTCCTGCAGCGACGTCCTGGGGCTGTGATGATTGACCTTCAACCACCACAACCATCTTCCTTTGTGTTAGGTGTGACTCCAGCCAGTGGAGCGTTTCCCCCCCCCCCCCCCCCCACCCCCAGATTCCCATTGACTCCATTGTTTCTGTTAAGATTTTCTTTGTACTTTTAGCTTGAGAGCCTGTAGGCATAACAAATATACAGTTCGGTCTGGAGGCATGGGGCTGAAATTCGACTTCGGCTGTAACGCAAAAGTCAATGGAATAGAAAATCGGCAGGGTGTAAATCCAGCTGCCGATTCGCTATCGTCGTTTTGTGTGACCGCCAAAGTCGAATTTCACTCCCATTATGTTTAATAGCAGAGAGGTTCTCGCAAGTCTGTGTAACATTTAGGGGTTTGTTGATATATACTGTTTCCCAAAGAGGGATGGCTTGTACAAATGTAAAATTTCAAACCTGATGTAATAAGTAATTCATCAGACAGCCAGAGAGATGTTGTCTACTTCCTATCTGTGACAAAATAAATGAATTTATCTCTATAAATTTGTATCTTTCAATAAAGTTAGCTTGTGCCTTTAGCCTGAATACAGTGGACTGAAAATCGATGGGTTCTATAATGGGCGGGCAATCCTCTCCACCAGACTATCACCCAGGTGAAGACAAAAATACATCCCATAACCTCTTCAATTTCATACCTTAAAGGAGCTGAATGCATCTCCAAGTTGGAGTATAGGCATTATCCACTGAGTATTTTATCACACTATATAATAGAATAATAGGTCAACCACAATGCATAGACATTGGGTCATCTGAATGTCAATTATTTAGTGATAATCACAATAGAAGAACTGTATCATTACAGGGAAGATCCATGAGCTGCTCTGCTCTCCCTCTGAAGAGGAGTTCAAACCCTCAAGTAGTCAAATCATGTGTCCCAGAGGGAGAACTCTCATTTTTGTGAGGTGGTGAAGCCCAGAAGGAGAACCTGATTTGACTTTGTCAGATGGGTTTTACTCCCTTTGATTGAAACCATGACATAATATATACCTGCATATGACATTGTTGCATCATTCCCCACACCAAAAGTCTTTATTATATACCACTATCTCCACAACCATCATTCCATTCCAACATCAGAACCACTAAGTGCCGCTTTCGCTCAGTTCTTTACATATCATAAAATTAAACTTTTCGGTCATAAAAAAGCAATAAAGCGCTCGTGTCAAGCAATGTCTCGAGATCCTGCCTGCAGCTTTACCATTATTCACCAAAAGAGATATTTATTACTTCATACGCTCCTGACAAATGGAAGTTATCCCTTAATGAATTTATATGTATCTACCTTAGGGAATATTGATTTATTTCAACATTTATTTTCTGGACTGAGCTGCTGAGCCAATCCAGTGACAATAAAGGCTCAATGGAGAAATTCTATTACAGCAGAGAGACATGAATTGATAAGACAATGCATACCGTGCAATAAGATTAAAATGAGTTCATTTGGAATTTGTTAGCAAACCAAGGGGATGAAATCGGACTTCGGCGGCGACGCAAATCGGGCGGAACCGCTTTTGCCGTCTGTTATACGACACACCCAATATTCTATTGAAGTCAATGGAACGGAATATTGGGCAGGCGTATAATGGCCGACTGATGTGATACCGCCTGGTTTGCGTCCCCGCCCCCATGTCAAATTTCATACCCCAAAATATTCCAAGAGCTACCAGAAATTCCTTTTATTCCAAGTGTTGTTTCAGACAGTGTATAATGACAGTCTGCTGTGCTGTAAACTACTTTGTGCAAGAGCGAACGAAAGGCCCATCCAAGTTTGCTTGTTTAAATCTTAGCTTTATTTTATGTCGTGATCACAGTCTCCTGGTTTCATTCACCAACTTAAGCTGTTTTCAAGGTTCTTTACCAAGAATGCTTGTGCTTTTGTGCTTCTATTGAAATGAGGGCTGGCAGCGCTGGTGAATGGAACACTTGTTTTCTTTTTTGACAATAACGGCATCAAGCACTCTTGCGTCTGGTCTCACCCAGGCCTGGTGCATTACAGGGCTTCCACCATCTATTTTTTTCTCTTTGGGTGCACTACACCTGTCTGGCATCAGGCAGTGGGTGGGGTGGGTGGGGGCGGGGGGCAAGGTTGGGGACGGTAGAAATGGGAAGGCTTTTACTCTGATATAAGCATTTTCCTCACTCCCTTTCTTTATGATCTCTGTGATTGAGATTGTTTCATTGATGCCTGATTTTGCAAGCAATTTATTGCCATGGGTGTATGTTATTGAGCACAAAAATAAATTGTGTAAAATGATTTCATTATTTCATTCTATGTTAAACTGCCTTATTAATATGTTCATTTGTAATGAATTATTCGATAACTAAATTGCATTGTGTACAGGGAACTAAAATAGATATTTTTAATATTAAGATGAATTCATTATTTATCCATGTTGGACCAGTGAGATAATAAAGACATTAAAATGATGTAGCTCATACAGCAACCACTGATGCACAGTTCTGTATTGAGGAGCCCAAACAACTTATTCCAGTCCAGTCAGAACCAGGACCACAGACCTCACTTTTAGCTGTTTATTTATTACAGTCTTTTAATGTGCAAGGTACAAAATGGCAACCTTCTCTACTCTGGTCACAATACAAACTACCCACAATACAAACTACCAGAGTGTCAAAGGTCTATTAAAGTACCAAGAGCTTAGAAAATATTTACATTTCCTGGATTAGTATTTGACATGGTGTCTGCAGTCATACAGTTGTACGTCAGGCATGGACCAGTAACACTGGAATACAGGAAACCTCATCTCACTTTTTGATTGCAAGCAGGTCCTTCACAAGGAAAGAAAAGTAGACTTCATTTTGTTGCTCAGTTAGTATGAGGTAGACCAGTGTATTCGGTAAACTCCTGCAGAGTGAGGCCCTTTTCCTTGTTCTGTCTCAGGGGCTCTACATTAGTAATCGTTTTACTTTGCAACCTGTAACAAGTGACCTCGTCTCACTTCATTAAATATATAATTCTGTTCAAAGCTTTCTCTTTCAGAATCTAAAAGGACCGATTTTCCTGACCCTTGCCCCCAGGGAATGCCCAGTTCCCCAAGCGCAAAGGTCAGGAGAAAGGGGCACAGAATTTCCAGGGGCTTTCCTGGAGAAGTGTAGCTCGGACTGTACCTGCCATAGATGCAAGCTCAACGCAACTATTTAAACGAGGTGTTCCTGGCCTTCTGCCTCAATTTCTTTATCACTTTCTGGATGCGGTGCTCAGTAACCATGGTGCTGTGGCCTGCCTCTGAACCAGTCTGCAGGGGTCTGTGGGCTGCCTGCAGGCTTGAAAGTAGGGCCATTTTTAATCATTTTAACATGGCCCAAGGATCTTCAGATCGAATTAAGGCCTTCTGGCTGCCAATCGCTCTCAGCTGGATACGCAGTAGGCCTGAGAGGCTGTGCCTCAATTTTCTGGCCCTTTTGCCAGCACTAGGCCTTGCCAGGGGGCTGGACCTGTGCCAGGGCGCCCTCAGGCCATGTAACTGGCCCACAACAGGAAATTCTGGTGATTCCGGGCTGGGCGGGAGCAGCATACTTTATCTGTGCTGCTCCTATTTAGTGCTGGTGTGGCAAAAATGATTCTGTACAAAGAAAATCAAAGGCTGCGATTTCGCCTACCTCGGCGAGTCCGGTGCGGTCAGGGTCAGTGGTGGGTGGCGACCCCACTGCTGGCTCCAGCCCGCTGTCCAAAGTAATCTTACACTGATTGGGCTTGTTAAGCCCAGCCAGTGCATTTCCCAGCCAATTGAAGGAAGCGGGTCTAATGACGTCACTTGATGATGCGTCATCAGCCGGTTTCCTTAAATGGACCATGCGTAAATTGATTTTGACAGTTGTGCTGTCAGTGTTCAACAGCATTGAGGCGCTGAGAACACTGACAAGCACTGCACAGAGGTGCACACCTGCACCCAGGCTCTCCCAGGCACGCAGGGAGGTCCTATTCCCTTCCCATGGGCAGAAGAGACCTATCCAGGAGACCAACGCAGCCTGGTTGCACATTACACAGGAGGGCACAAGCAGGGATGTCGTTAAGGGGACCAGGCTGCAGTGATGCAAACCTTTCAATGATCTCAGTAGATCACAAAACGTTACTGCAAAGCCACACTCAACCTCATCCTGCTGTGCCACTCATCACATCCCCATCACTCTGCCTTCCCTACCCTACTCCTGCACATCCTTACTCACACCAACTTACCTTGCACCTCCACCCATCCCTCTCTATCTACATTATCACTTCCCCATCTCACAAGCCACCCCTCACACTCACCCTCATCCTAGTGCAATCATACCAACTAACAACACACAAGGGTAGGCACTTGGGTGTTTTAGCCAATGTTCATGTAAAGTTTCTGTTAATGTACCGTCAAACACTGAAATCTTTATTTTCAACACTTTGCATTCTTGAACAGAGTTGTGTGCACCTTTGGAAGTGACTTAGTGAGTGGCAGTGAATGGTGAGACATAATGGTAATGGCGATGAATGAAAGGAATGGCTTTGGCATTGTAGGGATGCTTTATGGTGTTGGTGTGGGGTGGTGCCAACCTGGCGCATCATGTGTCAGCCAGGGTGTACAGCGTTAAGTGAAGTAAATCCGGCTATGGTGAGGCCATCCCTGGTATTCCAGGCAGCAATGTGCTCGGGTGCTGATGCCCTGTGTCCTGTTGTAAGATTTGGATCACAGGTCACACACAGATTACCCAAAGGGTGTTAGGAGTTGTAAGGCTTTTTATTAAAGAGCTACAGTTTAAAGCATAATCAGATATTACTACATGCGATTGAAATAGATACAGTAGACATACAACCCGTGACAGATGAGGGCGATCTACGGCCCTGCAACGGAACGAAACACCCGGATGGACGGTGAGGCAGTACGGTGGTCTCGGATTGGGTGGATTCCTACAGTCTGCTGCAGCGGTCACTTCCATTGGGTCATCCCTCGAGCTGTTGGAGGTGTTAGGCCGTCAGTCACCTCAGAGGCTAAACTTGACCAAGGTGTTAGGCCGTAGCCACCTTGGGGAAGCCTTCGCCCTAACTGCCTGATTTCCTCTCTCGGTCGTCTATATTTATAGTTATTTTGGTGGGCTGGTGATTATCTGGTGTCAATCATTTGTTCCCCATCCTATTGTCCAATTCCAAGGGAGAGGCCACATATGACAGCCCCCTCCCAGCCTCATGAGGTCATTTTCCTCCTTATCTCTGTTCTAAAGGTCTTGTTGTCCTCTCATAGACAGCTTGTTTATCCTACAGCTCCTTGCTGCATCCCTTATCAGCCCTAGCTATGCCCACTCAAAGGCCTGTTTTTGTGTTCTGACCTCGTAATTCAGCTCTCTGTACAGCTATTTTTCTGACATGACTGGAATCTTTCTGTGTCATCAACTTAGGCAAACTGCTGATCTAGGGAACCCGTAACAGACTATAATTTCTTTCAATCCATGATTTCCTACACTGTGCAGCATCAGTTGATTGCAGAGAAGGTTGGTGTGGTTGTTGGTGCTGCTGGTGTGCCTGGGGCTGATCGTGGTGGGATTGTGAGGACCAAGGTGAGATAGTTTCAAGGGCACCAATGCTGATGGAATAGATGGCAGGTGAAGCTGAGATGGCAGAAGTGATCTTTCAATGGTGAGAGAGGTTGTTCCAATGAGGTGACACTGGCTACAGAGTTTGCTCCAAACACTTGCAAGCTGCATAAAGCTCAATCTGTCTTCCAAATGCAGTAAGCAACAGCTTCTAACCTTGGAAAGTGAACAGCTATGAAATGGGAGCTTTTATAGAACATTTGCAGCTGTCAAGTTAAGAAATCATCCCATGCTGACACAACTCCTGACCTCCTTACCTGACGTGATCCCCGAGCAGCGGGGAACCCGTGGGCGAACTCTTAGGGCTGGATTTTGTCTTGGGGTCGGGTTGGGGTCAGGTTGGGGTCGTGTAATCCGCATTTCGTGTTTCCCCCCCGACTCCAGATTAATGTGGGTGCCTGATGCAATTTTCACTTAATTGGGCAATTAAATTGGAGCATGTGGGAACCCATGAACTAATTAGTGTTTTCAGTGTGAAACCCGCCTCTGATGATGTCATCAGTACTGACTGCCTAGTCTCAGAGACTGTTGGTGAGAGAGGGGTTGCCTGGCTTATGATGTGAGTGAGTGGACCTGGATGCAGAAATGAGAGAGAGAGAGAGAGAGAGAGAGAGAGATCCACTTGTGCTCCCGCCAGGTTTCACTGGAGTGTTTCACACCAGGCGTGCTTCACGTCAGAAGAGGGTTAAACTAGCTACAGCGTTTCAAAATCGCATTACAGAGCCAATTTAGAGCTTGTTAAGGGCTTTAATGGCCTCTCCCGCCTCTTGGAGGCGGGACGGACGGAATCGGGAACCCCCGCGACTGATTATGTCAAAATTGCGTGGAGGCGGGATGGAGTCGGAAACCCCGACCCCGCAAATTTAACCCCCCACACGCCTCCAAACCCGACTCCATGGGTCATTCAAAATCCAGCCCTTAAAATCTAAAGGTGAGCTTAAAATAGTTTTTAACTGCCTGTTAACAAGCTCTTAATAATCTAAATTGCCTCCCCTGCCGCTTGGTGTCAGGTCTGTTCAGTGATGACAGACCTGACATCTGGGAAACTAGCGTGGAGGCAGGTTGACAGCGGAATCTCTACCCGCTGTCAAAAAACATTTTTTCCCACCCAACCCACCACCAAATGCGCCCGCTGACGCCCCCGAAAAATTCCCCCCCAAAGAGTTCCACTGCATCCATTCCTTTGTAATGTTGAAATCAATATGGAATCAAATCTTTGGTTTTAATTTTGTGAATAAAGAATACACTTTTGTTTAAAATAGCTTTAGTCTGTTGCTTTACTTTACCATCTTTTTCAGCCTTGTGTTCTTAGCTTGTACAACTGATGGTTCATCGATCAGAAAACATGGTACGGAATATTCAAAATCTAATTGAATCATTTATTCATGACAAAATACGGAGTGAAATGTGGAGTGGTATATGCCAAAACTAATGAAACAATATATCTAACAAAACATGGAATGGAATCAGTCTAATTCCAGTACTCAAATTTTAGGACCTTCAGAACTAAAGCCACTTGGACAAAGATTTGCTGTAGTCACATACATTGTCAACCTAGGAAACTAGCAAGACTTGACCAACAGCTTCAGAAAAGCTGACAGCTGAAAAACAGGCTTGAATATAAGATGTGAAAACAAGATAAAATAAGAAGTCAAATATTTCTGCCTTTGACAAAAAATTTCACGGTAAAGAAAATGAACACTTATGCAAAGCATATCCATCCTGCTATTAACTTCAAAACGTGAAGAAAACAATCTTCTAGCTGTTAGGAGAAATGATTATTTGAGTGCACCTCTATGCTATTGGCTTGGAATTTGTGATGATAATAACGGTGAGGCTATCAGCGCTCACTGTTATTACAGAGAAATTTGGACAGCAACTTTTGGCATCTGTGCATACACATTTAAATGTGGAAATCTGGAACTTGCTGTTAGAGATACCCCACTCCTCCACAGGCTGCGCTGTAACAGTCCTCGCCAATAGACTCGGCACTGAAATCACTGTAATGGCGTGAAGTTGCGGTACTTGGCCACTCCTTACTCGTTAATAATGCCAGAAAAGGTTAGGGCTGGTGCATTCAGAAGTAAGTGAATTTTTAATGGCGTGATAAGTGATAATTACCGCCAAACAATCTCTCTGGCCCTGAAAATGTAATTTTATAAGTGTAGAGTCTCATTCCTTCAGAATTTAATTAGTGTTGGAGATTTAAAAAGAAATATTTTTTTTTTACTTTTTCTGTCTGTCTCTTTTATCTCTCTCTGTTAATCCCATCTTTCTTCCACAATCTTTATTTTGCTTTCTGTACATGATATTACATTGAATTAAATCTAATTATACTTCCTGGTTTATACGTCCTGGCTTAGACTCTGCATGTCTCAGTGAGGATTCTTCAATCTGATTGGTTGAAGGGCCTCGCTGTTGCTTGACCTGCTCACAAACGTCACAGATTCCCCTGGAGAGGGCACCTCACAGGAAATTATCTTTAAATAACGCAAGTTGTCACTCAAAAGCTCGCCCAAAGTTTGTGGCCAGCTGTCAGCGTGATGAACGGCGAGCGCCGTTCCTTCGCCGCTGACCGCAAAATCCGGGCCCTAGTGTTAGGTGGATTCCCACTGATCTGAGCTCAGTGAGGAGGTGAGTCACAGAGCAGCTTGTCTGAAAGTGTAGACATCTAAAGCCTTTTAAATCCAGGTTGTCAATCCAGAGTGCAGATTGATTCAAAAGCCCAGGACACTATAGTCAGGTATCAGTGCTTTCATCTGACAAGAAACATTCGGTCTCCATGGGGATGTGGTGCTCCACTCTCCTCACAAAGAGGACATTCTGTTTCAAATTTTTACATTTTGAAGTTCGTTTCTATTAAAAGCACTTTGGTTACAATCCTGTTCTCCCTTAAGGGGAGACAAGAGAAAAACGAAAGCCTTGTTTTATGAAACTGCTTCAGTGTAACAAGTGAACTGCTGAGCTTTTGTTCTAAGTATCCATTATATGAAATAAACTAGGTCTGATTGATCAATAAAACAACAATTGTTCAGTGTAGACAAACACTCTTGTAGCTCATCAGTGGGCAAAAGTAATTTTAGGTAGTCACTCTGTCAGTGGATCTTCATCATTAGGTGCTAAGCTGACTGTTAAATCAGGTTTAGCACATGAAATGCCTTTTTGTAACCTTTTACCTCACCATTGCATTAGGCAACATACACAGTAAGTTGCCATAGTGAAGAATCTTCCAGCATTGGTCACCCACTAAAAGGTGGTAAATGGCTAAAATGACAGCATTTTGCACGTGACTGCCCCATCTTACTCTCTCACCGACCTTCCCGCCCAGCCCGTCCACTGGGGGCAAATCTTGCCACTCTCCTCCCCATCCAACTCATCCCTCCCAGCGCTGACCCTGTGGACGCTGGCAGTGTGGCAGCCATCACTGACCCTCTCCGCATCTCCCTCCAGAATGTCCGTCCATTTGCGAACAAGGCCCTTGCCACTCTTGAGCTTGTCGTGGATGATTGCATCGACATCATCGCTCTGATGGAAACTTGGTTGAGGGGTGATGACACCTTACCCTTAAATGAAGCCTCCCCGCCTGACTATACCTTCCACCACTTGCCCCGCTCAGACCGCCGTGGTGGTGGTGTGGCTCTCATCATCAAATCACACCTGGGTCTGTCCCCCTACTCCTCCGGCACTTTCTCCTCCTTTGAGCATCTCACCTTATTCCACCTCTCTCACCGCTCACTTAAAATTCTTGTTCTCTACCACCCACCCAAGTATCATAAAAATTTTATTACCGAGATATCTTCAGTGCTCTCCTCCCTCAGTCTCTGCACCAAACGACTTCTCATCCTCAGTGATTTCAACCTCCATCTCAATTCATCATGCTCTCTCTCCTCTGAGTTTACTAGCCTCCTATCCTCCCTTAATCTCTCCCTCCATGTAAACTCCCTAACCCATATTCACGGCCACCCCCTCGACCTTGCCATCTCTCGTGGCCTCGCTACTCCCATCGTGTCAATCGCAGATAAAGCCATCTCTGACCACTTCTCGTATCGCACTCCACCCACATCCCCTTTCCACACCCCGCCCCCTCCCCCAACCCTACTTCCTTCTGTGTCCACCCCTGGAAAAAACTCTCTCCCAACTCTCTTACAATTGCACTTATGAAATCCCAACTGTCCAGTCTTTGGTCCTCCATTCACCACACCCTCACCACCACCACCTTTGATGCCCTGGTCCCTATTAAAACAAGTACTCTCTCTCACCCTGGCCGTTACCCCTGGCATGGCCCTCATCTTCGCTCCCTTAAGTCCAAGGGATGCAGACTTGAACAGATATGGCGGACAACTGGTTTAGCCATTCACCGCCAGATCTGGCTGGACCACATAAAGCATTATCAGGTCCTGCTCTTGTCTGCCAAAATTGCTCACTATTCCAGAATCATTCTGGAATGCAAAGTTAGACCCCGGCTCCTATTCTCTACTGCTAACCGTCTTCTTAAACCCCTCTCCCCTGTCTCCTCCACCCTTATCCCCGACAACAAGTGTGAGGAGCTCATGAACTTCCTTGTCTCTAAGATTGAGACCATCCGTTCAGCTGCCTCTGCCACTTCCCTTCCTTCCCCAAGCCCACTGGGCCAAACATCCTCTAAGGTTCCCCCTGCCCTAGCCCTGAACTCACATCTTTGTCCAGGTTCTCTCCGATCTCCCCTCATGACCTCTCCGCGCTCATTTTGTCCATGAGACCCACTTCCTGCTCCCTCAACCCTATTCCCACTAAACTGCTGACCAGCCAACTTCCTTTTCTGGCTCCCATGTTAGCTGACATTGTTAATGGTTCTCTCTCCTCAGCTACTGTCCCCCTCTCCCTCAAATCTGCCATCATCACCCCTCTCCTCAAAAAAACAACCCTTGCAAACTACCCACCCTATCTCCAACCACCCTTTCCTCTCCAAAGTCCTTGAACGTGTTGTCCATGCCTATCGTTCCTGCAATTCCATGTTTGAATCCCTCCAATCAGGTATCCGCCCTTGCCACAGTACCGAAACAGCTCTCATCAAAGTCACAAATGACATCCTTTGTAACTGTGACAAAGGTAAACTATCCCTCCTCGTCCTTCTTGACTTGTCTGCAGCCTTTGACACGGTTGATCACTCCATCCTTCTCCAACGCCTCTCCACCATCATCCAGCTGGGTGGAACTGCACTCGCCTGGTTCCATTCTTATCTATCTAATCGTAGCCAGAGAATCACCTGCAATGGCTTCTCTTCTCGCTCCCGCATCGTTACCTCTGGTGTCCCTCAAGGATATATCCTGGGGCCCCTCCTATGTCTCATCTACATGTTGCCCCTTGGTGACATCATCCGAAAACACACCATCAGTTTCCACATGTACGCTGACGACACCCAGCTCTACCTCATTACCCCTTCTCTCAACCCCTCCACGGTCTCTAAATTGTCAGACTGCTTGTCCGACATCCAGTTCTGGATGAGCAGAAATTTTCTCCAATTAAATATTGGGAAGTCCGAAGCCATTGTTTTCGGTCCCCGCCACAAACTCCGTTCCCTAGCCACTGACTCCATCTCTCTCCCTAACATCTGTCTGAGGCTGAACCACACTGTTCTCAACCTTGGTGTCATATTTGACCCGAAATGAGCTTCCGATCACATATCCGCAGCATAACTAAGACCGCCTATTTCCACCTCCGTAACATTGCCCGTCTCCGCCCTTGCCTCAGCTCATCTGCTGCTGAAACCCTCAACCATGCCTTTGTTACCTCTAGACTTGACTATTCCAATGCATTCCTGGCTGGCCTCCCACATTCTACCCTACATAAACTTGAGGTCATCCAAAACTCGGCTGCCCGTGTCCTAACTCGCACCAAGTCCCGTTCACCCATCACCCCTATGCTCGCAGACCTACTTTCAAAATTCTCATCCCTCCATGGTCTCACCCCCCTCCCTATCTCTGTAATCTCTTCAGCCCCACAACCCCCGAGATATCTGCGCTGCTCTAATTTTGTCCTCTTGAACATCCATGATTATAATCACTCAACCATTGGTGGCCGTGCCTTCTGTTGCCTGGGCCCTACGCTCTGGAATTCCCTGCCTAAACCTCTCCGCCTTGCTACCTCTCTTTCTTCCTTTAAGACGCTCCTTAAAATCTACCTCTATGACCAAGTTTTTGGTCACTTGCCCTAATTTCTCCTTATGTAGCTCGGTGTCAAATTTTTTGTCTTTTCATATTCCTGTGAAGCGCCGTGGGACTTTTTACTACATTAAAGGCGCTATATAAATACAAGTTGTTGTTGTTGTGACATGTTATAGAATAACATGTAAAATTTTAGTTGATTTAAAAATAAGTAAAAGAAATTATTCAGATTACATGTCCACTAAAATTGTATCAATGATCCGGGTCAAAACTGTATGAGCTTGCCTGATAAATATTTATGATAAATTCACTGCCCAGCGTTGTATAGAATTGACAAGGTCTAGGAACATAGGAACAGGAGTAGACCATTCAGCCCCTCGAGCCTGTTCCACCATTCAATTAGATAATGACTGATCTGTATCTTAAACTGCATTTGGTTCCATAACCCTTAATACCCTTACCTAGCAAAAATCTATCAATCTCACTTTTCAGGTTTTCAATTGATCTGGCCCCAACAACGTTTTAGGGGAGAGAGTTCCAGTTCTCCACTTCCCTTTGTGTGAAGAAGTGCTTCCTGACATCACCTCTGAATGGGCCTTGCTCTAACTTTAAGGTTATGCCCCCTTGTTCTGGGCTCCCACCAGAGGGAATCGTTTCTCTCTATCTACCCTATCAAACCCTTTAATCAACTTAAACACCTCAATTAGATCACTCCTTAATCTTCTAGCTTCGGCTCAGCCTTGGGCTCTGATCTGTCTTGAGCTTGTTAATCTCAGCCAGGATGGCATTCTGGGCACTACCATTTGGCTCAGTGACTCTGGGCTATGGATGGGAAAGAAAACAGGCAGTGCCCCCACACCGTTATCCAGTGATCCCCCTGCTTGAAAGTGTACTTACGTGATCTGATCTTCATTGAGTAAAAATATGCTAAATATCAAGAATATGCTAAAACATTCCATTAATTTAACCTGTGGAGGTTATTACGGACTTTGAAGTGTGATACAGAGAAGAACGGGGTTTGAATAAACTTGCTTATATTGGGTTGAGCCTTTTTTGACAGGGCGTCAATGATAAAAAAAAATACAAATACGTGAACAAATTGAATGGCACCTAACGCATAAAGAAGAAAAGAGAAAACCAGGCAAAATGTGAATATATTTGAATGACTGATTCAGCTCTGAACCAGAACGTCCTAAAGGGGACAGAGCAGAATGAATAAGTCGGCAGCACCACTACTTGCCCCAGCAATGTTCCACAAATAGCAATGAGATAAATGAGGTGAATAGCACAGTTGCATTTAAGGGGAAGTTAGATAAGTACATGAGGGAGACAGGAATAGAAGGATATGTTGATAAGGTGAGACGAAGTAAGGTGGGAGGAGGCTTGTGTGGAGCATAAAAACCGGCATAGACCAGCTGGGCTGAATGGCCTATTTCTGTGCTGTAAATTCGATGTAAAATGACCAGAGCATCTGCTTTAGTGGTGTTGCTTTGAAGGATAAATATTGGTCAGAACACCTCCGCTGCTTTACTTTGATTGGTGACATGGAATCTTGGTTTAATGTCTCATCCAAAAGATAGAAACATAGAAACATAGAAACTAGGAGCAGGAGTAGGCCATTCGGCCCGTCGAGCCTGCTCCACCATTCAATACGATCATGGCTGATCATCCAAATCCAGTACCCTGTCCCTGCTTTCTCACACAGAATCCCCACAGTACAGATAGAGGCTAACTCGGCCCATCGAGCCTGCACCGACACATATCCCACCCTATCCCCGTAACCCCACGTATTTAATTCCCCCTAACATATCCCATCCTATCCCCGTAACCCCACATATTTAATCCCCCCCCTAACACTAAGGGTCAATTTATCATAGCACCTCCAACAGTACTGCAGTGAAGTGTCAGCCGAAATTATGTGCTCAAGTATCTGGAGTGGAATTATGAACCAACAACCTTCTGACTCAGAGGCAAGAGTGCTACCATTGAGCTAAGATTAACATTTGGGGGCTAATTTTAGTTTATTGATGTAAATCAGTTCTAAGTGGTTAAGAACTGATTCAAGTTTGACCTGAAAATCAATTGCTAATAGTACTCAATTCAATGGTGTAATCTCATTTGCATAATTATACACAGCAGCACATTCAGAATCGCACAGATCTTGGGAGCATACTGGGGGTGGGAGAGGAAAATTAATTTCGCCAAATTTAAAGGGATGGGGCCAAATAAAGTGGAGTGTCACAATAGGGGGACAAAAATTCTGAAATCCTTTGGTGCACCTCAAAGACGTCTCAACCCTTGCGCATGCCAGTGCAACCCTTGAGTGTCAGCTGTGGCTCAGTGGGTAGCACACATGCACTCTGAGTCAGAAGGTGGTGGGTTCAAGTCCCACTCCAGGGACTTGAGCACATAAATCTAGGCTGACACTCCAGTGCAGTGCTGAGGGAGTGCTGCATTGTCTGTCGGAGGTGCCGTCCTTTGGATGAGATGTTAAATTGTCAGTTCTCTCAGGTGGATGTAAAAGATCCCATGGCACTATTTCGAAGAAGAGCAGCGGAGTTATCCCCGGTGTCCTGGCCAATATTTATCCCTCAATCAACATAACAAAAACAGTTTATCTGGTCATTATCACATTGCTGTTTGTGGGAGCTTGCTGTGCGCAAATTAGCTGCTGTGTTTCCCACATTACAACAGTGACTACACTTCAAAAGTACTTCATTGGCTGTAAAGTGCTTTGAGATGTCCAGTGGTCGTGAAAGGCGCTATATAAATGTAAGTCTTTCTTTTTTCATGCCTCTGCCAATGTTGAAGAGGCAGAAGTTGAAGAAGTGCTTGGCCAAAGTGACAGAAAAGGGAACTCTAACTGGAGGCATAAGTCTGCAGACAAATGAAGGCGTAGCATCTGATCCCCTATTTGATCGCTGCTGAAATTCAGATGGTGCCACATAAGCTGCTTGTGAGGAGGGTTGCCCTATGTATCATCCCCATAGATCAGCATGCAGCATGCTTTTATGTACCACCCCTATGCTACATGGAACTGAGATCCACCCAACATAGTATTCCCTTATATCCTGTTGTGGTCATTATCATAGCATAACAGAGGTGAAAATCCTCCCTATGGAATGATATCTAGGTAGTATAGTGGAGGGAGAAACTCTGGGATAATTTAAGAATCAGCAACAATGAGGAATGTTTGTTGTTTTCTGGATAGATGAGCCAAAATAGACCCACTAGCCATCCTCATCTTTATTTATCTTGTGACCTTCGATTGAGATCGAGAAATTCCTAACAGAGCTAAGTCTAGTCGAGGTTGAGGATAAAATAATGACGTGGTTGCTTCTAGGTGGCACCTATTTTCCAGTTACAGGAACAGGAACATTTGGGCACTTACACTTTTGTTCAGCTAAACCCAGATCATTTTGGATGTACTGCATCGCATCAAATTTCCAGCCACTGCAGCTTTGAGCCATTTCATGCCTGCTTACTGAGTACAAAGGATGTAGAGGCTTCAAGATTTATTAATTATTGCTCTTCATTGTTTGGAGCAAATACAAATTTAGTGGAAATGCAAAAAAGCTTGCGGTGACAGAGTAAAAGCATGGCAGCTGTGTTTATGGACCAGGTAAAGCTCAATTATAAGGGAACTGTCTCAAGAAACAAACAAAGGACAACACAGTGAGCACTGGGATTAGTGATGCTCAGCAAAGAGATTCAAACAGTCCTGCACTTGTGGAATAAACTGTGATAATGGCAGTGGTAAATAAGCTCGTACTCTATTATTGTTTAGAAGCACGGAAACTCTGGGCAACTTTCACTCACTGCACTCGCAAATGCCCTTGATCTTGTGTCCCTTATGTTCATCATCAGCCCTACATCCCTGAGTCCCTTATTTGTCATTCTATGTGCATTAATTGCCGTATCCCTATGAATAAAAACACCATTGACATGAATCACACAGTATCCACCCAGAGACATCTTTAGATGGATCATTTATCGTGAAATTCAATTAGTTCTATGTATGATGAAAAAAATTGAACATTGGGCACTTTCATGGACGTTGGAATTTCAGCAAACCACTCTAGTCAAAAAATAAAATTATCCAGATAATTATCCAGTACTCACCAATAACCTCAGTTTGAGTGCCGTCAGAACCACTCAGCTCCAGACCTCATCACAGCCTTGATCCAGACATGGACACAAGCACTGAATGCTGGAGCAGAGGTAAGAGTAGCTGCCCTCGACATCATAGCAGCATTCAACCAAGTATGACACCAAGGAGCCCTAGCAAAACTGAAGTCAACAGACGTCAAAGGGAAAACTCCCCAGTGCTTGGAGTCATACCTGACACAAAGGAAGATGGTTGTGGTTTTCAGTGGTCAGTCATCACAGCCTCATGAAACTACTGCAGGAGTTCCACATGGAAGTATCCTCGACTCAACCGTCTTCAGCTGTTTCATCGGTGACCTTCCCTCAATCATAAGATCAGGAGTGGGGTTGTTTTTTAACAATTTCTGACAATCAGCACTTCCAAGCTTGGACTGACAAGTGGCAGGTAACATTCATCCCACATAGAATCATACCAGGTAATGACCATTTGAAACAAGAGAAAGTCGAGCCATCTTCCATTGACCTTCAACGGCACCACTATCATTCAGTCGACTAACCATCAACATCTTGGGGATCACCAGTGACCAGAAGCTGAACTGAACCAGCAACATCAACATCGTGACTACAAGAGCAAGGCAGAGGTTGGCTACTCTGTGATGAGTGGGTCACCTCCTGACCTTTCAAAGTGTCTCTACCATCTGCAATGCTCAATTCAGGAGTGTGATAGAATACTCACCACTGGCCTGGATGAGTGCAGCTGCAACATCACTCAAGAAGCTTGACACCATCCAGGACAGAACAGTTTGCTTGATCAGTGTTCGCTTGATTGGTGTCCCTGCCACTAGACTTAATATCCCCCTCCATCACTGGTACACTAGCTACAGCATGTATGATCTAAAGGAAGCACTGCAGCAGCTCACCAAGGTTACTTCAACAGCATTTATGCCCAGCACCAAGAAGGACAAGAATGGCAATGCCATGGGAACATCATCACCTCCAAGTTGCATATCATCTTTACTTGGGTCACTCTTCGGGAATTGCTTTCCTAACCATTGTGGGTGCACCTTCACCAGAAAGACTGTAGCAGTTCAAGGAGAAGACCCACCACTACCTTTCAGAGCAGCTCGGAATGGGCAATAAATGCTACCTTGCTAGAATCACCCACATCCCAAGAGCAAATAAATAAAAATAAAAACTTACTCTGAGGAAGGAAGCATCAGTCGACTTCATGGCTATCTCTATGTTGACTTATCACATAATTTCTGAACAAAGCCACTTTACTTTCTGCCAAATTGCTATAAGAGCAGAAAGCACTAATTAAATAATTAATGAGGACTGAATAAAATTCATCAATAAATGTACTGAGGTAAATAGGGCGATTGTGAATTAATTTGATGTAGTGAAGCATCATTATGCATTCTGAGAATACAGAATCTCCCAGAAATATTACTTGGCCTAGGTGTCCTGACCAATATTTATCCCTCAACCAACATAACAAAAACAGATTATCTGGTCATTATCACATTGCTGCTTGTGGGAGCTTGCTGTGCACAAATTGGCTGCCGCGTTTCTCACATTACAACAGTGACTCCACTTCAAAAAAAGTACTTCATTGGCTGTAAAGCGCTTTGAGACGTCCGGTGGTCGTGAAAGGCGCTATATAAATGCAAGTCTTTCTTTTCTTTTAGAGTCTCTGCTTACTCTTGCATTAGTTTTATCGGCACAATCCAGCTGAAATCGGCCAAACCAGCGCACAAGATTGTGGAATTTCAAACGGAAGTTACATCCAGCGCAAACCGAGTTTCCGCAATCTTTAACGCTGGTTTAAAAAACATCGCGCTGGAAGCTGGCCCCGCCCACAAAACTGGCCACGCCCCCAGATCGAAATAATGAGCATGGCGAGTTTCTGCCAATTGTACCCACTTCTAAGTAAGCTTGATTTTTTTTTAGGTACACAGGCACTAGTAGGCACGGTTTAAAAGTTTTTAAACATTAAAAATATTCAATTTACTAAGAAATTGACTAATGTACACCAATAAAACTAGTAAATGGTTCAGTATAGGTTTTTTTTAGCCATTTTCAGCGGACTGGTCACTCTTATTAAAAGTGCTTATTTTTGTGATAAACTTATTTTTAGCTGTATTGGTAAAACAATGCCAGGTTACCACTCTTAAATATATCAATGAATATTTTTTAATACAAAGAAAAATAAAAAGTAATGGTGTTCTGTTACGCTGCCCAATCGCACTGGTTCATGGAAGATATTACGTTTGTGATTATGCAAATGAATTTGGATGGGAACTTGAACCACAACTTCACTTTGGAAAATCATCGCAATTTCAAGAGCAATTTGTGCCCAGATTGCCGATTGCGGCCAAAGTGGAAACTCCACCCCCTTATGTTTAACAATGAGATTGTTTTCTGCTCACTTTAGGCACAGTTTCTTATTATGAAATGGAAAGCTTGCTTGTTAATCTCAATAGTGAATACCTGATCTGTTTTTCAAGTGAAATAATGTTCTAATCAACAACAGTTCTCCCCCTTGAGTGCATTAGTATTGCAGTTTCTTTTGGGTTTATTCAACAGGCCAGGTTGATTCTGCACTGCTCATTTTCAGTTGTTTTGTACACCAGAGGTTTCAAGAAGAACACTTCACTCATAGAAAACAGTGAAAACTGCAAATGGCAGCGTGTACTGTATTTAACAAAATTCCAAGGTAAACCTGCAGGTCATTTCCCACTAAAACAATTACAATCTTGAGGCGTGACTTTGGGGGGAATTTTGCCAGCCCTGGGGTGGTGGGTATGGAGGTGGGACTGCCGGGAAAATGGCAGAAACTGGGAGCGGGTACCGACCCCGCTCCCAACCCGCCTCCGTGCCATCTGCCCAAGAGGCGGGTCCCCGACTCGCGCAGGGACCCGTCTCCTCGAGGCGGGAAGGGGATTAGAGCCAATTAACTGCCTGTTAACAGCTAGTTAACAGGCAGTTTTGAGTCTTTTCCCCATTTTACCCACACAAGTGCGGGCTTCCCGATGGCTGCGAACCTCGCCAGGATCAGCGAGGCGAGCAGTGGGTCTGCGGGGGTGACAGGGGTCGAAATGTCCGCTGTAGAGGTGAGTGATGGGTGCAAGTGTGGAGAGGTAAGTATGAGAGGTGAGTGTAAAGTGTTAGAAAAAGTTTCCTTACCTTTGCTTCTTCCTGCAGGCTTCAACCCTTGGGGATCCGGAGGTGCCTCATCTCAACGGCAGAGATGACAGAATGGCTGCTGCATTCTCAGGTGCAGCAGCCATCTGATTTCTGCTAAGGAGAGAGGTTTGGTGAGTCTTCAGTACAAGGGCTCACCATAGAACAGAGAATGTCAGTGATTGGCAGCTTCTCAAAGCTGTCAAACGCTGACACTTCATCTGTCAAAAATTTTCGACAGATGAAACGTCATACGCTGACGTCCTCTGTCAGCAGCTTTCCCTTAATTGGCCGGCTAAGCCTGCAAGGGCGGGCTTAACAAGGTCAATCAAGGGAAAATCGCGTGGGTTGACTGGACGTCATTGGGGGCGGGACTGAAACCCGACAACCAGCAGTCCCGCCTCCAACACACCCCCATTGAGAAAATCCAGCCCTTTGTCTATAAAATACAAGACTCTGGATGCTTCTGATGCTGCCAGTGCCCTGTGCCATGTTCCACTGAGCTTAGCCAATCTGACTAAAGTTACAGGCAGGGGAATTGGAAATGAAAATTGAACTGCTGATTCGCTCTCTAAGACCAATATCACCCCCGTGGATTCTATCTAGAGATCCTTGAGGGCTACTGTCATGTAAAGGGCAGCCTCATCAGAACAATTTTATGGAGCATGAAACATAATGAACTTTGATTTAAATTAGGCACCGCCCCCCCCCACCGCCCCCCATCAACCCCATAATATGGCCAGAGAGCCAGAGAAGACGCACCAGCCATACCATGCCCATTTGGGTTGGGCACAGAAGGAGAGGCTGTATTGTATGAAAAAAATACAACCTGGCCACCAGTGCCCTCTGACAGCACCTTTGCCCCCTATGCCCATTGCCCAATGCTACCCCATGCTCCTTGCTTCCCCTCCTCTTTGGTCTGTGCCTCTACCCAAACATTGGAAAGTCACCCATTCCCTTCACTGACTGCCTACCGTCCTGGTGTCCCTGGTGCATCATGAGTGTCGTGCCTGACAGACAGAAAATTAACCAAATGAGCTGGCCTTGCACCATCCGGTGACGTTGGCTCGTTTGTGAATAGGCGCTATTTGTGGATGTACAGCACCACCATCTGTACAGCAGTGCTCAGGCCACATTATCAGCCCCTTTATGTCGAATGCTTCTGTTTTTGAGTTGTCAGATTTTTTTGAAGCTGTTAGTCAGCTTTTCCAGGTTGGCATGTATGGTTTTGCAATGTGTGATTCACACCACTGGTTTTGCAACATCTTTCTTTCTGAGGTCTGAAGAGGATGCAAGGTCATAAGGGGTTGATGGTATTGCCAGCATAGAGCAGAGGTATGACGCATCTTACCACCTTCGAAGCCTTTCACAATTTGCCACATCCTCGGCCGCAAACAGTTTAAATTTGTCACGGTGGATTAGTTAGGTGCACTCATGATTGAAGTCTGTTTTACTTCAGGAGAATCTGGTTGCCCTCTGGGCATTTTGCTGTCACCTGGGAGGGCATGGCGCTGCTGCACACTTTGTGCCATTCATTGCTGCTTCCAAATTATATGCTCTCAAACAAGAAAGCTGTGGCCAGTATTCTGCCAAAACCCAGCTTTGGGCTTGATAAAAGATGGCATGCCTATTTGTACAGGGAGATCACATATGCTGTGTGTTTAGTAGCTGCAGGCTACTTTAGTTGCTCATTAAAAATGTATCTCAATTTATTAAAATGAAAGTTTAATGAAGACTTTACTCTCGAGTGAGCTTCATTTAGTACTTAAAAATCTTTGTCATTTGCAACCAATAGCTTTTCCTTCCAACACCAAATCAAACACACAGTCTGACTCCTACTGCAAAAAGCCATCAGCTTAGAAAACAGCTATTAAGGCTTCTGAGCCCTCAGGCAGCAATATGAGCAACCCTGCACAGAGAGTTCAGAAAGTCAGCATCATTTCACACGGCTTGCTCTGATTACATATGCTTTAAAGTAAATTAGTATCCATTTAAGGAAAGTCAGTTATTTAATCCCCCATTAATCAATATAAGTAATCACCTTTCTTTGAAAAAGTATATGCTTATATGTGGCAATGGTAGTCTAAAGCAACCAAAGGAATCAATACAATTTGCCTTTAAATAGTGAGCGTGCCCACTGGTCCTACCTTATAAAAATCAAACCATTACAAAGAATTACTGGTAACGTTAACTTCTTTTTGCCTATATCTATTATGGCTTTAGCTGGAATATTGACCTAGAAATATTGCTGACAGTATTAGCGGACGAATACTTAACATGCTCATACGATTATCCTTTGTCCACTATTTTAACAGAGATGTTAACCCATTTATTTTTTTAAATGGCTAAAATAGAGGGATATCTGTTTTGTGTTTGTCTGCTGATATCACGAACAATATCTCAAGCAGTGAGTGTCAATAAATATCATTGTGGATTCTGACAACGAGAGGTTACTGAGGCTGGTCAAGGGCTTAGCCATGCCCCTGTCAAGAATGGCCAGCACCGTCTCCTCCAAGAGGGTGAGGTGAAGCTAGGAATGGGAGGTGTGCCTTGTGTTTGGTACAGATTGTTGGTAAGTGAGTGATTGGGTGGGGTGGGGGGGGGCGGGTGAGTTGTGCATTGAGAAGTGTGTGAGGCTAATGGTGCAGTTGGTAGGAGATGGCTATTGAAGATGCATTCACTGACATTGACCTTGGTCTGAGGTCAGGAAGCTTCTTTGGACACTGGAGCCAGGTCATGGGGGTGACACTGCTGGCAGTGACGGCCTCGGTGATGTGGTCCCATATCATTCTTTCTGGAGGGCATCCTGGCCCCAGTGGGTAGAGGGCCTGTCTTGCAGTGTTGACCCCCTACACAAAGCTGAGTGTGGTGTGCGAGTCCCTGGGTGCCCCTTCCCTGGCTTGCTGAGTCATTTGTGTTAGTGCTGAAGCACTTTCAGCACTTTTTTAGGTGCAGAAGGCAATTCAGTGTTAAGAGCTGAAGACTCCCATTTGGGAATTCTGTTTAATGTTATTTTTTTTTTTCAGAAAGCAGTTGAGCTGTAAGGGCTAAAAATGACTTATTTTTACATGGTTTTTTTTCATTTCAGAAGGCAGTTCCCCTTTAAGGGACCGAACTGCTTTCTGAAATGACAGCCTTGCTTTAAGCGAAGCTGCAATGACTCTATGGCCACACTACATGGGGGCCTCCTGCCGGGACCAATGCCGCCAGAACGGCATTGCACGATAAGTTTAGCGCTGGGATAATGTTAATTAGCTACCAGTGCTAATTTATCGGTCCTGCCAGTGCCATCATTTTTGATGGCCATTAACTTCGGCCCGCAGTGGCACCGGCAGGTTTTTACCGATATCGAATTTCTAGGCCCCTATCTCCAATGTGAGGGAGCTGAATTAATATCAATAGAGTGGAAGTCCCGGATCTCTGGTGTTTCTGTTTCTACTGCTTATTTAGCTCTCTCACAGTGCTTCTGAAAATGTAGGTCTCTAATATCGTAGAACCATAGATGTTTACAGCACAAAAGGAGGCCATTCAGGCCATTGTGTTTGTGCCAGCTCTTTGCGAGAGCAATCTGTAATTAATTCCATTGTTGCAATGTTTCCCCATGACCCTGTATCTTCCTGTGCTTCAAATTTCTACCTAGTCTTCTGTTAAAAAATGCTATGTTCTATGCCTCAACCACTCCCTATGGTAACGCTTGGGGATTCGCCCTATCAAAACCATTTATAATTTAAAAATGTCTATTAAATCTACTCTTAGCCTTCTCTGCTCCAGTGGAAAAAGTCCCTTAAGTCTCTCATCATGCTGTTGGAAGGATTGGACAATGTGGGCTTCAAGGCAAGCATGCTTAAATTTGCTTATTCTTCTATAACTGATGCATAAAAAGGTCTCATAAGAAGCAAAAGAAAAGTTAACACAGGATTTTATGCTTTAACAATACTAAAGCAGTTCAGTTCTGGGAGGAATTCGGGGATTTGGGGAAAAATGCACTAATGCTCAATTGATGCTAAAGCACAAAACCTCTACCCCTGTTTTTAATATTTAACACTGTTTTGACCTTAAGATTTGTTTTCACATTTGCATTTGCCACTGTTGTTGATTTTAAGCAGTGACAGAATTTCGCCAGTCTGTCTGTGATGCAGGAAAATAGAGATAAGAACATAAGAATATAAGAAATAGGAGCAGGAGTAGGCCATTTGGCCCCTCGAGCCTGCTCCGCCATTCAATAAGATCATGGCTGATCTAATCTTGGCCTCAACTCTACTTTCCTGCCCATTCCTCATAACCCTTGACTCCCCTGTAGCTCAAATATCTGTCTATCTCAGCCTTGAATATGTTCACTGACTCAGCCTCCACAGCTCTCTGGGGTAGAGAATTCCAAAGATTCACGACTCTCTGAGAAAAGAAATTCCTCCTCATCTCCGTCTTAAAGCCTAATATATTTAGGAATGATTCCAACCTCTCGAGATTCTCGTCTTCTCCCAGTTGACAAACGGTTTACAAATGGGGGAAAATGGGGAGAAATTAAGAGAAAAATAGCTGAAAAGAGAACTAAAAATGCTTGGAGACTGTTGAGTTCTGATTTAAAGAGGCTGTTTTGCAAAGGCAAACCACTAAATGGAAGGAACAATACAGAAAGGGTTTAACTGATAAGGTGGACTCCAAGTTAAATGCATTGCACTAATAATTTGATTTGGTTCCCTTCTGTTGCCTGAATTTTCAATTTCCCGTGGAGCTGAGAATGTGAAGGTAGAGTAAAAGTTGTCAGTGGAGCCAGATGAGTTCTTATATTTTGTCTTTAAATTTCAGTCAAATCTTATTACACCATTTATTAACAGATACCTGTGTTATACACAGCATGCGGACAGTTCTCCTCCTCCATCAGTGATATTGAAATTTGTTTGCTGTAATGAGTTTCCAGGGTGCCAAGACCCCAGGAGAGGCTCCTTGGGGACACCAGGTAACCACGGCAGCAACTGGTCACGAACACTCACCACCGTTCAGTATGGGGTAAGCTCATCAAGAAAGTGTCGCGGGAAGAGAGGAGCTTGGCCCCTGGAGTGGGGAGATTGTGGGTGGTTTCGTGATTCCAGATGTTGGGTACAATCTCCTAGCAGCCCAAAATTAACAATTAGGAAAACTAATTTAAACAAAAACCAGCTCGAAACACAATTGTTTTAAATGTTTAAATGGGGTTCACATATAATTAATTTTTGAATGGGAAGGAGAAGTATAAGAACATAAGAACATAAGAATTAGGAGCAGGAGTAGACCATACGGCCCCTCAAGCCTGCTCCGCCATTCAATAACATCATGGCTGATCTTCAACCTCAACTCCACTTTCCTGCCCGATCCCCATATCCCTTGGTTGCCCTAGAGGTCAAAAAACTATCTATCTCAGCCTTCAATATACTCAATGATTCAGCATCCACAGCCCTCTGGGGCAGAGAATTCCAAAGATTCATAACCCTCTGAGTGAAGAAATTCCTCCTCATCTCAGTCTTAAATGGCCGACCCCTTATCCTGAGACTATGCCCCCTAGACCTAGACTCTCCAGCCAGGGGAAACAATCTCTCAACATCTGCCCTGTCAATCCACTCAGAATCTTTTATGTTTCAATGAGATCACCTCTTATTCTTCTAAACTCCAGAGAGTATAGACCCAATCTATTCAATTAAGTATTCAATAGGTAGGGCTGCCACCATCTTTGCTATGTCCAAAAACCCCAACGACAGAATCTTGGTACACTTCAAATTGCTGGAAAATGCAGCAAAAAAAGGTCAAAAATATTCCGGGGAGACTCGTCCTCAGCAACTCCCCTCCCACCTTTCCCTGTCTCTGCACTTGCTTAAAACCTGTTATATCTCTAACTTTTCCCAGTTCTGACGAAAAGTCACCGACTTGAAACATTAACTCTGTTTCTCTCTCCACAGATGTTGCCTGACCTGCTGAGAATTTCCAGCGTTTTCTGTTTTTAATTCAGATAATAACAACAATTTACTACAATGCAAAATATGGAAATAGAATCCACATCTACAAGTGGTGACTTACAATACTATCTCTCATTGCACTGTCCTCATATCTGTGGCACTCTGTGTTACAGGGTCCACCTACTGGGATGCTTTTCATTGATGTATTAATAGATTGTTACCTGCATTGCCCTAAGGAATTGAGGTTGAGCAGTTCCATCTGAAAGTTGAGACTATATTATTATTATAATTATTATTATTATAATTATTAATAATAACAATATCAAAAACATCTAAATAACTTTGTCCCACTTCTTTATTTTTCTGGTCACTTCCCCAGCTCAAACAGCATTGCAGAACTCTCCGTTCCTGCTCGCAAGGTGACTGGCCAATTGTTCACCACCTAGGCATGCCTTAGTGCATTTTCTGAGGGTATCCTTCAATAGGCTTTATTTGGGTTTGAACATACATTGTCCAGCCAAACTAATGGTCCATTGCTCTCCATGGCCATTTCCATGTGCTTGGCTGCACACTTCATGTAGAGCACCTTCCAAAACAGTTGTCCCACCCAATTAGAATCACATGATCAGCTGTGCAACCAACTATAATCCTGAACATGCTCCATTTAGCAAAGAAATCAGGACTTGTGCAAGAGTGGAAATAAAATTGGACTAAAGTAGGGAATATTATGTTAAATCTGGGGTTTTCTAAGTCTCTCAAAGGGACAGTTCTAGTAGTATTTTTATAGACCTGCTGGGGGCTATAATCTCAGGTTGAAAACACCTGTACTGACAAGTAAGAAGCAAAGCATTAGGGCAAATTCAGGAGCCATGTAGTTTACGCTCAATATGAACACAACCAATAGGCCCAATGTTTGCACTTTCTCTGCAGATTGGCCATACAACAATTGTGTGAGAGATTATTTTCAAAAGCAATGGTTACAGATCTACAAATAATGCAGTCAGTCTCACAATCAGTTGTGTCCTCAATTGGATGTGAAGAGGCACCATCCGGGCAACTAGAGAGGTGAACTTCATTACGATATGAGCAAATTAAGTTTTATGCATTCACTGACAGTTTGAAGTAATTCTTCAAATAAAGTATATTAATTATGACTCCAACTTGAAGAGAATAATAAGAGTAGAATAACTGGAGAGCTCATTAGGCACACAAATCTTTCAAATGAGGCTAACTTTAATTTTTTGATTTATGGATACTGATTAGAGTAAAGCTTTTATTCATTTTAAAGCTGAGCCATTAAAAAGCAATTAGTGTGATGGTGTCCTGCTTTGATGGAAGCTTTGCACTGGAACAATGAGCAAATAACCCTCCAAGACATGCAATAATGAGTGTAAGTAATTGCTATATAAAAATAAGCAACCTTTCTACGTACTTTGTAACAAAATTTGGACAAGTTGCAATTGAAAACTTGAGAGAATATAAAGTTCAGTGTAGATTAGTGCATATTTGGATGTAGGATTGTGTTGCAAGACCATAATGATGCATTAGCACTACAAGTTTAGCGTCAGGTAGGCATCAGAGAGGAGAGCAACAGACGGGTCGAGGTCGCAGGAGGCACTACCTACATAACAAGTTGTACATTCAGAGGCTCAGCTTCCTTGACCTCTTGGAAGAGTAGTGCTTCTGGATGCTGAGATTGTCACGTCAGGTGGTGGCAGACATCTGCAGCTTCCTAGAAGAAGACCTGCTCCCTGCTGGACCCGGTGGCCATGCATTACCAGTGGCTGTGAAAGTCACCACCGCCCTCAATTTTTTTGCCTAAAGATCCTTCCAGGGTGCTACTGGAGGCATATCGAGGATTTCCCATTTGGCTGCACATAAATGCATACGGCATTGTTTGCCAGGGCTGGCACTTATGTCAACTTCTCCTGTGATGACACTAGCCAGAATGAGCTGGCGCTCGGGTTTGCATCTCTGGCTGGTATCCCACAGGTACAAGGCGCCATCAATTGCACACACATGGCAATCCGAGCACCTCTAGATCAATCAGGAATATTTGTCAATCGCAAGAGATTTAATTCAATCAATTTGCAGCTGGCGTGCAACCACAAGAAAAGGTTTATGGAGGTGTGCACCCGATTCCCTGGGAGCTGCCATGATCCTTTCATCCTGTGGCAGTCCAAGCTTCCCCACCTCTTTGGACCTGAAAGCAGACTTAAGGGGTGGCTGCTAAGAGACAAAGGATACCCCCTACAAACTTGGCTGATGTCACCTGTGAGGAATCCCACCCATGAAGCCCAAGACCGGTACAATGACAGCCATATGACCACCAAATGTATCATCGAGCAAGCCATTGGCATGCTCAAGATGTGCTTCAGGTGCCTGGACAGATCTGGAGATGATTAAGAATGGGCAATATGGGAAAGTGGTGCAAATTAATGAATTTTATGTGATTCCAGTAAACAACAGAAACGTAGGGCGCGATCTAACCAGCCCTGGGGAGGCGGATTTGGAGGCGGGACTGCCGGGAAAATGGCAGAATCTGGAGGCGGGTGCCCATCCCGCCCCCAACCCGCTTCCGTGCCATCTTACCAGGAGGCGGGTACCCGACCCGCGCCAGGTCTCGTCTCCTGGAGGCGGGAAGGGGATTACAGCCACTTAACTGCCTGTTAACAGGTAGTTAACAGGCAGTTAAGAGGATTATCCCCATTTTTCCAACAGAGGCGCAGGCTTCCCGATGTCGGGAAACCCCGCCAGGGTCACCGAGGCGAGCAGTGGGTCTGCGGGGATCGGAGGGGTGCAAAAGTGCGCTGTGGAGGTAAGTGATGGGTGCAAGTGTGGAGAGGTGAGTATGTGAGGTGAGTGGAAAGTGATAGAAAATGTTTACTTACCTTTGTTTCTTCCTGCAGGCTTCAACAGTTGGGGATGCGGAGAGTCTCGCATCTCACCGGCATCATTCTCTGATGCAACATCCATCTAATTTCTGCTAAAGAAAGAGATTTGATGAGTCTTGAATACAAGGACTCATCAAACAACATAGAATGTCAGTGTCTGACAGCTTCACAGAGCTGTCAAACGATGACAATTTTTGACAGATGAAACGTCATACGCTGACGTTCTCTGTAACCGGCTTCCCCTTAATTGGCCTGCTAAGCCCACTAGGCGGGCTTAACAAGGTCAATCAAGGGAAAATAGCGTGGGTTGGCCAGAAGTCGATGGAGGCGGGACTAAAACCCGACAAGCAGCAGTCCCGCCTCCAATGCGCCCCCATTGACAAAATCGCCCCGATAATAACCTAACATTTGGAGTAACACCCATGTGCATACCCTTTTTCAACTACAAAGCTATTCTCTTCCTTTCCCTACCGCTTCTATATGGTGCAACCCCTGTGGCTTCAGGAGAGGTAGAGGCAGGCTGCTCAGATCCCTGCTCTGACTGTTGACATGCTCTTGGCCGATGGCTTCTGGGTGTTGGAGCCTGTGTGGGCCCCGCCAAAGACTCCCCTCCTGCACCTGTGCAGGGGCAGACTCAGCCATCTGGAGAGGAGGCAGCAGGTAGGGTACTGACTAAGGTGGGGGGACAATGGGTGGGAAGTAGGAACGCTTTGAGTGGATTTCCCACTTCCATATCCTTTCCCCATCATCCCTCACATGGGCCAGCTGCACTTGCCTCCTACCACTCTGCGGGGGAACACCATGGAGCAGATCAGTGACATGCTGTAAGGCCACAGCTAAGATGTCTATTTAAGGCGACAGACATGTTGGCTTCCAGAGTCTGCACAGCCGTGCTCAAGTCCTGCATAGATTCATTTGATTGCCGCGATTGATGTTCCACTGAGGAGGCCAATCTATCCATGGAAGAAGACAGCATCACAATGCCCTGCAACATCAACCCAATCATGCTTGAGCTGAACTCCTCCATTCCCTCTGCAATTGTGGAGGGTGCGTGGAAGACCTGCCAGTACGTTGCAGATTTTCTGCTGCCCCTCAAAGATTAACCTTTTCATCGATGGCCGCCGAGATTCAGCATCTGAGTCCAGCTGAGCAGAGCTTGGGGAGGGCTCGGTCTCCAACGCGGACTCTCCACAGTTGTCCCTGCCACCACCGTTTGCTCTTGCTCACTTGTGAACTGTGAGTCACCAGGTGAAAACTAACCCAACTAACTGCCTAACTAGACCCACCAAAGTGCGAGTATCTGTGCTGGTGCGTGGTAAGCATGAGTCCTATGACAGCGCATCCTCAGAGGAATCAGAGCCACCAACTGCTGAATACACATGAAGCTCGGGCGGAGAGAAAAGATATGAATTAGTACTGGCAAGCTAAGAATGTTGCAACTTAGCATTATGAAGATCATCATATTTCACTTGTTGCTGAAATCAAGTCAACATGACTGAGTGTTGTATGACATGTGGGTCAATGATATTTAATTCTGTCACCAGGTTGCTGCGAGGTCCCAGTTTCTCCCTCTCCGATGGTCAGGGGCACCGAAATGCCACTGATCTTCAGCGCTTCTTCCTCTGCAGCTGTCAGCTGCGAGATCTGTGGAGTCCCGTCCTCTCCCTCTCCCTCGTATTCTGTGCTCTCTCCTCTTGCAACTGGGGAAAGAACAGACCTATGAGTAACTGTAATGGCATGTGTTCGCCTGATGGATGTGGTGCATTTGGTGAGGGTGACGATCAGGGAGAGGCATCAAATTGCATAAGGATGAGGGTGAGTGGCAGTGGTCGATGGACAGATGGGGATGTGAGGAAGTGCATAGAAAGAGAACAATGGGTGCGCTTGCAAGCTAAGTGGGTGTGAGGAATGATGTGATGGCGTAGGCTTGACAAGACAGAGTGGGGATGGGGGATGATGTGCACAACAGGATGGAGGTGAATGTGCAATTGTACTTACCTTTCCTGACCTGGTTAAGTCATTAAAGCGTTGCCTGCACTGAATCCAGGTGCATGTCACAATGCTCCTACTGCTGACCTCCTGGGCCACCTCCAGCCACACCCTCTTCATTGCAGCAGTAGGTTTCTTTCTCCTGTTGCTGGGGAAGAGTTTCTCTCTCCTACTCCTCACTGCAGCAGCAGTGCATCAAGCGAGGCATCGTTGAATCTTGGCGCAACCCGTGCCAGTCCTGAATCCATCACAACACTTCTCCTTCAGTTTGCTGCAACTCCTAACCATCCTTGGCCCTTTAAATACTCGAGTTGAGATCACCCCATGAGGGTCTGCACCATGCTCGCTGTCACGCACAGGAGACGCGAAACCCGTAATCAAATTATAACGAGGTGGCCACATTGAAATTGCACATTCTGACACGCCGAGACTTCTTCTGTGTTTCGCACCCGATATTGCATGCACCCCCCCTCCCCACTCCAAACATACCTAGGAGTTATTATCAGGCCCAGTATGTGTAACGAGAAAATTAGGTTTGATAAGTTCTGTTGCTGTGGTTCATTGTGGCAGGAAGATGAACCATAGATTGAATTGGATGCCCCTTTCCCATGTTCTCAAGTGCGATGACTCCTAAATAAATGATGAACTACTGTTGAATAAGACCCAACCTTAACAACCAAGAGAGCAGTGTGGTTTTAAATACATAATAGACAATGCAACAATAATGTTACAGTTCCTAATTTAAGCACCAACTAATGCAACTCAACAACATGTGGCCCATTTCGCTCACCTTCTTGAAAAGAGTTGATTAATCACAGCTTACTCGTCAACTAGAATTAGGATCAACTGTCATTTCTCACTGCGGAGAGTTTAAAATACAATAAAGTTAGTGACGGGTGAGTAGTGGTGTGAATTAGGAACTCACCCACTGCTCCAGAAATGAGGCCTGGGCTTCATAGAATCATAGAAATTTACGGCACAGAAGGAGGCCATTCAGCCCATCGTGTCTGTGCCGGCCGAAAAAAAGCTATCCAGCCTAATCCTACATTCCAGCTCTTGGTCCGTAGCCCTGTAGGCTACAGCACTTTAAGTGCATATCCAAGTACATTTTAAATGTGATGAGGGTTTCTGCCTCTACTATCCTTTCAGGCACTGAGTTCCAGACCCCCACCACCACCCTCTGGGTGAAAAATGTTCTCCTCAACTGCCCTCTAATCCTTCTACCACAACAATAACAACAACTTGCATTTATATAGCACCTTTAACATAGTAAAACATCCCAAGGCGCTTCACAGGAGTGTTATAAGACAAAAAATTTGACACCGAGCCAGATAAGTAGAAATTAGGGCAGGTGACCAAAAGCTTGGTCAAAGAGATAGGTTTTAAGGAATGTCTTAAAGGAGGAAAGAGCAGTAGAGAGGCAGAAAGGTTTCGGCAGGGAATTCCAGAGCTTAGGACCAAGGCAACAGAAGGCATGGCCACCAATGGTTGAGCGATTATAATCAGGGATTTGATTTTTGAATTCGAGGCGTTGCTTAACCGGGAGCCAATGTAGGTCAGCGACCACAGAGGTGATGGGTGAACGGGACTTGGTGCGAGTTAAGACACAGGCAGCCGAGTTTTGGATGACCTCAAGTTTACGTAGGGTAGAATGTGGGAGGCCAGCCAGGAGTGCATTGGAAAAGTCAAGTCTAGAGGTAACAAAGGCATGGATGAGGGTTTCAGCAGCAGATGAGCTGAGGCAAGGGCGGAGACCAGCGATGTTACAGAGGTGGAAAAAGGCGGTCTTAGTGATGCTGCGGATATGTGGACGGAAGCTCATTTCAGAGTCAAATATGTCACCAAGGTTGCGAATAGTGTGGTTCAGCCTCAGACAGATGGTAGGGAGAGGGATGGAGTCAGTGGCTAGGGAACGGAGTTTGTGGTGGGGACCGAAAACAATGGCTTCGGTCTTCCCAATATTTAATTGGAGAAAATTTCTGCTCATCCAGAACTGGATGTCGGACAAGCAGTCTGACAATTTGGAAACCGTGGAGTGGTCGAGAGAAGTGGTGGTGAGGTAGAGCTGGGTGTCGTCAGCATACATGTGGAAACTGACACTGTGTTTTCGGATGATGTCGCCAAGGGGCAGCATGTAGATAAGAAATAGGAGGGGGCCAAGGATAGATCCTTGGGGGACACCAGAGGTAACGATATGGGAGTGGGAAGAGAAGCTGTTGCAGGTGATTCTCTGGCTACAATTAAATAGATAAGAATGGAACCAGGTGAGTGCAGTCCCACCCAGCTGGACGACTGTGGAGAGGCGTTGGAGAAGGATGGAGTGGTCAACCATGTCAAAGGCTGCAGACAAGTCAAGAAGGACGAGGAGGGATAGTTTACCTTTGTCACAGTCACAAAGGATGTCATTTGTGACTTTGATGAGAGCCGTTTCGGTGCTGTGGCAGGGACGGAAACCTGATTGGAGGGATTCATACATGGAGTTGCGGGAAAGATGGGCATGGATTTGGGAGGCGACAACACGTTCAAGGACTTTGGAGAGGAACGGGAGGTTGGAGATGGGGCGGTAGTTTGCAAGGATGGAGGGGGTCAAGGGTTTTTTTTTAGGAGAGGGCTAATTACGGCAGATTTGAGGGAGAGGGGGACAATACCTGAGGAGAGAGAACCGTTAACAATGTCAGCTAACATGGGAGCCAGAAAAGGAAGTTGGGTGGTCAGCAGTTTGGTGGGAATAGGGTCGAGGGAGCAGGAAGTGGGTCTCATGGACAAGATGAGCGTGGAGAGGTCATGAGGGGAAATCGGAGAGAAACTGGAGAAAGATGTGAGTTCAGGGCTAGGTGCAGGGGGAACCTTAGAGGAAGTTTGGCCCAGTGGGCTAGGGGAAGGGAGGGAAGTGGCAGAGGCAGCTGAACGGATGGTCTCAATCTTAGAGATAAAGATGTCCATGAGCTCCTCACACTTGTCAGAGGTGAGGGTGGAGGAGACAGGGGAGAGGGGTTTAAGAAGACGGTTAGCAGTGGAGAATAGAAGCCGGGGTTTATCTTTGCATTCCAGAAAATTCTGCAATAGTGGGCAATTTTGTAAGACGAGAGCAGGACCCGATAATGCTTTATGTGGTCCAGCCAGATCTAGCGGTGAATGGCTAAACCAGTTGTCCGCCATATCCGTTCAAGTCTGCGTCCCTTGGACTTAAGGGAGCAAAGTTGAGGGCCGTACCTCAGGGTGAGAGAGAGTAACTGTTTTAACAGGGACTAGGGTATCAAAGGTGGTGGTGAGGTGTGGTTGAGCAGATCGGTTGCTGCAGAAATGTCCTGGTGAATGGAGGGCCAAAGGCTGGACAGTTGGGATTTCATAAGTGCAGTTGTAAGAGAGTTGGGAGAGAGTTTTTTCCAGGGGTGGACACAGAAGGAAGTAGGGTTGGGGGAGGGGGCGGGGTGTTGGAAGGGGGATGTGGGTAGTGAGCGATATGAGGAAGTAGTCAGAGATAGCCTTATCTGCGATTGACACGATGGGAGTAGCGAGGCCACGAGAGATGGCAAGGTCGAGGGGAGTGGCCGTGAATATGGGTCGGGGAGTTTACATGGAGGGAGAGATTAAGGGAGGAAGGGAGGATAGGAGGCTAGTAAACTCAGAAGAGAGAGAGCATGATGAATTGAGATGGAAGTTGAAATCACCGAGGATGAGAAGTCGTTCGGTGCAGAGGCTGAGGGAGGGAAGCAGTGAAGATATCTCGGTAATATAATTTTTATGATACTTGGGTGGGTGGTAGAGAACAAGAATTTTAAATGAGAGTTGAAAGGGGTGGAATAAGGTGAGATGTTCAAAGGAGGAGAAAGTGCCGGAGGAGTAGGGGGACAGACCAAGGTGTGATTTGGTGATGAGAGCCACACCGCCACCACGGCGGTCTGAGCGGGGCAAGTGGTGGAAGGTATAGTCAGGCGGGGAGGCTTCATTTAAGGGTAAGGTGTCATCACCCCTCAACCAAGTTTCCGTCAGGGCCATGATGTCGATGCAATCATCCACGATAAGCTCATGGATGGCAAGGGCCTTGTTCACAAGTGGACGGACATTCTGGAGAGAGATGCAGAGAGGGTCATTGTTGTTGGTGTTGTTGCTGAGAGGAAAAATCGCCACCCCACCCCTCACCCCGCTGTCAGATCGAATCTTATTTTTGATTCAGTTCAATTTTCATCCTTCTCACCTATGCAACCTTTCCTACAAATAAATCTACACTTTCAATCAGTTTTTTTTAAAGTTATTTGAAATGGCCCCAGGCACATTTTTAGTCTTGAATTGTGCCAAGGATATGGTTGCAGATCATCACTCTCTGGAGACCACGGCATTGTTTAAACGAGTTCTACCGTGAAGAGGAAAATGTCAGTGCATGGTGTTGGTAAATGAACTCTAATTAGACCCATAGAGAATAACAGATTTCAGAAATACTATTTATCGGCTATCTGATCTAATTGACTCCCACAGGAGTCAACAGAGCAGGAAAGTCTAAAAGAAAATTCCGTTAGCTTGAACAGAATGTATCCTTTCTTCACACTAGCTGGACTGTGAAATATCATCACGTTGCCTCATTGATCTTATTTGGCACAAAACATCTACTCAATAGTCAGACCTCAGAAGATTGTGGGTTCAAGTCCCACTCCAGGGACTTGAGCACAAAATCTAGGCTGACACTCCAGTGCAGTGCTGAGGGAGTGCTGCACTGTCGGAGGTGCCGTCTTTCGGATGAGACATTAAACCGAGGCCCGGTCTGCTCTCTCAGGTGGACGTAAAAGATCCCATGGCACTATTTCGAAGAAGAGCAGGGGAGTTATCCCCGGTGTCCTGGCCAATATTTATCCTCAACCAAAATAACATAAGAACATAAGAAATAGGAGCAGGAGTAGGCCATTCGGCCCTTCGAGCCTGCTCCGCCATTCAATGAGATCATGGCTGATCTTCTGCCTCAACTCCATTCACCGGCCCTATCGCCATATCCCTTGATGCCCTTACTAGTCAGAAATCTATCGATTTCTGTTTTGAATATACCCAATGACTGAGCCTCCACAGCCCTCTGGGGTAGAGAATTCCAAAGATTCACCACCCTCTGTGTGAAGAAATTTCTTCTCAAATGCAGCTGGGCGATCAAAAGGTGATTGGCCAAGATTTTGGCTATCTGCGGAGCAGGAAAGTTTCTTTGTGGCCTATTTAGAGGCAGTGATTTGGTGATAGGCCTCACCACCCTATTTTCCCGCTTCACCCCTCCCGCTATGCCTGAAACCTAACGTTTTACTGGAGGAAAATCCAGGCCACAGACTTAGAATCTACATTCCACATGTGCATGAGAAACACTGGCCTCGCTAAGCATGAACAAACATCATAATGTTATTTGAAATGACATAACTACTTACACACATCCATCTGTGTTTGCATGAGAGAGACTGACCTGTAAACTTAAATACAGTCTGTCTAACTTGGCCTGTACTGTACTTGGATTTAGTCTACTTAGATACGATGGCTACGTTTATTCATTCATATCCTGAATGAATGAAAACTCTGAGGTTCTAATATGAGAGGATATATAGAACGTACACACATCTGGACTATACACATGCCATTTATATTCAATTGATGAACTTGTTTTGAAATAATATATTTACAAATTCCCACAATATTTCACCACACAAAATTTAAACTGCTGTGTTGTAGTCAGACACATCAGAATTGGGTGTACCGGCCTCAGTCTAATGCCAGGTCCATTATGAGCCAAGGATGTGGGACCTCCCAATGTAGGGAGCTCCGCCCCCGCTTCCCGGTCACAGCCGTGCCCCTCCCATATGGCTGGCCTTGTATGGGGCGGGCAAAGGTCCCACCCTTTACAACACCAACAGGGATTTTCCAGGTTTAAGATCCAGTGTAACCGGGTCCTAGCTTTTTTGCAAGCGGTTCTAATGGATTCAGCCCATTATTTTTCACCTAAACTCTGACATAAATAGAATATGCATCCACAAAAATATCTCCTTGCTGTCTTGAACCTCAATGCCTGTGAAAAACAACAGCAACTTGAATTTATATAGCACCTTTAACGTAGTAAAACCTCCCAAGGTACTTCACAGGAGCATAATCAGACAAAAACTGGCACCGAGGCAAAGACAGAAACATTAGGACAGATGACGAAATGCTTGGTGAAATAGGTAAGTTTTAAGGAGCGTCTTAAAGGAGGAGAGAGAGGAGGAGAGGTTTAGGGAGTGTATTCTAGAGCTTGAGGCCTAGACGGCTGAAAGCACGACCACCAATGGATGGGCCAAGGATGTGGGGGAGAATCGGAGGAATGCAGAGTTTTGTAGGGCTGAAGGAGGTTATAGGGATAGGGAGGAGTGAGGCCATGGAGGGATTTAACATGAGGATGAGAATTTTAAAATCGAGATGTTTGTGCACCAGGAGCCAATGTAGGTCAGCGAGCACAGGGGAGATGGGTGAACGGACTTGGTGCGAGTTAGGATACAGGGAGAAGAGTTTTGGATGAGCTTGAGTTTATGGAGGGTGGAAGGTGGGAGGCCAGCCAGGAGAGCATTGGAATAGTCCATTCTTATTTGGAGATGACAAAAGCATGAATGTGGGTGAAATTCATGTATTATTAGGGCTGATACAATTTGGTAGAATACTTTTGCTATTCACTGTCAAGGAACGTTCTCCTGCATAAAGAGTTGCTATTAGCTACTTTGATTTTTAAGTTGACGCTATTGTTTATTTCTAGCACTAGCAATGTGTTTGTTGTCAACTCAGCAGAACAGATTGTCAGCTATTCCCTAGAGTGGGAGACCACATCTGGTAAGGTATCAAAACAGAACCAAAACACAGCTCATCATACTTACTAATTAGTGAGCTGAAGTCTTGGCCACACTGAGATTTCATGCAAACACGTTGGCCATCAATGGACCGTGTTGTTCAAGCGTTTCTGTTATCAGCTCCCGGGGCCTTCAGCTACTACAGTGAGATGCGCAAACAAGTTTAGGAAAGTAACCAACACAATTAAAGAGAAATTGAAAGGTGCTGCGACAGATATATGTAAAATATGGGACTGATTTTCATGTCAGTAACCCATCAGTTCACAGGGTACAACGAATGGTAAAATGGCACAGAGGCTCGTAATACCTGCTCTTTGCCTCGTTTATGCCAATGAGCATTTCCAGTGGGCCTGGAGGCGGGAGCTGGCAATCATCCCAGCTGGGAACTTCATTAAAATAGTCAAATGATGTGGGAGAGACTTCATTACATATCCCACATCATTTCTGACTGTAATGCCAATACAGCGCTAGTTCGTAATGATGACCGTATATTATGCAAAAACAATCATTATTTACTCTATCAATTGATGAACCTCAGTGCTTAGCAACCCTTGTTCCCAATATGCTAAGGTTAATAAGCACTGAGCTGTATACAGACGTAAGTTTAAAGGGCCTAGTTAGAAGATTAATTCAACAATTTTAAGGCATTTTGTGCTCTTTTTTCTTCCTTTCTTTTGTTGTTTTCCTCAGCCACTTAGTTTCTCATGAGTCCTTTGTGGAACTGTTCTGAGCGTCTTTTTTTTGCATTACCACCAGTGGGAATTTCCCTTTCTTATCTTTTTGGAAGCAGAAGATGAATGCCAGGCAGGCTAGGTTGCACTCAAGGTGTTCTGTGCCCACTCACTGTTACCCTCGCATCAGCATCGACAGCCAAAGGTGCGCATACTTCACTTTCTCGCTTTTACAGAAGATTACAGTCTGCAGAGGCTCCTATGCCCAAGATGGTGACATTAGAACCAATGACATAGATATGCAAAGGCCTGTCTTAACCATAGTGCTCGATGGTTCTTTGGGGGCACCCCAATCAAAGTAGGTCAGTGGCACAGAGTGATCCAATCCAACCACTAAGCTACCTCCCCGGCACCTGCCCAAATCTGCACCAACAACAACAACTTGTATTTATATAGCACCTTTAACGTAGTAAAACGTCCCAAGGCGCTTCACAGGAGTGTTACAAGACAAAAAATTTGACACTGAGCCACATAAGGGGAAATTAGGGCAGATGACAAAAAGCTTGGTCAAAGAGGTAGGTTTTAAGGAGCGTCTTAAAGGAGGAAAGAGAGGTAGCGAGGCGGAGCGGTTTAGGGAGGGAATTCCAGAGCTTAGGGCCTAGGCAACAGAAGGCACGGCCACCAATGGTTGAGCGATTATAATCAGATGCTCGAGAGGGCAGAGTTAGAGGAGCGCAGATATCTCAGGGGGTTGTGAGGCTGGAGGAGATTACAGAGATAGAGAGTGGCGAGGCTATGGAGGGATCTGAAAACAAGGATGAGAATTTTGAAATTCAGGCGTTGCTTAACCAGGAGCCAATGTAGGTCAGCGAGCACAGGGGTGAACAGGACTTGGTGCAAGTTAGGACATGGGCAGCCGAGTATTGGATGACCTCAAGTTTACGTAGGGTAGAACGTGGGAGGCCAGCCAGGAGTGCGTTGAAATAGTCAAGTCTAGAGGTAACAAAGGCATGGATGAGGGTTTCAGCAGCGGATGAGCTGAGGCAAGGGCGGAGATGGGCGATGGTACGGAGGTGGAAGTAGGCAGTCTTAGTTATGCTGCGGATATGTGGTCGGAAGCTAATTTCAGGGTCAAATATGACACCAAGTTTGCGAACAGTGTGGTCAGCCTCAGACAGATGTTAGGGAGAGATGGTGAGCACCATCAATTCTCATCGCACAGGGGTCTCAATGAACAATCCCAGCTCCTGCTATAAATCACTTTCTAATTTTATAACAATCATTTTATTTTTTAATTTGCGCAGTGCCATGCAGTTGTGAAATTGAGTTAATGAAACAACAACTCAACAGTTTAAAATGAGACAAGCAGATAGCTGTCAATGGTGCAATTCGTTCAAAACTAAATACAAGTCTGGGCTCGCATTGCACTAAAATGATAATTCAATTCCAATGACTGAACATTTAAAATTGCCAAGAATCCAAGAAAAGTGTTAATTTGACGAGTTAAAAAGATTGCTTTCAGCAAAGTTTTGCTCATATAAAGTTTGGTTGTCAAGAGCTTCCTTTTCCATCAAACCTGTGAACGCAGTCACAAGATGAGACCTGTCAAGATTTATTAAGAAAGTGAACTTGGTGCCTTTCATTGCAGGTTGATCTGTCACAGGCTGTCCCTGGAGTGGTAACTGTGGGATGTGAAAGTACAAAGGCTTTTTTTTATGTGGAGACTTGGCTTTATTTTTTATTCGTTTTCTCCAGTGGTTTCGAATGGAACCAGAATGTTCAAGTCCTCATTTTAAAATAAACATGGCAGAAATCTTCGTTCTTGCATTAAAAGTTAACGCTGACACTGCCTTACTTGAGGCCTCCACTGCATGAAATATGCTTAATAATTCTATTTTATTTCATTTGCTTCTGTCGACTTTTAATTACCCCATATTTTGTATTTTAAAATCAATGAAGCTGATTAAAATAAGAAGCTCCATCAAAAAGTATGATTTAGTGCCTTTCTGTGCCTTGTTAATTATTAACGCATAAAACAGAAGTGCTGGAGAGACACTGACTGGTGTATGTACAGATGTTGCACTTTACAACCTTTTAAGATCATGGAGCAATACAGTGGATTGCAGTTCATCAGAATGGAGGTTTTCCGGAAATAAATTTAAAGTGACGACTTTTTATTCCTCTGCTGTTTATGCACCACCTGTCTGTGACAACACGGTGGCTCCTCCAATGTCTTAGCAGATAGAATCAGTGAGGAGTTGTGCCATACAGACACATTCAATCCTTAGTCTGCACCGAGTTAGCCAATCTCACTGGGATGGTGGTACAGGTGCTACAATCGACCTCAACATCCCTGGAATAAAAACAGAAAACGCTGGAAATACCCAGCAGGTCAGGCAGCAGCTGTGGAGAGAGAAACAGAGTTCATCGCCAGAATTTTCTGGGGTCCGTGTGGGCGCGATCGGAGGCGGGTCAGGTGGGAAATTTGAAATATGTTGCAGCGGATCGGGAACCTGCCATCATCCCGCCCCCACGCGCCTTTCCCTCGGGCGCATTTGCTGGTGCGGCAGCGACCCGAATGGCAGAGGCGGGCGACCTAATTCAAATCATTAACAGATAGTTGTCAGACCCTTAAGAGCCTTTTTCAGCCTACCTTTCAAATTTCCCATGGGATTCACGCAGCTCAGGAACCACGTCTGTCAGCCTGAGGCGGGAGTTGAGTGGCCATTGCTCCAGCTGATTAGATGTCAGCATTAAATGTACTGTAAATCCTCCCACCTCACAGCTGATCACTTTCCTCAGGCAGAAGCTGTTGCTGATTGCATTCCCAGCACAGATTTAGTTTTCAACAGGCTGCAAGTGTTTGCAGCAAAGTCACCATCCAGTGTCACCTCATTGTTACAACCTATCACTCCATTGACAAGTTGCTTCTCTCACCTCTACTTGATCTGCCATCTATTCCAGCAGCATCGGACCACGATGAACCCCAACACCAGCAGCACCAGGCACACCAGCAGCACCAACAACACCACCAACCTGCTCCTCAACCACCTGATGATGCACAGGACAGAGGGCATCAGTGCAGGGCTGCACCGCGCCGGAGTCGATACCCCCAACACAGGGTATACAGGCAGAGGATGAGCTTCCTCAACATGACGGAACAGCAGTGCCAAAGGAGGCTCAGGCTATCGCGCCAGGTCGTCGCAGACATTTGCACATTGCTGGAACAAGACCTGCAGCCCAGAGGAGCAGGTGGACATGCCTTACCAGTGGCTGTCAAAGTCACCAGCGCCCTCAAATTCTTCGCCTCAGGCTCCTTCCAGGGATCTGCAGCAGACATTTGCGGCATCTCGCAGTCGGCCACCCACAGATGCAGCAAACAGATCACCAATGCCCTCTTTGACAAGTCAGCCAATTATATCAACTTTGCCACTGATGAAGCCAGTGTTACTGAGCGGGCGCTGGCCTTTGCCACTCTAGCTGGCTTCCCAGAGGCAAGGCATCATCGACAGCACACATGTGGCCATCAGGGCATCCCCACATCACCCAGGAGTCTTTGTCAACCGCAAATGCTTCAACTCCCTCAATGTGCAGCTGGTCTGCAACCATAGGAAGATCATAATGCATGTGTGTGCCAAATTCCCTGGCAGCTGCCATGACTCTTTCATCCTTCGCCAGTCCACCCTCCCTCAGCTCTTTGCTCCTCCAACAGGCTGGCTGCTTGGCAACAAGGGCTATCCATTGAAGATGTGGCTCATGACACTCTAGAGGAGGCCAAGTAGTGAGGCCCAGGAGAGATACAATGAAAGTCACATGTTCACCAGATGTGTCATAGAGCAGACAATAGGAATGCTCAAAATGTGCTTCAGATGCCTTGACAGATCTGGAGGAGCCCTTCAGTATGCACCAGCCAGGGTCTCCAGAATCGTCGTGGTCTGCTGCGCCCTGCACAATATAGAGCAGCAGCGAGGATTAGCGCTGTATGAGGAGCAAGGCACTGAGCGCACAGCCTCTTCAGAGGAGCAGGAGGAGGAGGAGGTGCATCAACTGGAAGACGAGGAGAAGCAGGAGCAGGAGGAAGCTGCGGACCTGATCCCACGAGCACCCAAGCACACCCATATGGCAGTACACCCGTATGACTTCCACATGCTGTGCCAGGTTGGCAACACCCCACAACAACACCAATAAGATTCCCTACAATAACCAAGCCATTGCTTTCACACTGACCACCATTGCTGGAGGTACCGTTATGTCTCACCATTCACTGCAACTCACTAAGCCATTTCCAAAGGTGCACACAAATTTGTCCAGGACCGGAAAGTGGTGAAAATAAAGATTTTTATGGTTGACATCACATTAACAGAAATTTGACATTAATATTAAATAAAACACCCAAGTGGCTACCCTTATGAATCTACTTGTGCGTCATCTTTCTCTTAGGAGTGATTCTAAGAGGTGCTACCACTGTGGCTTTAGCAGAGGTAGAGGCAGCCTGCTCACTTCCCTGGTGTGACTGCTTGGTGGACGTCCTCTGGGTTTTGGAACCTGTGATGGCCCCACCAAAGTCTGCTTCTCCTACGACTGTGCAGGGGAAGACTCGGCCACTGCTGTCCGAGGAGGCATCTGAGGCTCTGACTGAGGGGGTGGCAATGGAGGAGAAACGTAAGTGCTTTGAGAGGAGCCCACACTTCCATGTCCCCTCTCACTGTCATCCCTCTCATAGGCCACCCACACATCCCTGCTGCCAAGGAGCTGGAGAGCACCTTGCTGCACATCAGTGGGGCCATGAGGACCCACGTCTACACTGACATCCCTCCTAGACAGGAGGTCTATGAGCCTCTGCCATCTATGCTCCATAGATAGCCATCTATTCTCCATAGAGACCATGTGATCATGTGAGTGGCACATCAGCTGCTCCATGCAGGTGGCCATCCTTTCCATGGAAGAGACTACAGGGTTGCCATCGCCAGCGACACGGTGGTGCTCATGTTGGAGCTGGACTCCTCCATTCTCTGGACATTTGCAGACATTGCAGTCACAAAACCTGTCAGAGCCCCCTGCACTTCTTCCTGCACCTCCAGGAGCGCCCTCTTTCTGGATGGCCCCTGAGGCTCAGTGTCTGTATGCAGCTGAGCAGAGCTGGGAGTGTCCTGAGCCCTCCAGCGAGGAGTCTCCACTGCTGTCTCTGTCTCCACTATCTGCTCTTGCTCAGTTGTGACTTGTGACAGACCAGGTGACAAATCTACTCGATCTCATGTGGGACCCACTGAGGTGTGCATCTCTATGCTGGTGCTGGATGCACTTATGTCTAGTGACGCTGCGCCCACTGAGGCTGGAGGCTGCTCTGAGGAGTTTTCTTCCTCTTCCTCCTGGACTGTGGGGAGGTGGGTTGGGGGACTCTTGATGGGCCTGTGGGAGGGTAAAGAGATGAGCTAGATATGTCATATGAAGAACAGGTACAGATACCATAATGCACAGTGGCTGATGACATCAGTCCCCGTCTGAGTGACTGCTGTATGCCATGTAGCTGTATGATATGTCATTCTGTCACCAGGTTGCTGAGATGTCCCCCTCTCTCCGTCTCCCACCTCCAGCTGCTCGGCGACTCCTGATTACTCCAATGCAGCCTCCTCTGCTGTTGTGAGGGTGGCTAATAATGGAGGCCCACCTCCAGTTCTCTCCCTCTTATTGTGTGCTCTCTTTTCCTGCAAGGAGGGAAAGAGAAGGTTGAGTGAGAATGATGGAATGAGTGTAAGGAATGGATGGGTTCCATCTTTAGTGGGAGACTATGAGGGAGTGGGGTGGCAATGCCAAGTGGCCTCCTTGTGTGTTGTTAGTTGGTATGATTGCATTAGGATGAGGGTGAGTGTGAGGGGTGGATAGTAAGATGGGGATGTGATAATGTAGATAGAGAGAGAGGGATGGGTGGACATGCAAGGTATGTTGGTGTGAGTAAGGATGTACAGGAGTAGGGTTGGGAAGGCAGACCTCCCTGTGTGCTCTGACTCCCTCCACAAGCACATGGAGGGAGTCATCGGAGAACCTGGGTGCAGCCCTCTGCCTCTGTGCAGTCATGTCTCCAAGTGTTTGGAGCAATCAAAGCCTCCAGTGCAGTGACTGCACACTCCTAGATGAACCTTCAAATGCAATGTGGCCATTGCGTCATCGACGATGTCATCAGACCCACACCATTTAATAGGGTCGGGTAACGCGCAGGGCGGGCTTAATAGGCCCCATAAGTGCAAAGTCGATTTCTGCAGTGTGACAGAAGCAAGAAAGGGGTCGCGACCCGCCCCACTGCCTGCTCGCACCCGACCCGCCCAGGTAAAGAAAATCCCGGCCAATGTTTCAGGTCGATGACCTTTCGTCAGAACTTCTGACGAAAGGTCATCAACCTGAAACGTTGGGCCAGAAATTCGGGTCTCCACGGGTGAGTACGCGCTGTGTACTCACCCGTAGACCCAACGAAAGTGCCGGTTTCGCGCATGCACTGCGCATGCGCTGGAAACCGGAACTTCCGTTCCCCTGAAGGAAGGGGTTCAGAGGTCGAACGTGTGCGCCGGAGAGGCAGCGCGCACGCAGTGAACTTTGTTTTTTTTTTCAGGTTTCTCCGTGAGGGTAAGTACGGAGAAGCTGCGCGGGAAAAAAGGAGGCGCAAGGCCTGCTTTTAACAAGTTAAGTGGTGAATTAAGTACAATTTAAACAGCTTTTCAACAGGTTTATCTTTTTTACATACTTTAAAGAAAGGTACATTTATTTTTAGCACCGTTAAAAAGTGTAATTAATTTTTTCAAAAATTTAAATTTTTGTTTAAAGTAGTTAATTTATGTAATTTATAGTTATTTTAAAAATGTGATTTTTTATTTTAATTTATTTGAAGTTTTAGTGAGGTTTTGGGGCCAATCTCTATTCATAGATTTGACAGGTCTTCCTGTCAAAATCTATGAATGAAGATTCCCTGCTCCAATTGGCTCTCCATGGCCCACGTGATCCCAGGGGACGCTTCGAACTAACTGCGCCGCTGGGATACGCAAGCACTGCGCGCCGGCAGCTGCAGGAGGTCCAGGAGCCGAATTCCACGCGGGCCCGAAGCACAACGGCAGGCGCGCTAGGTAAGTACGCGCGTGATGCTTGCACCCGCGGGGAGCCGGAGAGCCGAATTTCTGGCCCGTTAACTCTGTTTCACTCTCCACAGATGCTGCCTGACCTGCTGAGTATTTTCTGCATTCCCTGTTTTTATTTCAGATTTCCAGCATCTGCAGTATTTTGCTTTTGTATTAGTGTTTAATTCACTGCCACTTCTCTTCTAGGAATGCCCACTTTGAAGAAGTTCTGTTCTTCTCTTCAACGTTCCTGGGTTCGGGAGGGGCAGTCATCCAGGTTCTCCACTCTTGATCATGATACGTTGATCCCTGCTGGAAGTACATGTGTGTCGATATTGGATTGGGCTCATCTGTGATGACCTTCACAGTGGGTGGTCCTGCTCAAGGCTCATACTCAGTGTCACGGCTCATACATGACTGCTGGCTATGTGGGTAGGTACTGAACGGCAGTCGCTGCTTGTGCGATTGTATCTGAGAGAGGGCTTAATTCCTTCAAGAGAGGAAAACAGTGTATGAGTCCTAACAAATGTGGTACAGCCCCATATTTTACGAGGAACAATACCAGTGGTGAAACATGAAGAGTACAATAGGCTCACTAAAGCAGAGAATGCATCACTGGTAGCTCTGAATAGTAATAAATAAAAACACGGTAAACACATTAAGAACATCAAACAATATCTCGGGGGTGAAATTGATCTTTGCACCACCACAAGGAGTAGTTGAAGAAAATAGCATAGATGCATTTAAGGGGAAGCTAGATAAGCACATAAGAATATAAGAATTAGGTGCTGGAGTAGGTCATATGGCCCTTCGAGCCTGCTCTGCCATGCAATTAGATCATGGCTAATCTTCGACCTCAGCTCCACTTTCCCGCCCGATCCCCATATCCCTTGATTCCCCTAGAGTCCAAAAATCTATCGATCTCAGCCTTGAATATACTCAATGACTCAGCATCCACAACCCTCTGGGGCAGAGAATTCCAAAGATTCACAACCCTCTGAGTGAAGAAATTCCTCCTCATCTCAGTCTTAAATGGCCGACCCCTTATCCTGAAACTATGCCCCCTAGTTCTAGACTCTCCAGCCAGGGGAAACAACCTCTCAACATTTACCCTGTCAATCCCCCTCAATATCTTTTATGTTTCAATGAGATCTAAATGTGATTCTAAACTCCAGAGAGTATAGGCCAAATCTACTCAATCTCTCTTCATAGGACAACCCTCTCATCCCAGGGATCAATCTAGTGAACCTTTGTTGCACCACCTCTAAGGCAATTATGTCCTTTCTCAGATAAGGAGAACAAAACTATGCACAGTACTCCAGGTGTGGTCTCACCAAAGCCCTGTACAATTGTAGTAAACATTCCTTACTCTTGTACTCCAACTGCCTTGCAATAAAGGCCAACATACCATTTGCATGCATGCTAACTTTCTGTGTTTCCTGAGAAAGGAGTAGAAGGTTATGCTGATAAGGTTAAAATGAAGCGGGGTGGGAGGAGGCTCGTGTAGAGCATAAATGCCGGCAAAGACCAGTTAGGCCGGATGGCCTGTTTGTGTGCTGTAGACTCAATGTTACTCCATGTAAAAGATCAAAATGTTCTACAATTCAGAGTTACCACAATGATCGATTGGCATTAGGAAACTGGCATTTGAATCACTTATGGGCATCATTTTTGCCAAGAGCTGGCTCTTCTGTGGTAGCATGCCGTTTTTGTCATTTCCAAGGGAGCTCTATCGGTGTCCCACTAAAGTTATGGTGGGAGACTGAGAGAATCCCCACAGAATTTCGGGGCTATGTTTACGACGTTGCAACACACGGTGATTCTGCCCCCAGCATTTGAGATTCCATATTATTTCCTTTCTTTTGGGTGATCTGTTTGAGGCTGAACCACACTGTTCGCAACCTTGGTGTCATATTTGACCCTGAAGTGAGCTTCCGACCACATATCCGCAGCATAACAAAGACCGCCTACTTCCACCTCCGTAACATCGCTCGTCTCCACCCTTGCCTCAGCTCACCCGCTGCTGAAACCCTCATCCATGCCTTTGTTACCTCTAGACTTGACTATTCCAACGCACTCCTGGCTGGCCTCCCACATTCCATCCTACGTAAACTTGAGGTCATCCAAAATTCGGCTGCCCGTGTCCTAACTTGCATTAAGTCCCGTTTGCCCTTCACCCCTGTGCTCGCTGACCTACATTGGCTCCCGGTTAAGCAACGCCTCGATTTCAAAATTCTCATCCTTGTTTTCAAATCCATCTATGGCCTCGCCCCTCCCTATCTCTGTAATCTCCTTCAGCCCCACAACCCCCCAAGGTATCTGCGCTCCTCTAATTCTGCCCTCTTGAGCATCCCTGATCATAATCGCTCAACCTTTGGTGGCTGTGCCTTCTGTTGCCTAGGCGCTAAGCTCTGGAATTCCCTGCCTAAACCTGTCCACCTCGTTACCTCTCTTTCCTCCTTTAAGATGCTCCTTAAAACCTACCTCTTTGACCAAGCTTTTGGTCATCTGCCCTAATTTATCATTATGTGGATCGGTGTCAATTTTTTTTGTCCCAAAATACTCCTGTGCAGCGCCTTGGGACGTTTTACTACGTTAAAGGCGCTATATAAATACAAGTTGTTGATTTGTAAAATCAAATAATTTGCACAATAAGTCACAGCAGATTTAATTACAAATATATTTTCTATTAGTTTTGCCAGCCCCAAGAAGCATATACCGATACTGTAATTGTGCCATTGTAGGATAATACTAAGTTCTGCCCACTTTGGTTCCTTAATGTACGGTACCAAATGGTCATTACTGATCTGAGTACAGGAAACTCTCTTTTAACCGGCACCCAAATAACTGGAAATCTCTCTTAACCGGCAAAATTCTTGAGTAGGTAACCGGGGTTTTCCTTCATCTCTCCTTTAAAAATAACTTTAAAAAAAACCCCGAGGCATTTGCCTTGTATCGGAGCGTGTAGATTGGGAGGGGAATGTGCAGCCCGGGTAGGCAGCGGACACGACAGATGGTCAGCTGGCGGTCCCCGGGGAGACGGAGCTCCGAATGCAGGCGCATGTCAGTGTGTACGGGGCTCTCGTACGTTGGGAGATATAACTCTCCATTATCCGGACTTTTTGATTAACCGACACCACGCCGGTCCCGTCGGTGCCGGTTAATAAAGAGTTTCCTGTACTATATGCCACTAGTGCAATTGTGAAGCCTAGTTATTTCACAGGAAACTGGTTTGCCAATTTGACACAATGGGTGGCTGTGCATCAGAGATAATTGAGCTGCCCTTTATACCCACTTCAATTTCAGACACTGTATGAGACAGGAGATGAACTAAGTTTAAAAAGAAATGTTTTTCTTTGATTTCTCCATTTACCTCCACAGGTATTAATCACGGTACCATTCTGTGACCTGCTGAAATCTTTAGTAGTGCTGAAGTCAGACCATTGGAAACCAAACTTTGAGAAAGGCAATGACTTACAAATCTGTTAAAAAAAAAACATTTACTTCAGTTCCTGTAGCTTCCCCAGTGAACAGCGCAGTCCAATAGTACGTAAGCTATCATTGATCTAGGATATCGAGTGTAAATTAAACACAATAATGTGTCAAAGACTCACATTTAAGTATTGGCAACTTCTAGGGGGTAGAAATGGACGTGCGTTGCGCCCAGTTTTAAGACATAACATGGCTACAAAGCATACCAATTGAGCAGTGGGACAACCTGTGCTCAATCTGCGCAGGCGTTGGTACCACTGATAATTTTTTTTTTTAAACTTTCTGTGGAGCCAGGAGGAGCAGGAGTGCTCCCCTGGACTCCACAGTCCTGGCGATCAGCCTCACTGTAGCATGACCCAACACCCCCTCCCAGAATTAGCCTGAGGGCCGCTATTAATTTTTCTCGTTGGGGCAACATGCCTGTGGAAGAGCGACAAAGAACGACAGCTCGCCCCGAAGATGTAGATGAGGCCCAACTTTGGTATGGCCCATGGCCTCTATGTTGGGGCCCAGACTAATTTCTTCCCCTAGAAATTGTAGATTAAGATTGTACAACAATTTGGACCAAACACAACCTATTGTACTCACATCCTAATCACCCCACTAAAAAAATTACAAATGTTTGATGCTGAACTTTTGTCTATTTACTTTACTGGGGATGCCTTTTCCATAAAATCGTTGAATATTGTGCAATTTTCTTATTGAATGTGCTGATTTAAAATATTAGTAAGGTTTGGTATTGTTTCAGCAAGAATTTTAACCAGCAACTGAGCGGGGTGCCCACCTCTGCTGCCCCGCTCAATGAAACCTGGTCTGCACAAAGAAGAGGCCATGTAAGGTGAGTGTTAAACTTTCCAAGGAAAGTCTGGGCCTCTGCTGCTCCAGATTTTACCCCCTTTGCCACCCGCGAGACCCTGCCAAAACCCACCCCCATGACTTACCTGAATGCCGGCAGGCAGCTTTCATGGCCACCCATCTCCATCTGCCAGCTGCCTATTTCTACCCTTTTGGGTGGCAGTCTCGGACATTAAAATAGCCCAGGCTTCAAATTGATGACATCGGCGGTGGGGGGGTTACCCCTTACCACGCTCACCCAAAACCCACTCCCAGTTAAAATCCGCCCCGCCCCACCCCGTGAGTGCTAATTGCAAACCTGAGCAGACAAATGCTCTTTATAACAATGGTACAACTGTTGTCACACCCTAACTGTACCAAGGTGATCAAGCTGTCCCATTAGATCTGTCATGAAATAGCATGTGGAACATTTCCTCAGCGCAGCACATGGTAGAGAAACTTGGTACCATGATTTACTTGCAGGTCTGATAGATTTATTGTTACTTCTGAGCTGACTTTAATTCCCTTGGAGCTCATTACAATAAGAGATAGCTCCTGTCTTTTTTTAAAACTCAGGCTATTGCTTCATGACAAGCAGAGTGAGGCTTCACTTGAAATGTGCCTTCAGTTTTACATGCTTGATATATCAACGCAGCTCCTTGAAGAATGGTAATTCAAGAGTGGTGGAAATGGATTGACAATTGTTATGTAGTGATACACAAATTATTCTCACCAGATAAAGAGTTGAGCACTTTCTCTCTCCACGGATGCTGCCTGGCCTGCTGAGTTTTTCCAGCGTTTTCTGTTGTTATTTAAGAGTTGAGCATTGCTCCACTCAAGCCCTTTGAAAGAAAGGCAATTGCTAGCGAAGGCTGAGGAAAGTGCACATAAATATGCAAAAGTGGTTATTGTCATGCCAATTACAAAGACCCTGAAGTTCTTGATTATATTCAGTAATATTCACAAATGAAACTCAGATAAGCTCAGAGATCAGTACTGATTTTAGTATTATATAACACACCCAAATCATGGCTAGTGGTGTAAACCAATCTCACCTCAAGGCCTGGCTTCATGTTGATACTATTTTTTAAATCTTTTTATACATTCACGGGATATGGGCGTCGGTGGCAAAGACAGCATTTATTGCACATCCCTAATTGCCTTTGAGAAGGTGGTGGTGAGCCACCTCCTTGAACCACTGTCTCACACTGTACCCTGATCCCTCACACTATACCCTGGTCCCACACACTATACCCTGAGGTCTCACATTGTACCCTGGGAGTGGTGAAGGTACTCCCACAGTGCTGTTAGGGAGGGAGTTCCAGGATTTTGACCCAGCGACAATGAAGGAACGGCGATATATTTACAAGTCAGGATGGTGTGTAACTTGGAGGGAACTTGGAGGTGGCGGTGTTCTCATGCGCCTGCTGCCCTTGTCATTCTAGGTGGTAGAGGTCGCGGGTTTAGGAGGTGCTATCGAAGAAGCCTCGGCGAGTTGCTGCAGTGAATCTTGTAGATGGTACGTACTGCAGACACGTTGTGCAGGGAGTGAATGTTTAGGGTTGTGGATGGGGTGCCAATCAAGCGGGCTGCTTTGTCCTGGATGGTGTCAAGCATCTTGAGTGTTGTTGGAGCTGCACTCATCCAGGCAGTGGAGGGTATTCCATCACACTCCTGACTTATGTCTTGTAGATGGTGGAAAGGCGTGAGGTCAAGAGGTGAATCACTCACCACAGAATACGTATCCTCTGGCCTTCTCTTGTAGCCACAGTATTTATGTGGCTGGTCCAGTTAAGTTTCTGGTCAATGGTGACCCCCAGGATGTTGATGGTGAGGGATTTGGCGATGGTAATGCCATTGAATGTCAAGGCTTTCTCTTGTTGGAGATGGTCATTGCCTGGCACTTGTGTGGCGCGAATGTTACTTGCAATTTATCAGCTCAAGCCTAATTGTTGTCTAGATCTTGCTGCATGCAGGTACGGACCGCTTCATTATCTGAGGAATTGCGAATGGAACGAACACTGTGCAATCATCAGTGAACATCCTCACTTCTGACCTTATGATGGAGGGAAGGTCATTGATGAAGCAGCTGAAGATGGTTGGGCCTAGGACACTGCTCTGAGGAACTCCTGCTGCGATGTCCTGGGGCTGAGATGACTGGCGTCCAACAACCACAACCATCTTCCTTTGTGCTAGGTATGACTCTAGCCAGTGAAGAGTTTTGCCCCTGATCCCAATTGACTTCAATTTTACTAGAGCTCCTTGATGCTACACTCGGTCAAATGCTGCCTTGATGTCAAGGGCAGTTACTCTCGTCTCACCTCTGAAATTCAGCTCTTTTGTCCATGTTTGGACCAAGGCTGTAATGAGGCCTGAAGCAAGTGGTCCTGGCGGAACCCGAACTGAGCATCGGTGAGCAGGTTATTGGTGAGTAAGTGCCGCTTGATAGCACTGTCGGCGACACCTTCCATCACTTTGCTGATGATTGAGAGTTGACTGATGGGACAGTAATTGGCTGGATTGGATTTGTCCCGCTTTTTGTGGACAGGACATACCTGGGCAATTTTCCACATTGTCGGGTAGATGCCAGTGTTGTAGCTGTACTGGAACAGCTTGGTTACAGGCACAGCTAGTTCTAGAGCACAGGTCTTCAGCACTACAGCCAAGATGTTGTCGGGACCCATAGCCTTTTCTGTATCCAATGCACTCAGCCATTTCTTGATATCACGTGGAATGAATCAAATTGGCTGATGACTGGCTTCTGTGATGGTGGGGACCTCAGGAGGAGGACAAGATGAATCATCCACTCGGCACTTCTGGCTGAAGATGGTTGCAAACGCTTCAGCCTTGTCTTTTGAACTCAAGTGCTGGGCTCCGCCAACATTGAGGATGGGGATATTCATGGAGCCTCCTCCTCCCGTTAGTTGTTCAATTGTCCACCAATATTCACGAATGGATGTGGCAGGACTGCAGAGCTTTGATCTGATCCATTGGTTGTGGGATTGCTTAGCTCTGTCTATAGCATGCTGCTTCCGCTGTTTAGCATGTATGTAGTCCTGTGTTGTAGCTTGACCAGATTGGCACCTCATTTTTAGGTACATCTGGTGCTGCTCCTGGCATACCCTTCTATACTCCTCATTGAACCAATGCCTCAGTAAAAAGAAAGACTTGCATTTATATAGCGCCTTTCATGATCTCCGGACATCCCACAGTGCTTTACAGCCAATGAAGTACTTTTGAAGTGTAGTCACTGTTGTAAATAGGTGATTGTATTACACAGCAGTACTGAGACAGACAGGCTCAAAGTCTGATCCCTAGCCTGTGCTGAGTTAGGTGATCTCAACCACTGGCTGCTCTGCCCATTACATTTGTCCCTGATTACTACCCAATGATTCCTGCTGGAAAGTATGTGTGTGTGGTGAACCTTTGGGTGATAGCAGAATCAGAGCAGAACAAAGGTGGCGATTAACAATGTCAGTGAGCATTGAGTTCAGGAAAGATAGTTGTAAGCTAAAGTGTTGGGAAAGGATCAAGGTTGCAGGAGCTGTGAAAGAGTTGACCTTGACAGGGCAGGAGACAGGTGGGTGAGAAGCTGCAGAAGATAGGGATCGAAGCTAGGATGAGTTATAGGGTTGTTGGGGGCACGTGGAGGTGGAGGCTGAGGCATCTGGTCTCAATCTTTGAGAGGAAGAAATCTATCGGCTCCTTACAGTTGGTGTCAGAAGTAAGAGTGCAGGGAGCAGGGAAAGGGCATTTGAGCAGGCAATTTGTCATAGAGAAAAGGAACTGTGAATTGTCCTTGCTCTCCAGGATGACCCTGGAGTAGTATGGGAATTTGGACGTGGAGAGGAAGGTGTATAATGTTTGTCATGGAATGAACATCTTTCAGACCATTCTTTGGGAGAAAGATTTAGTTGCTTTGCGCCTCCCATTAGCGCCCTAAGAGGGCGCTAACGGGGCGCAAAGCAACGAGCGCCCGGGCATGGCGCCGCCAATGCCTCCCGCGAAATTCAGCAGGAAGTTAGCGGTGGCGGTAAACATTAGCGCCCCGCGGCGCTGCGCCACCAACGATGACGTCGGACGCGATGTCCAACGGGGTCAGGGGGGCCTACCTGCGGCCGGGGCAATGCTATTTAAAGGTGAGGTGCCGGGTGGCCATTAATGTTGCTGGCCGCCTGCCAGCACCTGTCTCCGTTGCCGTCCCCGGCCTCCTGACCCGCCCCCCCGCGGAGTGCCGGCTGCGCTCCGTGAGCCCAGCACTTCTCTTGAGTGCTGGGCTCTTTTGCCAGCACTCCCGATCCTCGGTGGCCCAGCTGGGGTCGCGCTGCGCAAGGCCCCTCCCCTTTAAGAAGGGGAGGAAGGTCTTCAATACCGCGGCGTGACGTGCCGCAGCACATGGTGCTGCGGCACATAGCGCTGTGATATTCTCTCGCAGCGCCCCAAGAGGGAGGCAGGGTGCTTCCAGTAGCGCCCCGCTTCCCTCTTGGGGCGCTACCACTCAATTTCGGCTGCGGGGGCGCTAATTTTTCCGGGGCACTAAAAGTAGCGCACCGGCAAAGTTAACGCCCCAAAGGGGGCGCTACTCAATTTTTCTCCCTTTGACTCTACTTTAGTGACTGCCATTTTGTAACAATTATTCACTAAACATGAAAGCTGAAAATGTATTTTAATGTAAAATCCATTTTAGTTAATATTGATAGAAAAATATGTTTTGAAACAAGCCATTCTCAGTGTGGGAATTCTATCAAAGATTTTAAGTTGGTGTTCTGCTTATTTTCACATTGGCTTGACATCCTGTTTCACATATCATTATCCATTCATTTAATCTGCACATTTACAGCACACCAGCACTCCTTCACCAGTAAGCACTCAACATCTCATCTCATTGATCATTATGGGTGTCATTGTCTTTGGGCTGCTCTCACAGTCACATTTCGAAATCCAGGTATTTATTTTTAAATTCTCCTGTGTTATCCTTCAATTTGTTCTTCTGTTGCAGGTATCTCTGTTGCTGAGGGTTCTGTTGCTATCCCTTAGTTTTGCAGCTTGTTCTATATTCAGCCTTTCCTTCCTTCCATCTCCTCTCTAGTCTTTCATGGAGCTCTCTAAAGTGAATACAGGAACAGCTCTATCAAGGTTTGCCTGTAATGGGCCTCAGTTTAGATATAGCACACATATAGCATTTCCTACATTACAACAGTGACTACAATTCAAAAGTACTTCATTGGCTGTAAAGCACTTTGGGACATCCTGAGGTCATGAAAGGCGCTATATAACTGCAAGTCTTTCTTTCTTTTTCTTTCCATCATACCTTCTCTGTGCTGCATGAGACACTGAAGGGATAATTACAAGTCCTAGCCCTTTTCGGGCTACCCCAGATCAGGCGTATTCCCCAGACGTTCACCTTCAACTAAAGTTAAAGATAGCCAAATTCTATAAGACGCTTAATTGGGTCTAAAGGTCAAACTACCTCTCCCTAAAGGAAAGGAACGATGTGAAGATGTTACCGTCTTCCGGATAGCACTTTTAATAAGTTTAACTAGACTGTAACCTTCCGGACATTATGAGGGTCCGGAACACCCCCCAGAATTCTGCAACTCCTTTGAGTGTACAGAAATTGAGTTTGTGAGTTTATACAGAAATACTCTGTGAGATAATTCTAAAAATATATAGATTTATTAAAGAACCGACATTTAGTTGACAGCTGTTATGGCAATCGCAACTTTAACCGTTCAAAATACAAATAGCTTATATTTCTTATCAGAGATCCTTATTCTCAAATCTTAACTTCGTTACATTTCCACACTTCTACTTATTTCTTAATCCAGAATATCCACCAAAATCAAATACCTTGATTTACCCGAGACTCAAAGTTAAAAACTTACAGAGCGTGCCTGTGAAGTTGAGAAACGCTTGCCCCGTTCAGCGACTTCTGACTTTTCATCGGAAAAGCTCTTATTTTTATATCTTTTTTTGGTGGTTTATCCTTTGAAGTTTTCCTGCTGATGTAAGCTAATAGTCTCAAGTCATTCTTTGCTGACTTTCTTCTTTTCTTTACTATCATTTCAGCTGTTAGCTTTTAGAATCCTGCCTCCTGTTTAGGTGTTTCAAAAACCATCATAAAATGGTTATTATTGATTTATCTATTTGATGCCATTCTTAGGAAGTCTCTCTATTGAATTTCTAATATCACTTAACTACTTGTAAGCCAGACGTCGTGTCTCCTAACTATTCCATTTTCAATACAAACACAATGTCATTGCTTGGTGTCATCTATTGATGTAATATCTACAAAGTCTCTCTGTAGGTACTTTTTACAATTTGTAATTCAAAAACACTTCATCTAGGGTGTTCTATGCATTTCTTATTTACTTCAATTGGTTGTATTAAGAATCATGTCTTCTGTTTCTAAGTTTAACATAAAATTATTTTACGGCAGGTATTTCTTTTACTTGATGTCATTTTTTCAAAGGCACTTGTTTTTTTTAATGTTCTGTGCACCTGTTCGACGTGTTAAATTTTGACACTTTACTTGGGTCATTCCATTGTGTTGGTTCCAATGTTCAGACATAGAGGAACCTCCAGCTTGCTGTTTCAATAGGGCCATGTCTTTGTATTTACAAACATTTCCCATTTCAAAGCTTGTTTGGTGTTTACACTTTGTTAACAACTGATCTTTATCTCAGAAGCCTGTATTTCTGTTTTACGGCTTGTGTCGTTGAGGCTTTTAGATTTTTAACCCCAGTTTGTCATGTTTTAATATTATCAAATCTGTTTATAGGATGATGTATTTCTTGGAATATGGCTATTTCCTTCACAACACCATTAGGAATACATCAGCAAAACAACCATTTTAAACACTTAAAAATATAAACACCAGGGATGAATTTATCTTCATCAGCTATGAATATCAGAGAGGTAAATATTCCCCAGGATGTCCGATATTAAGAGAGTGGAGAATGTGATAGCAATGAACTATGAAAAATACAGCACTCTCGAAGCTGGTGCCTGCAGTTTTAATGGGTTGTGCATCCCACACAGCTCAATGGTTTACTTTTCATAACCACCCACTTCCAATCATCATTTTTGTTCTTGTAATGTTTTTGCCGTATTTTTCCTTTCCTTCTCTCTTTAAATCATTGATTTTTGCTATGGTACAGTTCTTCAGGCACCTGACATTCTTGGGTACTCTGTCCAGTTAGCCATTCTTCACAGGGGTACCTCGCCAGCGAGTGTTACCATGGCTATTCAATCATGTTGGTCATCACAGCCACACAGGATTCTGCGCTCCCTTGACATCCACACACATACATTTTCCAGCAGGTGTCGCTCAATGGCAATCAGGAGGAGAAGCATTCAGGAAGGTGCCGAACACCTCGAGTCTCTTCGCCGGGGGAAAGCGGAAGCCAAGCACAAGCAGCGCAAGGAGCGTACGTCAACCCAAGCACCCCACCCACCCGCCCCTTCAACCACCGTCTGCCCAACCTGTGACAGAGACTGTAGGTCTCGCATTGGACTCATCCGTCACCTGAGAACTCAATTTTTAATGTGGAAGCAAGTCATCCTCGGTTCTGAGGGACTGCCTAAGAAGAAGAAGAAGGGTAGAATGTAGGAGGCCATCCAGGAGTGAGTTGGAATAGTCAGGTCTCGAGGTAACAAAGGCATGGATGAGGGTTTCAGCAGTGGATGAGCTGAGGCAAGGGCGGAGACAGGCAATGTTATGGAGGTGGAAATAGGCGGTCTTGGTTATGCTGCGGATTTGTGGTCAGAAGTTCATTTCAGGGTCAAATATGACACCAAGTTTGTGAACAGTGTGGTTCAGCTTCAGACAGATGTTAGGGAGAGGGATGGAGTCAGTGGCTAAGGAACGGAGTTTGTGGCAGGGACCAAAAACAATGGCTTCGGTCTTCCCAATATTTAATTGGAGAAAATTTCTGCTCATCCAGAATTGGATGTCGGACAAGCAATCTGACAATTTAGAGATCGTGGAGGAGTCGAGAGAAGTGGTAGTGAGGAAGAGCTGGGTGCCGTCAGTATACATGTGGGAACTGACGCTGTGTCTTCAGATGATATCGGCAAGGGGTAACATGTAGATGAGAAATAGGAGGGGGCCAAGGATAGATCCTTGGGGGACACCAGAGGTAACGATGCGGGAGAGCGCAGAGAAGCCGTTGCAGGTGATTCTCTGGCTACCATTAAAAAGATAAGAATGGAACCAGGCGAGTGCAGTCCCACCCAGCTGGACGATGGTGGAGAGGCGTTGGAGAAGGATGGCGTGGTCAACCGTGTCAAAGGCTGCAGACAAGTCAAGAAGGACGAGGAGGGATAGTTTACCTTTGTCACAGTCACAAAGGATGTCATTTGTGACTTTGATGAGAGCCGTTTCAATACTGTGGCAAGGGCGGATACCTGAGTGGAGGGATTCAAACATGGAATTGCTGGAAAGATGGGCATGGATTTGGGAGGTGACAACACATTCAAGGACTTTGGAGAGGAAAGGGAGGTTGGAGATGGGGCGGTAGTTTGCAAGGACGGAAGGGTCAAGGGTTGGTTTTTGAGGAGAGGGGTGATGACGGCAGATTTGAGGGAGAGGGGGACAGTACCTGAGGAGAGAGACTGAACTTGTATCAGGGAAGGCCAGAAAGTTGTACTAAAAGCAATAGGGGCAGGGTTAAAGATTGTGCAGGGCTTGGGGTAAGTAATCCTTCAGAACAAATTGTACTTTAACTACTTGTTATTTATTAATTTTAATATAAAACAATTACTTACCGGAATCTTAAATAATTGAAGGTTTTTCTTACAACAACAACAACTTGTATTTATATAGCACCTTTAACATAGTAAAAAGTCCCAAGGCATTTCACTGGAGTATTATAAGACAAAAGAATTGACACTGAGCCACATAAGGAGAAATTAGGGCAGGTGACCAAAAGCTTGGTCAAAGAGGTAGGTTTTAAGGAGCGTCTTAAAGGAGGAAAGAGAGGTAGAGAGGCGGAGAGGTTTAGGCGGGGAATTCCAGAGCTTAGGGCCTAGACAACAGAAGGCACGGCCACCAATGGTTGAGCGATTATAATCAGGGATGCTCAAGAGGGCAGAACTGGAGGAGCGCAGATATCTCGGGGGTTTGGGGGCTGAAGGAGATTACAGATATAGGGAGGGGGCGAGGCCATGGAGGGATTCGAAAACAAGGATGTGAATTTTGAAATTGAGGCGTTGCTTAACCGGGAGCCAATGTAGGTCAGCGAGCACAGGGGTGATGGGCGAACGGGACTTGGTGCGAGTTAGAACACGGGCAGCCAAGTTTTGGATCACCTCAAGTTTACATAGGGTAGAATGTGGGAGGCCAGCCAGGAGTGTGTTGGAATAGTCAAGTCTAGAGGTAACAAAGGCATAGAGACTGTGGAGAGGTCGAGAGAAGTGGTAGTGAGGTAGAGCTGGGTGTCATCAGCGTACATGTGGAAACTGACCCTGTGTTTTCAGATGATGTCACCAGGGGGCAACATGTAGCTTGGGGATTCATCATAAATCTTGAGTCTTAGCTTTTAAAAAAATCCTAATAGGAACCAATGTTCAGTTCTGTTATAAATGTGCTAAGTCTGTGTGCCTCGACTGCTAACACAACCAGAATATGATAGAATGATACACAGTGATCACAAGGGGACAAGGGCAGTGTGAAGCTATGGCATGATTTTAACTGAATGCTGCCTGTCGCTAAATTTGTAACTATCTCCTTCCTTTCTAATGCAGCAATGCTGAACATTAGCATAACAGTTGTCACGCTTCTGTCTTTGACTGTTAATCACTGTAAATTGTCAAACTGCATGTCACTGAAATGCCAACATCTTCGGAATATGCTATGAAATTATTTTACATGCAAATGCTTAGGAAAAAAAATCCATGTGCTGCATTGAGAGCATGTCTGGGAACGTACTGTAATTTGTTGCTATCACACGAAAAGCAGTGCTCCAGACTAGCCTTACGATTCATTGAAATCATTTGATTTGCCCAAATATGGACATTGCCCATTCTCCCTATGGCTGTTAGTTGTGTGACATGACGTCACTATTTCCCCACCATAAACACACGTAAAGGAAAGACTTCTCCTAACTAATGATTTGACAAGTTTTCTACTGGCACCTTTGCATTACAATTTATTTTTGGTGCTGTTTCGAGGAAGAAATTTCCGCTGTCCCCTATTCAGACTGCCGTCATTCTCTGTCGGCCCATTGGAACCTCTGCATAATATGGAGATCACTCCTATTACGCAAAGCATCATGATGTCATTGCACACGGATATCACATTCAATGACGTCACAACAACTCTACATAAGTTGCTTCAGGTCATTTAAGTACAGGACAGCTGTAGACGAGTTTAAAGAACAGCCGAAAATGCTGGAAATACTCAGCCGGTCAGGCAGCACCTTCAGATTTCCAGCATCCGCACTATTTTGCTTTTGTTTAAAGAAAAGCCTTTCCTTTCACTTCATTCCTCAGCTTGATTTGCCATTGTTTTTAGCACTGAGGCAATTTTTTTGTCATGATTCAAGCAGCTAGATGCTCAGAACTGGCTCAGTGAGCCAGGAGAGAAGGTATCGAATCCAATAGAAGATCATTGGATCCATGAAAATCTGGATGTTGGGGCCTTTATATTAGCGAATGGGGTCATATTGGGACTACTGAATGTTTGCCATCAACAGTATTCCAGCCAGGTAAAAATGCAACATGAAACCAGCAAACTTCAGAAAACATGCAAGTCCAATAGCTCAGCTGTATAAATGTATCACATGGTGTCGCCTGAAGAAACAGACGATAAAGCTCCCAGGTTTGATCTTTACGCTTTGCTGAGACGGTCAGTCTCAGCACAGGGGTGGCATTCGGCCTCAACCTTCAGAACTATGACCTCCTCAGCCACAGCGTCCTTGACTGGGATAAAATTGAGAAATAAAACAGCTGAAATGCTGGTACGGTGTCTGTGTACCAGGTGTAATATGGTACAAAGCTATTGGAATTGTAGCTGTGTTTATCTTGGAAGTTCTGCCACTGAGGTGAGTCATTTGTCTTTTCTATTGATCTTAAGTCACTACTAATACACTGCCAGCAGTCCATTCACTGGTGTCACTTGAACTCTCACTCTTACATGTCTCCCATCAATTATTTCAAGTAATAAAATACCTTCTTTATATAAGGAAGCAACAAATTCAGTTTTATTTCATTCAAATCTTCTGACTTGAGTAAACCTATTGCTCCTAAGCCTGAATGATTTGGTGCCAGAAGAGTAGTCTGACTTAGAAGATTAAATGGAAGAGCAGCAGTTAGTCCGATGTCCAATTTTGATTATGTGGGTTATTTCTATAGGGTTGCAAACCTCTTATAATCTAAGTGCAATTGTCACTGATGATAAGCTTTAACATTTCATCCGCATAGAGAAATTACAAACACAAAGCAAAACTTCAAGTACTCAGAGAATTCTAACTTCAAGCACAGCCACCTAAGCGTAAAGATATGACATATGACACTGCACTAACACAGCACATTGAAGTACTCCCTGCCCGCTCTCAACTATTCTGTTCCACGGTGGCACCAAGCAGTCAGTTTAGCTCAACATTAGTGGCAGGTCAGCCTCCTACCCTCACAGCATGGCCTAGAGAGATTGCAGGTGGAGCAATGGACAAGTAAAAGAAATAGCAGTCAGGTTGGCTAGTTTTAAGATAGCTTGAAGTTAGCTACACAGAATTGATAATTAAGAGACTCCCAGTGTAGGATCCACACAGGTCTAATTTCAGACCGTCACTTTCCAGCACTATGCAATAAAACTTTTTTCTATCTTGAAAATGCAACAGGAAGCCATTCCTAGTTCACTTTGTAACCTGACAGGACGCCAATAACTGTCACAGTGTCAAATAGAGGAGAACTAGAATGAAGCAAGTGTTCAAGGAGAGATCAAGTGTTAAGATGTAGCTGAGACAATAATCTCAATCACTACTCTTCACCTCTTGAAAACTAAATTTTAACGAGATCAAGGGGAAATTGATTTTCAATAATAACATTACAATCCATTGTACAAAAACTGGCCTGAAGTTATCAGTTTGACATGCTCAACTTTGAGCGATGCTAAGAATCACGGTGCAACTGATGAAAGGTATTGATGAAGGAGCTTTAAGTCCTGACAAAAGTAAGCATTCAACATGTTAAGCTGTTTCATGAAGATCAAGTATGGAAAATGCTAAAAGCTGGATTTGCACATGTACATTGGATGGGGTACTTCATATTCTATACTGCATCAGGTAATTGGATCAGTAATACAGATAGATACAACTTTTCTGTAAATGGCTTATGTTGTTTTCTTCTGGTGGCCATTTCTATGAGATATTGACTGAAAATAGATTTTGGGCAAAACATTAAACATTACTGAAAAGATTATAAAACTTACACCGTCCAATGATGACTGTGTTCTTACACAATAGATAATGAATTTCTGTGACTTCAGGAGCTGATTCTGTGAGTGTGAAATGCAATGATGGATCATATTTACTGTGTAAGAGCAGCGGTCACTGCTTTGTCAAGGTTCAAGAGTTCATGACAGAGCTGATATGAGATCAAAGATGTTGCAATCCAAAGAAATACAAATATCTCAACAGCATTTAGTTCCAGCAATAAACAGAGGGGCATCTGGTACAAACTCTACTCCAGAATAAATGTAGTAGTCTAGAGCCCATCTACCAGCATCAGATAAGTTTTAAAAACTTGCCCTTCTGACCATGCCAGTGTAACACTATTACTGGCAGAACATAAATGTCATTCAACTTGAAAACAGTGGGCTGGATTTTCATAGACCCATGGAGGCGGGTTTGGAGGCGTGTGGGGGGTTAAAATTGTGAAAAGTGGCGGGCGTACCCGATCCTGCCTCCATTCCGCCTCCACGCAATTTTGATGAAATCGTGTGCGGTGGTCCCGTCTCCATCCCGCCTCCAAGAGGCGGGAGAGGCCATTAAAGCCCTTAACAAGCCCTAAATTGGCTCTGTAATGCCATTTTGAAATGTTTTAGCTAGTTTAACCCTTTTCCCACGTGAAGCACGCCTGATCTGAAACACGCCAGTGAAACCTGGCGGGAGCACAAGTGGATTGTTGACTATCAGCTGCAGGTCCACTATTACAACGGAGATGTGATGAAGGTAGTAGTAGTATTAGGTCTAAAAGTCGCCTCTGATGCTGCTGCATTGAATGTCTTCAGAGACTGCCTGGCCTTTGCTGTGAGAGGACCTGGATGGAATCTCTCTCTCTCTCTCTCTCTCTCTCTCTCTCAGATGCTGCTCATTTTGCATCCAGGTCCTCTCACAGCAAAAGCCAGGCAATCTCTGAAGCCCCTCAATGCAGCAGCAATGATGACATCATCAGAGGCGACTTTCAGACTCGAAACACTAATTGGTTCATGGGTTCCCACATGCTGGAACTCAATTGCCCAATTAGGTGAAAATTGCATCAATCTCCTACATCCAAATACAGTCGGGTGGATAACATGACCCCAACCCGCCCCAGTATAAAAATCCAGCCCAGTGTGTCTCTGATCTGGTAACAGAGTTACCACTGTTGGGGTTGTCCATGAGGGTCCTGACGTTCCCGGTCCCGAACTTCATTTTAAAGGGTGGAAGATGCCTGTGCGTGAATTCTTTTAATGTGGGGTGGCCGTTGCACACCTGCATCTGCGCTCACTCGGAGGCCTAACTCCAAACCATCGTCAACACCTTCACCGAAGCATACGAGAGCATGGGCCTTACCCTAAACATCCGTAAGACAAAGGTCCTCTATCAACCTGCCCCCGCCACACAGTACTGCTCCCCGATTATCAAAATCCACGACAAGGCCTTGGACAACGTGGACCACTTTGCATACCTCGGGAGCCTACTATCAACAAGGGCAGACATCGATGACGAAGTCCAACACCGCCTTCAGTGTGCCAGTGCAGCCTTCGGTCGCCTGAGGAAGAGAGTGTTTGAAGACCAGGACTTCAAACCCGGCACTACAGAGCAGCAGTGATACCCGCCCTCCTGTATGCCTCAGAGACATGGACCATGTACAGCAGGCACCTCAAAGCACTGGAGAGGTACCACCAACACTGCCTCCGCAAGATCCTGCAAATCCATTGGCAGGATAGGTGCACCAACATCAGTGTTCTTGCTCAGGCCAACATCCCCAGCATCGAAGCTTTGACCACGCTCGATCAGCTCCGATGGACAGGTCACATCGTCCGCATGCCCGATACGAGATTCCCAAAACAAGCGCTCTACACGGAGCTCCGACACGGCAAGAGAGCCCCAGGTGGGCAGAGGAAACGCTTCAAGGACACCCTCAAAGCCTCCTTGAAAAAGTAGAACATCCCCACCGACACCTGGGAATCCCTGGCCCAAGACCGCAGTGGAGGAGAAGCATCCGGGAAGGCGCTGAACACCTCGAGTCTCTTCACCGGGAGCAAGCGGAAGCCAAGCGCAAGCAGCGGAAGGAGCGCACGTCAATCCAAGCACCCCACCCACCCGCCCCTTCAACCACCGTCTGCCCCACCTGTGACAGAGGCTGTAGGTCCCGCATCGGACTCATCAGTCACCTGAGAACTCATTTTTAATGTGGAAGCAAGTCATCCTCGGTTCCGAGGGACTGCCTAAGAAGAGAGAACAGAGTTACCAGTGTGATGACCTGATACAAGTATAAACTCTATGGATTAGTCATCAGAAGACATGTAAGGTTGGGGGTGGCATACATGTGACATTCGCATATGTAAATTCTGTAAGGGTTCACAGTGGGTAATGGTTGTACTGCAGCCCTTTCCAAACTAACTGTACAGGGAGACCAATTCATCACATAATAACTATTTGGATGACCCAATTCCTCTGGCTGGGTGCTCCGACCTGAGTACAAGAAGTTCTTTATGCATGTTTTTAAAATAGTGCAGTTCTGAGAAGCCAAGACATTACCTCCATTCAATGTCCATCCAGAGACCACCAGCTATTGATCATTATTCAATAAAATGTTAAGAACAATGTTTATGAACAGGAAAGTTTGAAATTAATGCAAGTCTTTATTTGGCATCAAAATTAAATAATCAATACTAATTACATTATTAAAAGGCAGGCCAACATATTAAAGTTCACATCAGTGATTCTCATTTCTTCCTTAGTTTTGATTTCTCTGGAATAACACTTCCAAATCCAACATTTCTTCTTCAAAAGCAAATTGCTGTGGATGCTGGAAACCTGAAATAAAAACAGAAAATGCTGGAAATACTCAGCATGTGGAGAAAGAGGGCAGATGCTGCCTGACCTGCTGAGTATTTCATTGTTTTTATTCCAACATTTCTTTTTCGTTAGTAACTACTGTCAGTTTCTGCTCAAACCATTTATTAGACAAACACTACAGCAATTAATATACACAAGTTCATAAAAGAGAAAAAATACACAGTCCCAAGTTCAGCACTAATTCAGTAGTCTTGTTTTACTTTGTTTTGGAAAATTAAAGGATAGCAAGTAAGAGGAGATTATTTTGTAATGTCATAATATATAGGAACACTCAATATAGCACAATTGTTGCTTACAGAACCAATATTGCAGAAGCAGCTATCAGGTTTTGTGAAATTTGTGACTTATTCATTGGTAACTCAGTATAATTTTCAAGCCTTTCTGTGCTCCCAGCAAGGTAGGGGCTCAATGTACAAGACATTATTGTAAGCTCTGGCTCTACCTGATTATGGCATTTTGAATATAAAAACATCTCTTCAATTCTCCCCATTTTATCACCCATCCCTCCTCTAATGGCTCACGATTGAGTATGATTCCAACAAGTGACCCTCCAGCATCATTCCAAGGTGTCCATTCTGAGAGTCTAGACAGTGAGCGCTGCTGGACTATTAGAACATAAGGGCCATCAAAACCAAGTTGAGACTGCCTTCACCTATCTCCACACTTGCACATGTTCCGCACCCATGGTTGGACATTGATTAGGAGTGAGAGCCTTGGCCAATTTTCTGCTACTTAGCCTAAGAACACTGGGGCCTGTAGGAGTGACCCAGATGAGGCTGGCTGACTCAGGACAGACCAAGAATGGAACATGAAGCCTTCCTGCCATGTATAGCTCAGTACCACACCACATGCTGCCTTTAACCACTGAACCACGAGGATATGAAAACGGTCCCTCTTTTTATAAATGTGTTCAATCCCATTACTTGTATCACAATATACATCAAGTTTTTTTCCAGGTGTATTTTCTTTTTGAATTAAGCAATCATGAAGAATAGTCTTGAAATTAATCAAATTTAATTATTTACTTGGATCTTGTGACCTTGTCGAATTATCCTTGCTCCAAAAATGAAAATTTTGGAAACATTAATTCATTGTATGTCAATACTCATGGTATCTTTGACCATCAATTCAGGTGGATTGTTTGTTGCCTTATGTAACCCCTCCAAGTAATTGGGACCATTGTAACTTGTGTTGTACCTAGCCTGGATATAGAACCCAACCTGCTTAAGTGCAACTGTAATACTCTATTAAAACGTTATATTTGATCGATGCGCATTAGAGATGAGAGCCAGATTCAAAGAAAGCAAACTGGTCCAAATTAGGCAATTTAAATTCCTTCTGAAAAATTGGAACTTTGCCCAGGATGCATGCAGGTGTTCCTCCCTTGGTATTCTAGCAGAAGGTCTCTCCACTTGCTGACTAGCCTGTTACTCAAGCTTTTTATTCCAGTTCAAATTCAGACACTCCAAATTATTGAACTGTTCAATCCAAAACCCATTATCCGAAGGCTTTTCTAAAATAATGTACACCAAGCCCACATTGGATAAGCAGTGCATTCCCACCTAAATTAATTTGTCAAGGAAAGCCTAGGGATCTGTCCTTACTTGAAGTTAGCTTCTTGTCCTTTCAAAATAGTGTCAGCTGTGGCACAGTTGGTCGCACCCTCACCTCTGAATCAGAAGGTTGTGGGTTCAGAGTCCCACTCTAGAGACTTGAGCACAAAAATCTAGGCTGACACCCCACTGCCGTACTGGGGAGTGCTGCACTGTCGGATGATACGATAAACCTGCTCTCCCAGGTGGACATAAAAGATCCCATGGCACTATTTTGAGGAAGAGCAGGGGAGTTATCCCCAGGTCCTGGCCAATATTTATCCCTCAATCAACTTAATTAAAAACAGATTATCTGGTCATTATCAGATTGCTGTTTGTGGGAGCTTGCTGTGCGCAAATTGGCTGCCGCATTTCCCACATTACAACAGTGACTACACTTCAAAAGTACTTCATTGGCTGTAAAGTGCTTTGGGATGCCCTGAAGTCATGAAAGGTGCTATAGAAATGCAAGTCTTTCTTTCTTTTTAAAATCTAAAGTGAACATATTGAACAGAACAAGTTCGGATGTGTTCATCCCCAGCTGAAACATACATTAAAAAAAACGGAGTAAAATCTGTTGTGTACTGCACAGTTAATACATTAAATGCAGCAGAATTTCAGCAGCAGTGGGGTTAAAAAAATGAAATAAGGTTTCGAATTATCTGGAAGTAGACCAACTACTCCAACGCCAATGCTGGGTGCACTCCATGGGGATCCCCTTGGTTGGGTTCATCAGAGTGTGTCTTCTGGACTTCTCCATGCATGAAATTGACATCTACTAGGCTCTGTGAAGAAGCCTTGCAGGAATGCAGTATTTCAACAAAGTAGGTTCGATAAATAAAAAATGACCACTTGGAACATAAGTGCGTTATAGTCCATTTTCTCCTCCCGTGAAACAAAAGCTAATTATTTGTGAATTTTATTGTACTGAAGGGACTGCTTTCGGTAAATATTTCTTGTAATTGAGAATATGGCTTTTTATATGTGCTGTTCAAACCCTGATATTCTTGAGAAGCATTTGATCCACTTCCTATGACATGATGCTGGATGTGCAGCATCTAAATGCATCATTTGACATTCAGAATGCCTTTTTCTGTCATCGGTACCACATAGGACTTCATGTCAAGCAAAATCTGTGCACTGAATTATTGCACAGGCTTTTACCCTCCGGGGACTGCAGTAGCTTTAAAAAAATCATGTCCATATTCAATTTAGAAGATGCTGCTTAGAGACCAATAGAACAATGTTTGTGTTTGTACTAGTGAGGTCATTGTAAGAATGTGCAAGTAATGAAATACGGTATTTTCCTTGCATTCTGTAAAATTCATTGTTTTGTGTTTCTTTCTTCTGCACAATATACAGAACCTCGCCTTGCATGACTTTAGACAGGCAGGGTAATGTAAATTAAAATTTACTTTGCATTAGCTGTATCTTTGGATCAGAAGAGTAGCCAATACACAAAACTCTCTGGTTCTGACACATTTCAATAAGGGGAAATTTCAATACAGCTTCAATTTCAATAACACTTCCCTAGATGGTTTGCTCATTGATGTTGCTGCCGCTATTCATAAATTAACTGTGTCAGAAAACAATCTCCTGTCTGGGCCAGTCTCTTTTAAGGTGTTAATGAATGTACATTTGAAGAGTGGGAGAAGTAGATGAACTTTATTGATTTTTAATAGCTGGACCATTAGATTGTACATTGTTTAAATGGACAAGTGTACAATAACTGGACAAGTAAATGGTGAGAGTTCTCTCAATTGTCTGCCAATTCTCTGGGCTTTCTGCAGATCTCCCACCGAAGATATGGCAGACAAGCGCTACAGCAACTCTGCAAGGCTTCTTCGGCAGCACCTCCCAAACCCGCGACCTCTTACACCTAGAAGGACAAGGGCAGCAGGCGCATGGGAACACCACCACCTCCAAGTTCCCCTCCAAGTCACACACCATCCTGACTTAGAAGTATATCGCCGATCCTTCATCGTCGCTGGGTCAAAATCCTGGAACTCCCTCCCTAACAGCACTGTGGGAGTACCTTCACCACACGGACTGCAGCAGTTCAAGAAGGCGGCTCACCACCCCCTTCTCAAGGGCAATTAAGGATGGGCAATAAATGCTGGCTTTGTCAGTGACGCCCACATCGCATAAAAACGAATAAAACATTTTTTTTTTTAAAGCGAGAGAAGCCCTGTCGAAATTCAACTCCATAATTTCTAATGCAGTCAGTTGACATATGCAAATGAACCACCAATGGCCAGGAGAACACTGCTCACTGCTCATCTAATTAAATGTTACAAATGATTAATATTTTAGTTGCTTTGCTTTTGAGAAACATCTGTTTAGCCTTCAAATGAGCATGCTTCAGCTTCAAAATAAAGACAGACATTTAACGCACCTACAGTCTTGGGTTCCTAAGTTCCCTGCTTCGCACTGCCTGTTCGATGTGAATCAGCTAAGAGAGGCCCCATGGAGTTATTACTCATTTATTATTTCATCAAAGACTCAGTCAAAAGCTACTGAAAAGAACTGCTAAGGTTTTGGGCTTTTTATTGTTTTAGAACAGTTTATGTATCGTGTAATTCAAGTATTGTACTGCGAGTCTCTTGCTTCTGCTTCTGTGTGATGATCTTACTTGTAAATAAATGTAACTATTAGTTTTAACCTGAACAGAACAGTGTGGCAGTGTAATAAATACCGCCTTTCAGGATGGACAGTAGGGTGTGGCGGGTGTCCCACCAAGTCTCTGGTATATTATACTACAATAAATGGGTAATTGTTAGACATGTGGCATGCTCTCCCATTCGCAGCATGGTGATTACAACATTCGGTTCACAGGGGACTTGGTGTACTTATGGAAACTGACTGAGCACAAGTTTAAATTGTTGGCAGAGGGCCAAAGTCGTAGCATTTGCAATAAACTAATTTCAAAATATATGAATCTTCTGATAGCTGCATAATGAAATTCTCTAGCCAGTTTTTAATTCAGCATTAACTGTATTTCATGATGATTGGGCAGTTTGCCATCAGAAGCATTTTTTTTTAGATTAAAAGTGTGGTCTAGCCAAACAACTAATCAGCTTACATTGGAAAGAGAAGATGTCCACTGATTTTGTGATTTAACAACATCAATCGATGGTCTTATGAAAAGATTTTGACCTGTTAGCTTAAAAGCACATAACAGAACTTTGCAGATACAACTTACAATGCTTTCTGACGGAGGGAGTGTTAATAACTGCCCTCCTCTGTGTGCCAGCAAAATTTCAAGAAACAAAAAAGCAAGAGAAGCATGTTGTTGGGTATTGATTTTTGCATTGTCTGAACTCCAGCCCCACAGGAGTTATGAATGAATAATTTCAATGCCAATAATAGCATTATGGGCAATGCGTCAACCATAGGCAAATCTACTTCAAAGTTTAAATGTAACAGATTCCACTCAGCATAAAGCTCAATTCATCATCTAAAATTGTAGCAATGAATCAATATTAATGCAAATTTTGTTCTTCAGAACATCAATAATAAAACGAATTCCAACAGTGTACAATTGGAAAAAAGTCACAACAAAATTTCTATAGCAATTTGGAAACATACAATTATCAAATGAAAAGTTCACATCAGCAACCAAAATATAGGCCGCGATTGTGCTGAATTTACCTTGGGCTGGATTTTGCGGTGGTGGCCGGGGGGAGGGGCGGGGGTGGTCAGTGGGCATGATCGGTGGCGGGTTGGGTGGGAAAGTGTTTTTTTCCCCCAGCGGGTCAGGACCCTGCTGTGAACCCACCGCCATGCGCCTTGCCCCGATGTCGCGTCTGTCAGCGCTGAGCAGATCCGACACGCAATGGCGGGTTCACAGCGGGGTCCCAATTCAAGTAATTAGTAGCTTGTTTAGAGCCACTTAAGAATGAATTTCAGCTCACCTTTTGCATTTGACAGCTCGCCCACGGGGTCCACTCTGGTTGTGGACCACGTCTGTCAAGCTGAGGCAGGAGTTCAGTGGCCATTGAATCAGCTGTTGAGTTGACAGCTTCAAATGTGCAGTAAAAGCTCCCACCTTACACAGATATCTTCCCTCAGCCACAAACTCTTCCTCACTGCATTTCCACTACAGATTCAGGATGCTGCAAGTCTTTACACAAGTCTCCATCCAGTCTGACCTCATTACCTCTCTCACCATTGACAGATCGCTTCTGTCATCTCTACTTGACCTGTCATCTATTCCATCAGCATGGGTGCCCTTTATACTCTCTCACCTTGGCCCCCAGAATCCCACCATGATCAGCCCCAACACCAGGAACACCAGGCACACCAGCAGCACCAACAACAACACCACCAACCTTCTCTGCAATCAACTGATGCTACACAGGGCAGAGGGCATCAGCACCCGACCACATTGCTGCCCGGGAGGCCAGGGATGGCCTCACCATGGCTAGATTTACTTCACTTGACGCTGTACACCCAGGCTGCCACATGATGCACCAGGTTGGCACCACCCCACACCAACATCTTAAAGCATCCCTACAATGTCCAAGCCATTCATTTCATACTCATCACCATTGCGGGGGGTACCATTATGTCTCACCATTCACTGCAACTCACTCAGCCACTTCCAAAGGTGCACACAAATCTGAGCAAGAACGCAAAGTGTTGAAAATAAAGGTTTCAACGTTTGACACCACGTTAACAGAAACTTTACATGAACATTGCATAAAACACCCAAGTGCCTACCCTTGTGTGTTGTTAGTTGGTATGATTGCACTAGGATGAGGGTGAGTGTGAGGAGTGGCTAGTGAGATGGAGATGTGATAATGTAGATAGAGAGAGAGGGATGGGTGGAGGTGCAAGGTAAGTTGGTGTGAGTAAGGATGTGCAGGAGTAGGGTAGGGAAGGCAGAGTGATGAGGATGTGATGAGAGGCACAGCAGGATGAGGCTGAGTGTGGCTTTGTCCTAACGTTTCGTGATCTACTGAGATCATTGTTACATTTGCGGCACTGCACCCAGGTCTTCCTGGCCACATCCCTCCTCTGCAATGTGCAACCAGGCTGTGTTGATCTCCTGGGAAGGTCTCTTCCACCCATGGTGAATCTGTTGTGGAAATGCAGTGAGGAAGAGCTTGTGGCTGAGGGAAGATACCTCTGTAAGGTGGGAGCTTTTACTTTACATTTGAAGCCGTCAACTCAACAGCTGATTCAACGGCCACTGAACTCCCGCCTCAGCTTAACAGACGTGATCCCCAAGCAGCGAGGACCCCGTGGGCGAGCACGTAACATCAAAAGGTGAGCTCAAATGTATTCTTAATGATCTCTAAACTAGGTCATAATTACCTGAATTGGGTCCCCCGTCGCTGCGTGTCGGGTCTGCTCAGCGCTAACAGACCCGACATCAGGGAAAGGCGTGTGGTGACGGGTTCACAGCGGGGTCCCAACCCGCTGGGGGAAAGAAACACTTTCGCACCCGACCCGCCACCGATCGCGCCCGCTGACCCCCCTGGAAAATCTCAGCCCCAATGTGGAGAATGTGAAGTTATCTACTTTGGTAGGTAAAATAGAAAAGCAGAATATTTTTAAAAGGTGAGAGATTGGGAATTGTTGGTATTCAGAGGAACCTGGTTATCCTTGTTACTGAAGCTAACATGCAGGTACAGCAAGCAATTAGGAAAGCAAATGGTATGTTAGCCTTTATTACAAAAGAATTGGAGTATAAGAGTAAATGGGGGGAAAATTGGGTTGCTTTGCGCCTCCCGTTAGCACCCTAAGAGGGCACTTACGGGGTGCAAAGCAACTAGCGCCCGGGCGCGGCGCCACACACGCCTCCCGCGAAATTCAGCAGGAGGTTAGCGGCGGCGATAACCGGTAGCGCCCCATGGCATGGCGCTGCGCCGCCATCACCGTGCGCAGCGCCCCGCTCGCGCCCCAGCCACAATCTTCGGGAGCGCCCCCTGACTTACCGCCGGATGATATGTCCGACGGGGTCAGGGGGGCCTACCTGCGGCCAGGGAGGCGCAATTTAAAGGCGAGGTGCGGGGCGGCCGGCCAGCACCTGCCTGCGCTCCCGTCCCCGGCCTCCTGAACGCCCCCCCCGCAGAGTGCCAGCTGTGCTTCAAGAGCCCGGCACTTCTCTTGAGTGCTGGGCTCTTTTGCCGGCACTCCTGATCCCAGCTGGGCCCCGGGTCACGCTGCGCAAAGCCCGTCCCCTTTAAGAAGGCCTGCAATACCTTATAAAAGAACCAGCAAGAAATCTCAATTGTTGTGCAGAAAGTTCTAAACTGCCAGGAAACTTAATTTTTTGAAATTTTATTGCAACGGGTGTTGTTCTTTACAACAAGTTTTGAAGGGAATCTCTGACTCAGTTTTCTGGTTGGTTAATTTTATACTTTACTGACAATTCTCTGTTAAATCTAAGAGGCAAGCTATTCAAATCACAAGAATTCTCTGGCCTAAGTCGACCTGTCATTGTGCGCCTTGGAAGTGAGTGAGCCTCATGGCAGCCCATCTCTTTGCCAAAGCCCTCACATGAGGAGATAAAACAGGCAAAGTGGCCTTGCCCCTTGTCATTGTAGTCACAAAGGATTGTGTTCAAGCTAAATATGGCATCCAGCAGGGCCTCCAGGTACTAATATTAATCAATAATTGGGATAGATAACAATTATATCTTCCGATAAATAACTTCAAGATCTTCTCTTTAGCCATGCAAAGCCATAATGCTGCACTTGAGGGGAAACCATCCTCATTTGCCAATGGTTAGCCTATTGTATAAGATATTGAGTAACGTGCACTAGATCCCCAGGTGAGTCCGCCAATAATGCAATAGCAATTTCACAAAATGAGCACTGTAATTGTTTCAGAAATGCCCGAGGCAGACATTCTGAGATGTTACTGTATGAAGCCTTGCATCACATCACTGATGCAAACATCGAATAGGATAGATCAGCGGTTCCCAACCTGTGGTCCGCGGACCACCAGTGGTCCACGAGGGTACTGCAGGTGGTCCGTGAAATAAAAAATTATGATAATGTAATAGGCAGCCATAGGCGATGTTAAAAATGTTTTAAATAGCTAGTGGTCCGCAAAAGCTTTTGATGACGATGTAGTGGTCCGCATAAAGGAAGAGGTTGGGAACCGCTGGGATAGATGCTAGGTCATTCATGGCATTGCTATTTCTGAAATGTCGCTGGTGCAGAATGTTTACCTACATAACAACTGTCAGTACATTTCAAAAGTATTTCATTGTGTGACGTGCGTTGAGATGTTTCAACATATTATTAGAATATAAGGAAAGAAATGGTTAATTGGACTTTGCATATATCTCATTTGCAATGAGCAGTCCCGTGCAATTGTATTCTAGTCAGCCATTCCCATCACTACCTTGTGGTGAATCTAAACCAATAGCCTCCATACACTCCTGAATCAGAAATCCGTTTAATTACCTGTTGAACGCAACAGTTTCTGTATTCACTTCAATTGGTAGCAATTTATCACATAAATTCACAACTCAGCGTGAGAAGAATTCCTTTCTGTTTTAATTTCAATATGTTTTTGTTTAATGTGTAATTAATCATGTGTTCATTTATGTCTTTTTTTCTAATTAGAAAAACCTGTTTTCGGAACTCAATGGCTCATGTCTAAACAGTGGATTCAGCAAACTTAAAGCTTATACGAAGACCTACAAGTAGGTTTTTAAAATATTGCAATAAAACATTACCACCAGGCTTAGCATCTTGTGGTTTATTGACCTGAAATTAAATTATATTAATACAGGGGAAATTAATACGGTCATAATGCATTTATCACAATTATACCACAACTAGAAGGATTATTGGTCTTAATGATCCAGAATATTAGAAATGTACAAGCTGTTTTTTCTTCAATTTTAGAAGATGCTAAATCTCCCCAATCAAGGTTGCCAGCTTGCTTTAGTCTTTGCACTTCATGGGAAAATAAAGTTAACTGTACAGTGACACCATTGTAACATTTACAGTCACAATGATACAATCAGAACTGGAGGTAAAAGTTTAGCTGAAGCAAAAGCCCAACTTAACAGAAGTTGAATTACAACGCAAGTACTGCTCTGGGTCTCTTCACTTAAATAAAATTTCATGAGATTAGGAAATTTCTTCAGTTGGTTATTTATTTGTCAACAAATAGCAGCATGAAATTATTCTGCAAGTGTAGTTATTTTGTATAAGATTGAAGCATCTAAAATTAAAACACAGTCTTGGCTTAGAGCTTCTTAAGGTCAGCAATCGGATTGCTGCATATAGAAATGCTAAGTATGTAAAAGTGCTTCCCATATGAACTTACAGTAATACAATCTGTATTTCTTCGGAATATGTCTGAGTATGAACCTATCATCCATGTGAATTTTCCAGGCAGTGTAGGCCTTTATAAGAGAAGCAGAACTGTAATAATGTTCTGCGAGAAATGTTTGCCACACAATAGCACATCCTAAAATCATATTTCAAGATCGAATTGTCTGCTTCAGTCAGAAGACTATTGGGGAATCAGGTGATATGGGGATCAGGCGGGAAAGTGGAGTTGAGGTCGAAGATCAGCCATGATTTCATTGAATGGTGGAACAGGCTCGAGGGGCCGTATGGCCTACTCCTGCTCCTAATTCATATGATCTTGTGACACTGTCCAACAATGTACTGCTGCCTGCTTAGCAATATTCAATTCATTCTACTCATTTAGAAGGTACAACAATGCCACCTACTGTTTGTGAGATGATTGCAAACTGCAGTGGCTGCACCCAAGTCTTTCAAAATGGTGGGATTCAAATAATGGACCGATACTTGTAAATTTATATATATTGATCTTAGCGTGTTAACAATAAAAGACTTCAATATTTTAGCATTGAAGCATTATGCTTATCTTCCAATTATTTTTTTTTCATTTTTCTCACACGTAATGCTCATTCCTCATTAAGGCTGGAAGGCGGGACAATCAGTTCACAAACTTCTCATGATTATTGGCCAATAATAATCTCTAATCAACTGGTGTAGGATAGGGCAGGGAGGGGGCATGAATCAAATGAGGACAAATTGCTATATGTCAGTTTATTACACCTTCCGTCCTTGATGTAAGGCACCTTAATATATAACAATCCATTGATCAGCCAAGCTGGAGCATGTGAGGGTTATCAAAATGGCAATCTATTGAAATCTCCAAAAAATAATATTGGTTAAGGGAAATCAAAGACTCCTGCACCTACAAAAAGTACTTCTGAGAACTCAAAACACACTTTTACTGCAGCAAAAATAGTCAAAACAAGACCCACAATTGCACCAGCAGTCTAAAATGGCAAACCAGTAATTGGCCTGAATGGAAGTGGGGATCTTTTTAAATAGCGCTCCTGCAGCTGGCTTCCCGACGGTTACAGCTATGATTTGTTGAGCGAGGTGAGGCATGTATGCATCAGGTGCTGTCACAGACCATCAACAAAAACAACATATCTCTATAGTGCTTTTAACATAATAAAACATCCCAAAGTGCTTCACAGGTGTGAAAAAAGCACAGGAGAGCACCAGTTCACACAATCACAGGACAGAGAGTGGAGAGCACCAGTTCAAACAGACCAATATCACAAATGGGTCCTAAAACGAGCAAATATCCCGAATATAAACATTTTAACAGGCTGCTCTTCCTGCCGCATGAAAAAACAAAAATAATTACAATAACATACCTTTTTAGGCTTCTACTGGCCTGGATCCATTTTCCACCAGGTTGTCCTGGCAGGGAAGACACAGACCCCAATCATGTCATTAGAGGCCGATCTGCATATTTACAGCAGGACCCAGCTGCCTCTGGCGGGCGACCTACGCACCTGCTAATAACAGCAAGTTAAAATTACATCCCAGGGGAAGGCAACGGGATCAGAGAGGGGAAGGCACCACCCTGATTTTAACTGCCCACTCATTTCTGACGGTTAAAATTGGGCCTTTGATTTGCTTTTTAAGAGCGTCTTCAGTTTTCAGCTGGTATAGCTAATACATTACACAAAAAAATTAAGTAGTAAAGAATTTTAGTTCAAAAAGGCCAGTGTCATTATTACTGAAATATCATAAGGATTAATTTAGTACATGATTTGCAATAAAATCTTTAAAAAATAGTTAGCCCAGGAGTTCCAAAATATTCTGGAGCTATATGACTCAATGGCCTAGAAATTCGTGAACGCCACAAAAGCTGCTGGTGCCACCGTGGGCGGGTGTTAATGGGCGCCGAAAATGTTGGCACTGGCAGAACTGAAAAATTGGCACTGGGGACTAATTAGCATTAAGCCAGTGGTTAAATCACTGTGCAATGCCGTCCTGGTGACATTTGTCCTGGCAGGAGGCCCAAATGTAGTGTGGCCGTAGCGTCATTGACGCTAGAACAGCCTGCTCTGAAAGCGAGGCTGTCATTTCAGAAAGTAGTATCAGTTTCTTAAAGGGGAACTGCCTTCTGAAATGAAAAAAATAAAAATCATGTAAAAAAGGCAGTTTTTAACCCTTACAGCTCAACTTCCTTCTGAAAAAAATAACATTAAAAATAATTCCCAAATGGGAATCTTCAGCTCTTAAAGCTGAATTCCCTTCCGCACCTAAAAAAATGGGAAACGTGCTTCAGCACTAACACAAATGGCTCAGCAAGCCAGGGCAGGGGCACCCAGGGTCTCGCAGACAGCACTCCAGCTTTGTGCAGGGGGTCAACACTGCAAGAGAGGCCCTCTACCCACAGGGGCCAGGAGGCCATCCAGAAAGAACGATGTGGGACCACATCACCGAGGACATCACTGCCAGCATTGTCACCTCCATGACCTGGCTCCAGTGCTCAAAGAAGCTTCACGACCTCAGACCAGTGGTCAAGGTCAGTGAATACATCTTCAAATTCCGTTTTCTGCCAACTGCACCACCAGCCTCACACACTTCTCAATGCACCACTCCCCCCTCCCCCCCCCACCCGTCCCCGCAACCACCCCCAATCACTCACCTACCATCAATCTGTCCCAATCACAAGGCACACCTCCCATTCCTAGCTTCACCCCACCCCCTTGGAGGAAACGGTGCTGACTATTCTTGACAGGGGCATGGCTGAGCCCTTGGCCAGCAGTGGGAAAGAAAGAATATAAGATGCTGGTATTCTAATGAGTAATCCTCCTTCTCACATGACCTCTTGCTTTCCCGCCCTCCCCTCACCATAACTCCAGCCTTGTGCATTCCTCATTTCACACACCCAAGAAATGCAGCCTGCCCAGCCAGTGGTTGACCAAGAAGAGGGAGAGAAGAGAGGAGAGAGGAGAGAGGAAGAAGACAAAGAAGATGAAGAAGAAGAAGAAGAAGAAGAAGAACTCCATTTCACACTCTCAACCACCAGTTCCTCAAGGTCAACCAGCAAGGCCATTTGCAGTGTCCCCCGCTGAAAGTCAGCAACCTTCCACCAGCCATGCTGCAGCCACTGGGGTAGCACTGCCTGACATCAGTAGGATAGGCAAAGGCACACACAAGACAATCATTGAGGGAATGCATAAGGGTGATGAGTTGATTTCTTGATGTCATATTGGATGCAAATATGGATAAAGTTGGATTGGAAAGTTTGCTTTGTGGTGGCTTTTATTTCAGCATTGTGGCCAAGAGGACGCAGTGATGGTCAGTAACAGAGGGAAGGGAATGTCTGGGACTAATGTTGAAAGGGGAATTGGGGTTGTGTTCACTGGTACCACAGGCAGATGATTCCATTCCAGATATCCCTGCCAGAAAGGGGCTGTCTGGGTTGCATCCTTCCTTCTGCTTCCTCCTCTTTGCTCTGAAATAAAAGCATTGGGGGCGGGGAATTTTAACCCCCAGAAATGGGCAGGTTTGGGTCAGGGGAGATGTTAAAATGTTAAAAATCTAATCCCCAACCCCAACCCGCCTCCAACCCACCCACTTCGCTTTTAACGGAGGAGGGACGGAAGGTGAGCAACTAACCCTCTCCCAAGAGGCCCTCTACCCACAGGGGCCTCATATTTAACCACCATTTTAAATTTAACCCTTGCCGGCTGAGTTTTCCAGACCTCGGGAAACCCGGTGGCTAAAGGGAGGCGAGGACTGCTGGATCCAGGAGGTAAGTGCCTTTCCACTTACCTGCTGAATCCAGTTTACCTGCTTCACCAACCCCCCGTGATCGGACACCCCCCGCCTCGAACCTTCCGATCGCCCCCCAACAACCCTTCCGATCTCCCCTGTGACCCTTCCGGTCTCCTCCACAAGGCCTTCGATCTCCCCCTTGCTCAGGCCTCCGATCTTCCGTCTGGTCTCTGATCTCCCCCCTCGGCCTTTCCGATCCCTCTCTCCCTCCTCTCTGCTCCCCGGCAGTGGCCTGATGTCGAAGGCGTACCCGCCCGACAGCCAGCCAGCCTCTCAATCTGGGTGGCTGCGGCTGGGAAACGGAGATAAAAATTGCTAATCAGATCCTGCCATTAAATTCGGCAGGACGTGAGGGAAACTCATTCTTACGGGTTTCCCGACTTCAAAGCTGCTCCTCCCTCCCTGCCTCTCTATTAATATCCAGCCAAGTGTTCCTTGAGGAAATAATCACGAGGTCAGTGTTTTAACCAAATATATTTTACGTGTTGTTCACTGTCTCATTCAGCAAAGAACACTAGCAAGTAAAATATTTTTACAAGATTGAATATCCTCAAAACATCATCTATGAGTAGAGGCCTTGCAGGGGAGAAGGCCTCAGACTTAATTTGCTGCCGGGCACAATTTTTCCTTGCTGGTAAATGGCAATCACACCAGAGGTCCCACTAAGCACTAATTTTAATATTAAGTGTGTTGCAAAGCTACACAGACTGGTAATTAACATTGCTCTATCATTCACACAAATTGTATTTATTCTGTAAGTGCCTTTCAGATTTTCAAACAGATTACCTCATGAGCAATAATATAATTTCAATATTTGATTTCTGGTTAGTCACAAATTTAGCCTTCTACTTTTTCAGTATCTTTTGTAATATTTTGACGTTCTGTATAACCATAATTTTGTAGTTCAATACATTTCAGTTTTACTACAGAATCTTTGCAGACACCAAAGTCCATAGCTTAAATTCATCCAATCAATCTCTCGACATATCAACTGTCAGTAATCAGACATCAGATCCATATAATGATATTGGTAACCGCTCCCCCCCACCCTGCCCCCCCGCCGTGGCCTCCATCCCCCCACCACCCACCACATACATTCTCTCAAACATTCACAAACCATTATATCATAACAAATTTGACCAGTTTCTATTTGCATGAATATTCTTGGTCTTCTTCAGTTTTCATTCCTATCATCAGGATTAAACTAAATTGACAGAAGATTAAAGTGCCTTGAGTGGGTAGCACTGCAGCTTAATGCATTTTAAAATAAAGTAGTGCTGTTAGCCTGTAGCGCTAATGTACATTACATCATACTTCCAGTCACAAGAGTACATGATCTTCTTGTTAATGTACTTTGTCCTTGGCGGCAGTTTGCTTATCTTGGGTTTCACAGCATGAGGTTGTTGAATGCAAATTCCTTTTCTATTGCACAAACAAAAATCTTGGTTGCATACTACAAATTATTACTACAGTATATATGTTCAACTTAAAATGATCAATTTGCCTGTAAGATATCAATGTATGAACAGCCATGCAAACTGCATGAACCTGATATATAAAACTGTATTCAATTTAATAAGCAATAAATAAATACACAGTCAGTTATGTTGGACATCCAGTGTAAATTTTGACAGCAGAATTCTGAAAAGCCTCCTTAAAATTATTTAAATGCCTCCATTGAGCCCCCCTCCCTGCCCTCATCCTTGTGCCTGATGCAAGATGTTAATGGATTTATGTCTCCAAAATTAAGGCTATTCACTCATTTGCCTCGCTCTCCTCCAACTCCTATGACTACGCTCAGCTCACCGTCTACACAAAATGCACATTATGTTTTCTCCCCTCTCTCTACCACAATACTCATCACACTCATCTCCCCTATGAGATCCACTTCATAACTCAGCTCTTGATCATTCAACTGTTGTTAACCGCACCCTCTCCTTAGGCACTTTTATCCCCTTTCAAAGCTGCTAGAATCAATCCACTTTTTAAACAGCCTACCTTTGATCCTCCATCTACAGCTTCCGTCCCATCTCTAATCTCCAATCTCCCCTTCCTCGCTAAGGTTCTGGAAGTGTTAATTCCTTGTCCACCACTCCCGGTTTGAATCCCTTCAGTCTGGTTTCCATCCAGTCCATAAAACTGACACAGCCCTGATGAAAGTCATCAACAAAATTCTGTGTGACTGACACAGTGCAATATGCATCTCTGCAGTTTACGTCATGTTTAACCACACCGTCCTCCTCCACTGCCACACTCCATTGTCCACTTCTCTGGCACTGTCCGAACACAGTTACATTCCTACCTGCCCAAATGCAGCAGCCTCATTCTTGCAAAGGCTTCTTCTCCTGTGCCCATGCAGTCACCTCCAGTGTGCCCCAAGATTCCATCATTGACCACCTAATTTTCCTCATCTATATATTGCCCTTTGGCAACATTTTCCCTAAGTATGGTGTTAGTTTTTATATATATGCCAACAACACCCAGATTTGCCTCTCCATGACAGTCACTGTGCTTCCTGCTTGGCATCAAGTAGTGAATGATCCAGAACTTGTTGCAGCTCAGCATTGGCATGACTAAAGGCAACCTGTTCAGCCCTGGTAGAAACTTTGCCTTAGCCTCTAAACCCTTCCCCCTTCCTGGATTTCAGTTCAAGTTCAACTCAATGGTGCACAGCTGTAGTGTGCTGCTCAATCCTGAGCTGGGCTTCAAACCCTACATTCATTCCATCACCAAGTCCATCTACTTCCACCTCCAAAATATCACCCTTCTCCAATACTGTCTCACTTCCGTGCTACTGAATCCCTTTGTCACCTCCAGACTTAACCTCTCCAATGTTTTCTTTACCAGTTTCCTAAACTTCAACCTCCATAAATTGTGACCCATTCAGAAGTCATCTATCCTGCACAAAGTCCCACTTACCTATTACCCCATCCCTACTTACCTCGATTGGCTCCTCATCCACAATGCATCGCTCGTCGTACAAATCTCTCCATAGCCTTATTCCTCCAGTCTATGACCCACTGCTCTGCCAATTGTAGTCTACTGTGCATTCCCCTCATTGTCTCCTCTACCTCTTAGGCAGAGCCTTCAGGTGTCTGGCCTTATGGTCTAGAACTCTGTCCTAAACCCATGTGCCTTGCTTTATTTTTCCCACCCCCACCTTCACAAATATCCTTAAAACCTATCTCTTCAGCCACATTTTCAGCCATCTTGCTAAAATTCCCTCCTATTCCTGCCTAAGTCTGACCACCCACAACCACCTCACCCCACACACCCAACCCCCTCCACCAACTATGAATTACCTTGGGATCTTTTGTTCAGTTAAAGGTACTATATAAATGTAAGTAGCTTTTTTCTATAGTGAATCTATTTTTCAGTTATTGTCATAAATTTTTCAGAAGTAAAAATCTGTAATCTAAATTATTAATGGAAACACTTTTATAATTTGTGCAAGTAGATTGTTTATTGTATTGAAAGTCTTTAAAATCCTGAATATATAACCACTTTATTGCCAGACCTGTTAATTTACTACACAAATTTATTTCAGTTGTTCCTTTGCATTTTCAGTTCAGTTAATCCCAACAATATGTTAATTTTAACACTTAATAACCACCAAAATGTTAAGCCTCTTTCCAAATAATTTCAGTAAGAATATTGTAATGATATAATGTGCGTTCACTTACTTATAATCTAGGCTGACACTTCAATGCACTTCACTTCACTTGCAGGGTTACGGGGATATAGCGGGGGAATGGGACTGACTGGATTGCTCCACAGAGAACCGGCACAGACTCGATGGGCCGAATGGCCTCCTTCTGTGCCGTTATGACTCTATGACTCTATGCAATACTGAGGAAGTGCTGCATTATCAGTTGAGACATTAAGCCAAGACCCCGTCTGCCTGTTCAGGCAGATGTACAAGTCCCATGCTGCTTTTTTCAAAGAAGTGCAGGAAGATTTTTTGTTGCCCTGGCCAACATTCCTTCCTCAACCAATACCATTAAAACAGATTAACTGGTCATTCATCTCATTTGCCCGGATTTTGTGGTGGTAATGACGGCAAACTGTCAGCGTTCGCATCATTACCCTTTTGAAACTGACCGTAACTTCAGGACTTGCCGCATGCGCAAATAAACACAGAAATCCTGAAGTTGCGGTCAGTCATTCCCTGCCCCACCACAGGCTGCGCTGTGGAGCTCCCCATCGCCGGCAATCAGTGAAATCAGTTGAACTGACAAAAACTTAAGCTTTTCCGATCAAATTGCGCTGTTAAACACCCCATTAAAAGTTAAGCCTTGTTGGAATAGGTGTAACTGGAGTTTTAACGGTGTATTGACTGCTGAACAATCGTTCTGGCCCTGAAAAATGAATTTTATATTTGTGGAATGTCAAATTTCTCCATTATGTTAGAAAATGACTAGATTTTTAAAATAATAAAAACATATATTTTTTTTTAATTTTCAGGTTCTTTATGATATTTCAGCTTCTACCTTAACCCAATCTTCATTTCACTCCCTGTAATTTGTTTAAAAAGTGCATTGATTCAGTGCATTTTATTTCCAGGTTTGTTATCTGTGAGAATTCTTCAATGTGATTGGCTGCTTAGACAGCTTGATGATGTCACTGCTGTATCGCCTGTGGATACGCTACTGAAAGTGCTACAATCAATGTCGAGAAACCTAAAGTTTTCGCCACAGAAATCGCGAGATCTTTGTGGGCAGCTTTCTTCATGGTCATATAAGATTCTGAGGGGGATTGACAGGGTAGATGCTGAGAGGTTGTTTCCTCTGGCTGGAGAGTCTAGAACTAGGGGGCATAGTCTCAGGATAAGTGGTCAGCCATTTAAGACTGAGATGAGGAGGAATTTCTTCACTCAGAGGGTTGTGAATCTTTGGAATTCTCTACACCAAAGGGTTGTGGATGCTGAATCGTTGAGTATATTCAAGGCTGAGATAGATAGATTTTTGGACTCTCGAGGAATCAAGGGATATGGGGATCGGGTGGGAAAGTGAAGTTGTGGTTGAAGACCAGCCATAATCTTATTGAATGGCGAAGCAGGCTCGAGGGGCCATATGACCTACTTCTGCTCCTAATTCTTATGTTCTTATGTCAGCGGCGATCGCCATTGCTTCGCTGCTGACCGCAAATTCCGGGCCATTGTTTTTTGTGAGGCCTAGCTGTAACTTAGCTGCCACATTTGCCCATAAAACAACAGTGACTGCACGCATTTCCCATTGACTGTGCATCTATAATGGTCCGTATTTTGCGACCCCTACGGGGGCATACGAGGTGCGCACACGCCCGTAAGGGCCGCACATGTTCCAGGGTTAGGCTTGTGAAGCGCATGCGCGAAAACCCGGAACTTGCGATCTGTCAAGAATTTTCTTGACAAATGATCCACATCCACATCCCGGGAAAAGGGCATCCGCGGGTGGAGAGTTGCGTTTTTGCCCAACATCCGCCCGCTGAATGTCTGTGAAATTCTTACGCCTGGTTTTAAAAAATAGAAAAATAAAATGTTATCACTCATTTATACATTAAAAACCCTGTCCAATAAGGTAAGTTTATTTTTAGCCCCATTAAAACATATTTTTTTTTTATTGAACTTTTGCTTAAAATATTTAATTTAATGGCATTTTAATTAATTTTAAATACATAATTTAAAAAAAAAATTATTTCATGTGTTCGTGTATTTTTTACTTATGGGGATTCGGTACGTACGGAACTCCCATAAGTATGAATGGGGATTCCCTTCTTTTATTGGTTGGGCCGGCCCACGTGATCCCAGGGGTGCTTGTGAACCGCCTGCGCCCCAGAGATATGTGGGCCTCTACCCACGCGTACCCGGAGACGCCCAAGAGCGCGAGACTCTGCAACTCCCGGACCACCAGGTAAATTCATAGATTGTTTACAGGTCGGAGGCATCCGCCCGCGGGAAGCCTCTGATCGCAAATTTTGGGACAATATAAAAGCACCTACAGGGTCAATGAAGAACCAATTGGATGCTGTGCTGGGGGGCACTGTCAGCTGTGGCTCAGTGGGTAGCACACTCACCTCTGAGTCAGAAGGTTGTGGGTTCAAGTCCCACTCCAGGAGACTTGAGCCCATAAATCTAGGCTGACACTCCAGTGCTGTACTGTTGGAGGTGCTGTCTTTCAGATGAGATGTTAAACTGAGGCGCTGTCTACTCTCGCAGGTGGATGTAAAAGATCCTATGACACTATTTTGAAGAAGAGCTGTGAGAGCTTGGTGTCCTGGCCAATATTTATCGCTCAATCAACATAACAAAGAGAGATTATCTGGTCATTATCACATTGCTGTGTGCAAATTGGCTGCTGCTTCTTCTTAGGCAGTCCCTTAGAACCGAGGATGACTTGCATCCATGCTAAAAATGAGTTCTCAGGTGACTGATGAGTCCAATGCGAGACCTACAGTCTCTGGGGCAGATGGTGGTTGAAGGGTGGGGTGCTTGGGTTGACGTGCGCTCCTTCTGCTGTTTGCACTTGGCTTCCGCTTGCTCCCGGCGAAGAGACTCGAGGTGTTCGGCACCTTCCCGGATGCTTCTCCTCCACTTTGAGCGTTCTTGGGCCAGGGATTCCCAGGTGTCGGAGGGGATGATGCACTTTTTCAAGGTGTTGAAGGCTTTAAGGGTGTCCTTGAAGCGTTTCCTCTGCCCAACTGGAGCTCTCCTGCCATCTCAGAGCTCCGAGTAGAGCGCTTGTTTTGGGAGTCTCGTATCGGGCGTGCGGACAATGTGGCCCGTTGATCGAGCGTGGTCAAAGCTTCGATGCTGGGGATGTTGGCCATTAGCGAGAACACGGACGTTGGTGCGCCTATCCTGCCAATGGATTTGCAGGATCTTGCGGAGGCAGCGTTGGTGGTATCTCTCCAGTGCTTTGAGGTGCCTGCTTTACATGGTCCATGTCTCTGAAGCAGACAGGAGGGCGGGAATCACTACTGCTCTGTAGAGCATGAGCGTGGTGCCGGGTTTGAGGTCCTGGTCTTCAAACACTCTCTTCCTCAGGCGACCGAAGGCTGCACTGGCACACTGAAGGCGGTATTGGACTTCATCATCAACATCTGCCCTTGTTGACAGTAGGCTCCCGAGGTATGGAAAGTGGTCCACGTTGTCCAAGGCCTCGTCGTGGATTTTGATAATCGGGGGGCAGGTTGGTAGAGGACCTTTGTCTTACGGATGTTTAGTGTAAGGCCCATGCTCTTGTATGCTTCAGTGAAGGTGTTGACGATGGTTTGGAGTTCGACCTCCGAGTGTGCGCAGACGCAAGTGTCGTCTGCATACTGTAATTTGATGACAGAGGACGGGACGACCTTGGATCTGGACTGGTGGTGACGGAGGTTGAACAGTTTCCCATTTGTTCTGTAGATTAGCTCCACTCCAGCGGGGAGCTTGCTGAGGGTGAGATGGAGCATTGCAGCAAGGAAGATCGAGAAGGCCGTTGGTGCGATAACACAGCCTTGCTTGACCCAGGTCCGTACGTGAATTGGGTCTGTGGTGGATCCATTGGTCAGGATCACAGGCTTGCATGTCATCGTGAAGCAGGCAGAGGATGGTGACAAACTTTTGGGGGCAGCTGAATTTGAGGAGGACACTCCATAATCCCTCGGGGTTGACAGTGTCGAAGGCCTTTGTGAGGTCAAAGGCGGCCATGTACAGCGGTTAGTGCTGTCCCCTGCATTTCTCTTGTATTTGACGCGCGGTGAAGATCATGCCCATTGTGCCCCTTACAACAGTGACTACACCCCAAAAATACTTCATTGGCTGTAAAGCACTTTGAGACGTCTGGTGGTCATGAAAGGCGCTATAGAAATGCAAGTTCGTTTTTCTCTCCCGAAAGGATGAGCAGGACTTCCTCGATTGTATTAATCTAGTGAACGTGAATTAAGCTCAAAATGTCATGAATGTAGTGATTTTGGATTTCTTTGAATAAAGAAAACCTCCTGCACAACTTGAATTACTCTGCGGGAACACGATCAACCAGTTCAATGCGGTAGAAACAAAATACTGTGGATGCTGGAAATCTGATATTAAAAACAGAAAATGCTTGAAACACTCAGCCGGACAGGCAACATCTGTAGAGAGGAACAGAGTTAACGTTTCGGGTCGATGACCCTTCGTCAGAACTGGAAAAAGTTGGAGATGTAACAGGTTTTTTTTGGCACTGTGTTGAGTTGCGCAGGGCAGCACTGCGCGTGCGCAGTTAGCAGGCGGCTTCGGACACGCTCGGCTCCTCTCGGAATTTGTCCCCGTCCGACACCCCGTATTACCCAGCGTGCAGCTTGAACCAAGATGGCGGAGTGGAGCGGCTGAACGATGTTGACAAACTAGAGAGGGAATCGGGCCTTAAATTCGGGGAGCGGCGATGCGAGGTAAGGGGAAGGGTTGCGGGGCGGCGAAGCTCTCCCGCCGCCGGCCAGGGGGGGGAAGCGAGGGCCGAACGAAAGGCGGCGGAGGCTTGAGCCTGAGCCGAGCTCCTGAGCATCGGTGAGCGGGGTCGGTGCGTGGAGCCGAGAGTCGGCTCGCTGGGGGAAGCGGGACAAAGCGGCGCAAAGCCGGCCAGAAATACTCGCAAAATACCCCCTCCTCCTCCCCCCGGAATTCACGTGGCACACCGGGAAAAGGTTTGCGCGGAAGAATGATAAAGCAATCTCGCCGAATGCCGGTTACCAGACAAAGCCAGAACGCCTCGTTCACGACAATTGGCCTAACTTGAGTGAGGCTAATATCTTGGAAGTTTAAAAAGGGGGCCTATGCCACTGCCTTTTTGATTTTTCAATTTTCAGGCAATATTTTTCAGCTAATATTTAAAGTAAAAGGTGTAACTTCATAGAGTAATAAAATTCAGAACTTTGAAAACTAAATTTTCATCCAGATTAGAAATACTTTGAAATATAGGCAATTTTCCCACTCAAGCCTATCCCTTTGCTAGCCTGAACGCTAAATTGAAGTGCTGCATTAACATACATTAGTTACTATTCAAATCCTACACACCTAAAGGGAGGGGAAGTGTGTTTTATTCAAAATACTCCCCTTTTTATATAAGTAAATTCTAGCATCAGCAAAACGTGGTTTGTGGTTTTTAGTGCAGATAAGGAGACTCATTAGGCAGCTATGTTGACATCACTGATGGAGAGCATCCCTCAGCAGCTGCATAGGAAACAACGGGAGTCAGACTGACTGAGTGCCACACCATATACCTGCAGTTGGTGGCTCCAGATCTGTGCTCAGTTGAAGTTGTGCCTCCTGTTTCCCATGGAATTGTTCCAGGACACAGGAATGCTCCCTGTTAGTGATGTCACTGAAATGACCTAGCAAGAAGGAAGATCCTGCTCTAGGGTGTCTCCGTTGGTTAGAAAAATGGTGCTTTAAAAAAAAAAAGTTGCTTAAATTTATCTGGAGCTTAATGTTTTTTCTGTAAAATGGGGGAGTATTTTTCAATACAAAGCACCACCTCTTCACCACCTCTCCTTTAAGTCTAATTTTGTTCTTGTAGATTTTTGGTTGCTTTTTCTTGATATTACCACTTTGATACAAAATGAACTTGGAAAGTCAGCAACTGCTGTTCTGAATCAGCAGAGTCTAAAATCTAGCTATAAAAATTGTAATATTGTAAATCCCATTGTTGTATCTTACTGAAATTCATATTGTGATTGTGCTTGGTTGAGGATAACATGCTGCATTGTATCAAACCTATTTGAAGTAGATATTTAGTGTGTGGAATGCCAAATGTTACATTATTTTTTAATCGAGTTAGGCTACATGATCATGAATATGCTACTAAATTGTCACAGTATAGCGCAAAACACATGTACACTCACTGGTGTTTCTCAGTCTTGCATTGTTCCTGTGTTTTATCTTTTCAGACTTTGATCAGAGGTGTCCTATGAGTATATCTTGTGTAGAATATTTGCTTTGTTGACATGAATGTGGTGATAAATGGTGAAGGAGAGCCTGGGGAAGAATATTTTTGTTCAAAGTGCTCTGCATTGCCCCCAAAAACTTGACTCTCCAAAAAATGTAAATTTGCCCTCTGCCGTGAAGATTTTGGAGTCCGGTCCCACTGTTGGGTTGCTATAATGCCATCACTTGTGGGGAACATCCTGTGCTTCCCAAAGTGCCAAATAGGGGATTGGGGGGTGGGGTCAGTGGGAGTGCTGGTGGGGGACTCTACTTGAAACTAAATCTGAGGACTGCCAAATTCCAGAAAACCTAGCTAAAGATTGGGAAATTTGCGTTCCCTACCAGTAATGTGGTTTCCTGGTTTTGGACTGCTCCAGACCGGCCTTTGGGTCATTTTCAAGTATCAACTGGTGCTTATAATGGAACCTCTCCAGGGTGTTCCCTCTAATTGATGCTACTAGAGCAGCCTCACAGAGGGAGAACCTGCATATTTTTGGTGAGAGTATTACATTTCTTTTATAAAAGGGAGAATTTTGTACTGAAAGTACTCTTTCACGCCCTTTCTCTTTCCCCCCCCAATACGTTTCTTCCCCTTTTAAATAGATTATTACTGGCAATGGGGTATTTATATAGCGCCACTGACAACTTTTATTTATAATGCACTTTTAACGTAGTAAAACATCCCAAGGGGCTTCACAGGAGTATTATAGGACAAAATATTTGACACCGAGCCACATAAGGAGAAATTAGGGTAATGACCAAAAGTTTGGTCAAAGAGGTAGGTTTTAAGGAGCGTCTTAAAGGAGGAAAGAGAGGTAGAGATGCAGAGAGGTTTAGGCAGGGAATTCCAGAGCTTAGTGCCTAGGCAACAGAAGGCACAGCCACCAATGGTTGAGCAATTTATAGTCAGGGATGCTCAAGAGGGCAGAATTAGAGGAGCGCAGATATCTTGGGATGGGGGGGTGGGGTTGTGGGGCTGGAGGAGATTACAGAGATAGGAAGGGGTGAGGCCATGGAGGGATTTAAAAACAAGGATGAGAATTTTGAAATCGAGGTGTTGCTTAACTGGGAGCCATTGTAGATCAGCGAGCAGATGGGGTGAACGGGACTTGGTGTGAGTTAGGACACGGGCAGCCGAGATTTGGATCATCTCAAGTTTACCTAGGGTAGAACATGGGAGGCCAGCCAGGAGTGCGTTGGAATAGTCAAGTCTAGAGGTAACAAAGGCATGGATGAGGGTTTCAGCAGCGGATGAGCTGAGGCAAGGGTGGAGACGCACAATATTACGGAGGTGGAAATCGGCGGTCTTAGTTATGCTGCGGATATGTAGTTGGAAGCTCATTTCAGGGTCAAATATGACACCAAGGTTGCGAACAGTGTGGTTCAGCCTCAGACAGATGTTAGGGAGATGGATGGAGTCAGTGGCTAAGGAATGGAGTTTGTGGCAGGGACCGAAAACAGTGGCTTCGGTCTTCCCAATATTTAATTGGAGAAAATTTCTGCTCATCCAGAACTGAATGTTGGACAAGCAGTCCGACAATTTAGAGACTGTGGAGGGGTCGAGAGAAGCGGCAGTGAGGTAGAGCTGGGTGTCGTCAACGTACATGTGGAAACCGACGCTGTGTTTTTGGATGATGTCGCCAAGGGGCAACGTGTAAATGAGAAATAGGAGGGGACCAAGGATATATCCTTGGGGGACACCAGAGGTAACGATGTGGGAGTGAGAAGAGAAGCCGTTGCAGGTGATTCTCTGGCTACAATTAAACAGATAAGAATGGAACCAGGCGAGTGCAGTCCCACCCAGCTGGATGACAGTGGAGAGACGTTGGAGGAGGATGGAGTGGTCAACCATGTCTTAGGCTGCAGACAAGTCAAGAAAGATGAGATGGGATAGTTTACCTTTGTCACAATCACAAAGTATATCATTTGTGACTTTGATGAGAGCCGTTTCAGTAATGTGGCAGGGGCGGAAACCTGATTGGAGGGATTCAAACGTGGAGTTGCGGGAAAGATGGGCACGGATTTGGGAGGCAACAACACGTTCAAAGACTTTGATGGGAAAAGGAGGTTGGAGATGGGGCGGTAGTTTGCAAGGACGGAGGGGTCAAGGGTTGGTTTTATGAGGAGAAGGGTGATGACGGCAGATTTGAGGGAGAGGGGGACAGTACCTGAGGGGAGAGAACCATTAACAATGTCAGCTAACATGACTGCAAGCTTTCTCTGACTAGCCTTTTGAATGCATAAAGTACAGGACTAAGGAATGGGTGACCGCTCAGGCATTTCCTACTATAACATTTAGGACAATGTCATTTTAATAAAGTACATTTTTCATGTAACTGATAAAACATGCAGTCAAAGTCAAATGATTTGCTTTTTACCTCGGAGCCTTTACCAACCTTCACATATCTTCAGTTTTCACAAGGCTGCCACATTTCAGCCTTTTTCTTCCCATTTGGAGATTGGGATTTTATGTGCTAAATGTTTTCTGTTCTATTATAGCAGGAGATGTGCCTTACCCTCATTCCTCTTAGTTCTCCCTTGGAATGTGGAGATGTGATGTATTTCAGCAAACTTAGTTTTTCATTGCAAACACTGGATATCTCTGGTGGTCCATATGATAAAGAATATGAAACTAACAGAGTTGAAGATTTAAACTGTAATGGTGGGGAGTAAATCCACAACCTGCATTTATATAGCGCATTTAATGTAGTAAAACATTCCATGAAGCCAGATTCACAATAAATTTTAGTTCTTTATATATATCTATCTATCTCATCTTTGTTTAATTTTTATTACATAATAGCTGGAATAATTAGCTGAATCTTAGTTGCAATGAAATTTAGTGGTTTATGGATCTGATAAGAGAAATCTCCATTTAAGCAAGTATTATAATGTCCTTAAATATCTGTATCTGATATATATATATACATCTCTGCTGTGTATGTTCCCATTTATATGAAAGCACAAACAAGTGCATCTAAGTGTACAGTCTACATTTTATGGTGTGCAAGTCAGTTTATTTATTTAAATAGCCTGGATTTTGCAGTCGGCAGTGTACAAACTGTGCTCGCCGTTCATTACACTTACACTTTCTAAGGGATTTTACACTGGAACTTGTGGTGATTAGAAATTCCAATCAGCGCAACGCCCTCTACAGAGGACCTGGGATTTGTGTGAACAGGGCAAGCAATCCTTAACCAATCAGATTGAAGAATCCTTACTGAGACGCGCAGAGTCTGAACTCCGAAGTGTAAGTTAGAATAGTTAATGCCAAATCATGTACAGAAAGTGAAAGAGATAGAAAGAAAAATGGGATTCAAAGTGAGATAAGAGACAAAGGAAAAAGGTTTTTAAAAAAAAAAACTTTTTATTTTGAATCTCCAACAATAATTAAAATCTGATGGAATGAGACTCCACACTTGTAAAAGTTAATTTTCAGTGCCGGAGAGGTTACTTGACCGTAATTAAGACTATCGCACTGTTAAAAATTGACTTACACTTGAATGAGCAAGCCCTAACTTTTTCTGGTGAGTTTAGTGGGTAACTATCACAATTTCACGCCCTTCCATGTATTTGAATACAGAGTCTCTCAGCATGATACTGTTATAGCTCAGCTTCAAGAGGAACAGAGCAACTTGGACAGCAGCTTCCTGATTTCTGAGTTTAACCGCGCATGTACGGTTGCCAGAAGTTGCTGCCTGATTTACTCTTTAACGGTGAGTGCTGATGGCCTCACTTATTTTTACTGCAAAATCCAGGCCGTTATGTTTTCTTGTAAAATGAACAGAATTATAAGGGTGTTAATTCCCTCCTGAATACTCAGATTCAGATACTTTATTAAGAGGCACCAGTTCAACTGTTTATTTTTATGCAGCACCGTAAAATGACGAGTTTTGTAACTTGTGCTGGAAAGCTTCAGTAAATAGTACGCGCTCCTTAAATAAGGAGATGAAGTACAGATCTTTAATATTGCACTAATTCTGGCAAAAATGTGACCACCATATCCTGGAATTTTCAGACTGTGGTAACCTGGCTGTCGTGCTCAACCTTTGTATGAGTATTGGCATACTAGGGTCAACCCAACACAAGTCCACCTCATGTTAACCAGAAGAGCAATGTTGATGCCAGATGTTAAGAAGTCCACGAGCCAGACCGTTTCTTCCTGATGATGGAAGAAAGTTTTCTAGAACCGACCAAATGCTGCCATGAAATAAAATTGGAGATAAATGTAATTGAGCAGTTTTAGAGGGGGGACAAAGTGATCTGTCTTTAGAATCTGAGAAACTTTAGGAAAGCACTAGAAATATTTTCATATTGACAAATAACAGTATTTTCACTTGGAATTTGAGTTAATTTGTAATTTTTAAAGTTTAGCTCTACTCACTGTAGGAAAAAAAGTTAGATGTGCTCAATGTGGTGAGAGCTGTTCGGGCTGGAGAATGTGGCTCTTCCCATTTCTGGTATCCACTGACATCATCAAGCGCCCCAAACTCCGGTATAGCACAGCCCTATTTAGAGGAGAGCTTCCTTTACTCTGCCCAACAATGTGCCTCAGAGCAGCCAACGACATTTTCTCTGTTTTCCGCACTAATTATCCTTTGGCCTTGTCTAAGTGAGTTTTCCAATTAGTGCTAAATTAGGGACAGTTTTATGTTGTCGGCCCAAACCTACTAGGAACTAGACTGAGAATGCTCAAACTCACATAGAACATTTACATCCAACGGACAGAGGGGATAGGCTGGATTTGAGCCCAGACGTGTGAGGCCAGTGTTTAATCCACTGTGAACCCTAGTTCCTGTTGTAACATTTTTATTTGATTCGTTGACCATTTTTTTTTCTTGCCAATTTTCTACCCTCCTAAAGGCATTATGATACGACAGGTTTTTATTTCAGATTTCCAGCATCCGCAGTATTGTGCCTTTATGATGCTACTACAGGTGCTGGTCAGCAATGGAACTGTGGCTGGCTTTCCCCTCCCTAACCTAGGGGCTTTGAGGGCAATTGTATCATTTGCTGATTTCAGCCATTTCAAGGATTGACATGGGAACCTTCCTGGTTTTAACAGCTCAGCTACTCACTGGATAAACTCACTGAGCCACTAGGGGAGCTGTTCAATTTATACCATGGGGAAAAAAATACTGAGTTTGGATTTTGCAGCACGGTAGCACAATATGGTTATACGGTTAGCAATCTGACAAATATGGGCTTTACTGAAATGGTGCGTTGGGCATAGATGAAATGGGGAGGTAAGAAGAAGAAATTGTCAGGACTTCCAACTTGTATCACACTTCAGACCCATTTATTCCCTGAGTAACATTAGTCAAGTCTACAAAGATATTTGTGATTGCCTACCCCCCCCTTTCAGCTGAAGTTCATGCTATGTAACCCAGGAGGTTGCATAGGGAATGAGAAATAACATAAAACCTCATATATTTACTTTGAGGAAATTCACGCCATTAAAATGACCCTTGATTACTAAAACCTAACATAAGTAAATGTAGTATCCAGTGGGTAGTTGAAGCTTTTTGAGTGATTGATTTATTTTGTAATAAGCCATCAGTAGTTTGAGCCCAAAGTTAACTTTGAAACACATTTTCCCACGTTGAGTGTTTTGTCATTTGTCCATGTATGGTAGGTGTTCTATATCTATTGTTTCACCATTCAAGAGAAGCAATGGTGAAGACTGATGTCCAAGCTGGGTTGTCCAGCTGAAAGAGGAAGTGACGGTGTTGTCTTAAACAGAACATTAGTCTTTTGAACATACTTGTTTCTCATAACCAAAGAGGTAATTTGGGGCATAGCAGAGTCAGGGTGGCTTGTGCTGAAATTGAATGGAGAAAGTTTTTCTTTTAAATAGAAAAACATTTCAGTTAACTATCACTTGAATCTATTTTGCTTAACTTTAATATAACTAGGTTTATGTACAATTCTTTTTACTTCAGTACTTTGTCCAGGACACACTATGAAGTTATGCTTTCTGTTACGTGACCAAGTAATTTGGCCATCATGAGAGTACAGTTCCAAAAACTAGGTACGAAAGTTGAGCCCTACCAACTTTTTTGTACCTTCAGTAAAACAATGAATAAGAATCTGTTACTAGGCAACTACACAACTGAGTGATTATGATGTCATAAGCATCAAGAGCAAAGTTTTGAGTGGCTTATAAACGGAACTTGATCCCACAACTTTACCTCTCCACCTAGGTTAAGTGTCTTTGTCATTTGCTTTTATGGGTAAAAGGTTCCAAGATCCAGTTACTGACTTCGACATAGGCATCCTCTTGCGCCCTTGTATTAGGAGTGCAATATATATATCTGTGCAACATAAGTGTCAGGAGCCATGCCGTGACTAGTAAAGCACATTGTAAATTTGTTTGTAACCCACTGAGTGACATGGCATGTAATGTTGTATACTTTGCCGTTGCATATGTCTAATATTTTCCTTCTCTCATTACTTCAGGAGTGTGCTGTCGATCTGGCTTTGAATCATTTTAGACCTGCAACATGAGCATTGTTCACGACAAGTTAGGTAACGAATTCCTCAGGAACGGTGGGATGGAACCGAACTTCCCTTCTGGTATGATCATGTTCAGTCACCTCCCACCAATCACAAATTTTTCCAGCCTCGCTGCCCATTCTGTCACACCAGCTGTACCTCAGGATTTGATCCTCAAGAAGGATCCCGACGCTCCGGCAGAAAAATATCCGTCCGAATATATGCAGCCCATCTCTGATGTTAAAGAGAAAAAGTTCTCCGCGCATGATGGATTTGTATTTTTTAAGAATAAACTTCTTGAGGAAGAGGAGATGGGCAGGGGACCGAGCATCTTGACCCATAACCTGAATCATACCGGTGTAGTAAGTATTACATTCCCATTCCATCCCTTACACTGCTCGATAGTAAATGTATTTCTTGCCCAGTATATCAGTGAATGAACTTCTATCACGGCCCAGATAGTACTTGTACCAGACTGAAATTTTATACGGGCTGCAATTTATTATTTTGAGCAGACCGTTTGAATTTGTTGTCCTCGGTTTTATCCCTATCTCACCTGAATCAATGCCTCGCACTTGTGATACGATTCCACATGTGATGGTAACCCTTGAGCCCAAGTGATCATTCTTCACGTGTGAGCTCAGAAGACAAACATTGGTAGCATATTTCTCTATGGGGGAGGTTTTGTAGCTGAGCCTGATCCTATGCTCTTCCAATGTCTTAAGCATATGCTTTCCAGTAAGGAGCCACACAGTAGCAATGAAGGGTGGCATGTTTTCTTTTTTCCCTTTTTAGCACAGGGACGTTGAAGCTGATTGTAATGCCCTCATTACCAGATCAGCTAGCTCAGCACAGACTTGGGATCAAAGCTGTGGTTCAATATTATGCTACGTGGTGCATTCACCTATTGAACTATCGGGAAGCCCCTTAATTTGTTAATTTATTTTTTGATCTTTGTTCTCTTTTTTTCTATTTCCACCTATTTAGGAAAAATTCTGCGAGTTTGCTTGTTACAGTGAAGTAAGTCAGTGCTGAGAGGTAGAACGTTTGTTTTCAATTTTGACATCCCAATGTTAGCATCAAGCAGGTAGTGTTGGATGCTTTGATTCAACAATATGCCGTAACTCCAACTTCCGAAGAACTGTCCTTACCAGACCAATATGAATTTTGACCTTTCTCACATGAGGAAGATATGGAATGAAGACTGATCAATCTCACTCATATTGTGTGTCCTGTCTGAGCGAGATTGATCATTCTTGCTAATTCTGTATCTTCCACATGTATTGGGTGTGGTAACATAGTGGTTATGGTACTGGACTAACAATAAAGAGGTTGAGAGTTCAAATCCCAGCATAGCAAGTTGTGAAATTTAAATGTACTAATGTCTTTACGGGAAGGGAGCCTGCCACCCTACCTACACATAACTCACATAATTGAAATATTATATCATGGCCTTCTGTTCCCAATTGCAGATGCCTTGATTAGTTCCTGCTGAGCATCCACTACAAGCTCAAAATGGAAAATTTTTGTGATGGGGTCTATTAAATGAGTTAGCTATAATGGTGATGGCCCACATATTCTGGAGTGTCTCCATAGCATCTATTTGACGTAAGAAAGAACTTGCATTAATATAGCACCTTTCACGACCTCCAGATCGTCCAAATTGATTCATAGCCAATTAAGTACATTTGAAGTGTAGTCACTGTTTCAGTGTAGGGAAACACGGCAGCCAATTTGTGCACAGCAAGGTCCCACAAATAGCAATTAAGTAAATGACCAGATAGTCTGTTTTAGGATGATGGTTGACATTAGTCTAACTTGCTTCTGCTTCGTGTATGTGGCTATTTCAGTCATCCATTGCGTTTGGATCAATTAGGGCCGGCTTTATGTGAACTGATCAATCAGTAACCTCGTATTGTCATCTTCATTCTTTGAATCTAGTATGTACCCTCCAAACATTGTCCCACCCATCAAGGTTGGTTTTTGGAGGGATTGGTATTACTGTAAATGGTTAGTTTTAGTTTAGCTTGTGGTCAAAATGAACTGCAGTAAAACTCCGTGACCAGTGTTTTTATGTGCATGCTTAGTATATCATACTCCCAGAATCTATTCAGCTGTGCTGTACCATGATATGTGTGGGTTGCACATCATTCAAGGATTCAAGGAATGAAGAAGACCTTACTGAGTAGTTTATTTTTTCACAGAGGACCTTTGGAGCAGAGAGGGAGAGGAGTGACTTTCATTATAACAGTCTTGACTGGAATGGAACCAAGGTGCTAGAGGTGAAAAAATGATGCGCAAGCCACTATGCTACTAGCTTTTGTTAAATCCTCCCTCAGTCTCACCTTTCTTATCCCCTCCTCCCAGAAACCCTTTTGAAAGTATAATGCACTTCTGTTGTTTCCTAACTTATCCATAGAGTTTGCTGAGCTCCATTTGATTGTTGGATATGTTCTAATTCAATGACTGAAGAAGATTGTAGATTGTCACGATTAATCTATCTCCTTGTGAAAATAGTTTTAAAATAATCTTTGCCCCACCCCCCGTAGAATTACTAATGCGGTGACTATCGCTATCGGGTTCATTACAGATACGATGAGCCGAATGGCCTCCTTCTGTGCTGTAAATCTCTATGATTTGTTGTGGGTTTTTCCTCAATTTCTCTTCCCTGCCCCCAAGGTCCTGGCTCATGTTCCACAGCAGCTGGCAACTCTTCAGTACCTTGTCTAAATGGTCATTGTTAACGTGTGAACCTAGGCAGTACATGAAGGTATCCCAGCCAAACCCGGTCCCCACTTGTCCCCTGTATGTGCACTTTCCAGCAGCAGTCACTGAATAACAGTCGAGAGTTGGAGCCCTGGCAAGTTTGGTTTTGCCATTGGAAAGTAAAACAAGTTTAGACTATGTTTTATCTTAATTCCCTGGATTAGATTCTTAATAATTGCCACTTGACTTATACTTGAGGGTTGCCACTCAGAAGCTATTCACAAGGGTGGGATTCAAATTCTGCTCCTGTAGTTCTACATTTACTGGCCATGCTACCCGAAAACTACTTCGAAAACTTAGACTGGATATTTATCAACGCCTGTACTGTTTCTGAATTGGTAAATTAGTGCATTTTAACAACAAAGGTCCTAATACAAAGGAGTGGTTGAGCTCATTAAAAGATTTACTTGCTAAATATATTTGTTCTTTGCTGCCTTTCAATGCTTAGATTATATTTTGGGGCCAGAATGAACTGTTGTATGCTGTCGAGAAGTTATAGTACCTACATATAGTACATTGTGTTTTTATTTAAATTAGAACTTCCATTAACATAACATTTTGAGTGACTTGTTACTCAGCAGAATCGTGCCTGTGAAAATATTTGTGAACGCAAATGTGCTTTTTCTGTTCTAATAATCAATGTTTGTGCAACATTTTTGTCAAAAATAAATATAACCATTTATTGCCTGCATATTATATTTTGCCGCCTAATAAACTACAGTGACCCATAATTTGCGGTCAGCGGTGACGCAAAGGCCTTGGCCACTGGCCCCGAAGTGAGCTTCCCACAATGATCTCGCGATCTCTGCGGCGAGACGTTCGGCTTTTCGACGTGCAGTTGAAATCAGCGTAGTTTAGTGGGGATCCCCACGTGCGAGCTGCTATGACGTCAACAAGCTGTCCAAGCAGCCAATCACATTGCAGAATTCTCACAGACAGGGAGCTAGGAAATAGAAAGCACTAATAATCAATCACTTTTAAAAAATTTACAGAGCGAAATAAAGATTGGGACATACACATTGGGTTAAGGTAGAAGCTGAAATAAAAAAAAAAATTTTTTTATTAACTTTAAAATCTAATAATTTTAACTTAATGGAGAAATTTGACATTCTACCAATATAAAATTAGTTTTTGAGGGCAAGGGTGGTTGTTTATTGGTAGTTATTACTCAGGTCGCCGTTAAAAACCCAGTTACACCTCAGTTGAATGGGTCTAACAGTTTATGGGGTTTCTAACAGCGATATTTGTTCGGAAAGGGGAAGTTTTCGTCAGATCAATGATTTCACTGATTGCTGGCTCTGGTGGGGGGCGGTGTGCGTGGTCCACAGCGCAGCCTGTGGCGGAGCAGTGAATGACAGACCGCAACTTCAGGATTTCTGCATTAGGCTGCACATGTGTTAAATCCTGAAGCTGCGGTCAGTTTCGAAGGCGAAATGGCAGCGAAAGCTGCCAGTTTGTCGTCATCGAAGACCGCAAGTTCAGGGCCAGTATGTCATAGTAATGAAACTGTTCCAGAGTAGTAATGCTTTGACAGCAGCTGACCTAGCTTTTACCAGTGTAGCTGATCACAGTTAAGTAGAATGTAAGTTCATGTCTGCAATTTACCCCTGCAGTAAATTCCAGTTTTGATTATGGCTATCGAAGAAGGAATTCACAGAAGGCCTGGCACCTGTACAGCTCTCACACACCAGTTACTTGCAGAGTGAATTTGGCAGAAGCCTGGTTGTGGGTTGCCTGCTCACTTTTTCAGCCAGGCATTGTTTATGAAGGGAGAAAATAAACGCCTTTAAAAAGAAAGTGGCTAAAAACAAAATTTGCATCTGCCATTTCTCAATGCATTGGAATGAATTGGTAACTAGCTGATGTGATTGTTGAACTGTTCTGAATTTTAAATAACAGTTTTGTTGAAAAATGGTATTTTAGGACCCAGCATAGAGTAACAAGTCCCTACAGACATTACATTTTCTTTTTTTTCCCCCTCATAGTCACAAGTCAGATATGAAAAAGATTACCTCACTGTTCCAAAACAAGGGAATGTTAAGAGGGCAAAGAAACAGAACTCCCAATCTCAGGATACAAAACCCAAGCGCAAACGAAGTGAAACGTCCAAGGTAAGGATTTTTTTTTCAGTGCAGTGTTTTCACTGGAAGGTAGCTCGGCGCGTTAACTATTCACTGAAGTCAGCAGTTTTTATTAATGATTTTAGAATTAACTGAGCAGCAATAAATTTTAAAGATACTCCGGGAAGTGCTGGCTGAAGATTATACTAAAATGTGTAATCAAGAGTTGCTGCATGCAAAATTCATCAGCACCTTGTAACTCGAAGCTAATGCAGCGTTCTGCATCATTTCCAATGGATTTGGGAATGTAACAGACTACAAATTCAAGGAAGTAAAGCATTTTTTATATTTTGTTTCACTGGTGAGTGCTGACAAAATCAAGTGCACCACCTGGAGGAGTTGACTGAGCTGAATTAACATATACATGTCTGTTGATGCTCTTTCAGCTCGCACTTCTGGCAACCCTTCCAGCCATCAACACTTGCCATTGAAATACAAATATTTTTTTTAAATCAGTGGAAGTTGTGGCAAAAATAATTTCTCCAAGTCTTCAATTGATTATAGATCTATTGATCTTCAATACAGTGTTTTGCTTAACCTTGTTATAATGATGGTAGTAATGTGCTCAACATTGCATATAGGAAGAAACTAAGATTTCACTTAATGGGGGTCAGATAGTAGCCATTCTATCTGGATCCCTCAGCACTGGCACAGGTCCAACTAAATCATTGAAATGCTTGAGTAACTCGAGTGTGTGTGTGACATAAAGCACGAGCTGAACAAGTGCCGTTTGTGTGACTCCTTAATAACCTATGACACTTATCCATTGTAAGAATTGCTCTCGCCTAGTAGGATATTTTTCAGTGTTCCCATATTTTTTTAGATTAAACCCACTCAATTTATTGGCAAGCCTGATCATTGTAGCTGGCACAGGCCATTTTACTAGAAAAAATAATTTTATGCAGCCCACAAACTATTCCTCAAAAATATTCTCTTAATATTCTATCCCACGCCATGTCTTTTTGAGGCTGTGTTCTTTCACTGATTATATCTACCACCTATCTGAAGGATAACACCAGCATCTGTAGCATAATGGCACGCATGTGAGCAGCTGCTTCATGGCAAATGTGTGCCTGAAGCACAGCTCTGTAATGCTTGCACATTGCTGTTCAGGTGCCACAAAATGGATCATGTTTAGCCAGTATAAAAAGTGATTTTTTTTTTGTTAATCAATGTGGGCATATAGATCAAAATGTATCTTCATTTTTACCAGTGGCTTGCCCAGTCAAAATCTCGTGACAGTAGAATTTTTTTTTAAAAGCTTACGATTTGCAAGCAAGCAAAATGCTCCTGAACAATTGCAGTAAATCGCCAACAGAGTTAAGCAGAACAAGGCTTGAATATCATCGTATAAGCAATGTTAAAACCTGACTAAAGTATTCTGTAAAAAGCTCTCTGTGTACTTGCACAGAAAACATGGGGATATGACTGGAAAATGGAGCAAAGTGGATTGATGCTCAACTTCTAAGAGAATCATGCCTTGTTTTCGATATAACAAGATTTAGTGGTTTATTTGCAAATTATTACATTTAAAATCTCCTAGATGCTTCTTTTGCACCTGTTGACTATTCCATTTATTTATATATAAATGTATTAAAAAATCTTACCACTGTGTGCACTTCCCGTCAGATGTTTCCATTATAAATTCCTATGTCCACCACATCAGGGGATGTAATTACAGCATGGCAAGCTTGCATAGACAGTTTCCATTACAAATATGTACATAGGAATTTAAAATGAAAATGCAGAAATAAGGACAAAATGTATGACTTTGAAATAGAGAATGAATTACGTCTGCGTATACTGGTCCAATTATCCGCTCACCTCACCTGAAAACTAGACATATTGTTGACTTCTCGTACACGATGCCACGGGAGATTGACTAGTAATATTACATCCGCACGCACATCCTGTCAACTTTTCCCATTACGACTAGTGTTTTAAAATTATTTAAAATCTAATTGCCATTATGGCTTGACCTTGGAAGGTAATTCAGTAGAATGATGAAATTGCCGCCATCGCATCCAAACGGGCTTTTAACTATCTCCCCACGGTATTGGGCTTGATTGTGTTTTAATGAAGTTAGTTCTTGGGCTTTAACAAGGAATTGTTTTCCTTCGTAGTCTTCAACAGGTGGAGATGGTACCAATCTTTTACATGGTCCGAAGGTTCATATATGTGAGCATTGCTGTGCCTCCTTCCGTAGTTCTTACCACCTTCGTCGCCACGTGCTCATTCACACTGGTAAGGAATGAAAAGTATTGATGGTACTGGAAGTAAGCTATGAATTTTCCCACTGTTTTCCATGCAGTTTTTCGTGCTTTACAGTATGAGATTTTGATATCGTACATAGTACAGGAAACTCTTTATTAACCGGGACCGGTGTGGTGCCGGTTAATCAAAAAGTCCGGATAATGGAGAGTTATATCTCCCAACGTACGAGAGCCCCGTACACATTGACATGCGCCTGCATTCGGAGCTCCGTCTCCCCGGGGACCGCCAGCTGACCATCTGTCGTGTCCGCTGCCTACCCGGGCTGCACATTCCCCTCCCAATCTACACGCAAGGCAATCGCCTCGGGGGTTTTTTTTTTAAAGTTAATTTTAAACGAGAGATGAAGGAAAACCCCAGTTACCTACTCAAGAATTTTGCCGGTTAAGAGAGATTTCCGGATATTTGGGTGCCGGTTAATAAAGAGTTTCCTGTATTATTTATTGCTTCTTTACTTTTGAACTGCTTGCTACAGTTCCTGCTTGAGACAGTTAAGTTTGACCTGACGGCCTGTGTTGGAGGGGTAATTCTAAAATTGTTCTTGTTGTAGGTGAACGGCCTTTCCAGTGTAGCCAGTGCAACATGTGCTTCATTCAGAAGTATTTGCTTCAAAGGCATGAGAAGATCCACAGTGGTAGGCACACAGCGGTTATATTGGCACCTATTTCAGCTAACTTCAGTGCTTTTTAATTTTTCTTGTCATTTAAGTAAAAAAAAAAATTGTTTTTATTGTAAGCTTATTACACGTGGTGGTGTTGTGTACAATAAGTGCTAATTCATATATATTTTGAAGTTTTAATATCTAAAATATATATATATGCATGTTCTTTCAAGGAGAGAAGCCATTCTGTTGTGATCAATGTAATATGAGGTTCATCCAGAAATATCACATGGAGAGGCACAAACGGACACACAGTGGAGAGAAGCCTTACCAGTGCCACACTTGTCAACAGGTATTGGTGAACGGACAGCTTTTGGAAGCAGTTCTTGTGAATGAAAAAGTTGTAGAATGTAAATAGCAAAGTACAGTTGGCAGATTAATACAGTTTTGTGGGGGTTGGGTATGGGGTTGTATGCTGTATGATCCAGCTGTATAACTGGAACCATAAGCAATATATTGTATTGCTTTAATTGAACAGTTTTTAGAATAGATGCAAGGGAAATTATTTATTTTGGGAGGAGGAGTGGTTGTTGCTAGTCAGAAAACCTATTGGCCAGATTTGATTTACCAGAAAACTCATTCACTGTTCTCATACCAAACAGCTGATTCAGTCTACTGTCCATGTAGCCTGACCTAAATGGGGGGGGGAAATAGGAGTGGAGGGGGCAAAGTATGGTAGACCCTCTCCAGCTGCTAAGAGACTTTCAGAAAGGAGATTCTAGAGAATTAAATATGTAATCAAACAATAGGCCAAATGTTAACCTATGCTGAAATTTCTACGTTTCTATAAACTGAATGAATTGTTACTTTTTTTTAATTCTGCTGTTTGTGGTGTATAGAAAATAAGCTTTGCAAGGATGGTGGAAGTGATCATGGTCATTCTAACAAAATATTGGTAGAAATTTCTAAATCTGACCCCTTGGATTGCGATTCTGTAAAACAACATGAACCGTTTTTAAAATGGTATTGTACCATATTGGGTTAGCTTGTGACAGCTTGCAGCAGGTTGCAGTGATGTGTTGGTTCATTATGGTGGAAGCTTCCATCCCACCACCAATTTTCTCCACTTCCCTGCTCTCTTAAAGTTGGTGGCTCCTTGCTGAGGTATGATTTCATGGGTGTCGGGTGTCCTGTGATACTTTACCCTTAGTGCCATTATTCATGTGTGAGGTTTGACAGCAAATATTGGCAGGTTATTCACCTACAGGGGCCATCACAAATTAGCCCGATCTATCACCCAGTTTCCACCTGCACACACCAGGAGAAATCTTGGTCATTTTTTCCTCTCTGGTTCCCCTTCCTCTTCCCTTCCCTCAAAACCTGGGGATGCTGAGGCCTGTTGTAATATCTCTGCCACTGCTCCATTCAAGATCAATTAACTTATCACAGATCAAGAATCTAACCTGGACCTTCCTAGTCTGCTTTAGCTACTTACTAGAATAAGCTCATTGAGCCATTTGCAACCAGCATAAGCTTAATGTTAAGCTATCTCGTCACATGTCATGCCGATTCCTTTCCTGTTTACATCTCTCGACATCAGTTCCTCAGTATGAGACTTGGTAGCAAGAATGAGGTCCTGGATGACCACACCTATATAAGAACATAAGACGTAGGAGCAGGAGTAGGTCATTTGGCCCCTTGAGCCTGCTCCGCCATTCAATAAGATCATGGCTGATCTGATCTTGGCCTCAACTCCACTTCACTGCCTGCTCCCCATAACCCTTGACTCCCTCATCGTTCAAAAATCTGTCTATCTCCACCTTAAATATACTCAAATGACCCAGCCTCCACAGCTCTCTGGGGAAGAGAATTCCAAAGATTCACGACCCTCTGAGAGAAGAAATTCCTCCTCCTTTCCGATTTAAGTGGGTGCCCCCTTATTCTGAAATTATGCCCCCTAGTTCTAGATTCCTGCATGAGGGGAAACATACTCTCTGCATCTACTCAAGCCCCTTCAGAATCTTATATGTTTCAATAAGATCCCCTCTCATTCTTCTAAACTCCAATGAGTATAGGCCCAACCTGCTCAACCTTTCTTCATAAGACAACCCCTTCATCTCTGGAATCAACCTCGTGAGCCTTCTCTGATCTGCCTCCAATGCAAGTATATCCTTCCTTAAATAAGGAGATCAAAACTGTACGCAGTACTCCAGGTGTGGTCTCACCAATGCCCTGTACAGTTGTAACAGGACTTCCCTACTTTTATACTCCATTCGTTTTGCAATAAAGGCCAACATTCCATTTGCCTTCCTAATTACAGGAAACTCTTTATTAACCGGGACCGGCGTGGTGCCGGTTTATCAAAAAGTCCGGATAACGGAGAGTTATATCTACCAACGTACGAGAGCCCCGTACACATTGACATGCGCCTGCATTCGGAGCTCCGTCTCCCCGGGGACCGCCAGCTGACCATCTGTCGTGTCCGCTGCCTACCAGGGCTGCACATTCCCCTCCCAATCTACACGCTCCGATACAAGGCAAACGCCTCGGGGTTTTTTTTAAGTTAATCTTAAACGAGAGATGAAGGAAAACCCCGGTTACCTACTCAAGAATTTTGCCGGTTAAGAGAGATTTCCGGATATTTGGGTGCCGGTTAATAAAGAGTTTCCTGTACTTGCTGTACCTGCATGCTAACTTTTAGTGATTCATGTACAAGGACCCCCGGATCCCTCTGTACCTCAGCATTTTGTAATCTCTCCCCATTTAAATAATAATTTGCGTTTTTATTTTTCCTACCAAAGTGGATAACCTCGCATTTTCCCACATTATACTCCATCTGCCAGATTTTTGCCCACTCACTTAGCCTATCTATATCCCTTTGTGTGGAGGATGCAAAGAATCTCCATTTGCTTTCCCACCTATCTTTGTACCATCAGCAAATTTGGCTATATTACACTTGGTCCCTTCATCCAAGTCATTAATATAGATTGTAAATAGTTGAGGCCCCAGCACTGATCCCCGCGGCACCCCACTAGTTACAGTTTGCCAACCTGAAAATGACCCATTTATCCCGACTCTCTGTTTTCTGTTAGTTAGCCAATCCTCTATCCATGCTAATATATTACCCCCAATTCCGTGAGCTCTTATCTTGTGTAGTAACCTTTTATGTGGCACCTTATCGAATGCCTTCTGGAAATCCAAATGCACAACATCTACTGGTTCCTCTTTATCCACCCTGCTCGTTACATCCTCAAAGAATTCCAGCAAATTTGTCAAACATGATTTCCCTTTCATAAAACCATGCTGACTCTGCTTGACTATATTATGATTTTCTAAATGTCCTGCTACCACTTCCTTTATGATGGACTCCAGCATTTTCCCAGTGACAGATGTTAGGCTAACTGATCTATAGTTGCCTGCTTTCTGTCTCCCTCCTTTCTTAAATAGGGGCATTACATTTGCGGTTTTCCAGTCCGCTGGGACCTCTCCAGAATCCAGGGAATTTTGGTAGATTACAATCAATGCATCCACTATCTCTGCAGCCACCTCTTTTAAGACCTTAGAATGCAGGCCATCGGGTCCAGGGGACTTGTCCACCTTTAGTCTCATTAGTTTGCCTAGTACTTTTTCTCTAGTGATGGTGATTGTTTTAAGTTCTCTTTCTCCTCCCCCCCCCCCCACCCCAATAGCCCCTTGATTATCCATTATTGGGATGCTTTTAGTGTCTTCTACCGTAAAGACTGATACAAAATATTTGTTCAAAGTCTCCGCCATTTCCCTGTTTCCCATTATTAATTCCCCAGACTCATCCTCTAGGGGACCAACGTTTACTTTAGCTACTCTCTTCCTTTACCCTCTTCTACCTGTAGAAGCTCTTGCTGTCTTTATATTTCTTGCTAGCTCACTCTCATAAGCTATCTTCTCTCATTATTTTTAGTCGTCCTTTGCTGGTTTTTAAAAATTTCCCAATCCTCTGGCATTCCACTATTCTTCGCAACATTGTATGCCTTTGTTTTCAATTTGATGTCATCCTTTACTTCCTTAGTTAGCCATGGATGGTTCATGCTTCTCTTAGAGTCTTTCTTTCTCACTGGAATATATCTTTGCTGAGAGTTATGAAATACCTCCTTAAATGTTTGCCACTGCTTTTCTACAGTCTTACCCTGTAATATATTTTCCCGGTTCACTTTAACCAAGTCTGCCTTCATACCTTTGTAATTGCCTTTATTTACGTTCAGGACACTAGTTTGAGACCTAGCTTTCTCACCCTCAAATGGAATTTGAAATTCTACCATGCTATGATCACTCTTTCCAAGAGGATCCTTCACTTCGAGATCATTAATTAATCCAGCCTCGTTACACATTACCAGATCTAAAATAGTCTGCTCCCTGGTTGGTTCCACAGCATATTGTTCCAAGAAACCATCCCGTATACACTCTAAGAACTCTTCCTCAAGTCTACCTTTGCCAATTTGCTTATTCCAATCAATATGAAGATTAAAATCTCCCATGATTATAGCCGTACCTTTCTTACAAGCCTCTATTATTTCTTGATTTATACTCTGTCTTATAGTGTAACTACTGTTTGGGGGCCTGTAGACCACTCCCACCAGTGACTTCTTACCCTTTATTATTTCTTATCTCTACCCAAACTGATTCTATGTCTTGATCTTCTAGCCAATATTATTTCTCACTACTGCACTGATCTCATCCCTTATTAACAGAGCTACACCACCTTCTTCTCCTTTTCCTTTCTGCCTATCCTTACGAAATGGCAAATACCCCTGAATATTCAGTTCCCAGCCTTGCTCACCTTGCAACCACATCTCTAATGGCTATCAGATCATACCCATTTATTTCTATTTGTGCTGTCAGCTCATCTATCTTGTTACGAATGCTGCGTGCGTTCAGATATAGAGCTTTTAATTTTGTCTTTTTACCATTTTTCCCGCCTCTTTCTGATGCACTCTTATGTGTATACGCTCTGTCCCTTCCTGTCACACTCTGGTTATCATTACACCTATCGCTACCCTGCACTTTTGCCTTCTCATTTTTCTTTGACTTTTTAAATTTCCGCTCAGCGGATCCCCCCCGCCCCCCCACTATTTAGTTTAAAGCCCTATCTTACAGCCCTAGTTATTCGATTCGCCAGGACACTAGTCCCAGCCTGGTTCAAATGAAGCCCGTCCCGACGGAACAGTTCCCTCTTACTCCAGTACTGGTGCCAGTGCCCCAAGAATCGAAACCTATTTCTCCCACACCAATCTTTGAGTTACTCGTTCATCTCTCTGATCTTATTTACCCTATACCAATTTGCACGTGGCTCGGGTAGTAATCCAGAGATTATTACCTTTGTGGTTCTGCTTTTTAATTTAGCCCCTAGCTGCTCCATACTACCTCAGCAGAACCTCTTTCTTTGTCCTACATGGTACCTTTCATTGGTACCTACATGGACCACGACAACTGGATCTTTTCTCTCCAGCCCAGAGGAGATGTCCTTTACCCTGGCAACACAGCCTTCGGGACTCACACTCTTGGCTGCAGAGAACAGTCTCTATCCCCCTATTTATGATGTCCCCTACCACTACCACATTTCTTTTTGCTTCCCCCCCCCCCCCCCCCCCCCCCCCTTGAATGGCTCCCTGTACCACAGTGCTGTGGTCAGTTTGCTCTTCCTCACTGCAGTCCCTGCTCTCACCCACACAGAGAGTAAGAACCTCGTAACTGTTGGACAAGAGCAAGGGCTGAGGCTCCTCCACCACTACCTCCTGGGTCCCCTTGCCTGCCTCGCTCGTAGTCACACCCACCTGTCCCTGACCACGGACCAAATTTGAATTAATTAATCTAAGGGGTGTGACTGCCTCCTGAAACACAGCGTCCAGGTAACTGTCCCCCTCCCTGATGTGTCGCAGTGTTTGAAGCTCAGACTCCAGCTCATCAACACGGAGCCGAAGTTCCTCAAGCAACCAACACTTACTGCAAATGTCGCCGCGGATCTCAATGGTGTCCACCAGCTCCCACATGTTGCAGCAGTAACACATCGCCTGCCCTGCCATCTCTAATGTATTTAATTAATTAAGTGTTTAAGTTTTGAACGTTTAGTTTTGAATCCCGGCTCTTAATTCACACCAATGCCCAAGAAAAAGAGAGAAATACCTTCCGACCAATCGCTTCCCTGCTTTCCTGTGACGTCACACTTTGAATCTTGCTACTTCTTGCCCTCGCAGGTTGGTTGACGCTGCTCCAGGCTCGCGCGCAGCCGATTCTCCCGCTTTTGTATCCGCTCTCAGCCGATTCTCCCGCTTTTGTATCCGCTCTCAGCCGATTCTCCCGCTTTTGTATCCGCTCTCAGCCGATTCTCCCGCTTTTGTATCCGCGCGCAGCTGATTCTCCCACTTTTGTATCCGCGCGCAGCTGATTCTCCCGCTTTTGTATCCGCTCTCAGCCGATTCTCCCGCTTTTGTATCCGCTCTCAGCCGATTCTCCCGCTTTTGTATCCGCTCTCAGCCGATTCTCCCGCTTTTGTATCCGCTCTCAGCCGATTCTCCCGCTTTTGTATCCGCTCTCAGCCGATTCTCCCGCTTTTGTATCCGCACTCAGCCGATTCTCCCGCTTTTGTATCCGCTCTCAGCCGATTCTCCCGCTTTTGTATCCGCTCTCAGCCGATTCTCCCGCTTTTGTATCCGCTCTCAGCCGATTCTCCCGCTTTTGTATCCGCACTCAGCCGATTCTCCCGCTTTTGTATCCGCTCTCAGCCGATTCTCCCGCTTTTGTATCCGCTCTCAGCGCAAGACCCCAGCAAGACTCCTATTTTCTCTGCACAGTAAAGCCTTTCTTTCCCCCCACATCTATATGGCTTGTATTTATGTGGAAATTACATTTCATTAAATACACATCCTTTTTCAGTGGGAGTAATAATTGCCCATTGACCACTGATGTAAAATTGAAATATTTTAGATTTTATTTTGGGTAGAATGTAATATATATTAAGTGTTATAAAATATTATTGCATAAAACCTTTTAAATTCTGTTTTTCATCTTTTCCTCAGTATTTTTCAAGAACAGACAGGTTGTTAAAGCACAGACGAACATGTGGTGAAGTCCTTGGTAAAAGTGAAAATGGAATGGAACCTGGACCGTCCAATCAAATGGGAAATGGTTGTTTCACATCAACTCAGGGAACTACAGGTGCACGCAAAAAAGCAAAATCAAAAGCTACATCTCAGGAGACTAAGGACAAGGCAGTCCGCAAAAAGAATAAATCCAACATCTCTGAACTGCCAAATAGCTTAACCAGCTGTAAAGATAAATTGTCTGTATATAACATGCATGAATATGCTGTTGAGATGCCGATGGTGTCCTCTAGTATGAAGTTGGGAAGTGCAAGTGAAGAGGAATTGCAAGCAAGAGCCCCTAAATTGGTAATCAAAAAAGTGAATCGGAAGAGCCCTCAAAGGACAGGTCTGAACAATGCAACACATCTTGTTATACCTGCCTCGGAGCTGGTGAGGCAAAAGCTGATGGCTAATAAGCAAGGGACACTGGAATTGAACAGTAGCACCAGCATGGATAATATTGTCTTGCTGCAGAACACAGGCAATAAAACAGAACAGGCTAGTAACTGCAACTATGATGACGCTATGCAGTTTTTTAAGAAAAAAAGATACTTACAAGCTGCCTCCAGTAACAATGACTATGCAGTAAGTATAGGACAGATGGCATCTCAACAGTCTGTAATTCAGGCAGCAGTTGCCAGTGTGATGGATAATGAAGCCTCGCTTACGCTGCTGGACTCTTCTCCGATGAATGTGGATGTGAAAGTCTGTCACGACAAGTCTGGAATTCCAGATGAGGTCCTTCAAAGCCTTCTGGACCAATATTCCCACAAACATGAGGGCCAGCACGATGTTCCTTTTGATATTACTGACCAACATATCCCAATCCATTCTTCAGGAGAGAATCCAGAGATACATGAGGAAGCTGTTTGCCCAGAACCACATGCACCTCGTGGTGACAAAACAGGAATGCTCCAAGAATATTCTAAGTACCTCCAGCAAGCTTTAGAGAGAACAAGTCAAGGTGACGGTTTTTCACTAAACCCAGGGATGCAGTTTTGTCCTACTAGTCTTCCATCAAGTCTCCCCAGCCATAATTTATTCCCTGATAAACAGGCTTACACCACACCTGCACTCGAGTGTGGTTTCAGTCCATCTATTACCTCAGTGTTGCCAACCACCCCACCAAAGTCACATTTTGGTTTGTTGGTTGGAAGCTCTCAACCTGGCATTCACTTTCCCAATACAGAAGCTGCTCATCAAAGGCTGACGCCATCTCAGGAGTTGGTTGGGCAGCTGGAACAGCAAAAGAACTTGGAGGCTGGCCTGAACCATCAAGTCTATCAGATTGAGAATTTTGCCCAGGCCTTTGGATCTCAGTTCAAGTCAGGTGGGAGAGTGCCAATGACCTTCAGCAGCGGCACCAGCGAAGAGGCAGGCCACAGAATTAGGACTACAGTTTCTGAATTCTCAGGGTACACTAATTTGTTGTCTGATGCTAATGAGCCAATTAGTACGGGAGCCAAGACTCCAACCAGCCAAAGTTACAGGTAAGGTCATAAGTATGACCAGGCTGGAGGGCCTTGAGTGCTTGATACCATGTTTTTAACCATGTGTAAGCACATTGCCAGTCCAAATGTTTATATATCAGGTTCTGAGAAAAAAAATGTAAAATGAATGAAGCCCTTCCAATGCAACATTTTACCATTTTGTTTGGTGCATTCAGTCTGTAATCATGTTAGAACAGTTTGTATTAGGAATAAATTTTAAACACAGTGGATAGGCAGAAAATTAACTAAGTCTGGAATTTTTTTTCTCAGTGGATTGGAAAATGTTTTAGCAAAATAGCATGACTTGGATGGGGTTAAATGTTTTTTTGTGGGATTTGTGTTTTTTTAAATTCAACTGTATTGTTAATGGAAGAAAAGTGTAACTGTTAAACAAAGCATCAGGGACATGCTCAAAGTTCAATTTTCAAAAATAGAGACATCATTAATATTGAGCTATGGCTCTAGTTTATAGTATGACTCAGGAAACATTTGATGCAGTAAGGGGAGATTTCTATTGAAACAAATTCCACAAGCACTGACTCGAAAGGGGAACAGAACTTTGATGTTGGAAAATTTGCTGTGCGCATCTGTGCATTTGAAGCATTTGGTCCCTGCAAACAGCTTTGAAACGGCAAAGCAGTTGCCTCGTTAAGTCAAAAGGAACTAATGATTTGACCAATTTCATTTCAGTGTAGTAATTTTAAAAAAAAAAAGCTAAAAATGAACTTTTAAAAAATTAGGTAGGGCAAGACTTTATTTACCTCATTCTACATTTCGAAAGCCGTGACTAGGCAGGTACCAATGCAAGTATCAGTAGTAAAAGTAGCATGAATCAACATTGCATAAATGTAATAATTCCCATTGGATGCTATTAACGTTAGCAATGTTTACAGGAAAAAAGACCTTTTGTTTTAGAAAACTGCAACGTACAGGGTGAAAGGATGAAACCGCAGTTCTGTACAGTGAAAATTATGGTTGCAAAGTATATTGAAAAGTTCAGTATGCAAGATCATAAAGTCTTTTTATACATTTCATAGTGTTGCAAAAGCATAGTGTTATAATTCAGATTTACCCATCAGTTTGGTGGTAACAACCTGCTAATATAATAGCCATTAAAAGTGTGTGCTAATTTGCTGCTTTTTTTTTTGAGTTGTAAGAAGTTGAAAAACGAGAAATGGTCAAAAGTAACAAATCTAGTTAAACCGACAAATGCCTGGTGGGCCTAGTTGTATATATTCAAAGTAATTTTACTTTGATTCTGTATTCCATCCCGACTGCCTGAGGCCATGAGTGATTACAGTACATAAGCTTCATTATTTATAATTCATAAATAGTTTGTGTAGTTTCAGAAAGTTGTCTGTAAAAGTTGCTAACAATTATATTGTATGTTTGAAAAAGTTGTATTTGACTTGAATTATTTCGAGGGTCAGTTAGAAAATCTCCCTTATCTGGGAAGAACAAATGGAATACTAGGTAAACTCTGGTTGTGGTTTGTATGTCTAGAGTCAAAGGATGTCTCCTGGAGTTTATCGACCTATAATACATCTAGTGGTGCAGCGATCAGAAATTGTCTAAGCAACAGTAATCGTGACCCTAAGCTTCCCCTCCTTAAGTGTCTTGATATGATTTAAGATTGGTGTTGGACCTGCTTTAGAACCATAGTAGCAGTATTCACACAGCTGACTGAGCTTAACTCTGCATCATCAGTTCATCATTAAGCAAACTGGGTTTTCTAAACAGTAGATAGGCTGCCCAATGTTTTTCATTGAGGCTACATGTCCACCTAGTCAATGCACTGCCTATTTTTTTGTTTGTCAGATTGATCTAACATTTTTGATTCAGTCTCTGGTAGACCAAGTCCATGGAGGAAAGGTAGCTCTGCTTTAACTGTTAAAATTCTAACAGTGTAGGACTTGAAATTTACACAGTGACAAGATAGGTTCCGATGAAGGATAGTCCTCCTTCCATAATACAAAATCTGTTGTCTTCCCATTACAGCAGCCAGCTGTTCCTTAAATTAATCCAGTGACCTCAGCTCAAACACACTTCCTGGTAACCCATTCCATTTGTCCTAAATTTGCCCTTCGCAACTCTGAATCCTTTTGTCCTGCTACCTTGAATTATCTAAAATTTGGGTTTCTTTACTCTGATTTCTGGAATGTCACTTTTGAGACATCTCTCTTTGAGGCTGAAGAACCTTATCACCTTGTTCCTCATAGCAATTTCCTATGGCACCATTCAGGGAAAACTGAGGTAAATGTTCTCCACTTTGAAGCATTAACTCTCTTGTTTTGGAGAGGTAATTGGCTCCAAGTTATATCTCTATAATATTGTGAGGTGTATTCATTCTCAGCAAAATTGTGGATTGCTTCCCAGCCTGCAGCAGCTGCCAGTACATCCTGACTAGCATACTCTAGAATTTCTAAAACAGAAAAAAAAAACATGAAAATCCTCAAATGTGATTACTGTCATTGGTGTGCGTTGGTCTGCCTAAGCGAAGAGAAATGTGCTTTAATATGTTTTCATTTTCTCCCCATGATATTTTGCCAAGAAATCTTCTGGCTAGGATGTTGAGCCTGTTTTGACTGTGTTGGTCCATTGCCATCCATGTCCTTCAATTGTTAAAACATAGCTAAGTTGTACTATAAATGAAGTAAAGAATACTTTACTTAGGGTGTATGGGAGCGGGGAGGGAGTTGTAGTCTATTCTACAATTTTTCTTTTAATACTATGTTTTATAAACAAACAAAATTAATTGAGTTTTGGATTATTTCATTTTACTGACCACAAGAAAACAAAACCAAAACTGCTAATACTGTAATTGTATAAAGCTAAATCACTCTAAAAGCGAACATAGTCAATTATTGGATGAAGAGCCCAATTCTGATGGTGTTGGCAGTACATTTTGAATATAGCCTGTAGACTAAACCTGCGAAAGTCCGTGTATGTTTAATGTCTATAAAATTGGTAGAAAATGAACATTATTTTCCTGCTTATGGAATGACATGTCCAGTTCAAATGAACATCAACCTTGTTCTGTCTTAAGTGTAGAAATTGTTTGTGACTTGCAGCAAAGCATAACTATCAAATGCTGTGCAAATTGTTTTAGATGCTTGCCATGCATTTCAGTTGATACCTTATTTTCTAGCTAAAACCCAGGTGTGACTTAAGGGCTTTAATGAAGATTTATATTTCCTGTGTTGATTGGTTGGATGAGAAACTTGTCCCTTTTTTTTTACAGTTTTTAAAAACGAAAGCAAATATTTCAATTTGAAGAAGAATTGTCACTTCATTGTTGACGGACTTTACCTCACTTCAAGTTGCAAACTTGAATTCCATGCCAGGTCAGAATTCCATCCTATGGATGAGTGTTTTCTTTCACCTGCTGGTTTGTAATCATTGCTGAGTGAAGCAGCAATCATATAACAAAAAAATTGGGTGGGGGGCGACTGCAGCCCTTGCTTCACAATGGCAGTAATGAACAGGCCATACTGTGGGAGCAGTTGTACAATGAGTGATCCTAATGAGGAAAAATCAGTTTAGATTTCCAATTGTGCATGCCCGACATTCTTGTGTGGATATCTTGACCGAAGACGCGGGCAAATTCACATTGGAGCCATTTTAGCAGCAAGACCAAGCCATTTAAAAGTTGTAGATGTTTAGCCAAAACCTAATGAGATTAAATCAATTAAAGTCATAGTTTATCCTTTCCCACCTTGGTGCAAATGGAGCAAAATTGAAGAGACCAGAAATGATGATCTCTGCTGTATTGGTTTTTGCCATAAGGGAATGGCCCAGTGATCCCCAAAATGACTTGTACTGATTCCATCATTCTTTTTCACAACCAATTTAAGGACAATTGGCTACTGATGGTTTCAAACAGATAACATTACAGCCATATCACAATGCAACAGAATGGTGCTGCATCTAAAAGGCATTACTGTTCTTGTTGCTATTGTGACTGCTAATTGTGATTAAGGTTATTGAAAAGTTACACTTAGAATTTTATACCAAATGAAATATGCCTACAAACCATTTTGGTTTCTTTTATCTGAAAGGACAGAGGAGTTGACTCTAGTTTAAGGTATGTTTTATCATTGTATACTGATCCGATTGTTTTTTGGAGCATTTGTTTTACTTTGACTTCTGCTATTGCCCTTATTATTGCACACTTCATTGCTTTCCATTTTCAGTCTCCTGTTACATCAGGTTTCCATTTACTGCTTGAAATTATAACAGCCAATTGCTAGCCCTTCCCTTTTTCACTTTCTCCCCACTCTCGATTATTGTCTGGTTGAAAACTTAGATTTGCAATTTTGTCTCGTATATTTACTACATAAGAATTAGGAGCAGGAGTAGGCCATTTGGCCCTTCGAGCCTGCTCTGCCATTCAGTAAGATCATGGCTGATCTTCTACTTCATCAGTTGTTGGTCAGTTATTGAATCTAGTTTTCACAAATCTGTAGGCTTCATCACAATGCCATAGAGAATAGACAACTATGAAATACCTTCTGATGAATCTCTTTAAAACAAGGTGATTAGAATAATCAATCTAATACACTCCATCTATATTAGACTACTTTTGTCAGAACATTATAGACTAAATCAGGTACTGTATATAACTTCCTTTTTATCAGCTTATTTTCTGTAAAATACTTGTCAAAGTATGTCTGGATTGTGTGTTCAGAGAGTTTTGTTAATACTAATTGCGTACTTTCAGTAGATTAGATGATGATGTAATAATTTGCTGGCAATTTAATACTCCTGGCAGAGGTCGCACTCTGCATCAAATGCATCTTTCCGCATGTACCTTTATTCGATAGATTACATTTTTAAAGCCATAATTGGTCCATCACTAAATCAAGTTATTAAGCGCCATAAAACAACTTACTAAACCGCTCCCCTGTGTGTGTGTGTGTGTGTGTGTGTGTGTATCACTGTGTTGGTAATAGTGATCTGTAGTCACTGTAATACTTCCCATTGAAATTTTGTGAAATATTCAACTGATAAAAGTAAAATTGAGTTTGGATTTCAGGAACATTCAAATTGTAGTCGCACACTTGCTGTAAATTGGTTTTATTGTATTATGCCATCATTACACCTTCAAGCAAAAATGGAGCTGTTATGACATTATTTGATTAGCAACATGGAGTGAAGACCTCCTATGACCTCAGCAATAATGAATGTTATATAGTGGATTCCTGTTTCCTGCTTTCATAGATCAGGATCGAATAAAGTTGATTATATATAATAGCAGTAGGAATAATCAGACTTGGGCAGCTAAAGATGTAAAATTTTAGCCTCACTTTTTTTTAGATTCTATTGCCCTGATAACTCGTCCAGTGCTCTAATGCATTTTATCTGCCAAGACCTTGTGAATTTTGTTCAATCTAAAGATGTAGAACAGTGTCATTTGCTGCTAGTAACATGGATCAGGCTGTAGGGCTATCTTGAGAGGTTATGAGAGCATATATCCTATAGCGATCAGTCCTATCATAAGTAATTATTGTCAACTGCCAAATGCTGGCATATTTCTTGATATAACTGAACTGCTGAGTGTAGCAATATGTACAATGGGAAGAACAAATTTATCCAAATATAATATGTAGATTGAAATGTATATTCCAACACTGCTGGCTAAGAATTTACCCCTCATCATGAACTAATTTGACCAACTTGTCTGAGATTATTTGAGCATAGCCGTCATGGTTCAGATTCTTAAAACCAACTTCAGAAATTACATGTTTCTGCAGTGAGGTTTTGTAGTTCAATAATAGTACTTTAAGCATCTTCATTAACAAATTTTAGGAATAATATGGATGAATTTGTGACTTTGCAATCTAGCCAAATCTGGCAGATACTTTTAAAATGTAGCTTACTGACACTGACTCAAAGGAGATCGCTTTCATAAACTGCTCCCAAGTTTGGAAGGCAGGATTTGTAAGGTGGGATCATCACCGATAAATTAAAATCTATGTTTCTTCCGCAGTCTTTGATTTTAAGCTTGTAAAATACTGGCCTAGTTGCCTAGAAATGATGACAATGTAAGCACGATTAATCAACTAATCTTGCTCAATATCCTGAATACAATGTGAATTACCTTTTCAATTAAAAGTTTTACAATTTTTGGTTTCATCCCAAGGAGATTATTTCTGATCAGGAAGAACTGTAGCACAATGTAGCTGAAAATAACATCATTGTGTATACCACAAGGTCACAGAACATACTATGCATGAATAGATTTCTAAGTAACTGAGTTATATGGGAAGTGAACTATATGCTTGTTTGAGACCTTAAAAAGCCAGTGATTAATACTCCATTGTAAAATCGGGCTCTTTACCTTTAATTTAATTCAAGGTGTAATGGAGTGTCGGGATAGGGTGTATTTTTTAAATGTGTATCCCCATGTGCCAATTAAGAGGAAAAGTGAATGGTACTGCATGGAGCACTGAACAGAATTAGCCTCCCGGGTTACAAGGTGGATTAATTCTTAAAACAGAAGTTGCAGACAAATGAACCTCTTGGAAGGGCTATTGGATACTGGCTCAGAGTTTTAAAATAATTTTACATTATCAGCCCAGTAAGTTGGGGCTTGTTGCTGACCGTCCGGACCATGAATCTAAGTAAAAGGCAATTAACATGGGCTGCCTGTTCTTTTCTCCTTCCTGCATTTATGTTCATTAGCACCTTTCTAGTCTTTTGTGACCATCCTATGGAGCAGGTGAATTTTTTTTAGAACTTTGAATTTGGGAATTTTTGGGGGGGATTTAATCCCTAAGGAAAAAGCCCTAGAACTTTAAGTTTAAATTCTAGTAGAAACCCCAGATGATGCATCACTTCCTATGTAACTTTGTATCGTAACATCACATTGGAAATCTTTAAGGGTTATCTATATAGTACTGACTAGTTCAAGAGATTCCACCTTTAAATATTCAGAGCTGGGTCTGCAGTTCTTAACCTTTTCCTTATCTAGCTGCATTTATGTCTAGAAAGTTTAATTTAGTGGATTTTAATTTTGCAATAAAGAGATAAACTGCAATTGTATGGAGTCATACCATTTCATTTTGGTGCAGGGCGGGGTGGAGTGAGAAAGGTTGGCATTCCTTTTTTTTTTCTCCCTCTCGCGCACACGCACTCGTACACCCAAACAAAAGAGGTGCTGAACAGTGATTTGTCGGTAAAGGTGTTACAAGAACACTACTTCTAAAAGAACTCTGGAGTTACTCTTGACCCCGTTCACATTAGTACCAACTACAGACTGACATTAAAAAAGCCTTATTCGCATCACTTCAAGGGTTGCCAATTCTGGTTGGATGTATTTCTGGATGTTTCACCACCTGACCTCCTGCCTACAACCAACCCGCCCTGTCAAACAGCCTTTTTTCCCATTATCTTCAATATTTTTATAATTAATAACACAGAAAATGAAAAAAAACGGATTTTTTTTTTTAATGCTCTTCTGATTTTTCTTCCGGGTCGCTCGCACCAGTAGATTAATCTTTAATCCCTGAAGACTCCAGGGCAATCCAGGAGGGTTGGCAACCCTGATCATATCTCAGTCTTGACACTCTAAGGCTAATTCAGTGATACTCCTCAGGTCGGGAAAGCCCTTGGCAATATGGAAACAGCAGTACAGGATATTGTAGATAATAAATCCAGGTGGTGATCTATGCAAATTTTCTTTCACAAATATAAAGAACTTCCTACTGAACGTATTTCTCAATTTGCAACTCTTAAGACCGCATTAGCAGTACCTCGGTAGATCTTTAAGCAACTGGATATGTTTAAAAACTCGGATAGCTATTCTGATCTCTTGTAGAGCTGCAGATGTTCCGTGTTTATCATGAAAAGCCATTACAGTGTATGCCTTGTATAATATTTAAATAATTTCACCAGAATTCAGATATGTGAATGTTCAGAGGTAGTTTTTTTTTTTTAATGTCTGTTTAAACCTCAATTATCAAATTTATTGACTACTTATCCTGCTGTTCTCATGAGGTGTGAACAGCCTGCTGTCGGTTCATTTGGTACACCGAAACAAGGATTATTTTTAAGAGCTGAAACAATTCCACAGTAAAATTGCATGTAAAACAGAACTTTAGCCCACTTGGATTCTTTGAACCAGCAATACATACGCAGGACAACTTTTTTTTTAAATCTCTCAGCTGAAGTACTGACTTAAATTTGACTATCATCTTCCAGCCTGCTCTGAAAATTGTCGCACTGGCTGCCACTGTCCCATCTGCAGAGTCATCACACTAGTTGCCATTGTCCTATTGCATTGGCTGCCACTGTCCCTGCTGCAATGCAAACCTTTCCTTTTGATTAAAGCTGATAATTATACCAGCTGCTCAATTAGTGACAAAATGATATCATTGCAGGTTTATTTTGTTTACTAACCCAGGAGCTGGCTGAGGGTGCCCTTTTTACATGCTATAACAAATCTTGTTGATTACAAGCTTACTAAAAGGCACGATAAATGTGGAAGTTTATATTTAGATTTCCAAAGGAACTCATGATCTCTCCTATGTATTGCAGTTAAAGGGAGTCTACTTTTTTGTTTTTTGCACATGACTAGTTCTCAACCTGTGTAATAGTGAAAATTTAAGATTGCATCATGGACATGAGTGAAGGGGGCAGAGGAGGAAAGGGTTCTGCAGTAATGCTGTATTTAGAAAACATGTATGTCATGAAATGGAGACTTAAAACAACATATTAAAGCACCAAAAAACAAATGCAAAATTCTGTGAACTAGGAAAGTCTGTTTTCTCTCTATTTAAACCGATAGCCTTATATATTAACATACCACATTTACCTCACAATAGCAGTTTTTGTAGAAAGTGTTTCATTGTGCATATTTTTTTTTACAAGTTTGTAAGGAAACTGTTTACTTCAAGTCATTATGTGAAATATATTTGTATTATGTAAGGACCCTTCTGTTATCATTGATGAGCAGTGTATCCTTATTTGCTTCACACTTGATCCAAATTATGTAATGGATTATGACATTTACCTTTTTTTTTCCTTTTGTATAGATCATGAAATATTTCATGTGAACTTTATTAATGGTCAACTTAGTGTGTGTGGTGCACCATTTCTGACATCAATAAAATGTTCCTGCCAACCTAACACTTGATTTTTTAAATTTTATTTTGAAGTTCAGTGCTCAAGCACAGGACATTGTGACTTCTAGTTTGGTGTGTGTATGCAATTTTTAAAGTAAATGGAAATGCCTTAAACAGTAACTGCAAACCCAGCTTGATATGCCACCCACCCCCTTCATAGATCCACAACTCATTCCGACCTCATGTTGCACAGTTGCTCCCGAACACGGGCAGACCAGGCAATGTGCTCAGTGGACATCTTTGAGAGATCAATGTATGAAGTACCACATGGGCACAATGCAAACTGAACTTAATGTGTAAATTGTGTTTGGGGGGGAGACTCCAAACGCATTTCTTGCAATAGTGGCCTGCGAGTGAACAAGAAGCCTGATTTTTATGTCAACTGTTTCAAAAAAATTACAGTATTAAAAATTGTCAGTTTTAATAGAGCCTTGTTTTATGTTGTCGACAGTTGTCACACCACTCCAGCAGATTTTATATATTGTCAATTTCTGCGGAACAAGAACGAGGTATGCTGATTTAATATAATGGATATACAAACTGTTTTTGTGCAATTGCAAATTAAGGATAGCCCGTATTAAACCATCAGATTTGTTCACTGAGGTGAGAGGGGATATCAAATAAGGCACAAACATGCGTTGTGCCGAACATTTCCAGCAAATCAGTCAACCGCTAAAGGGAAAGCCAGTTTAACATTTTATTTGTATACCATTCAGAAGACTACAGTTGTGTGTGTTCTAACAACTGGGATAAATTCTCTTTCTATGTTCAATGGCTTATCATTGAGTATTGTATTTAGATTTGTCTTGACAGGATTTTTCAGGGCAAAGCAGTTGAGCAAAGGGAAGAAATTTGGTATTTGTACTGTGTCCCTGTGGAGCTTGTACATACAAAGCTTGCCACAGTGATGTTGATGTAAGTTGGGCCCCACTGCTCATGCTGAAACTGCTGCCTGTTGGTTCACTGGCTGAGCTCCCATAACTACTTCAGGTGCTCTTTCTGGTTGGTTCATGCTGTAGCCAACATATGGGGCAGGGGTGAACTCCCCCTGAGCTTTGACATTGGCCTAAAGCCTCCAGGTGGACTCAAACCCACACTCAAACTGGGAAGGGCTTTGATTATAGCCACCTCACAAAGATAAAATCTCTTAAGGAAGTGAGGGCAGGGAAGAGCTATTTTTAAAATTATTTTTCTACTGCTGGCAGTAGCATCTATGATCTGAAGGGTTCTTTTCTTTGTAGGGAAAAGTGCACCAAGACACACTCAAAATGCGTGAGAGACATTGCCTTTGCCTCGTTTCTTTTCTGCAGCCTGACTGTCACATAATTGGATGGTGAGCATTGCAGATAAAAGATTTTGTACACTGCTGATTCACATTTCCTATCTTTGCTGGCCCTTCACTTTGTCCAACTACCACATAAGTCTCACCAAAAGTTGAGACTGAAGCCACTTTTGAGCCCCAAAAGGTCATCGACCTGAAACATTAACTCTGTTTCTCTCTCCACAGATGCTGCCTGACCTGCTGAGTGTTTCCAGCATTTTCTGTTTTATCTCCTGTATCAGTTAATGGTTTGACCATTTATAATTTGATTTGCACCCAGGACAAAGCTGCTACATCCTGGGACCAAAATGGTGGCCTGTGGATGATCTTTCAGGAAGGGTTTCACTAGATTTGTTGATGTTATAAAATAATTACTTCCTTGCCCTGATCAATATTGGCCCAGAAATTGATCTCGCTCTGTTCCCGCGTTGGCTTTTTCAGATCCAGCTCGCACGAACTTGATGTTCTAGACATCAGCTGGGCAGTGCTTGCGTATCCCACTGGCGTAGTGAATTCGTGCGAGCTGTGGGATCACGTGACTCAGTTAGAGCCAATGGCAGCACACCATCTTCCATTCATAAGTTTCACATACGTGCTGTGAAAGCTATGAATCTTACACACCCCCAAAATAACAGCTAAACCTCAATTAATTTTTTTTAAAAACCATCACATTAATAAAATAAGTATAGTTAAATAAATTAACCATTTTAAATAAAAAATTAAATTTTTGAAAAAATTTAAAATCTTTTAAAAAGTTATAAAAATAAACTTACCTGTCTTTAAAGTCTCTAAAAAAGATATACCTGTTAAAAAAAATTCAAAATAATACTTAATTCACTACTTACCTTGTTAAAAGTGGGTCTTACTCCTTTTTTCATTTCTAAAATCTTCCGTCCTTACCTGCGCGTCCAAAGCACTAAGTGCACAGCGTGCGCGCAGCCTGTCGCGCGCACGCGGTGCACCGAGGAACCGCCCCCTTTTCCAAAAACCAAGTGCCGGTTTTCAGCGCATGCGTAGTGCATGCAGAAAACCGGCAATTGGAGAGAGAATACGCGAGAGTACACAGTGCGTACTCTCGCGTAGCGGCATCAATTTTTGGCCCATTAACTCCAGCCACTGGGTGCTGCTGTAGAGCTAGAAATGTGCCACTGGACAAAATAAACAGCTCGGCTCATTTTTGAGTGGGAGGGAATATCCAATATTTAATCACTTCCTCTCTCGCATGCGCACACACACACATTACAGTTTGGTAGGAGGATTGTCACATGGTGTAGGCTTGGATTAGTTGATAGCACTGTTGCCTCTGAGTCAGGTCATGGGGCCTGAATTTGCGGTCGGAGGCTTCCCGGGGGTGAAATGCCTCCGACCGCAAATCAAATCCGCGCCTACCTTCTGCCTCTGGAGCCACGGAGACTCGCGCTCCTGGGCCTTCTGTGCGTAGACATGTGTAGAGGCCCAGGGACGCAGACGGTTCGCAAGCGCCAAGGAATCACGTGGGCCAGCCCAACCAACGAAAGAAGGGGATCCCCATTCATGGTTATGGGGATTCCGCATATACAGCATCTCCACAAGCAGGAATGGGGATCACATTTTTTTTAAAAAACATTTACATACCAAATACATTTTTAAAAATTACATTTAAAATTAATTAAAATACAATTTAATTAAACATTTAAAACCATTTATATTTTTTGAAAAATAAATTTAAATGTTTTAAAGGGGCTAAAAATAACCTTAACTTATTTTACAAGTGTTTAATGCTTAAATAATTGAAAAAAAAATTAATTTTATATTTGTTTAAACTCTTACCAGGCGTAAGAATTTCACGGGCATTCGCTTGACAGTACTCTGCCCACAGATGTCCATTTCCCGGGGATGGCTACGATCACAGGTTCCGGGTTTTCGTGCATGCGCTTCGCACGCGAAAACCAGGAAACTTGCGCGGCCCTAACGGACGCATCCGCACCACATAGGCACCGGAAAATACGGGCCGTTGTTTTTCTGTCCCACACTAAAACTTGAGTGAGTGCATCATCCAGGCTTACAGCCCAGTGCAGTACTGTGGGAATGCTTCTTTGAATGAGAGGGCTAACTGAGGTCCTGTCGATCTGGTGAACGCTACAGATCCCCATGGCATTATCGATAAAGGAGCAGAGCGTTCACTGCCTTATCCAATATCATCCCAAAAAGACAGCTCATTCTGCCACTCGCCTGTGTGCGGGAGGTTGTTGGGGCACATGCTACTACAGTTGCCAACATCAATGACCCAGCTGTGGTTCACTGTGCAAGCCCTTCAGGACATTTCAACATGAAAAGATACTACATAAATACAAGTATATTTTAGCCACAAACAGTATTCAGATAAATAATTCAGAAACACTTATGTTTTAAACCAAGGTTTGGTATTGTCTTTCCTATTATCAGAAAAAGATCAAAAACATGCAGAGAACTGCATGGATTATCTCAATACTGACAGAACCATCTTGATTTCCCAATAAGCTACTTCCTGACCTCAAAAGAACCAGCTGCTATATTTGCTATTGATACTGTTCCTCCATTAGTACTTAAAAGGTGTGTACTAATTATGTATTTTGAGTAGAGAATTGTCGTCACTTTTCTTTGTAAAAGTTCAAAATGCATTGATTTTCCACTTTATATTCAGTTTATTTTAGAAATTCACTCAGCTGTTGGAAGTGACATTAAGCTGAACAAAGTCTACAGTGTGAATGTACAGTGTGGTTCAATGCTGGCACATTGTGTCTCTTCCACCTGCTTGGTTTTGAAACATTAAAACGTTGTCAAGGTAGAATTTCTTTCTGTTAACTAGCCATATCATGGGTCTCAACTGTGTTGATCATTTTTTTTTAAATCTTCATTTTCAAGCCAAGTTTTCCTCGTCCAAAGTATAGACACCTTGCTCCATGGGTGCTCATGGTATCTCATCATTCATGTGGAGCCTTAACAGTGCTAGTCAAAAGGCTATTTGGCACAGAGGGATCACAGTTGAATCAAACAAAAGCAAAATACTGCGGATGCTGGAAATCTAAAATAAAAACAAAATGCTGGAAATGCTCAGTGGGTCAGGCAGCATCTGTGGAAAGAGAAACAGAGTTGATGTTTTGGGTCGATGACCTTTCATCAAGGGACCTGTAATTTTATTATAGCTGAGCCAAATCCTTGTTCTCCTGTGCATTTCAAGCAGGGGGCAATGGATAGTAGTCAGGAACAGAACTGTGGCCAGTTTCCCACTCCCTAATACAAGGATACTGAAGCCAATCATAGCATCTCTACTGCAGCCTTAGCTGACTCAGTACCAGGGATTTAACTTTGGACCTTCCTGGTCTGCATTGCTCAGCTACTCACTGGATTAACTCATTGTGCTACTGGGGAAGCTACTGTTACAAAATAAAACCAGGGATAGCTAAAATGCTAGAGGATTGGAAAGATGAGCCTCTTTCATCTTTAAGCTGAGACTTAAACCGAGGCCCCGTCTGCTCTTTAAGGTGGACATAAAAGATCCCATGGCACTATTTCGAAGAAGAGCAGGGGAGTTATCCGCAGTGTCCTGGCCAATATTTATCCCTCAACCAACATCACTAAAACAGATTATCTGGTCATTATCGCATTGCTGTTTGTGGGAGCTTGCCGTGCCCAAATTGGCAGCCGCAATTCCTACATTACAACAGTGACTACACTTCAAGAAGTACTTCATTGACTGTAAAGCGCTTTGGGACGTCCTGTGGTCGTGAAAGGCGCTTTAGAAATGCAAGTCTTTCTTGTGATTCACACAGATGTTTTTGCTATGGGGGAGTTTCGCTCAGTGGGCAAGGGAGCAATGAATCTACGGAAGGGGATGGTTTGCTGCAATTCTTATCAGATCAGTATGGAGCACATTTGGTAATGGTTCTGTGGAGACTGTCACAGTCCAGATCCTGTCACTAGAAAGGGATACCAAGGAGGTGAATATGAGGTGCTAACAGCAGAGGTTTGAGAGAAAATAGTGGGGGGGGAAAATCAGGTTCTTCCTTATACAGTACCACCCCACCCCACCCCGAAAAAAAACTATGAAGTGAAAGATTGTTACTTGTGTTTTTTTGTTAGCATAGGAGGATGAGTGTGGCAGATTAATTGGTAAATTGGCACATTTTACAATTGTAACAGATAGCCTCAAATATTTTGAGAGATTAAGAAGCATAACGTGATCAGTGTAAAATGGGAATATCAAAGAAGTTCATCCCAGTTTAATGAATTATTTCTGACTGAATCTTTCATTTCAGTTTAAATGAAACCCAATCTTTTATGATCTCAGTCACTTTGCATTTGACTTCAGGATTTTATTAGGTTCTTGAATAATGCAAAACCTAGTGCATTCAAAATAAACCAAAAATCAATATAAAGACAATTTCATATATTTAAAAACATTACTGTAAGGGGGCACATAATGTCATTGTTATGAGACTTGAAGCAAATATTGTTTAGTGTCTACAATATGCCATAGGGTGGGCTTCTTATTTTGACAAGTTTCAGTCTGTCACTGATACAATAAAGCTGAGAATTCGACCTGACTAGATTTAACATTGCATCCAGTAATAAAATGTGAAATCAAAGAAGAAAGAACTTGCATTTATAAAGCGCCTTTCACGACTTCAGGACATCCCAAAGGACTTTATAGCCAATTAAATACTTTTAAAGTGTAATCATTGTTGTAATGTAGGGAAACAGTGCAGCCAATTTGCACACAAACAGCAATGAGCTAATGACCAGATAATCCGTTTTAGTGATGTTGGTTGAAGGATAAATATTGGCTAATACACAGACATGATAATGTCTTTGTTTACACCTTACTAAAATAACCAGCTTCAGGTTTGTGATATAATGGTGTAGGTAAATTTATTTGACATTTTTGATTGTCTTTCCCTGAAAGAAGAAGGTAGCATCATGGGGGAAGAACTATACCTTAAACTTACTCTCTCACCTGTACTTGAATGGAGAGACTTGTTTGTTAAAATATTCTTGAGGGAAAAACCTATTGCTGTATTTCTCCCATATTCTTGATGCTAGTGCCATGTTGTCTTGTGCCAAAACAAAAGCTTAAAGGTATTTATATTTTCATAGACTCTCATCGATCCCTCTATACCATGTGCCAAGTCCAGCTGAGGGGGCAGAGGGCCACATGAGCTGCTGCCAAGCTCTGCCAGTGCTGCTTGATAATTGCCCAGTGAGAGGCACACAAGAGCAGCCAAGGGATACCCTGCCTCCAACTCTCCCTCACTCTCAATGAGGAGTTGCCAAGCCTCCACACCACAGCATAACTAAGATTAATAACTTAGCACTTGGGGAATTGCAGGCATGAATCTGTAACCTGGACCTTGGGTTGAGAGTGCTCTAATGTGCTAAGTCACTGCGCCATTCACAACATCTGTTTCAATAGTAAGGAATGAAACAATGCAGAAAACATTCCATTCACTGTGTGGCCTGGCAAAATATTTCCCCAGGTACTATGTCAGTTACTTAGCAAAATGTCCAAACATCATGTGATAAGCTTTCTGTGCTGCTTCTAGATTTAAAAACATTCTTACAAAGTCAGAAAACTGAAAAATACAGTGAGGATACCTAATGAGTTACTGGATGAATATTAAATTTTTATTTCCATTCATATCACTGAGTCTCCTCACTGGTTGAAATAATAACCATTTCACAAGGAAAACTGCATATCCTTTATTTCATAAGTCACATTCATTTGTCATTATTCAGGGACTTTTGACTTAATATCTGCACAATGTCTGTGGCATTGTACGATTTTATATTAATCCATGATCATATCATAGCATCATACCCAAACACAGCTTCTTTATTTTATCTGTTAGAGTTTGTTTTAAACTTCCTGTGGTAATTGTTTGGGTATTTTTTTTCTTCTTTCTCAGAATCCATATTATATCCTCTTTGGGAGAGTTTTGCAGTCCCGCTCATACTGACACCTCAGTGGATGTCATCAATGCCACTTCCTTTGATTACCTCAGTACTTACTACAGCTGTGATTTTAACACAGTAAATATAAATAGAGTAAAGCCCTGTATTAATAGCTCCTTAGTAATTGTTAATTGTCTACCTTTAACCACTGTTTAATCAAAACAGGATAGTGATTGGAACCACACCTGGATGCACTTTAAGTGCATTGTTATACTACCGGTTTGAGAATGGTAAATATTGAGTTTTCACAGACCCAGGTTTTTGTACCAGTTCCACAGCTCCCTTTGACCTGGTTGTGCATCCTTGCTTGGGTGTGCCAGCATCACTCCCAGAATCTGAATGTCATTTTAATTTTAAACTTTACAAAGAGCCAATCCACGCTCCTGATCTTTGGTCACCCGGTGTGGAGGGGAGCGGGCAGATCGGGGGACCTCCTCGTAGGACTGCTCCTGGGCATGGCCAAAGTGGCCAATAACTGGCCCAGACAGCGGGCGGTCGAGGGGGTCATTCAGCCCGACTGCCTGCCTCTCTTCCGCGGCCATGTTCGCGCCCGGGTGGTCCTGGAGATGGAGCACGCGGTGTCCGCCGGCACACTCGAGGCCTTCCGCAACTGGTGGGCACCGCAGGGACTGGAGTGCATCATCACCCCCGACAACCAAATTTTAATTTAAGTTGTTAAGTTTCATTTAAGGGTTTTTTAAGTTAGTTTATTTGTTTATGGTCCCCACAAAAAAAAGGGTACAAAGAGCCAACATTGGAATGAGCTCTTTGCTAGCATTCAGAAGATCAGAAATGAACTTCAAAGAAATCGAAGGACTATTTAAGGATGTACTTTGCACTCGTTGCATTGAAGCTGCAGCTGGTGTGAAGTTGAAGTGGTGACAGATGACCTTTTGGAACTGATTTCACACCACTGAGCTAAATCAGTTTTAGACGACTTCATATCTGAATTACACTACGCCCAATGCAATATTCAAGCTCCAACACGGCAAGAGAGCCCCAGGTGGGCAGAGGAAATGCTTCAAGGACACCCTCAAAGCCTCCTTGAAAAAGTGCAACATCCCCAGCGACACTTGGGAATCCCTGGCCCAAGACCGTTCAAAGTGGAGGAGAAGCATCCGGGAAGGCGCTGAACACCTCGAGTCTCTTCGCCGGGAGCAAGCAGAAGCCAAGCACAAACAGCGGAAGGAGCGCACGTCAACCCAAGCACCCCACCCACCCGCCCCTTCAACCACCGTCTGCCCCACCTGTGACAGAGACTGTAGGTCCCGCATTGGACTCATCAGTTACCTGAGAACTCATTTTTAGTGTGGCAGAAAGTCATCCTCGGTTCCGCGGGACTGCCTAAGAAGAAGAGAAGATTCAAGGTATTCTATCTTCACAGAATCACAGAATCCCCACAGTGCAGATAGAGGCCATTTCGGCCCATCGAGCCTGCACTGACACATATCCCACCCTATCCTCGTAACCCCACGTATTTAATCCCCCTAACACTAAGAGTCAATTTTATCATAGCCAAATCAACCTAACCCGCACATCTTGACGCAAGATGTGAATTATAACTGTCTGATTGGAGTTGGTCTAAAGAATGCCAACTGGGCAATTACCAACAGTCAATGCTTTGGTAAGAATAGATTGGTTGCTATTTTATTTTTTGTTTTAAATACAAAACATAGACTTTAAGCAAAACATTATAAATCTATTGGTACAGTTTTAAAACTGAAGATGTTATATTTTGATAAGGCTGAACCCTGACTTTAATATATTGAAAAAGAGACATTGACAATAAAGTGAATTTAACCTTATGGGCCTCTGGTAACAGGTCAAACCAGATAGCAATCCCTTATCAGTTTAAAGTAAATTACTGATATAAAGAATACCTGTGTCTCTTTGTTTTATACTAATCCCTGGCAGGACAAAGCAATCTATAGTTAAAGATTACCCAGCAAGGGTGAAAACTGCAAATGGAATTGTAGTTGGAGCCAGAAAAGTCTTTGTGTTTCGGATTTATCCCTTCCTTTTAAAGTTATTCAGATAAAACCAAGTCCAGACTACAGTGAGTAACTTGTCTGTTTTCCCAGTAACTGTTTCAACACATCCAACAAATGTGGTGTTTTCTGTTATCTGAGAATGTTCTATATATTCTGTTGGGTTGTGGAGAGGGATTTGCACATTGTTTGGATATGTTATGTTCCATTAAAGTGTAAATTAATTACCATTTTGTTTGCTCTGCTTTAGTCAAGCATTTCCCACAGGTTTTGTGGGGTAGGGTTAGATTCATTGTGATGTTTCACTGTAAAATCTTTTGCTGTGAGCAAAAATGACTTAGAAAATATGGGGGGAAAATTTGGTTGATTTGCGCCTCCCAAGAGGGCGCTAACAGGGCGCAAAGCAACTAGCGCCTGGGCGCGGCGCCGCTAACGCCTCCCGTGAAATTCAGCAGGAGGTTAGTGGCGGCCATAACCATGACATCATTGCCGTGCACAGCGCCCCGGCCGCGATCTTCAGTAGCGCCCCCTGACATACCGCCGGACGCTGTGTCTGACAGGGTCAAGGGGGTCTACCTGCGGCCGGGGCGGCGCAAATTAAAGGGGAGGTGCCGGGCGGCCATTTTTGTTGCTGGCCGCTTGCCAGCACCTGCCCCCGTTGCTGTCCCCAGCCTCCTGTGCAGCTTCCCCACGGGGTGCCAGCTACGCTCCGTGAGCCCGGTACACCTCTTGAGGGCCGGGCTCTTTTGCCGGCACTCCGATCCCTGGTGGCCCAGCTGGGTCCCGGGTCGTGCCGCACTAGGCCCCTCCCCTTTAATAAGGGGAGGAGGGCCTGGAGTACCGTGGCGCTGCTGCACATAGCGCCGTGATATTCACTCGCAGCGCCCCAAGAGGGAGGCGGGTACTTCCAGTAGCACCTCGCCTCCCTCTTGGTGTGCTACCAGTGAATTTCGGGTGCGGGGGTGCTAACTTGTTCGGGGCGCTAAATTTAGCGCCCCGGCAAAGTTAGCACCCCAAAGGGGGCGCGACCCAATTTTGCCCCATATAAGCACTATACAACTTGTATTTATATAATGTCTTTAATGTAGAAAAACATTCCAAGTTGCTTTACAAATACACAAGGAAAATTAAATTGATGCTGAGCCAAATTAGGAGATATTAATAGGGGTGAGCAAAAGCTTGATCAAGGATGTATTTTAAGGAGCGTCTTGAAGGAGGTAGAGGGCTGGAGGGGTTTAGGGAAAGAAGCCCCAATGTGAGGCCTAGGTGGCTGAAGAGACAGCTGCCAATGGTGGGTGGAGAAGGACTGCAGGAGTTCCCACAATTAGAGGAATGTAGTAGGGGCGGGGGGGGCAGTTTGTAGTGCTGAAGAAGGTTATAGAAATAGGGAGAGGCAAGGTCATGAAGGGATTGAAATACAAGGATGAAAATTTTAAATTTGAGTTGTTGGAGTCTGTGAGCCAATGTAGGTCAGGACATCAGGTGTGATGGAAGAGCAGGAGTTGGTGTGGGGTTAGGATATAAGCAGCAGAATTTTGGATGAGCTGACAAAGGTATGGATGAGGGTTCCAGTGGCAGATGGACTTGAGTTTGAGGTGAGGTTGGAAGTAGATAGCATTAGTAACGGAGAGGATATGGGGTGGAATAGAACGTTGAGGTTGCATTCAGTCTGAGACCGTGACTGGGATGGGGGGCAGGGTGGAGTCAGTGGCAACAGTATGGAGTTTGTGGCTTTGATCTTCCAAATGTTGTGGGAAATGGTGTTTTTGTTGTAAAAAGCCATCTGGTTCACTAATGTCCTTTAGGGAAGGAAATCTGCTGTCCTTACCCGGTCTGGCCTATACGTGACTCCAGACCCAAAGCAATGTGGTTGACTCTTAACTGCCCTCTGAAATGGCCTAGCTAGCCGTTCAGTTGTACCAAACCGCTACAAAGCAGTATACTAAGAATACGGATTGCAGCAGGTTCAAGAAGGCGGCTCACCACCACCTTCTTGAGCTCAATTAGGGATGGGCAATAAATGCTGGCCTTGCTAGTGACGCCCACATCTCATGAACGATTTTTTTAAAATCAGTCCCACAATATAAATTGACAGATTCCACAGTACATGGGCTCACTATGGTTCAGATTCACTAACATTGTGTTAAAAGAAAATTTAAGAGGCTGACTATTTTCTTTTCCATTCTAAGCTTCTTTTCCAATACAAGCTCATTCCCAACCAAGTTGCTGACAGTTGGTCATGCTATAACGTACAAGAGATCATTTTGAGTCCACGTTTTAGCAGGAAACCTAGCCCATCGGCACCAAATAAATTCAGGTGTGTACTGCCGTGATTTTCTAATATAATGCACACCCAAATTTCTGACACACTAGCAGTGAGCAAAATTCCCCACTGGCAGAGCTGATTTGAAAAATTACCCCTAATAATATAATTCCTAATAAATACCACTGCAAAAAAAAAAATCATTATATTGTGATGAAAAGGCTGCAAATTACATAATATTGAGTGCATCTTTAAATTTACAGTTGAACCTCAATAATTGCAATTATCCGCTGTCTTGATTCTTTGCCAACATTTTCACTGCTCAAGAACTTGTCTTACTCTACTACCTGCCACCACCAATCTTTTCCTGTACAACATCAATTGATCTTATAGCCTGAGCTACATTAACTTCAATTTATATTATTTGTTCTGCAACAGGTTGCCTGTGGATATGGGAAATACGGGTTTTGTACGGCCTTTTAAGAAGGGGCTTGACAAGCTCCTGAGGAGATGGGCAGGAGGGTGGTTCGTTCAGTTCACCTAGTAATGAATCTTGGGTAATCATGAAGGGGTTGGATCGGGTGGATGCGGGGAGGATGTTCCCGATGATGGGTGAAACTAGAACTAGGGGGCATAGTCTTAGAATAAGGGGCTGCTCTTTCAAAACTGAGATGAGAAGGAACTACTTCACTCAGAGGGTGGTAGGTCCATGGAATATGCTGCCCCAAAAAGCTGTAGAAGCTACATCATTACATAAATTTAAAACAGAAATAGACAGTTTCCTAGAAGTAAAGGGAATTAAGGGTTACGGGGAGTGGGCAGGAATTTGGACATGAGTCTAGGTTCGGATCGGTCATGGCCCTGTGGGTAGCGTAGCGGGCCCAGGGGCCGTGTAGCCTGATCCTGCTCCTATTTAGTGTGTCCAATTCTGTTAGGTTCAGGAGATGGTTCTGTGATAGTAGATTGGCGGTTAGGATCAGATCAGCCATGATCTTATTGAATGGCGGAGCAGGCTCGAGGGGCCAAGTGGCCTACTCCTGCTCCTATTTCTTATGTTCTTATGGCTTCCTGGAGCTTGCTTGTTTGCTTTATGGATTTGGGGAGGAATTTCCCTCTTTCGTCTGGTTTTTATTTGTCGCCTCAAGAGTGAACAGTACTAGCAGTTTGGGAGGGCAACTATCTCATGAATAGGCGCAGCATCAACAGGCCTGGCAGTTTTTTCTCACGCTTTTTGTATGGTACCTATCTTCATTTTCGTGCCTGGGGTATTGTTGTACACTTTAAGACCCAAGTTTGGTGACTCTCGATTATCCGCTAATTTCCATTATCGATTGCGGGGGGGGGGGGGGGTGCGGTTGCGGGGAAGGTGTTGGAGTGGGCATGGCAGGTGATCCTTCCATATTGGCAGATAATGATTCCAAAATAGGACGATTAATAGCAACAACTTGCATTTATATAGCACCTTTAACATAGTAAAACATCCCAAGGCGTTTTACAGGAGCGTAATCAGACAAAAATTGACACCAAACCAAAGAAGGAGACATTACGACAGGTGACCAAAAGCTTGGTCAAAGAGGTAGGCTTTAAGGAACGTCTTAAAGGAGGAGAGGTGGAGAGGTTTAGGGACGGCATGCTAGAGCTTGGGTCCTGGATGACTGAAGGTACCGCCGCCAATGGTGGGGCGAAGGACGTAGGGGATGCACAAGAGGCCCAAACTGCAGGAACGCAGAGGGTTGTAGGGTTGGAGGAGGTTACAGAGATAGGGAGGGGTGAGGCGATAGAGGGATTTGAACATGAGGAGGAGCATTTTAAAATTGAGACATTGATGAATTGGGAGCCAATTTAGGTCAGTGAGCACAGGGGTGATGGGTGAATGAGACTTGGTGCGAGTTAGGATACGCGCAGCAGAGTTTTGGATGAGCTTAAGTTTATGGAGGGTGGAAGATGGGAGGCCGGCCAAGAAAGCATTGGATAAGAACATAAGAGCAGGAGTAGTCGAAGTGGAGGTAATAAAAGCATGAATGAGGGTTTTAGTGGCAGATGGGCAGAGATGAAGCAGAGGGTAATATTATGGAGGTGGAAGTCGGCGATATTTGTAATGGAGGGGATATGGGGTCGGAAGTTCAGTTCAGAGTCAGATAAGATGCCGCAGTTGCGAACCGTCTGGTTCAGCCAGAAACGAAGGTTCATTATTGACTTTTCAGTTCGGTCTGCCACGTTCAGCTTGCCTGTTAGATAAGGGATTAAAATAGGGGAAAAAATGTTTTGTCAGTGTAACTAATATCCTTTTTATACTAACAAAACCAGAGCGTGTCGCTAGAAAAGACGACATTTTAGAAGCTCACCTTATTGTTTCTAAAACTCAGACCATGGCTTCCTCGGCATTATGACCAGTGATAATCAAACAAAATGGCTGCTACCAACCCAAATCCTCCCGCTCATTGTGCAGGTGTGGTGCCATGGGTTTTCCAGTGTTTGCTAATACTGTGCCTTGGTAGCCATGCAAAGCAGTTTGGGGGGCGAGGAGAGGGGAGCAGGGGGAAGGGAGGAAATGCTAATAAATAAATTAAAAACTCGACGTCGCCGTTTTTGCCTTCCTGTTGGTGAAACCACCCCACCTATAAATGGGGCAATTTCTCGTGACATAGTAACATTTTGTCAACCATATTTTGACCATATGTACAACACTATGGTTGTACTGTAACATCAGAGCTATATATAACAGTGAATAAAAGAGAGCGTCTTTGTACATTAGGCAGGGTTTAAATAATAATTCTGCCCTGAATAGCACAGACTCTAAATAATTTATATTTTCGTTAACTGAGAGAGATAAGATTTTTTTTGTTTCCAGAAACATTACTGAGCAGGTGCAAAACACAGCCTTGGTGGAGCAATGCTTTATTCACAGTTAGCATTTGTTTATTGGAGCCACTGGTCCTTTTGTGTAATGATTCACAGCAAGAACAATGGCTGGCTGACTGGCAATGAGTTACACTGTGTCGGGGAAGATTGTACGTGAGCTGGGTAAGGAGCAAGTTTGATTGGCTGAGTACCTCATTTCATGCTTTCTTGGCTTCTTAACTCCATCAAAGTGATTCTGGCCTCATAAACCACCGAACGAAGCTCAAGTATTCTGTGAATGTGTTCAGAATCTCACGACTGAAAATTAGAGCAACAAGCTCATTGCCAGCTATTCTTTATTAAAGACGTGGATGCTAGTTTAAGTTTTTCAAACATTTATTCAATGACAATTCTGAAATGTGAGAGCTGTGTCATGACATCATAGTAATCCAAATTACTGGCATCGGAGCTGAAGGTATATAATAGCACATTTATTCTCCGCAACAGATCACTGTCAAACTGTATACAACATACTATATACTTATTCTGTATATAATCTCTGTGCAATATATACTGTATATTCTTCATACATAGTGTATCTGAGACTTTTATGCAGTATATGTTCTCTATGTACAGTATATTGATAAATTATATTATTGTCTATATTATATTGTCTCCTATACAATATATACATTAGTGTTGGTATCTGTATGCCTTATTTTCCAGTTTTCTGCCCTATATTCCATTCTGTCATTAGTTTCATAGTAAATCCTATGACATGCAAGTGTGTAAGTCCATCAGTATTAGTAAAAAGTACATACAAGATGCTTAACTCAAACGGCGTCAGATGACTCTTGAGAGATTTTGTAATACTGGCTCTTTGTCACCGGCTGTTTATTCCTGCTAAACAGTCCCTCAAAGACGAGCTAAGACCATAGTGGAAGAGCAGCCTTCAAAAAATAGAAAACACAAACCAGTTTAACTAACTCATTACAAATACAGTAACAATTTATGCAGTAACATTTTCTAGTACTCAGGTCTCTGTTTATTATCTATCAGTTGAAACTAATTCCCCGTTGCAGCAAACAGCTTGAAATGTCCTGATTTCAATCCAATGTAACTCTATTGTAATACTGCTCACATACAACTTTCCAATGGGTAATGTATTTGTTATATGTGAGCAGTATTACTGTGCAACATTTAAAACCGCTCCCAACAACCCTGAGCCAACTCCTTCTGATCGGAGTAAAAGCTGTTCTAAACGAAACATGAGATGCAGGAGGTGAGCAGGATGCACTGATATCATCTGCAAACAGCCAGAGAGGATGTGGAGGAGAAGCCAGCGCAGGGGACCATTGATGCGTTACCTCCTCCTGGGCCAATAGATGGCACCTCTGTATCTGGCAATTTAAAAACAAAGGAATAACTTAGTGGAACCCACTTCCCTACCCAACACCTTGCAGATTCCCTAAAAATTGTGCTTTTTTTTTTAAGAGCAGTTTCAGATTTATATTTATTAGTGATACACTGATTATAAATGAAATGGATAGTTATGAGAAATTTGAAATAAAAACAGAAAATGCTGGAAATACTCAGCAGGTCAGGCAGCATCCGCGGAGAGAGAAACAGAGTTAACGTTTCAGGTCGATGACCTTTCGTCAGAACTGGAAAAAGTTCTGGAAAACATACAACACATGTTTGGTGTGATGAGATCACAGAATCCCCACAGTGCAGATAGAGGCCATTTCGGCCCATCGAGCCTGCACCGACACATATCCCACCCTATCCCCGCGTATTTAATCCCCCTAACGCTACGGGTCAATTTATCATAGCCAAATCAACCTAACCCGCACATCTTTGGACTGTGGGAGGAAACCGGAGCACCCGGAGGAAACACACGCAGACACGGGGAGAATGTGCAAACTCCACACAGACAGTCACCCGAGGCCGGATTCGAACCCGGGTCCCTGGCGCTGTGAGGCAACAGTGCTAACCACTATGCCACCGTGTTGCACCGTACTACTTCGTCGTCGATTTACCTTTCCACACAAACTAACCTGGAAAATTAGTATGGAAAATTAAGATGGCTAACAGCTTCAAAAAAAGCTGGCCACTCAAAAACAGCCCTGAATATAGGGCTCTGACTTGTAGGTACACCCAGAGCCTAATTACGAATTCTTAGGGGCCCCTCCGCACTCCCCCTCTGGTCCATTAAAAGCTATCCCAATGGAGAAGGTGCTGCTGCTGCTCTCCAGTGCTGGGACTTGCAGGTGTTGCTGGGCAGCTTGTAGATGCAATGAGATCGGGAGCGGGGAGGCTGAGCGCCTCGGGTTTAGCAGGTGGGCTGCCTATTGGGCATAGCTCACCGCCTCCGGCAAGGGCCCCATATTTGGCTGACACCCCTGGGCATCGGCACCATAATCCTGTGTGTTAATCCACACCTGGTTACACCAATTGCACATAACATGACCTTGTCCTAACTTAAGCTACAAGTATAGTCAGAAGGGTTAATTTTAAGCAGTCACAGTTCTGACATGGAGACTAGCATTTTCTGAAATTTGAGCATATCCTCAAATCCCTGCTATGTGGTCATGGTGGGTGAGGCTTTGCGGCAGGGGTGGGACTTTGTAAAATTACCCCTAATATTCCATCTACCTCGTTCTGCTGGTTCTCCAACTCCATGAACGGGAATTCCCTTCAACCATGTGCAATGACATTCAATTGTTTGCAGCAGCAATACGAGGTAGAAGTGGGAAGGAGCGGAGATGGGTGCTGAGAAATCATACTGAGGAGCCAGGAGTGGCACTGAGGGGCCGGGAGTGGTGTGGAGAAACAGCACTGGGAGTTGAGGGGCTGGGAGTGGCACTGAGCAGCAGAACTGGAAATGGCCACAATTTTCATAGAATCAGAGAAATTTACGGCACAGAAGGAGGCCATTTGGCCCAACGTGTCTGCGCTGTTCGAAAAACAGCTATTCAGCCTAATCCCACTTTCCAACTCTTGGTCTGTAGCCCTGTAGGTTACGGCACTTCAAGTGCATATCCAAGTACTTTTTAAATGTGATGAGGGTTTCTGCCTCTACCAGCCTTTCAGGCAGTGAGCTCCAGACCCCCACCATCCTCTGGGTGAAAAGATTTCTCAACTCCCCTCTAATCTTCTACCAATTACTTTAAATCTATGCCCCTTGGTTATTGACTTCTCTGCTAAGGGAAATAGGTCCTTCCTATCCACTCTATCTAAGCCCCTCATAATTTTATACACCTCAATTAAATTTCGCCTCAGCCCCCTCTATTCCAAAGAAAACAACCCCAGCCTATCCAATCTTTCCTCATAGCTAAATTTCTCCAATCCTGGCAACATCCTCGTAAATCACCTCTGTACCCTTACTAGTGCAATCACATCTTTCCTGTAATATGGTGACCAGAACTGTATGTAGTACTCTAGCTATGGCCTAACTAGTGTTTTATACAGTTCTAGCATAACCTCTCTACTGTTATATTCTATGCCTCGGCTAATAAAGGAAAGTATCCCATATGCCTTCTTAATCACTTTACCTACCTGTTCTACTACCTTCAGGGATCTATAGACATGCACTCCAAGGTCCCTCTGATCTTCTACACTTCTCAGTATCCCACCATTTATTGTGTATTCCCATGCCTTGTTGGCCCTCCCCAAATGCATTACCTCACACTTCTCCGGATTGAATTCCATTTGCCACTTTTCTGCCTACCTAACCAGTCCATTGATTACTTCCTGCAGTCTCCAGCTATCTTCCTCACTATCAACCACATGGCCAATTTTTGTATCATTTGCAAACTTCTTAATCATGCCCCCTACATTGAAGTCTAAATCATTGATATACACCACAAAAAGCAGGAGAACTAGTACTGAGCCCTGTGGAACCCCACTGGAAATCACCTTCCAGTCACAAAAACATTCGTCGACCATTACCCTTTGCTTCCTGCCACTGAGCCAATTTTGGATCCAACTTGCCACTTTCCCTTGGATCCCATGGGCTTTTACTTTTTTGACCAACCTGCCATGTGGGACCTTGTCAAAGGCCATGCTAAAATCCATGTAGACTACATCGAATGCACTACCCTCATCGACCCTCCTCGTAACCTCCTCAAAAAATTCAATCAAGTTAGTCAGACACGATCTTCTCTTAACAAATCCATGCTGACTGTCCTTGATTAATCTGTGGCTTTGTAAATGATGATTTATACTGTCTGTCAGAATTTTTTCCAATAATTTTCCCACTACTGAGGTTAGGCTGACTGGCCTGTAATTACTTGGTCTATTCCTTTCTCCCTTTTTAAACAATGGCACAACGTTAGCAGTCCTCAAGTCCTCTGCACCCTGCCTGTAGCCAGAGAGGATTGGAAAATGATTTTCACCCAAAAATGCAGACTGTTCACGTGAAACAAAGATGGTTGGCATACATGCCATTTGAACTAGTGTTCCAGATTTACCTTTTCTATACTGTTCACTATTTTATGTGTTTCTATGAGGTGCCTAGGCAGGGTTGACTGTAATTTTGGAGCACCAACATGTTGATGCCTGTGTTACAGAGAGCTAGAAAGTGGGTTTGATCTGCCTGAGTGTCAGATCACATTAGTGTTGTTGCAAGAGAGGCAGCAATTGGAGGCCAGGGGCCTAATGACTTGGGGGTGGGATGGGGGAATGGAAAAATCAGATGGGAGTCTTCATCCTGCTCATCTGCTTGCATTCTGGCAGCCAGTTGAGGAGAGAGACATTTGAAGTTGGGCTGAGAACAAATCCAACCACTCCACCTTCTCAGACCAGGAGGTGACAACAAAGACCACTAAAGGGGGAGCGAATAGTGGGAAGAGAGATTGCACGGCCTAAGAAGGGGGTAATATGCCTCCGAGATTAAATGAGTCTTTTTTCCAACAAACACTTGGCATCTAAATACAGGTTTGATCAAAACAGTTTTAGATCGGCATGAAGCCACAGTTAAAGTAAGGTTCATCTGTTTTTCTTTTTATTAGAGCTCAATAAAATTTACCAACTCTTTTCCAAATCTAATTTTATATTTATAAAAAAAGCTTTACCATCTTGACACCCTCAGTCATACAATCAAAAACAAAGCTAAGTTCATAGAATGATACAGCACAGAAGGAGGTTGTTCGGCCCATCGTGCCTGTGCCAGCTCTTTGAAAGTGCTCTCCAATTAATCCCACTCCCCTGCCCTTTCCCCATAGCCCTGCAAATGTTTCCCCTTTAAGAATATATCCAATTCCTTTTTGAAAGTTACAATTGAATCTGCTTCCACCCTTTCAGGCAGTGCATTTCAGATCATAACCACTCGCTGCATAAAATAATTTCTCCTCATCTCGCCTCTGGTTCTTTTGCCAATTACCTTTAAATCTGATCTTGAATTTAATGAAGTTCACGTTGAGCAATGGCTCTCCAGTAAACACAAAGTACACCAGTGATCTGATGAACTACCCTCCAAATTTTTCAGGCAAGGTTAATCACAAAATGTCACGGTAAAATATGCCTTTAACAAAGCAAGTACACAACAGGCCAGTGATCAAAGAAAGCATTTTACAGCCTGTACATAAAAGTTTTGTTTTATGCTTTTTCTGCTGACTGAAATAGGCATGTAGTTTTTGAAATTTATTACTGAGTCCGACGCACCTGTTAAGCAACTGAAGTTACATTCCAGACGATTGCACTGTTTAAAATAAAATTTGACACTGTCGTCAAGATGTAGGTTAATATTTGAAGTTCAGTGTGGGGGTCCGGGTTAAACTCATAATATGGCTGGGAGGAAGGGATGTAAGGAATACCAATTCCATGCTGTCACTCGCTCCCATTTAAGAGGACATCACGGTTTGTTTGCGAAACCTAAAGGTTACTTTGTGCAACAGTAACTGGATGATGTAATATGTTAGAACACTATAATATAGATACAAGGTGGTGAACAGCCTGGGATCCCATTGTGCACTGATCTGTAGTAATGTTAACACCTGTCTGGATTTGGGCCAGGCTGTCTATAAATTTGTTAAATGTAAACCACTTTTTTTTTTGCAATACAGAAGTGTGTTAATTTTTCCACCTATATCTGCGCTTTCTGATGTGGACACATTAGTCATACAGATTTTTAAGGACTTCATTGAATATTCATCATCAGCAAAGCGAACATCAGAACTCGTCCTGATCCCACTACTGCCCTGCCCACGTCATTAAGTCATTGAATTGCAGCACAGAAGGAGGCTGTTCATCCCACACATCTGTACTGATAGCTCTTCAACGGAAGCTCACTGTCCGGTTTTAAGCTCGACAAAAGGTGCCAACCCTAAGCAGTAGAAGCGTGATCTGAACAAATCTACTGGAATCATTGGGAGATTATTTTTACCCTTTTTTTACCCCAACGTTTGGAAACAGTTACTCAGAAAATAATTTGCTTCCTCCAAGCAAAATTACAAGTTATTCTTCTGTTTGGCCAGATGTGACTTCTCATGTAGAAACCATAAACTGGCTAGTAATTACTATTAACCTACAGTATCCTCCTACTCTTGTTTCTATTGTAACTGTATGGACTTAAATAACCAGAAGGGGTATGTTTTCCAACTATTCCCATACAAAGTCTTGATCCACCCGTACTAAATCCCTCTGTATTTGTTTAACACGGCATGTTAAGTGTTCGTGCAGGAACAATGCTGGTTGGAAAATATGCCCCACTGTAACAAGTGATTTCAAAATAACTTGCACTTCAAATTGCGGGAATTTTGATCCGTTAACAGTACGGCCAGGTGAATGATGAATCGGGAGCCTCATGGACCAGGTGCCCAAAGGCTTATCTCCCAGACCAGGCACATGGCGCTATAAGAAGCTGAGAACAGATGCCATAAGGCAGATTGAGGTGTGGCACTGGGAGACAAGTGAGCTACAACATCTGAAATCAACCTAAATTAACTTTTAAAAGTTAATTACAGTAAAAGGCTGTGAAAAGTAACCTCTAGTGTCTGCACATCCCCATCGGCAGCGCTTCCCTGCTGAGTTTACATGCAGAATCCTCAGTTGGGCATCGCATGACAATTAGCACATTTAGTAAGTGATAACTCCCCCTCCCCCGGTGGAAAAAGTGACGGGTTCCTCAAGTAAAGCCATCAGAGACATATGGGTCCCATTAATTGCCCCCTGGGAAAGCCAGCATTCCTGTGGAAGTTGATGAACCCATCTCCTTGCTGCACAGGGAACTTGTCCTATTTAATAAAGTCAGATGCCCTGCGGAAGATAACGTCTGTCACCTGTTGAATGCAGGTCCTCACAGCTCCTTTGCTGATCTTAGAGGTCTCCAGTGCCTGACTGGAAGGAACTGGTGCCGTAGAAATTAAAGGCCATCGTAGCCTTCATTGCCACTGAAAAATGACATCAGTTCCCTGTACACACTTTGTCACTTCACCCGACGAAGGGGCAGCAGCTCCGAAAGCTTGTGATTTCAAATAAAACTGTTGGACTATAACCTGGTGTTGTGCGACTTCTCACTTTTGTACACTTTGTGGGGGGCAGTAGAGAGATTGTTTCAGTCTCCGGCCTTGATGCCTCAAGTGACACGTCTGCTCCCTCTGCTCTTCCTCCAGGTCATCCATAATAATCAGGAACAGGGGAATGTGCAGTGGATAGGCCATTACAATGCTTTCATTTCTTTGCCCTGAAAGTAATTGCCTTCAGACAATAACAGTGCTCTGGATGGCAAAGCTGGCAAGAATTAACTGTCAAAAATTAGAGATTTAGGGGAAAAAAAGACTTTGAACAATATCCAGACTGCTAGGGTGAGGCTCCACAGCTGTAATGGTCCCTTTGTTGGCAGGCCAGGCTGAGAATCATGTATTGGCCATAAATCACGTTATTACCAGGTCACCCACACCATTATTTTTCAGTCTAATTGGTTGCGACGTAAATCCAGCAAATCTCCAGTCACTACACTGGAGAGCTGAGCGGCAAGAACAGAGTTTTATCGGTGGAGCGGCAAAAATGGTTAGGCAATTTGCGAAGGTGTGGAACTCGTGGCAAATCTCAGTTACTCTGCAAATTGCTGGATTTTTTTACAAATTAATAATGCGCCATTCTAATGCCGCGACTTTCCAGCAATCTCAGGCCCATTGATCCTACTTCCTTCTTCTGAACAGTAATGACGCATTGATGCTCATTTAAGAATTTTGTTACCAGAATCCTGTCAAAGTATCAAACTCACTTTATTCCTGGATTTTCCGACTACTGTTATCCCCTTTTCTCCTGAAGGTATTGACCCAAGCTGGGGTACCCTGCCATGGCCACCAGAAGGTTTAGTACCTTGCCCAAGTGGCCAATATTCATGCATGAGTTTAGACGGTGAATGTTGATAGGCTGTTCCGTATTGGTTTGCCCCGAGCCTGATCATAGCCACACAGGTGGACTTGAGCAGTGGTGGACGGACAATGCTCAGGAGTGGGAACCCTGGCTCATTCTTTTATTTCTCCCCCATCCCAACTTCAAGTTCGCCGAGTCCAATTGTAATGACCCAACCACTGCCTTGGTTGAAATCCGTTAACTCCACATGTTCCTGGGAGCGAACCTGGATCCATTCTGGTCTGCGTGGCTCAGTACGATGCTGATCAGTGTACGTACTCACTAAACCATCAAAGGAATTTGAGCCTTTTATGTCCATTTGTTTCTGTATAATTGTGACTGCTAATAACATCATTGTTTAAAAAAAAATGCCTTGGATGAGTTATAGGCTCTAAAGGATTGAATTAGTATGGGCAGAGATAAAATGATCGAGCACTTTGGGTTAATTATTGCATCATTTAACAGCGTTTATTGATTCTTCCTCACAGCATTGGGTTCAATTACTTGTTCTGTCCAGATTCTACATTGCTATCATCAGCATTCAGAATTTAAAAAAATAGCAAAATGAACCAAAATAGACAGGAAAGACACCAGAAAGAATAGTAATCCGAATTCATGGAATCATAGAATGGTTACAGCACAGAAGGAGGCCATTCGGCCCATCGAGCCCATGCCGGCTCTCTGCAAGAGCACTTCAGCTAGTCCCACTCCCCCACCCTTTCCCCGTAGCCCTGCAAATTTTTTTCCTTCAGGTACTTATCCTTTTTTGAAAGCCACGATTGAGTCTGCCTCCACCACCCTTTCAGGCAGTGCATTCCAGATCCTAACCACTCGCGTAAAAAAAGTTTTTCCTCATGTCGCCTTTGATTCTTTTGCCAATCACCTTAAATCTATGTCCTCTGGTTAATATAAGAACGTAAGACGTAGGAGCGGGAGTAGATCATTTGGCCCCTCGAGCCTGCCCCGCCATTCTATAAGATCATGGCTGATCTGATCTTGGCCTCAACTCCACTTCCCTGCCAGCTCCCCATAACCCTCGACTCCCTTATCGTTCAAAAATCTGTCTATCTCCACCTTAAATATATTCAATGACCCAGCCTCCATAGCTCTCTGGGGAAGAGAATTCCAAAGATTCACGACCCTCTGAGAGAAGAAATTCCTCCTCATTTCCGATTTAAAAGGGTTTTCTCTTATTCTGAAATTATGCCCCCTAGTTCTAGATTCCCCCACGAGGGGAAACATCCTCTCTGCATCTACCCTGTCAAGCCCCCTCAGAATCTTATATGTTTCAATAAGATCCCCTCTCATTCTTCTAAACTCCAATGAGTATAGGCCCAAGGTTCTCGACCCTTCCGCCAATGGGAACAGTTTCTCTCTATCTACTCTGTCTGGACCCCTCATGATTTCGAACACCTCTATCAAGTCTCTTCTCAACCTTCTCTGCTCTAAGGAGAACAAGCCCAGCTTCTCTAGTCTATCCACGTAACTGAAGTCCCTCATCCTAGGAACCATTCTCGTAAATCTTTTCTGCATCCTCTCTAAGGCCTTCACACCCTTCCTATCAGTAGCTTGATTGTTTTAAAGTGGTCTTGAACTTCCTCTTTGCTAGTGTTTCTATATCGTCAGAGATTCTCAGTGGAAAACTGGATACAGGTACAGAATTTCCAGATCAGGTGGCCTATCGGATTTCCAGTGAGCTTGAGAACTGTACAAATAGGCACCACAATTCTCGGCAAAGGTCCGAAGTGATTGTCTTGCATTTTCTCCAAGAATCCCAGTAACCATCTTGCTCTGTGGTGCTTCTCTCAGTATCCAGGCAGAAAGGACTCTTGGATTAAGCTGGGGTAAAGAAGGCGGCGAGGGAGGGGGGCAGTGAGAGATGCAGTAGAAGAGAAGGAAAATTCGAGAAATCAAAAGAGCACAAGAGAAAGAGAAGCAACCAAGCAACTGCAAAAATAATAAAAAGAGTAAAAGAAAACTGCAGTGAATGAAAATAAACAGCAAATTACAAATGTTTTAAAATAATCTGAGATTTTGAAAATCCTCCACACATAAAAAAAAAAACCAAAAAATGATGGAAATAGGTTCATAGTTTCCATACTTCGTTGCTGGTGCGTACAGTCTCTTGTACAAAGGAAAATGAATGTGGAAAAACATTGGGAAAATACACGTTATAAATGATTGCTTTATAATGGTTTCATGCTGTGTTAGTGCCAAATTGAAAATGCATTCGTTCCTTGCTACACTGCAGCAATTTATTAATCCACTCACACTGCATCCTGCCTCCAAGACATCAACACCCTAGTCACACAACCCTTTGACTAAAACATTAACACGCTAACTACTAACTATACACCAGATGCTTTTAGCACATGTTGAGAGTGCTCAACCTTAATGTAGAATATACAGAATAAGCCAACAATATTTAATAGCAAAAATTTGATTGTGCACCAACTCCATATTTTGTAGTGGAAATCAAGGGAGATTTATTAAAATCTCACTGAAGGACATATTTTTCTCCGGGAAAAATAGCAGTGGAGGTCCACAATGTAAGCAATAGTCAATTCCAGATAAACAGACACCTGATCCAAGTATGGATGTTCAATGCAGCCCAGCACATCCGAGTCATCTGCTGTACAGAATTCCTGATTCAATTATAGATTTCCAATACAACTCACCATGACCTATTTATCCAATTACATTGAGTCACTAATCCAAGTATTACAAACTCCCGATTCAGGTGTAACATTTGCCAGAATTATTTGTCTGTTCGAGCTCAGTAGCAGTTTACTGCCTCATTTAGCCGACACACAGACACACATTTTAAAGTTCCACATGCAAGATACACCTTCATTCTCACTGTATTGAAAATTGTACCACCTCTTGCGCGTTCTTGCCCAGTACAGTATCTCAACTGTGAACTGCTCTCATGCCTCCATCACCCTTTCCTCCTACAGTCTGTAGGCTTTAAGGGGTAAAAATTCAGTTGGTTGCGCCTCCCGTTAGCGCCTTAAGAGGGCGCTAATGGGGTGCAAAGCTGCTAACGCCCGGGCGCAGCGATGTTTGTGCCGCTCGGGAACTTAACTAGAGATTGTGCGGCGGCGCTAAACTTTACCGCTGCGACCACCTGCGCGCGCAGATTGTGACGTCATTCCATGGTGCAACGCCCTTGTGGCGCCCCGGAGCGGAAATTGAGTGGCGCCCCCTGCCTTACCGCCTGGCGCATCCAACGACCAGAAGACTGGAACGCTATCAATCGCTGTGGGGCTGGGGGGGGCGCTATTTAAAGGGGGCCTCTTCCTGTCTTTTATTGTTGGTGGCATTTTTGAACTACGCATTCTGAGAGAGAGAGGGAGAGACTTCTGGAGAGATTCAACGTTGTGTGAAGGAGTTTTGGGTACTGAGCAGCACTTTGCAGGTTCATTTTGATTTGCCATTCCTTGTATCGATTTAGCAGAGACTGTGGGAGCTGCACTCTGAGCTCTTTGCCTGGTACTCTCCATTGTTCTTTCCAGCACATTTGATGTGCAAGTCTCTCCAGGCCGAGATTCAAGGCTGCAATGAACAGGATGTGGATGGAAAGCAAGATTAACCATCCCCTTTAAGAACTGGCCCGTGCCATTGTGTGTGTGTTCCATTGCTGACTGACATTACATGAGCTTCGCCAGCGCTCTGAGTTAGCGCCTCACTCCTTCGCCTTTGCGCCTTAAGACAGGTGTGCAGCGCCTGATTTAGCGCTCCACTCACCTCCCGGGGCGGTAAAAGTGAAGTTTCCAGTCAGTGCCGATAATTAGCGCCAGGCGCTAATATTTGCGTCCAGACGATATTTGCGCCCCAAATGGGGCGCGACCTAATTTTTCCCCCCATAAATCTAAACTTGGTGTCGGCTAACCACCTTCCTGATATACCTCATCTTCCCTGCTAACCCCTTTCAGTCTTGGTGTTGTTGTGCACTGATTGCTTTGGCTCTTCACTTACATTTTTCAATTAAAAAAAAAATCCATTTTTAAATATTTGCTGTGGATTGAGTTACTGGATGAACGATTTCACGGACTGTGGTACAAGAGTTTACAAAGTGACTCTCTTTCATGTAATTTATGGAAATCTTTGATCCACGTGTAATGTTTCCTGGAAAGCTAGTTACACATTTATCAGGAGTGAACACTAATAAGGTTATATTATAATAGCATTACTTTGGGGACGTACGGGGATTAGGGAATCTGCAATTCCTAATGTTTCCAAGTAATACATCAAACTAAAAACAGGAGGGAAAATCATTAATGGAATAACAGAAGGTGAACAGCAGTGGAAGAAGATAAAGTAGAGGAAAATATAATTTTTCTTTCCCTTTGACTTTCCCTGCCTTTAGTATTTTATGTTACTTCTTTATATTATTTGTTCCATTTTAAATTCTTCTGCATTTCAGTTATTTCTTTCTCGCTATTTCTCTCAATGTTATAGAGTCTCTGGGGGAAAAATTAGGTCGCGCCCCGTTTGGGGCGCAAATATCGTCTGGACGCAAATATTAGCGCCTGGCGCTAATTATCGCCACTGACTGGAAACTTCACTTCTAACGCCCCGGGAGGTGAGTGGAGCGCTAAATCAGGCACTGCACACCTGTCTTAAGGCGCAAAGGCCGAGCAGTGAGGCGCTAACTCAGCGCGCGAGCGCAGCGCAGGTGCTGCCAGTTAGCGAGGGAACACAGACACACTGGCGCCGGCTAGTTCTTAAGGCGGGGGGGGGGCCAACTTGCTCCCCAGCCACACCCTGCTCATTGCAGCCTTGAATCTCGGCCTGGAGAGACCTGTGAATCCATTTTGCTGCCAAGGATGGAGAGGGTGAGAGAACGAGCTCATCGCTTCACCGAGCGGGCCTTGGATGCTCTGGTTGGCGCGGTGGAGCGCAGAAGATGTATACTCTTCCCTGAGAGTGGCAGGAGGCCTTTGCCACGCGAGTACAGAAGAGTGTGGAGGGAGGTGGCTCAGAGCGTCTCCTCCAGGAGCATGGTGCCCAGGACCCATGTTCAATGCCGCAAAAAGTTCAACGACCTCACTCGGGTCGTCAGGGTGAGTGGCTTTTTCTCAATACCTCTCCATCCCTCCATCTCAACCTCACTCTATGGCCAGAGGGTCTTAAAACCCCAATGCACAACACTCATCCAACACCTATGGCCCTTTCATGAAACACACACACACATTCCACACTTTGCATACAGTAAGGGCTATTCACCTATGGGAGGCACATCAGGCAAGACCATGGCTGCATACAGTAAGGGCTATTCACCTATGGGAGGCACATCAGGCAAGACCATGGCTGTATATTTACTCAGATGCTGTCCTTTTTCTTGCAGGCCAAGCTGGCGCATAATCGGAGACAGCAGCAACGGACAGGTGGAGGGCGGCCTCAGCTGCAACCCCTCAGTGATCTTGAGGAGCGCGTCCACAGGATTGTGGCAAGCCGGGTGATCGGTCCCGTCGCCACTGGAGACGCTGACCCCGTTCTGGACAGCAATGGTAAGGTCATTACCTTTTTGTCCTCTGTCCTTCCACTTGTCCCTCACAACACCAGCCTTTGACACTTTCAATCCAACTTGCTAACTCGCTGCACTTATTCCTCCCTTACTGCCACCCTGTCCTCACGCTAAAGCCACTCTTGTACCTCCCTGCTTTCAGATGGTGATTCACCAGCTGAGGAGACGGGCCCTGAAGCTGCCGCTGGGAGTGAAGCTGCAGCCGAGGAGGAAGAGGAAGCCGGAGCATCAGTGCCACCCTCTCCCGAGGAAGCCCATGCCGACACTGGGAACACGCCTTCCCTGGAGGGGAGCAGGGGGGAAGGGTCTGATGAGGGTGAAGCTCCAGGACCCAGCGGGCTGCAGCAACGCCATGGGGGTAGGGAAGAACGGGGGCCTTCTCCCCAGAGGGAGAGTATGCCAGAGACTCCTACTGCAATGGACGCAGAGGAGGAGCGGCTGATCGCAGAAATGAACACCCAGGTGGTGGGCATGCACACTGAGCTCATGGGTGCAGTGGGAAGGGTGCCCGAATGCATTGAGTCACTGGCAAGGAGTGTGGAGCACTTCGCTGTAGCACAGGCGGATGCCACACTAACGCTTAGTGCTGCAATTCAGTCACTGACTGCCGTGATCCCATCTCTGACTGCTCTCATGCAGACTCAGATTGAGGCCACGCGAGCACTGACTGCTGCCAACCTCGATGGTTCGTTCACATGTCCCCGGGGCTCTCACCGCGCCGCAGCAGGCCAGCAATCTGTGCTGCAGCAGATTGCTCCGGATGCTGAAGTGCTGCCCCGTGGGAGTGCCAGTGTGTCGGGCGAGCAGGGAGTTGCTGTCCTCTCTCACGATGACAGCATTCCTGCTGCCAACACTGTCACTTCTCCACTGCACTTGCCACCGCCTGTAGGACAGACTGCTGCCGCCCATGCAGAGTTGGTGCAGTCTGCAGCCGGGCCCTCCAGGCCCAGAACTGGTCGAGGCCGTCCTTCAGGGGCATCTGCAGTGTCAGGGTCTGACGATCAGCAGCCTTCCACCAGCCTTGCTGCAGCCACTGAGGTCCCATTACGGAGGAGCAGTAGGGTTAGAAGGGGGGAAGTGCGCAAAGGAAGGAGATCACCCTCGAAGGGCAAAAAGTAGGAGGTGTGACAAAATGCTGGTCATTTTTTTATTAAAGGCCGAGGTTCGTGGTCCAACTTTTGTTTAGTGTTTTGGACATTATCTCCAGGTTGTGAGAACCAGTTGTGTTATTGACTGTTTTTTTGTGTTTATTTCTATGAGTTTGTCATGAGGAAATGACACACACAGAGTATGTAAAATAAATAAGTTTTTGTATTCAAAATATACATGTTTGGTGTTTGGAATTATTGGTGCCTTGGCCGGCTGAGGGGTTGCGTGCTAGGTTCATTGATGTTGTTAGCAATGGCAGAAGCCATTTCCACAGCAGGGGCCCTAGAAGCGGCTTGCTATCAGCCGTTGACGGACGGCCCTTGCAGTTTCACCATTGTGGGCCGCCCTCCCGCCTTGGTGCTGCTGATGATCATCCTCCTCGTCCTCTTCCTCCTCTTCCTCCTCCTCCTCTGGTGGTGCTCCAAGGCCTGGTGGCATTGGCTGGGTCCTGACGATTGCCATGTTATGCAACATGCAGCACACAACTACGAAGTTGGATACTCGCTCAGGCGAGTACTGCAGGGCTCCTCCAGAATGGTCGAGACAGCGGAACCGTTGCTTCAGCACGCCGATTGTGCGCTCAATGATGTTCCTGGTAGCTTGATGGCTCTCATTGTACCGCAGCTCAGCAGGGGTGTTGGGCGTACAGAGCGGTGTCATCAGCCAGGTGCTCAATGGATACCCCTTGTCCCCGAGAAGCCAACCAACTGGCTGATGCGGTGCCTCGAAAAGTTCTGCCACAGTAGTCTGGCGCAGGATAAAGCATCGTGGCAGCTGCCAGGATAGTGGGCATTGACAGCGAGTATCAGCTGTCTGTGGTCACAGACCAACTGAACATTCAAGGAATGGAACCCCTTTCTGTTCCGGAATTCCTCGGCATTCTCATGCGGAGCACGCAAAGCCACATGCGTGCAGTCAATGGCGCCCTGCACCATGGGGAAGCCCGCTATCCTCGCAAAGCCCAGAGCGCGGTCACGCTGCTTGTCTGGGGTCATGGGGAAAGAGATGAACTCTCGTCTCCTTTTAAAGAGGGCATTTGTGACCTGCCGGATGCAGCAATGCACCGCGAACTGGGAGATATTGGCGAGGTCCCCAGCAGCAGCTTGAAATGAGCCAGTAGCATAGAAGTTGAGAGCCACTGTGACCTTCACTGCCACCGACAGAGACGTCCTGGACCTCAGTTGAGGCTGCAGATCTGGCTGCAGCAGGTGGCAGAGCTCAGTGACCACCTCCTTGCTGAATCGCAGCCTTCGCAAACACAGCTCCTCAGACATATGAATGTAGGAGAGCTGTTCACGATATACCCTGGGAGGGTAAGCTCTCCTGTACATACGCCTGTTGGCCCTCCTCCGTCTGGCCATCATTGCCACTCTCTCTCTGCGTCTCTGTGTCCTCCGATTCAGCTGGAGCAGGACGACACCCCCAATCAGTGCAGCCCCCATAGTCTCTTTGCAAGCAAAGTAATGAAGGACAGCAACCAAAGTAGCAGCGAAGTTAGGATCAGTAGGCAAAACTACCTCACAAAGCGTTGACTCAATGCAGAAGTCTCTCTTTCTCTCCGAATCTCTCTCTCTCTCTCAGAACGAGTGGTGCATAAATGTCAACCACAGAAAAAGACAGGAAGAGCCCCCTTTAAATAGCGCCCCCCCCCAGCCCCACAGCGATTGATAGCGTTCCAGTCTTCCGGTCGTTGGATGCGCCAGGCGGTAAGGCAGGGGGCGCCACTCAATTTCCGCTCCGGGGTGCCACAAGGGCGTTGCACCATGGAATGACGTCACAATCTGCGTGCGCAGGTGGTCGCGGCGGTAAAGTTTAGCGCCGCCGCACAATATCTAGTTAAGTTCCCGAGCGGCGCAAACATCGCTGCGCCCGGGCGCTAGCGGCTTTGCGCCCCATTAGCGCCCTCTTAAGGCGCTAACGGGAGGCGCAACCAACTGAATTTTTACCCCATAGAGTCATAGGGGGAAAAATTCAGTTGGTTGCGCCTCCCGTTAGCGCCTTAAGAGGGCGCTAATGGGGCGCAAAGCAGCTAGCACCTGGGCGCAGCGATGTTTGCTCCGCTCGCGAACTTAACTAGACATTTTGCGGCGGCGCTAAACTTTATCGCCGCGATCTCCTGCGCGCGCAGATTGTGACGTCATACGAGAGTGCAACGCCCTTGTGGCGCCCCGGAGCAGAATTTCAGTGGCGCCCCCATCCTTACCGCCTGGCGCATCCAACGACCGGAAGAGTGGAACGCTAACAATCGCTGTGGGGCTGGGGGGGGCGCTATTTAAAGGGGGCCTCTTCCTGTCTTTCTCTGTGGTTGACATTTTTGCACCACTCGTTCTGAGAGAGATTCGGAGAGAGAGAAAGAGAGACTTCTGCATTGAGTTAACGCTGTGTGAGGTAGTTTTGGCTACTCATCCTAACTTCGCTGGTACTTTGGTTTCTGGCCTTCATAACTTTGCTTGCTAAGAGATATGGGGGCTGCACTGATGGGGGGCGTCGTCCTGCGCCAGCTGAATCGGAGGAGACAGAGACGCAGAGAGAGAGTGGCAATGATGGCCAGACGGAGGAGGGCCAACAGGCGTCTGTACAGGAGAGCTTACCCTCCCAGGGTATATCGTGAACAGCTCTCCTACATTCATATGTCTGATGAGCAGTGTCTGCGAAGGCTGCGCTTCAGCAAGGAGGTGGTCACTGAGCTCTGCCACCTGCTGCAGCCAGATCTGCAGCCTCAACTGAGGTCCAGGATGTCTCTGTCGGTGGCAGTGAAGGTCACAGTGGCTCTGAACTTTTATGCTACTGGCTCATTTCAATCTGCTGTTGGGGACATTGACAATATCTCCCAGTTCGCGGTGCATTGCTGCATCAGGAAGGTCACAAATGCCCTCTTTAAAAGGAGACGAGAGTTCATCTCTTTCCCCATGACCCCAGACAAGCAGCAAGAACGCGCTCTGGGCTTTGCGAGGATAGCGGGCTTCCCCATGGTGCAGGGCGCCATTGACTGCACGCATGTGGCTTTGCGTGCTCCGCATGAGAATGCCGAGGATTTCCGGAACAGAAAGGGGTTCCATTCCTTGAATGTTCAGTTGGTCTGTGACCACAGACAGCTGATACTCGCTGTCAATGCCCACTATCCTGGCAGCTGCCACGATGCTTTCATCCTGCGCCAGACTACTGTGGCAGAACTTTTCGAGGCACCGCATCAGCCAGTTGGTTGGCTTCTCGGGGACAAGGGGTATCCACTGAGCACCTGGCTGATGACACCGCTCCGTACGCCCAACACCCCTGCTGAGCTGCGGTACAACGAGAGCCATCAAGCTACCAGGAACATCGTGGAGCACACAATCGGCGTGCTCAAGCAACGGTTCCGCTGTCTCGACCATTCTGGAGGAGCCCTGCAGTACTCGCCTGAGCAAGTTTCCAACATCGTAGTTGTGTGCTGCATGCTGCATAACATGGCAATCCTCAGGACCCAGCCAATGCCACCAGGCCTTGGAGCACCACCAGAGGAGGAGGAGGAAGAGGAGGAAGAGGAGGAGGAGGATGATCAGCAGCAGCACCAAGGCGTGAGGGCGGCCCACAATGGTGAAACTGCAAGGGCCGTCCGTCAGCGGCTGATAGCAAGCCGCTTCTAGGCCCCTGCTGTGGAAATGGCTTCTGCCATTGAGAACAGCATGAATGAACCCAACACGCAACCCCTAAGCCGGCCAAGGCACCAATGATTCCAAACACCAAACATGTATATTTTGAGTACCAAAACTTATTTATTTTACAAACTCTGTGTGTGTCATTTCTTCATGACAAACTCATACAAATAAACACAAAAAAACAGTCATTACCATAACTGGTTCTCACAACCTGGAGATCATGTGCAAAACACTCAACAAAAGTTTGACCACGAACCTCGGCCTTTAATAAAAAAATGACCAGCATTTTGTCACACCTCCTACATCGAGGGTGAACTCCTTCCCGTGCGCCCTTCCCCCCTTCTTACCCTACTGCTCCTCCGCAATGGGACCTCAGTGGCTGCAGCAAGGCTGGTGGAAGGCTGCTGACTGTCAGGCCCTGACAATGCAGATGCCCTTGAGGGACGGCCTCGACCAGTTCTGGGCCTGGAGGGCCCGGCTGCAGACTGCACCAACTCTGCATGGGCGGCAGCAGTCTGTCCTACAGGCGGTGGCAACTGCAGTGAAGAAGTGACAGTGGTGGCAGCAGGAATGCTGTCATCTTGAGCGAGGACAGCAACTCCCTGCTCGACCGGCACACTGGCAGTCCCACGGGGCAGCACCTCAGCATCCGGAGCAATCTGCTGGAGCACAGATTGCTGGCCTGCTGCGGCGCGGTGAGAGCACCGGGGAAATGTGAACGAACCAGCGAGGATGGCAGCAGACAGTGCTCGCGTGACCTCAATCTGAGTCTGCATGAGAGCAGTCTGAGATTGAATTGCAGCACTGAGCTTCAGTGTCGCATCCGCCTGCGCTGCAGCGAAGTGCTCCACACTCCTTGCCAGTGCTTCAATGCATTCGGGCACCCTACCCACTGCAGCCATGAGCTCAGTGTGCATGCCCACCGCCTGGGTGTTCATTTCCGCGATCAGCCGCTCCTCCTCTGCGTCCAGTGCAGGCAGGACTCGCTGGCATACTCTCCCTCCGGGGAGAAGGCCCCCGAGCTTCCCTACCCCCATCGCGTTGCTGCAGCCCGCTGGGTCCTGGAGCTTCACCCTCATCAGACCCTTCCCCCCTGCTCCCCTCCAGGGAAGGCGTGTTCCCAGTGTCGGCATGGGCTTCCTCGGGAGAGGGTGGCACTGATGCTCCGGCTTCCTCTTCCTCCTCGGCTGCAGCTTCACTCCCACTGGCAGCTTCAGGGCCCGTCTCCTCAGCTGGTGAATCACCATCTGAAAGCAGGGAGGTACAAGAGTGGCTTTAGCGTGAGGACAGGGTGGCAGTAAGGGAGGAATAAGTGCAGCGAGTTAGTAAGTTGGATTGAAAGTGTCAAAGGCTGGTGTTGTGAGGGACAAGTGGAAGGACAGAGGACAAAAAGGTGATGACCTTACCATTGCTGTCCAGAACGGGGTCGGCGTCTCCAGTGGCGACGGGACCGATCACCCGGCTTGCCACAATCCTGTGGACGCGCTCCTCAAGATCGCTGAGGGGTTGCAGCTGAGGCCGCCCTCCACCCATCCGTTGCTGCTGTCTCCTATTATGCGCCAGCTTGGCCTGCAAGAAAAAGGACGGCGTCTGAGTAAATATACAGCCATGGTCTTGCCTGATGTGCCTCCCATAGGTGAATAGCCCTTACTGTATACAGCCATGGTCTTGCCTGATGTGCCTCCCATAGGTGAATAGCCCTTACTGTATGCAAAGTATGGAATGTGTGTGTGTGCTTCATGAAAGGGCCATAGGTGTTGGATGAGTGTTGTTAATTGTGGTTTTAAGACCCTCTGGCCATAGAGTGAGGTTGAGATGGAGGGATGGAGAGGTATTGCAAAAAAGCCACTCACCCTGACGACCCGAGTGAGGTCGTTGAACTTTTTCCGGCATTGGACATGGGTCCTGGGCACCATGCTCCTGGAGGAGATGCGCTGAGCCACCTCCCTCCACACTCTTCTGTAGTCGCGCGGCAAAGGCCTCCTGCCACTCTCTGGGTACAGTATTGGTCTTCGGCGCTCCACCGCGCCAACCAGAGCATCCAAGGCCCGCTCGGTGAAGCGCTCAGCTCGTTCTCTCACCCTCTCCATCCTTGGCTGGAAAATGGATTCACAGGTCTCTCCAGGCCGAGATTCAAGGCTGCAATGAGCAGGGTGTGGCTGGGGAGCAAGATCGCCCCCCCCCTTTAAGAACTGGCCGGCGCCAGTGTGTCTGTGTTCCCTCGCTAACTCGCAGCACCTGCGCTGCGCTCGCGCTCTGAGTTAGCGCCTCACTCCTCGGCCTTTGCGCCTTAAGACAGGTGTGCAGCGCCTGATTTAGCGCTCCAATCACCTCCCGGGGCGTTAGAAGTGAAGTTTCCAGTCAGTGGCGATAATTAGCGCCAGGCGCTAATTTTTGCGCCCGGACGATATTTGCGCCCCAAACGGGGCGCGACTGAATTTTTCCCCCATAGAGTACAGAAAGAGGCCCTTTGGCCCATCGTGTCTGCACCGGCCATCAAGCCCTGTCTATTCTAATCCCATTTTCCGGCACTTGGTCCGTAGCCTTGTATGCTATGGCGTTTCAAGTGCTCATCTAAATGCTATGTTAGCTGTGGCTGCGCTCTCATGTGGATGTAAAAGATCCCACTGCACTATTTGAAGAACAGCAGGGGAGTTCTTCCCGGTGTCCTGGCCAATAATTATCCCTCATCCAACATCACTAAAACAGATTACCTGGTCATTATCACATTGCTGTGTGTGGGAGATTGCTGTGCACAGATTGACTGCCGTGTTTCCTACATTACAACAGTGACTACACTTGAATTGGCTGTAAAGCGCTTTGGGACGTCCTGAGGTCATGAGATCCACTATATAAATGCAAGTCTTTCTTCCTCTTGCATACTCCCTTATTTCTCTTCCTAATCCAAGGATCTAGAGTGCCAATTTTATGAATGGGCACCTGGTGGAGAGCCTCACCCAGCGGGAGTGCATATCAGAAAATCGCAGGCGTACTGCTCAAGATTTCCCATCTCATGCCGCGATTTCCCAATAGGTGGTCCTGGCGAGTGAGGCTCCCCATTAGAAATGCACATTCATAAAATCAGCTCTTCAAGGTTTGCCAAAATATCCTGATCTGGTAAGAGGTTGCGTGGAATTGAAGAAGGTGGGTGCCACTTGCCAATGAAGACTTGAAATATGAGTGGTAATTTCACAAGTTTGCACTCCTAGTGTTAGGTTTTCAGTAAGGCTCTTGAACATTGACGTCAGGTGTGGGGTAAGCATACCATACATGCAAAAATACTTAAACATACAATTAAAAGGTTGAAATAAAAACAGAAAATGCTGGAAATACTCAGCAGGTCAGGCAGCATCTGTGGAGAGAGAAACAGAGTTAACGTTTCAGGTCGATGGCCCTTCGTCAGAATTAAAAGGTTGTACTTACAACTGCAACTGATGACTGGTTGGAGATTCAAATATGTTACTGTAGCTTAGACCTTTCCAAATCCAAATACTCATTACAAACTGACAGTTTTTATACATTTCCCTTATTCCCTCTATATGACAATCCACACAATTCTGTGTTACATAATTATAAATAAGTTATAATACAACTCCAAGTTCTCCTCCAAGTCACACACCATCCTGACTTGGAAATATATCGCCCTTCCGTTATCGTCGCTGGGTCAAAATCCTGGAACTCCCTCCCGAACAGCGCTATGGGAGTACCTTCACCACACGGACTGCAGCAGTTCAAGAAGGCGGCTCACCACCACCTTCTCGGGCAACTAGGGATGGGCAATAAATGCTGGCCTTGCCAGCGACGCCCACATCCCATGAATGAATTTTTTTTTTAAGAGAATTTAATTGACTTTAGTTTTCCTTACTTACCAAACTCTTTCTCCATTGGCTAACAAGTATAACTCCCTTACTTTGTTATCTTATCGATAGTTTTACTCTTGTTCGGTATAGTTGCTGCAGGGTCCGCCCAGACCCAACAGCCCAGTGGTACTTTAAATTGATTATACTTCCCTGCTTAACAGGCAATGACTAAAGGTTAACATACTACAATATAAAGAGAAATCAATAGCACTATAAAATTAGTTGACTTCAGGATAGTCTGATTAACCCTTTCCTTACACAAGCAAGCAAGGCTTCCTGCTCTGAATGCAAACTCATAAAATGACCCCCATAATCTATCCAAATGAAATGTAATAAGGTTGTCTACATTGCCCTCATGTCCTCTTGTGTTCCAGTGAGATCAATGTTTATGGTCAATCAGTAATAGCCCAATTATCACATTATTTTGGAGGTTTCCTCAATGGCTCAGTGGGTTAATAGAACTGTGTGTTGTACTAATCAGAACAGAAAGGTCCCAGGTTTGATTACTGGTCTGTGCTGAGTTGGCAGATCTGAAGAAAGAAACGGAAAAAGGACATACATTTATGGAGCGAGTTTCACCGCCTCAGGATATTGCAAAGCGCTTTACGGCCAGTGAAGTACTTTTTTGAAATGTAGTCACTGTTTTACTGTAGGGAAAAGTGGCAGCCAATTTGCGCACAAGGTCCCAAAGCAGCAATAATATAAATGACCAGATAATCTCTTTTTTTTTGTTGAGATTTTGGAGGTTTCTAGGGCTGGAGGAGGTTACAGAGATAGGGCGGAGCAAGGGATTTGAAAACAAGATTGAGAATTTTAAAATTGAGGTGTTGTCGGACCGGGAGCCAATGTAGGTCAGCGAGCACAGGGGTGATGGGTGAACGGGACTTGGTGCGAGTTAGGATATGGGCGACTGCATTTTGAATGAGCTTGATTTTATGGAGGGTGGAAGATGGGAGGCCGGAGTAGAGGGTTGGAATAGTCAAGTCTAGAGGTAACAAAGGCATGGATGAGGGTTTCAGCAGCAGATGAGCTGAGGCAGGGACAGAGTCGGGCGATGTTCGAGGTAGACGTAGGCGGTCTTGTTGATGAAGCGGATAGGTGTCAGACAAAATGTTGTGCTCCAGTCTCTGGAGTGGGGCTTGAGCCCACAACCTTCTGACTCCGAGGTGAGAGTGCTATCACTGAGGTTGTCACCTTTGCCCAAGCAGCAGCATTGGGCTGACCACAATTGGCCTCCACCTTCCCAAGCTAGGGTGGGGGAAAATAAGCCAGAGTTCCCACTCTTAATCGCTGCCCAGGGACCTGAAATGGGAAACGCATCTGTGTGGGCAGCAGATGAGGGTTTGACTGTGATGACTTACAGAGTTGAATAGTCTGCCAACGCCTACACATGAAGAGTGGCTGAATTGGGCAGGATACTGCAGGGCTGCTGGTGCTGTAGAAGTGTGTGCAACATGAGGAAAGGAGGGGGGAATAAACAGAGAAAACTATTGTAGTGAGGAGCCAGTGCCATGGTATGATTTTCTTTAAGCTCATTCCATATGTGCAAAAACACTGCCAGTACTGCGCCAAAATCACTGAGAGGTAGTTTTTATTATTGTTTTTTCTATGAGCTGGCTGCAAAATAACAACAGCCATTTTTTTAAAAAGGTAGCCTTCTGTAATGCCACTCAGTTTTCCTCTGACTGAACATTGTTGGCTATCCTGTTGCATCTGCTGTTTTCAAGGAGATAAATATGTTTTGTTGGTACAAGAGTCTGGTCAATCGCACTTCAGTATCCAGAAGTCTCTGTGACTACCCCTCCCGCTATAAGTCAATGAGTGGTCAGTATAACCAGCCACACCCCTCGCATTACACACAAATAAAGCTGGTACTATACCAACATGACCAATACAACAAAAGTGCCATATCCAGGAAACAAAGGAATGCCTTCGGCAAAGAAACCATCAAACCAGTAGGAAGTTGGAGGGCTTGGGTCTGGTACACGGTGTGCGAATTCAACGTGCTATTTAAATATCTTGTTCATTTCTGACATACAATTCATGAAATATTATCGCATAATCTCCTTTGAATTCAAACACAATGTAATCACGTTGGCAGCCAAAATGTTCCCTTTTATCTGATCAGTCCCATTAAATAAACAGTATCAGAAGAACAATGGCTAATCCAGAGCAGAAATATGTGCAGGAACTCAAGCAAGCCCAGCTCTACTGTCACACTTTCGTTAGGGGATAAAAGGATGTTAGCTGGACCCACTGATCTCCTTAGGAATGAATCTGTGGCATGGCATCAACAGGAGGTCACAATACTCACCAGTAATTTTCACCATATATAATCTCTTTATTAAAAACCTTACAAACTCAACTCTTATTGCAAAGAGTCATTCTACTTGTTGCTCAACATGCAGACATGAGTCTCCACTATATAACATCCAATACAATGCACATTATCTATGGCTTCTTCAGTAATAGCGATCCTTCTGAACATTATTGGAACTTATGTACTAAATTACACAGTACTGATGTTTACTAATGTCCCAGAACAAGCAGGATAAGCTATTAACAATATGAGCCTTTGCCCTTTATTTCATTAATAATACTTTATATGGCTGATGTAGATGTACAGCTATAATTTTACATTTAAGGTGTTTAAGCCAGGAAATTGCATCAGGAGTAGCAGAGTGTATTACATAAGAACATAAGAACATAAGACGTAGGAGCAGGAGTAGGTCATTTGGCCCCTCGAGCCTGCTCCGCCATTCAATAAGATCATGGCTGATCTGATCTTGGCCTCAACTCCACTTCCCTGTCCGTTCCTCATAACCTTTGACTCCCTTACCATTCAAAAATCTGTCTATCTCCACCTTGAATATATTCAATGACCCAGCCTCCACAGCTCTCTGGGGAAGAAAATTCCAAAGATTCACCGACCCTCTGAGAGAAGAAATTCCTCCTCATTTCCGATTTAAATGGGTGCCCCCTTATTCTGAAATTATGCCCCCTAGTTCTAGATTCCCCCACGAGGGGAAACATCCTCTCTGCATCTACCCTGTCGAGCCCCTTCAGAATCTTGTATGTTTCAATAAGATCCCCTCTCATTCTTCTAAACTCCAATGTGTATAGGCCCAACCTGCTCACCCTTTCTTCATAAGATAACCCCTTCATCTCCAGAATCAACCTCGTGAACCTTCTCTGAACTGCCTCCAATGCAAGTATATCCTTCCTTAAATAAGGAGACCAAAACTGTACGCAGTACTCCAGGTGTGGTCTCACCAACGCCCTGTACAGTTGTAACAGGACTTCCCAACTTTTATACTCCATCCCCCTTGCAATAAAGGCCAACATTCCATTTGCCTTCCTAATTACTTGCTGTACCTACACACTAACTTTTAGTGATTCATGTACAAGGACCCCCAGATCCCTCTGTACCTCGGCATTTTGTAATCCCTCCCCATTTAAATAATAATTTGCTTTTTTATTTTTCCTACCAAAGTGGATAACCTCGCATTTTCCCACATTATACTCCATCTGCCAGATTTTTGCCCACTCACGTAACCTATCTATATCCCTTTGGAGATTCTTTGCGTCCTCCACACAATTTGCTTCCCCACCTATCTTTGTATTGCTGTGATGCCTCCTTCGTATTTGTGAATGGGGCATTGAGCCATTCTATGTTCCATGGTCTGTTCTGGATGACCACAGTCACACACTTGGTGCATCAAGTATCCGCATCTGCCATGGCTTGTGCGGATGCAGTTTAGGGTTGCCCATAAGCTTCACGGAAGATTGAAGCAAGGGATTTTCCGCGACGGGTCTTTCACAAGGTTTTTGTTTGGGACTTCTTGTGAACTCCATTCTACTAATGGAGCAATGTGTGCAAAGAGAGCTTAGTAATAAACGCTTTGGGACATTTTACTATGGTAAAGGCGCTATATAAATGTAAGTTGTTGAGAGACCGCAATGTGTGCAATGGGAGCTGTTAGTAATACAGAGACTACAATGAATGCATTGAGAGCTGCGAGTGATATAAGGGTACAACTGAGTGGTTTGTTAGGTCACTTCAGAGAGAAGTTAAGAGTCAAGCACTATGGTATGAGCCTTAAATCTATTTGATTTCCAGCTCTTCCCAGTTCTGATGAAAGGTCATCGACCTGAAACGTCAACTCTCTTTCTCTTTCCACGGATGCTGCCTGGCCTGCTGAGTTTTTCCAGCGTTTTCTGTTGTTATTATGGTATGAGCCAGACTGGGTAAGGGTGGAGAGTTTCGTTCCCTGAAGAAAATAAGAACATAAGAAATAGGAGCAGGAGTAGGCCATTCAGCCCTTCGAGCCTGCTCCACCATTCAATAAGATCATGGCTGATCTTCTGCCTCAACTCCATTCACCGGCCCTATCGCCATATCCCTTGATGCCTTTACTAGTCAGAAATCTATCGACTTCTGTTTTGAATATACCCAATGACTGAGCCTCCGCAGCCCTCTGGGGTAGAGAATTCCAAAGATTCACCACCCTCTGTGTGAAGAAATTTCTTCTCATCTCAGTCCTGAATGGCCTACCCTTTATCCTGAGGCTGTGGTCCCTGGTTCTAGACTCCTCGGCCAAGGGAAACATTCTCCCAGCATCCACCCTATCAAGCCCTGTAATAATTTTGTATGCTTCAATGAGATCCCTTCTCATTCTTCTGAATTGCAGAGAATACAGGCCTAGTTTACTCAATCTCTTCTCAGACGACAGTCCCGCCATCCCAGGAATCAATCTCGTGAACCTTCGTTGCACTCCCTCTATGGCAAGTATATCCTTCCTTAGGTAAGGAGACCAAAATTGTACACAGTACTCCAGGTGTGGTCTCACCAAGGCCCTATATAATTGGAGTAAGACTTCTTTACTCCTGTACTCAAATCCTCTTGTAATGAAGGCCAGCATACCATTTGCCTTCCTAATGGCTTGCTGCACCTGCACATTCACTTTCAGTGACTCATGTACAAGGACACCCAGGTCCCTTTGAGCATCTGCATTCCCCAATCTTGCACCATTTAGGAAATACTCTGCCTTTCTGTTTTTTCTACCAAAGTGGATAACTTCACATTTATCCATATTATAATCCATCTGCCATGTTCTCGCCCACTCACTGAGCCTGTCGAGAAGCCTCTTCACATCCTCTTCGCAACTGACACTGACACTGCCACCTAGCTTTGTGTCATCAGCAAATTTGGAAATGTTACATTTAGTCCCCTCATACAAATCATTGATATAGATTGTGACTAGCAGGGGCCCAAGCACCAATCCTTGCGGTACCCCACTAGTCACAGCCTGCCATCCTGAAAAAGACCCGTTTATCCCTACTCTTTGTTTTCTGTCTGTTAACCAATTCTCAATCCATGGAAGGACACTACAGAACCAATTGGGTTTTTATCTGATAACTTTATGATCACCGTTTTTGTTTTACTGATGCAGCTTCTTATTTCCCACTTTTTGTTTCTAACTGAATTCAAATTCTCAAACTGCCATGGTGGGATTTGAACTCATGGGCCGCGATTTTGCCAGGCGCTCAGCGGACCCAATTGGTGGCGGGTCAGCTGTGAAATTTAAAACGATTGACAGCGGGTCGGGAACCCGCTGTCAAAACGCGCCCACCAATTTCCTGATATTGAGTTTGCCAGCGCTGAGCAGACCCAATAGGCAGCAGCGGGGGACTCAATTCAAATAATTAATGGCTTGTTTACAGCCACTTAACAATGCTTTTCTCCCCCCAGATTTTTAACGTTCACAGGTCTACCATGGGTTTCCTGCTCTACCTAGACCTCGTCAGTGAAGCTGAGGTGGGAGGTCAGTGGCCATTGAATCAACTGAATAGTTGACAGCTTCAAGTGTCAAGCCAAAGCTGCCAGCTGATTCAGATATCTTCCCTTAAGCACTAGCATCTCTAAACTGCATTTCCACTACAGATTCAGGATGCTGCAAGTCTTTACACAAGTCTACAAGCAGTCTGACCTCATTACTTCTCCCACCATTGACAGATCGCTTCCGTCATCTCTACTTCACCTGCCATCTATTCCATCAGCATGGGTGCACTTTACACTGTCTCACCTTGGTCCTCAGAATCTGACCACAATCAGCCCCAACACCAGCATCACCAGGCACACCAGCATCACCAACAACCATACAAACCTTCTTCGCAATTACCTGATGCTGCACAGGACAGAGGGCATCAGCACCCGACCACATTGCTGAATGGGACGCCAGGGATGGCCTCCCCATGGCCACATTTACTTCACTTGATACTGTGCACCCTGGCTGCCATGTGATGCACCAGGTTGGCACCACCCCACACCAACACCATCCCTACAATGCCCAAGCCATTCCTTTCATACTCATAAGCATTGTGGGGGCTACCGTTATGTCTCACCATTCAATGCAACTCACTAAGCCACTTCCAAAGGTGCACACAAATCTGTCCAAGAAAGCAAAGTGTTGAAAATAAAGATTTCAATGTTTGACAGCTCATTAACAGAAACTTCACATGAACATTGGCTAAAACACACAAGTGCCTACCCTTGTGTGTTGTTAGTTGTTATGATTGGACTAGGATGAGGGTGAGTGTGAGGGGTGGCGAGTGAGATGGGTAAGTGATAATGTAGATAGAGAGAGAGGGATGGGTGAAGGTGCAAGGTAAGTTGGTGTGAGTAAGGATGTGCAGGAGTAGGGTAGGGAAGGCAGATTGATGGGGATGTGTTGAGTGGCACAGCAGGATGAGGTTGAGTATGGCTTTGCAGTAACATTTTGTGATCTACTGAGATCATTGAAAGGTTTGCGCCACGACATCCCTGCTTGTGTCCTCCTGTGCAATGTGCAACCAGACTGCATTGGTCTCCTGGGGAGGTCTCTTCCGCCCATGGGAAGGAAAGAGAACCTCCCTGCATGCTGTGACTCCCTCCATAAGCATGGGAGAACCTGGGTGCAGCCGTGCACCTCTGTGCAGTGCTTGTCAGTGTTTGCAGCACCTCAATGCTGTAGAACACTAACAGCACAAATGTCAAAATAAATTTGCGCATGGTCCCTTTAAGGAAACCGGCTGATGACGTGTCATCAAATGATGTCACCAGACCCGCTTCCTTCAATTGGTCAGGAAATGCGTTGGGCGGGCTTAACAAGCCTAATCAGCGGAAAGTCATGTTGGAGGCCGGGATGGAGTCAGCAGTGGGGTCGGGACCCGCCATCAACGTCTCCCGCCTTGGACCCGCCAAGGTAGGGAAAATCGTAGGCATGTTCTCTGGATTGTTAGTCAGGCCTTTGGATTACTAGTCCAGTAACATAACCACTATACTACTGTACCCATTCGTGTATGTGATGTACTTCCGTATTTGTACATCGTTACACTACATCCATCCATATTTAGGTGGATATATTGGACTCCTGATGTCACTTCAGTGGGAAATCCACCTGAAGAGATGGTAGAATAAGTCCCCACCCAATCTCCCATTTCCTCCCCGCCTCCGCCACCCACTCGAGTTACATTGGAGGAACTTCAGTGAGACGACATACCCCTTCTATTTCTTAAGCAAATGTTAACTTGTTTTTTTCCATTTTATGGTATTTATTTAGCAAATCAATAACATTACGTCAGAACTTAGTAAGCATGAATGCAATACATTTAATAATAAAACTGGAACCATATTACTTTTATAGACGTACACTTAAGTATATAAACAGCCATGTGTGTAGTGTCTGTGTACCGACTGCAATGTAATTAGTTGTTTTCAACTTTCACTTGTCCCCCCTGAAGAGGTTTTTTTTAATTCATTTATTTATATATATGTATATATATAATATTTTAAATACTTGAAGGAGAAAAATTGCAGGGATATGGGGGAAAGAGCAGGGGAGTGGAACTAACGGGATTGCTCTTCGAAAGAGCCGACGCAGATGCAATGGGCCGAAAGGCCACTTTCTGTGCTGTACTCTTCTATGATTCTATATCTTGCAAAGTCATGGTGCTTCAGAGACGACTTGCATTGAAAGAAAACAGATAATAAAAGGGAGAGGCCAAACAATGTAAGAGGCCTGTACTAAATTCCTACTTTTGCCACTAGGTACTTGTGACTAGGCAGCAAGTACTGTGCCCGGTTGCTATGGTTTCCTGCTCACCCTTCCCATCCCAAGATATGGTTCTCATTTTAACCACCTCAGAGGGATGAAAGGCTGAGTTAATGTTATCATTTATATCCAGAGCCCTCTGTTCCCAGTCCAGTCATATTATGAAAATTAATATTATTGCATAGTTTATACTGTACTTTAATATTCTAAATAATGTCACTGACATTTATGTCTAGTCTGCACAAGGGTAGAATTATTATCTTGTATATATCTATCAAATAGTTTAAATAACTAGAAAAGATGCAAAGTTTCTGGGTGACTCAGTGGTTCTCCCCTATTACTGTCCACATAGTCAGGTCCTGATTCCAGCCAGCTATCAGGGAAGACTGAATAGATACAAGGAGCTTCCCCACTGGGGGCAGATGAGTCGTACAGCGCTGTCCTTTGTATCTCTCCTTGCAGTTTGGTTATTTATCTCATTGTAGTTTCTGGGAGCTTGTTGTGCCTAAATTGGCTGCTGTGTTTCCCTATGTTACAATAGTGACTACAATTCAAAACTACAGTACTTCTTTGGCTGTGAAGCACTTGGGACATCCTGCAGTTGTGACATGCTATACAGAGGCAAGTCCTTTTTTTTTCTTTCCTTGTAGCTGGATGCAGAAGACTGGGTGCAACTGACCTTTTCTGATTGGGTGGAGGGGGGAACCAAGACAGGAAATTACTTTATAAAAAGTCTAATTTTAAAAGGTCTTTAAAATGCACCTCTTAATATAGTACAGGAAACTCTCTTTTAACCGGCACCTAAATATCCGGAAATCTCTCTTAACCGGCAAAATTCAGGAGTAGGTTCAGGTAAGTTTTACTATATATTAGTGGCCGTGTAACCGGGGTTCCTGCACCTGTGGCCGTGCACCAGGGACTCCTAGATCTGTGGCCATGTAACCGGGGTTCCTGCACCTGTGGCCGTGCACCAGGGACTCCTGGATCTGTGGCCATGTAACCGGGGCTCCTGCACCTGTGGCCGTGTACGGGGCTCTCGTACCTTGGTAAGTATACCTCTCTGTAATCCGGACTTTTTGATCAACCGGCACCACACCGGTCCCGTCGGTGCCGGTTAATAAAGAGTTTCCTGTACAGTGATCTCTAATGCACAAATATCACAGCTTCTGATTGGAATCTGTTTAAGGCCTACAGGCAGCATGACGGAGTCTGACCTCTGCATTTGCATCTGCGATTGCAGTAAAGCCCACCCTCCCATATCGTGAGGGGACCTTTCCTGTTCATCACACCCTTTTCCTCTACTCTTCCTGCATCTTGTTCTGTTTTTCCAAGATAAAATACTGAACAATAAAACTGACTTTAAGCCTTTCTTTGTGGTTTGTCACTCATGTATGTACTTGATTTTATGGAATAATTTAGAACTTACTGTTCACTCTCGTGGTGCTTTTCGCCTCAGTCTCCTTTCTGCTGTTTTTCTCTTCTGACTTAGTTTTCTTCTTGCTTTTTCTTTCTTACTGCTGTTTCTCTTGTTCTTTTTTCAATTTTTATTTCTTTCTTTTCTTCTTTCACTCCCCCTTCTTTCCATTCTTTCCTAGTTTCTTCTCTCTCACCCCATAGTCCCTGCCACCCGAGTCTTCAAGCTAAAGAAAGCACAACAAAATGGCTGGACAAATTCCCTTGAGAACTTATGTAATCTTGTCTATTTTCTCTAATAATCTCATTTGCATAATTCCCTCGGGATGGAAATCCGATGGCTATGGGGATCTAGGCAATTCCTGACTTGCATCTATTGCCCAACTTCCAACTGGGAACCCAGTGCAAAATGGCAATCGTCACAGAGATGAGAACACTGCAAAGGATCTGTTGCAGTGCTGGTTTAGAAATATGCCTGACAAGTGGTAACATTCAATCTGCACTTTTTTTCCACTTGAGTATCTAGGGAATGAATTGGTGCCTGAGTAATGTTCCCACTTAAACACCTGTCCTCATCAGCATTAATTGGCACATACTGTACTGATAACTGTGGTGCTGGCTGCAGGTGGCTATTGTACGGGTTGCGAAGTGGAATGTAGAACGCAGTTATGAATTGAGAAATTTTCTGTGGGAAACCACTGTAGATTTACAAGTTAGAAACACTTCATAAAACGAATGAGCACATAAAATAAATTCATGCTTTAGCGTACGAGCCAAGCCTGGAAATGAAAACAGCTTCTTGGTGTTGACATGAAGTGGCTTAAGAACTGAGTCTGGATCTGCTTAATGTTAATGCACTAGGCTAAGTTGCAAGAAACATGGAAACAATAAGGCTAAGAAACTTGGCCTTCCAACATACGGTAATAAAGTCTCGTTACCTTCTGTTCATTCCAAAATTTATCTGATGGTCCAATTAAACTAAAACCAATTGACTTACCATCTTTAACTAAACTTTTGCAAAAGCAGTAAAATTAATTGTACCCCCTGTCCCCTAGCCACTTTACATTCTTGCCTCTTTACTGATCTCTCACTGGAGCTATTTAATGTCCATTTTCTGGCTGACTAGTTCTCAACTCAGTTAAATTATTAACCATTGTCATTTTACACATAGTTGGCCTTGCGTTGCCTAGCTTTGTGGCTGAATGTCATGGCTCCATCAACATTTGCTGAGAAATCTAACTATAAAGATTAGTGCTGGGAATTTCTGACATCTGTTTTATTGCAAAGTGAAAAAACAAAACTGCAAACAAAATCTGATTAGATTGTCAACCAACTTCCGTGATTTGTAAACATCACACAGACACGAAAAGGCATTTTCTGTTGGCAGATCTAAATGAATAGTCTATTCATTTTCAGAATTTTTGAGTTTGGTTAAGTGGTAACACTCTCTTGCCTCTGAGTCAGAAAGTTGTAGATCGAAACTCCCCCCTCCCCTCTTCAGGATTCGAGCACATAAAGGAGGCTCATACTCCAGCGCAGCACTGAGGGAATGTTCCTTTGTCATACGATATGATAAACCAAGGTCTTGTCTGCCTGTTCAAGTGGATGTAAATGATTCTGTGGCAATATTCAAACTATAAGCATGGAGATGTCCTGACCATCCCAGTGCCAACAAAAAAAGATTAGGTTCAATGTCAGAATAAAAAAGGATAATAAAGAGTAAAAGATAAGGGTGCTGGAATTTTAAAAAATTCACTGACATGAATAGGAATCTGTCCACATTAACTGGGCAGAAAAGTTAAACAAGCCAGTCAATGGATTAGTAGTGGAAAATCTTCAAATATGAGATGGATAGAGTACAAAATAAATATGTTCCTATAAGGCAAGAGAATAGAGTTCCACAGATAAACAGAGGGAATAAAATTAAACTGAAATTTAAAAGCAAGGCATACTACTAAATATAATCATGACATAGCAAGTATAGTGGGGAGGTGAAAAAGGAGATTAGAGGGGCTAAAAGGGAATTTGAAAAAATGTAAAAAAAGTAATTAGTGTAGAGTAAAAAGAGTAAGTAGTCCTACCCACTATTTAATTAAAAGATTAATTAAATAGTGGGTAGGACTACTCGGGGATGAAGGAGAGTGTTTCATTGTGGAGGATGTCGATATTAAGTAAATATTTTGCATTGGCTTTTTACAAATAATGGTGGAAGTGAGAATGTAGGTGTACTGCAGGAGGCTATTAACATAAGCACATAAGAGATAGGAGCAGGAATAGGCCACTTGGCCCCTCGAGCCTGCTCCGCCATTCAATAAGATCATGGCTGATCTTGAGCTCAAAGCCACTTCCCTGCCCACTCCCCGTAACCCTTTACTCCCTTATCTTGCAAAAATCTGTCTATCTCCACTTTAAATGTATTTAATGACCCAGCCTCCACGGCTTTGTTCTGAAAAAATAAGCAGAACTCCGGTTGTATAAGTCACCAGGCCCTGATGGTTTGCTCTCCAGGCTGAGAGGAGTTAGCAGAGGCTCTGGCCATAATTTTTCAATCCACAATTTTTTAATCTTTCAAACCTGCAATTTGCGCTGTTCGATTGTAGAGTAGCCAATGTAAGAACTTTGTCCAAGTAGGAAGAGAAGGATAAAGTGAGTAACTACAGAGCAGATAATCTGACGTCAGTTGTGGGCAAACTCTCTTAGATTCCATAAACCGAGGAAAAAATGAGTGAGCATTTAGAAAAGCATGAGGTAATCGAGATTAGCCAGCATGGATTTACTAAAGGCAAGTCTTGTTTTACAAATTTGATAAGAGTTCTTTCAAGAGGTAACCAATTGAATAGATAAAGGGAATGGAGTAGATGTAGTATATATGGATTTTCAGAAGATGTTCAAAAGCTGCCTCACAAGAGGCATGTTAGAAAAATTCAGGCATATGAAAAGAAAATGTATCATTGATGGAAAGTTGGTTGACAAATAGAAAGCAAAGAGCTAGGGAAAATTGGTGTTTCTTGGATTGGAGAAGAATTGGAAATGGTGTAACCTATACGTCATGCTGGAGCCGCTTCTGTTCATAGTATACGTAGATGATTTAGATTTGGGTATAGGGAGCACAGTGTTGAAATTTTGCTGGTGACATAAAAGTAGAGGTGTTGGCAAAGAGTGAGGAAGAATGCAAAAGACTTCAGGAAGATATAGAGAGGTTAGTGGAATGGGTAGACAGGCAGCAGATCCAATTTAATGTGGATAAATGTGAGGTAATACATTTCTGGGAGGTAAAACAAGAAATGGGAGTATATCCTCAGTGGAAAGATACTAAAGGATGTAAATAAACCTGGGGTTTCAAATAAATAATTCCCTGATGCACAAGTGTAGGTAGATAAAGTTATAAAAAAGGTCAACAGCATTTTGGATTTTATAAATAGAGGCGCAAAATAGAAGAGTAAAGAAGTAATGATAAATTCGTATTAAACATCAGTTGGGCCACAGTTACAGTTTTGTGTGCCCCATTAAAGAAAGTGCATTAAAGCCATAGAGAGAGTACAGCATAAATTCACCAAGATGATGCCAGGGAAGGGAAACTGTAGTTATAAGGAGAGACTTGAAACTATTTCCACTGGAACAAAGGAGATTTAATTGAGGTTTTTTTAAATTGTGAAGGGTTTTTGCACGGCCCATTCAAAATACTGCGCCTGTGCAGGTTTTCTCATTGAAAAGCCGGCGAGCCAGCTGCACGGGAGGTCCAGAGAGCCGCACAGCCATGCAGCTTAAAGGGAACATTGGTGGTCGGTAACCATAGAAATGTACCCCTGTTTGTATCAACTTGTTTCACAAGAGATGGATGTTAAAAGAAAAAAATGGGAGGGGGAATAAAGTTTCTCGACAACATGAAAAGCTCCTTAGTAGCCCATGGCCCTAAGTATCTGTTCACCTAGAAAATGACTGCCTGTGGAGAATGTGTGCATAAAGCAGGCAAAGGGAGAGATGGGCAGATAGAGTGGAGAGAAACGAGGAAAGAATGCAATGAATGGGCTGGCTGGTGTGAGAATTGTAAATGGTACAGTACAGTATTCTACTCAGGTTGATGCTAAAATGCATTAGCCTGGGAATTACTGTTAGCTGTGTTATCGTATGATGATCTAACTTGTCATATCAGATTCCTTTCTCCGCTATTCAACAGATGCGCCAACATCTGACAGCCCATCCGAAGTTGAGAATCACTTTTGAATGACGTACGTGAGTTTGAATATCATGTATTTGACCCCAGGAGGTCAAAGGCAGTGACATTTCAGCAGCTGTTTACAGGGAAACTGAGATATCCCTGAGATATCACCTTGATACCATGATTGGAGATATTTCTGCCCCTCAGTACTTCAGGGCAGGGAATATGGGTCTTTTTGTTCACCAAAATAAACAAATATTCCAGCCCTTCAATGCACAAAGCTGACCCTTGATACAATGAGATAGACATTCCAGGGCCTCGGTACACTTAGGTGGAGACATTCGGCCCCTGAGGTTAAATAACATGATGTGATAGAAGGAGTGCACATATTATGAAAGCAGCAGAGGACATTCAGTACTCAAAATGATTAAATAAAGCTAGAGAACAATCAGAATCATTAAGATCTCAGTGAAAATATTTGGACAAATTATAAAGAGGGCTATAATTTCTGCTAATACAAAAGCAAAATACTGCGGGTGCTGGAAATCTGGAATAAAAACAGAAAATGCTGGAAATACTCAGCCGGTCAGGCAGCATCTGTGGAGAGAGAAACGGAGTTAACGTTTCAGGTCGATGACCCTTCGTCAGAACTGACGAAAGGCCATCGACCTGAAACGTTAACTCTGTTTCTCTCTCCACAGATGCTGCCTGACCGGCTGAGTATCTCCAGCATTTTCTGTTTTTATTTATAATTTCTGCTGTTTACTAAGTTTAGTGAAAAATATGCTGTGTGTAATAAATAGTCACGACGGGTAAAAAAAAAACAATGCTAACAGAATAGAACTGTTTAGCACTGTTCTAGGTATCCTACCTCTCCAAATATGGTTAAGAAATATTTAGTGAAAAGTTCGTAAAACAAAAAGTCAGTTTTCTGCTTGCTAAAGCCTTGAAAGGTGAATGGCCCAGATTTTGCTGCCTAAATAATGTGTAAATCGTCCAGCAGCTTGTGGCGAGCAAGAGATACCCCATGAATTGGGAATCGCCACAAATTGCAGGATTGTTTCCAACTTGGCCTGTCCAAAAGTAAGGAAAGAAGGAACTTGCATTTATATAGCGCCTTTCACGACCTCGGGATATTCTAAAACACTTCACAGCCAATGAGCCAATGAGGAGTAGTCATTATTGTAATGTAGGGAAACACAACAGCCAACGTGCGCACAACAAGACCCCACAAAATCAAACAAAATTACCATTGTTTCCAATGCTACCTATATACAGATAAGTGACCTTAAAGGGAATTTCTTTAAATAGATTTTATTTGCTGAATCCAAAACATTTAAACTGTCATGGTCTGTTAGGGATGGAATTCACAACACCAGAGTTGATGGCTTGAGAAAAGAATGACCTTTTTGTGATCTTCAGGATAATGGATTACATGCCAGGAAACAGAACATCAGTACTCTCAGGTGAAGTATAGCACCAGCAAAATACAGGAGCATTTACATTTTCCTACCAGTGGATTTCAACCTCAACCTCCAACTGCACAAATGTGACCTCTTAATTTCCAGCATTGTCTATCATTGTGGCCTCTGGGTGAGATTGCAGATGAGTATTAATTGAAGTGAATTCAAGGGCAATTTTCTGGTGAGGAGAATTGTTCATCAGGAACCACACTGAGACTGTCCAAATAGGATATATTAAGGAGCCTTAATAGTTCCTTTAAACAACCCTTTAATCGCTCTGTCTGCATTTTTATGAAGGTTGCAAACCAATTCTAAGGCCTGACTAGAGGACAGCCGCACAAGGCTTGTTCCAAGATGAAGAATATGCCTCATTCATCAAAGATAAGTCAGCCTTCTTGACTGCATCTTAAGTGGTTTTAATTTGTTGTGTTTAGAATATGCACATTAAGAAATATATTTTGGTCGTGCATTTTGGTCACTCTATAATGCTTCACCTGCTTCATGACTGTGAGCAGCAATCTCCGACTGTCTTAAGACAGGTTTAGTTGCATGTATATGTCGCTTGACATGTGGAGTTTAAAAAATGTTCATTTATTTCTGGATGTTACTCAAGCAATGTTGTCAGAAATTATTAATTCTGATAAAACTCCTGGAATGTGTGGGAATAGGTGTCACAGAATCACAGAATCCCCACAGTGCAGATAGAGGCCATTTCGGCCCATCGAGCCTGCACCGACACATATCCCACCCTATCCCCGTAACCCCACGTATTTAATCCCCCTAACACTAAGGGTCAATTTATCATAGCCAAATCAACCTAACCCGCACATCTTTGGACTGTGGGAGGAAACCGGAGCACCCGGAGGAAACCCACACAGACACAGGGAGAATGTGCAAACTCCACACAGACAGTCACCCGAGGCCGGATTCGAACCCGGGTCCCTGGCGCTGTGAGGTAACAGTGCTAACCACTATGCCACCGTGTCCTCCATGAGTGGCCAGTTTAAGAAGAACTGTAAAAATTATTTACAATTTTCTCCTGGATAAATCTGATATAGCCTTCCCTCACAAACCTATTGATGCCCTGTGTACTCCCTAATCTTGAGATTTCCTATTGTCACTGAAGAGAAATAACAAAGCCAAGGTTTCATTCTTTTATTGCGTTGAGGCCAAAAAGCATTCTGAAAAAATAGCAGTAAATATTCGAGGCCTTTCTTGCGAACACATCCTGACAGATTATTTGAAGTGTATCCACGTCTCGTGTTCTGGCTACATTAATCATGGACAAGCTATGTCTAGTTTGGAAATACTTGAAGAAGCCTTTGACTGTAAGTAGTTCTGCTTCCTAAAACTGTTCCATTACTTTGTCCAGATTACAACAGTAACTACATTTATAAAGTACTTCATTGGTTGTGAAGCACTTTGAGACATCCAGAGGACATGAAAGGTGCTATATGAAAGTGCTTTCTTTCTCTCTCCCTCTTTCTTACTTTCTCTTTAATAACAGAGCAGTTTTAAAAAAAATTAAACTCATAAGATTACAAATGAAAAAACATTGGTGGACTAGTTTCATTCCCAACTATGGCCGGAATTGTCTGGCGTCCGTGCAGGCGTGATTAGAGGAGGGTCGGGAGGGAAATTTGAAAAACCTTGGAGCGGGTTGGGAACCCACCGTCATCCCGCCCCCACGTGCCTTTCCCTCAGGCACGTTTGCCAGTGCGGCAGTGACCTAGGTGGCCGAGATAATTTAAATGATTATTAGGTACTTGTCAGACCCTTAAAACTCTTTTTAACCCTACCTTTCAAATTTCCCTGGATGACCACGGGAATCACACAGCTCGGGAACCATGTCTGTAAACCTGAGGCGGAAGTTGAGTGGCCCTTGATCCAGCTCATTAGTGCACAGCATGAAAAGTACAATAAAAACTCCCACCTGATACCTGGTCACTTTCCTAAGGCAGATGCTTTTGCTGAGTTCATTGTCAGCACAAATTTAGCTTTTTAGAGGTTGCAACACTTTTCAGCAAAGTCGGGATCCACTGTCACCTCATTTGTACAACCTATCACACCATTGGCTTCTGTCATCTCTACTTGACCTGTCATCTATTCCATCAGCATGGGTGCCATTTATACTGTCTCACCTTGATCCTCAGAATCTGACCATGATGAGCCCCAGCATCAGCAGCACCAGGCACACCAGCAGCACCAACAGCAACACCACCAACCTTCTCCTCAACCATCTGATGCTGCACAGGGCAGAGGGCATCAGCGCAGGGCTGGACCATGCCGGAGGCGATACCCCCAACACAGGGTATACAGGCAGAGGATGAACTTCCTCAACATGACTGAGCAGCAGTGCCAAAGGAGGCTCAGGCTGTTGTGCCAGCTTGTCGCAGACAGTTGCAGATTGCTGGAACAAGACCTGCAGCCCAGGGAAGCGGGTGGACACGCATTACCAGTGGCTGTCAAAGTCACCAGCGCGCTCAACTTCTTCGCCTCTGGCTCCTTCCAGGGATCTGCAGCAGACATTTGCAGCATCTCGCAGTCGGCCACCCACAGATGCATCACACAGGTCACCGATGCCCATCATAAAGCATCCCTACAATGACCAAGCCATTCCTTCGCACTGACCACCATTGCTGGAGGTAACGTTATATCTCACCATTCACTCCAACTCACTAAGCCACTTCCAAAGTTGCACGCAAATTTGTCCGGAAACTGGTGAAAATAAATATTTTTATCTGTGACATCACAGTAACGGAAACTTTACACAAACATTTATTAAAACACCCAAGTGGCTACCCTTGTGCATCTACTTCTGTTCCATCTTTCTCTTACGCGTGTTTCTATGAGGTGCTACCCCTGTGGCTTCAGCAGGGGTTGAGGCAGCCTGCTCACTTCCCTGTTGTGACAGCATAGACACTTTTGGCAGACGTCCTCTGGGTTTTGGAGCCTGTGATGGCCCCACCAAAGTGTGCTCCTCCTGTGTCTCTAGACAGGCGCTCCATGAGCCTCTGCCATCTATCCTCCATTGATAGCCATCTATTCTCCATAGATACCATGAGCTCCTGTGAGTGGCGCATTAGTTGCTCCATGCAGGTGGCCATCCTATCCATGGAAGAGCCTACAGTCACCATCGCCTGCGACATGGTGGTGCTCATGTTGGAGATGGACTCCTCCATTCCCTGTACATTTGCAGACATTGCGGTCGCAAAACCTGTAAAAGCCTCCTGCACTTCTTGTTGCACCTCCAGGATTGCCCTCTTTCTGGATGGCCCCCGAGGTTCAGCATCTGCATGCAGCTGAGCAGAGCTGGGAGCATTCTGTGCCCTCTGACGAGGAGTCTCCACTGCTGTCCCTGTCTCCACCATCTGCTCTTGCTCACTTGTGAGACACCAGGTGACATCACTACTCTATCTCGCATGGCACCCACCAAGGTGTGCGTATCTGCGCTGGTGCTGGGTGCGCTTATGTCTGGTGATGGTGTGCCCTCAGAGGCTGGAGGCTCCTCTGAGGAGTCATCTTCCTCTTCCTCGTGGACAGTGGAGGGGGGCTCTTGATGGACCTGTGGGAGGGTAAAGAGATGAGTTAGATATGTCATATCAAGAATGGGTACAGATATCATTATGCACATGATGAACATTCACTGGCTGCTGACATCAGTCCCCATATGAGTGATGGCTGTATGCCATGTGGCTGCATGAGATGTAATTCTGTCACCAGGTTGCTGAGATGTCCCCCTCTCTCCGTCTCTCACCTCCAGCTGCTCGGCAACTCCTGACACTTCCAGGGTGACCTCCTCTGCTGCTGTTAAAGTGGCCAATGATGGAGGCCCACCTCCGGTTCTCTCCCTCTCCCTGTTATTGTGGGCTCTCTTCTCCTGCAAGGAGGGAAAGAAGAGAAGGTTGAGTGAGAGTGATGGAATGAGTGTAAGGAATGGATGGGTTACATCTTTAGAGGGTGACTATGAGGGAGTGGGGTGCCAATGCCAAATGGCCTCCTTGTGTGTTGTTAGTTGGTATGATTGCATTAGGATGAGGGTGAGTGTGAGGGGTGGCTAGTCAGATGGGGATGTGATAATGTAGATCGAGAGAGAGGGATGGGTGGATGTGCAAGGTATGTTGGTGTGAGTAAGGATGTGCAGGAGTAGTGTTGGGAAGGCAGAGTGATGGGGATGTGGTGAGAGGCACAGCAGGATGAAGTTGAGTGTGGCTTTATACTCACCTTTCCTGATCTAATGAGATCATTGAAGCGTTTCTGGCACTGCACCCAGGTCCTCCTGACCACATCCCTGCTGTTCACCTCCTCTGCTATCTTGAGCCAGGCTCCTTTGGTCTGCCGGGGAGGTCTCTTCTGTCCATCGGAAGGGAAGAGGACCTCCCTGCCTGCTCTCAATCCCTCCACAAGCATATGGAGGGAGTCATCTGAGATCCTAGGTGCAGCCCTCTGTCTCTGTGCAGTCATGTTTGCCACTCTTTCCAACACTCAAATGGTCCAGTGCAGTGTCTGCACACTCCTAGATGAACCTTCAAATGCAATGTGGCCGTGGGTCCTTTAAATATCCTGGCTGAAAACGCATAATCGCTGACGTCATCAGACCCGCACCATTTAATAGGGCCGGATAACGCGCAGGGCGGCCTTAATAGGCGCCATTAAGGGAAAGTCGATCTCAGGAGTGGGATGAAATGAAGAACAGGGTCATGACCTGCCACGGCGACCGCCTGCACCCGACCCGCCCAGGTACAGAAAGTTGCGGCCTATGAGTTTGTGTTTGTTCAGAATTACGCTGTTGTATTCTCTTCAAATGTTTGAAATTAAATGCAATGAAGAGATTCTTCAGATCTTGGCACCAGTTCCACAGGTTCATTATTACCAAATCAGAACATACAAATCATATCACATGACCATATGTCATTACTGTCAACAGAAAATGCCAACACTGAGTTTAAATAAATAAGTGGAAACTAAATCAAATCTAATCATATTCCTTTCTTTGACCCTTAATAAATGCTCTCAACATATGCAAGGCCATACCAAGAGTAAGTACCAGGCAATCAAAGTGCACGATGGCTCCAGGAAATATGTACCTGCGTGTAAACTCTTGAAAATGCAATTTAAAAAAGAAAACAACTTGGTTTTGGAGATGCTGAGTAACTCTGTTGTTTCATGCCCAAGGCCTGATGTGCTGACCTGAGATCACTTTGTAAGGGTCAACTGTTTTCACTACATAGTTTTAAAAAAGTAATACAAACTTTTTTTTAAAATACATTAAAAAAATTAAGTGACATGACCTAATTTACTGAAACTCATCCATACATGACCCCCTTTAGTGTCATCCGTGGCTCAGTGGGTTGCACTCTCTCGCCTCTGTGTCAGAAGGTTGTGGGTTCAAGTCCCACTCCAGAGACTTGAGCACAAAAATCTAGGCTGACACTCCAGTGCAGTACTGAGGGAATGCTGCACTGTCGGAGGTGCCGTCTTTCGGATGAGATGTTAAACCGAGGCCTTGTCTGCTCCCTCAGGTGGACGTAATAGATTCCATGGCACTATTTCGAAGAAGAGCAGGGGAGTTCTCCCTGGTGTCCTGGCCAATATTTATCCTTCAACCCAGGTCACTAAAAAAAACAGATTATTATCACTTGCTGTTTGTGGGAGCTTGCTGTGTGCAAATTGGTGGCAGTGTTTCCTACATTACAACAGTGACTATACTTCAAAAGGACTTAATTGGCTGTAAAGTGCTTTGGGCCATCCTGAGGTCATGAAAGGTGCTTTATAAATGCAAATCCAGCTTGCTTCTCATACCGTTTAATATTCCTATTTTTCAAGCAACTATTTATATTTCCTTTTTAAAATAATCTATGGGCTCCACTTCAACAACAGTTTATGGCAGAGAATTCCACATTCTAACCACTCTCTGTGTAAAGATTTTTTAACCTCTCCTTTAATTCTTTTCATGGTTATCTTGAATTTGTGTCCTTTTGTTACTGTCTAACCAACCATCCTTACCCTCTACAATCTCATTCCAAACCAAATATTCATCCAGCTCTCTCTTAAAGTTATTAGTTAACACAGCATTTTAAAAAAAATCCTAATCTTAACCCTTGCTTCAGACTTATCAATTTTATATTTATGTAAAATAATTCTGTGCTACCAGCCTAGTTAAACAACCTACTTCCATGCTATTGCAGGCAGAACATAAAACTGTTTTGTTGATTTGACAAGAGCCCATTCAGATATAGATTGGGAGATGCATATTTTCATTCAATTTTTACGAACTATAAATCTTCAGAACTAAACCTGGACAAGACGAGCCAAATAACTTGTGAGGTTAGTAACTCTGCTCCCTTCCTAGAGCAATACCGTAAACATTCCATGATTAGTAGTTCAGTTAATTATTAGCAGTTTAGTGAATTATCTTTGGAAGTGAGTATAATTAGCTATAGTGAGCTAATGTCAACCTAGGCCACAATGTAAGTGTTGCAATTTCCAGTAAGTTACCCAAATGAATGACATTTACAAGTAGATTATATCATAGTTGATGGGGTACAGTCAAGCTTGTTAGATCTGAGAAGACCTTGGGCTTGTTGCAAAACAACAAGAGGTAGGAGAGACCAACAAGAGGACATGATTTGCAGCAAGGGTTGAGCAGATTGGGGTAATTTTCCATGTACACAGTAGAGGTCGGGAACCTCACCCGAGTCAGTGTGACAGTGTGCACTCAAAGAATGACTCCCTTACTTTGGCAGCAAAATCCGGCCCAATATTAAAGGCGAGTTTAATGTGCACGCCATTATTAATGGATAAATAACCCAGCAATTTGTGGCGAGGAAGCGATACCCCGTGAGTTGCGAACTACCACAAGTTGCTGGATGATTTGTGCCGCTCCCCCGTTAGCCTTGCGAAAATGGCAGCGCGCCTTCAACCTCCCCGTGAATTTCGAGAAATTGCTGCATTTGCGCATCAATTACCAATTAAACTCACTGCAAAAAGTTAGGGCTGGTACTTAACAGCGGAAGGACCCTTTTAATGATGAGAGTTATGTTCATGCAATGCCACTCAACCTCTAGCAGACAGGGATCTGTTGAAACAGTGGAGTATCAGTCCTACAAGAAGTCAATTGTTCTTGGAGATTTTTTTAATTAAAATGTAATTTTTTTCTTACTTTTCCTTTCTGTCTCTTTTCTGTCTCTTAATCCAATCTTTCTTTCCCTCTCTTTGTTTCTCTATCTGTACCTAATTTGACTCTAATTCACCATATTTGCTTCTCCATCATTCCTCTGTTTCTTTCTCAATCCTTAATTCTTATAGGTTAATTGATAGACTGTTGGTCCCATCGTTCACCAAGGTCCTAGATGCCCCGTTGGCCTTGCACTTCCAGCTATTTGCAGCACAAAAATGTTTTGAGCTGAAGGGTGAGGGAAAAGTCTAATAGTGCACACCACGAGATGCCCCACTCCAGAAAATTCTGGGCTATTAACTCACCATCTGTGAAATTCACAACAGTACAATCTGAGAATGTGACTGCGTTGCTACCAAGAAAAGTGGATTTCAGTTTGCCATGTAATAGTTTGTAATATGTAGAAGTGAGCAGGAGGCTCCTATTATTGGTTTAATAGATAAATATATGCTACAAGATGATACTAACCCATACAAACCAGGAAAGTACAAGGTTTGATACTTGGTCTGTGCTCAATTTAGTTTGCATAATGAAGGGGTAGCAATGGAGCACTCAAACTGGCTTTGGGTGGGTAAAATTAGCTGGGAATCCAGCTCCTGATCATCATATTGATGGGGACAGGATTGGATTCAGTTACAATGCACCATGTGATCCAATAGCCCACTGACGCCCGTCATCCAGGCTCATACATAAAGAATGTCAGTTGTGGGGTGATACTGAGGGTCACTGGAGTTGTCTTGACGTCTATATTGTGCAATTACATACGCGTCCAACAGAGGGAGCAGAGACCTGGACGGAATGGTGAACTTGGTTGAGATGCATAGGATCAAGTTGAAACATGCAGCCAAAACAGAACCTGGACAGGAATAAAGACCGGGGTTAGAGAAAGGTATAGATTCTCTTCAACTTTATTCAAACCAAATTCCATACACACAATAGGCGGTACACATGGAACAATACCTCAGTACAATTCACTGCCTTCAGAAGGGAGAAAACGGAAAGGAACATTTTGGGTTAAAGAAAAATCAAGAACATTTGATTGAAAACAGACCTGAAATCACTAAGACCTGCAAGATCTTAGTGTGATACCATTGTCATGACTGTGGAACATTACTCCCATGTTATGTACTAGAGGGTGTAAAGGAATTACTTTGAGCTGAAAAGCACAATTATTGGGTAATGGAGACTGTATTATAAACTAATTACTACATAAAACAGAACAATAGTAAGCAGGTTATACTGTAACAGTTTAGCAGTCACATTATAAATTTAAGAGTGCTCACAAACTACCAGACCGAGGAGAATTGGACACAGCAGCTCTCACACTTTGTAGCAGTCATCAGGAAATGCGACTTGTATCCATGACAACGGGCCTGCTCACTGACCCTTTCAGCCAGGTAGATTTGCACTGCCAAGCAAGAGGCCACTTCTCTGCTGCCTTCTGAACCACATTTTTTCCTGGGCTACAATGACATCACTGTGTCACAAGGCATGAAAGAATTAATTTATACAACCTGCAACAGAGACTGTTTGTAGCAATTGCATTTCCACCTGGAGACACCTCCATGAATTGTTTGACAGTGAACATATAAAGAAGGAGCATTTCATTTCCCAGAGAATCAACGGGCTCAGGAACAGTAAAGTCATATTTTCCCCATTTTATTACTTGCTTGCAATTCTTACTTAATAACAAATTCTAAGACAGGGCTTTTATGATATCATTATATTCCTGTCAGAAACATCTGTTAGGACTTCCATCTCCATGGCAACAAGCCTTACTATTAATTGGTAATAAACCAATGTATATAATACTCCAACTTGAATATGGAAACTATTATCTTACAGGGGCACTATTGCCATCCGAAGAAGATTACACGGATACCATTTTACCAGTTGTTACAAACGAAGCCATGCAAACATTAGCTTCCTCTGCTCTGTCCAAACAATGTGTCCAATCTGAGAGTAGTCCCATGTACACGAGTGGGGTTTTTCTTTTTCCGTTTCCTGCACCAGTCATCCTAATGTCCTTTTTTTTGCCAAACTGTGGGCAGTTTTACGATGTACACTTAAACCCACCAGAGATTGCACAAAACCATTCACATGGGACTCTTACAGGTATCATTTTAAAAGACAAGAAGGGGAGATTCTCCTGGGTCTGTGCCCAGGTGCACTGGATCGCCTGGGCACCGCAAATATCGGGAAAGTAAGTGTTTCGGAGCACGTGCACGTAAAGGAACCCGCCTGATTTTCCTTCCATTTCGATTATGCATGCGCTCCAACCCACCGATATTCGCTACACCCACTGTGTCTGGGAGCAGATCCAGGAAACTCTGCCCTGGAAGATTTTTATTGCATCTGTCTGGAGTGGATTCAAACACCAGTTTTAGAGATGTAAAACACTTTGTTCCAACTCATTGTGCCACCCAGTCAAGGCTGAATTGACTTCTCACTGAACTGGTGTCAGGAAAGTAAATGCTTTTGTCATAATTTATATTCTAGAGTACAAGCAAAAATGTAGCATTGCAAACCTATGGTGAAATGTGCCTCTCATTGTAATGTGCGAGAGGAAAATTCCACTCATTGTTTTTGAATCGACTGTGCTGTTTGTCAATGGATTTAGAATTGAAACCAGCGTTGTGCTTTTCAGAACGAGGCAGTTCAAAATTTAAGGGCCATTTTGAAATGAAGGTTTCCTCTTGAAATAAACAGAGAAGTAACAATAAATAGGGCAGTGCTAAAGTCTTTTAAAACTCAGTATGCTGTTGTCATAACGGAATTACCTGTGCACCAAAGCTTTTGTTAGAGAGCTCAAACACTTCCTGAGAAAATCCAGAATACAGTGTCTCTAGGGTTCTAGATTATGGGAGTATTGTGAAGGAGGGGGGGGGGGTGCTAGGGTTTGGTAGCACTGGGATAGAATGTGGGATTTGGTTCACTGGGTGATTACTGGATATGGCACAAGTGGAGAGGGCAGCATTGGGAAGAGGTGCCGAGTTTTTCCTCACTGGGGATAGAGGGTTCTGGGTGTGGCGATACTGCAAGTTGGGTGATCTGAAAGCAATGGTGAGGGACCTGGGATCTGGCAGCACTGGAGAGGGTAAGTCCCAGGGTTTAGGAGCTTTAGGAGTGGCAGGGTCTGACAGCATGGAGGGGGGCAATCCTGGTATATGGCAGTAGTGGGAGAAGGCAGATCCCAATCCATTCCATTCCATGCATATTGCTGCCCTCCTCCTCCTCCCCCACCCCTTCCATCCCCCTTTCAGGGTCCATTCCCAGCTTGAAGCCGGTTTTCAACACCAAATGCATTTACACTGCATACCTGGTTTGTCAAGCTCTTTTTCTTTGTAAACCGCTTAGGTGCATAACATGAACCCCTGGGGACCACACACCAAGTGCTCTTGATATTCCGATTTAGGATTTATCCACTAAAGAGGTAACTATGCTAAGAAGATCCCTTTCTAAACCTCCAGGAGCACAAAATACAACCAGGATAAACCAGCGAATAAGAAAAAAGTGCAAACAGCACTGAGTTGTCTGGGCTTTAAGAGTCAACTTGCCAAGGTTCGGGGAACCGTATGTTTCAACGGCCTGCTGTATGTAGTCAGCAAATATGGCATGAGCACATTTAGCAAAGAAACACAGATTTAAGCTGACAACAGGTTAATGGGCTGGGAAAATGTTGTAGAGGGTACAGGGTCACAACACTGGGATGGACCTAATGGGCAAAGAAAGCATCAGGGTCAAATGCAACAGGTCAAGAGGCCTGGAACATGACAGGTTAGGGACACTACAAGGCAGTTCGGGGTGGGCAATACACTGAAGCCCTAGTCCCCAGAAAAAAGTTAGGCCTCAGCAGTTAAACGTTAATAGACACATTTCCAACAGGACTCCGGCAATTTTATGGGTAAGTTAAAATATGTTTTTGCTAATTCCTTAGTTACATGTGGATAGTTGGCAGGCTAAGGAGGTAAAAATGGACATTGTTTTAAAATTGTTCTGAGCTAGTTCAGCTTCCATATATTTATTTATATTTATTTATTTATGTATTTATTCATATTTTATTTAATTAAAAATGTGCATGTCAACCAATCAGGTATAGGAAACTTAAATTGAGGAGGAATAAATTTGTTAAGTGTGACACAGAAATTTGTATTTACCAGGTGGTTCCATCTGAAGAGTAACATGGAAGCATGGCAGACACAATGGGGGTGATTTTATCAATGGGGACGTGATGGAGGTGGGACTGCTGCTTGTCGGGTTTTAGTCCCGCCTCCATCGACGTCCGGCCAATCCACGCTATTTTCCCTTGATTGACCTTGCGGGCTTAGCAGGCCAATTAAGGGATAGCCGGTGACAGAGAACGTCAGCGTATGGCATTTCATCTGTCAAGATTTTTTGACAGATGAATTGTCATCGTTTGACAGCTCTGTGAAGCTTCCCTGAGCAGAAATCAGATGGCTGTTGCATTGGAGAATGCAGCGGCCATTCTGCTTTCTCTGCCGGTGAGATGAGGGAGCTCCGCAGCCTAAAGGGATGAAGCCTGGAGGAAGAAGCAAAGGTAAGTAATCTTATTAAAACACTTTAGACTCACCTCACACACTTACCTCTCCACACTTGCACTCATCACTCACCTGCACACCGGACTTTTTGGCCCCTCTGACCCCCGCAGACCCACGGCTCACCTCGCTGACCCTGGCGAGGTTCGGAGCCGTCGGGAAGGGCTTTAGGGCTCAAAATAGGGATTAGCCAAAAAACTGCCTGTTAACTACCTGTTAACAGGCAGTTAATTGGCACTAATCCCCTTCCCGCCTCGAGGAGACGGGACTCGGCGCGGGTCGGGTACCCGCCTCCTGGGAAGTTGGCACGGAGGCGGGTTGGGGGCGGGATGGGTACCCGCTCCCAGATTCTGCCATTTTCCCGGCAGTCCCGCCTCCATACCCGCCTCCCCAGGGCTGGCAAAATCACCCCCAAAGTATGCACATTTGTAAAGTTTTAATATTACTAGCTTGTATCCTGTGGCATTGTTTTTGCAAAGTTGGAGGACATTGTGTTTTGTAAGTGGATCTTCTATGGCACTGCTGACAGTAAGTGTTTATATTTTCTATCAATAACACATGATGAAGGTAATCACAGCCTTAGAGTTTACCTGGAAAGCTTTCAAAATCAATGTATTTTTGATCTAGAGAAATGAAATAACTCTCAAATTATTTGATGCTTGAGATTTTTAGACACAATTCATTTTGTACCACTACACTACAATGGAGTGGGGCTTATAAACAGCAGGTGTTGACATGCCGTCTTATTGATGTAAAATTAAAGGTTTGACATTAGCTTAAATGTGAAACTTTACTTGAGTAAAGCTGTTGAAGTTGATTGTCCAGCTTTGCAAATAAACTCAGAAATCCTGTTACAGCACAAAAACGATGGACCTTCTTCTCTGTTGTAAATTCTTTGGCTCTAAGTTGTTGTGAAATGCGTAACTTTTTATTAAGTTAGAAAACTTAGTTTGAGACTATAGTCCAGGATTTGTTGGAGTTCTACCTCCACAGGAAGGGAAAAAATCAGTTAGAGTTTTCACTCTTAATCACTGCTCAGTAAACTCTGCGCGTATGGACATCAGGTGAGAACAAGATGGGCTGGTAATGCTGTGATGGCCTCCACCATTGAATGACCTGTCAACACTTAGTACTTTGATTTATAGGTGAAGTATAGCTACTTAAACAAGGTACCTGGTAGCGGCTAGCATCCACTGAGGGGCGGGGGCTCATTTGGCGATAGTGTAAAATGGGCGATATTGGATCGTTCAACTCCTCGCCCAATTTTCCCCTCTATTGAAGTCAATGGCAAGGAAAATTGGGCAAGATATCTAACAGGAAGATGATCTAATATCGCCCATTTAACACTATTGCCAACAATTAAAATTAGCCCCATGGAACCCTATCGCAGCAAGAGTCAGCACGTCAGGAGAGAAAGGGAGAAATCTGGAAAAATAACAAACAAAGCATGTTTAAAGTACCTGCATTTGGGAAAATAAGCACTTCAAATCTACATGAGGTCATTAAAAAATGTGTATAGCTCTATTATAAGTTCATAACTTTTTTAACAAAATTTTGTAGTAATATAATCTTACACCATTATTTAGAACATGAGCTCATAGTTCTCTCTCGAAATGACCAGTATAACCAGAACCTCTAACAAGCTGTATGGCAACCCCTGGAAAGAGTGACTAACTCATTTCCCAGCGATTTCCTTACATAATGGTTCATCGTGAAGATTTCCCTGAGGAAAGTGACATCATGGTGGAGTGAAACCCTGTTAGTGTCACTCGCTTCTTCCTGTTATTTTACTGGCTGGAAACTAAAGGTAATAATGAAATAAAGCCCCTGTGCTCCAGACTTTAGAGATGTCTTTTACTGCAGGGCACAGCTTGTGGGCAGGAATTTGTACAGCCTGCGCCAAGTCTAGGTGGCAATACTGCAGCTTATCCTGATCTTCATCCAGCATCGGTTCCACTCAAATGAGAACACACAACTGCTAAAGCTGCAGCACCCCAGAAATTCACTGAGAGACTGTAATCTTTAGAAAGAAGGGCTCCGAAAATCCTTTGTGGTTCCAGCGCACTCCTGCAGGAAGTTGAGTGGGAGTCCGCTGTAAAGGCCGCAAACGGAGCCAGGACCTCGATACACTGAACCCCCGCCCTAAAGGCAGAACTTCCTGCATGGTTTTGTGTGGTGGAGTACGTGCAGCTTAGAGGGACCATTGCCGTGGAGGTAACTTTAACTTTGGGCGATTAGTGTAAAATTGGCAATATTGAATTTGCCGCCTATTATACACCCCACCCAATTTTCCTTTTCATTCACGTCAGTGGAAGGGAAAATCAGAAGTGGCGCATAATGGGCAGCCAATTCCATATCGCCCATTTTACACTATCGCCTAAAGTTAAAACGAGCCCCCATGTGGTGCAGCTGCCAGTCCACTACATTTATTCATAAAGGATCAACACCATTTTTATTTTATTCTCTTGAAATATCTATTTTGTTTGTTTAACATGTTCCTGTTAATAAATCATTTTTTCCCCAGTTCAATACATGTTTATTGTTCCAGGTTCAGTTCACGTGGAAGAAACCTTTCCAGTTCCTCACCAGAATCATTGTAGGCCTATGCCCACAAGATGAATTGGCAGGAGATCCTCCGTCATTAGCGATGAAACCAATTGACAAAGTGAGCTATTGTTCTACTAACATTTTGCCTACAACTTGAATGAAAGAGCAACAGTGGGTTTAATCCCACTGATATGCATAGGCTCCCTCCACCATTATTCCCAAAATATTGTTCACTACTGTTTCCTAATATTTTACAAGATAGGTTGACTGTTGTGTTTGAGGTGAACCCTTATATCTATGCTAGATCCCACCTCCTCACAAATCCCCCAGGTAGTTCCCAGTGTGCTCTGTTGGCCTGCCAATCCAGTTTAACACACAGAAACAATAGGCATCAAGATCAGCAGTAACTTGATTTTTCAGACGTTTGTGCATCCTGAGTGATCGAGAGACATGGAGACTTTACTCTGTCATTCTCACACTCACTCTCACACGCACCCTCTCAGGACACAAGTCATAACACTCTGTTCAGGAAAATGGAGCATTTACAGCTTGGTGCTGTTAGACCAAGGTTGCAATGGACTCAGCAGACAGAAACCAAGTACGACATTCTCATTAAAAATATTGTGGCCCTATTAAAACTTCAATGCATTTTTTAAGAAAAATATTAAGTAATCATGAGTGACAGATTACAGATATTGATAGGCTAAGGCTCGAAGATGGATAGCGGACAAACTTGTGGCTTTTATTGTTAAATGTGCTTAGGCTCATAGCAAATAGAAAATGGCCTATACAAAGGATACTGATCCTGTGAGTTATTAATTTGCTGTGTAACTTTATTAATTCTACCTATCATAAAACTCCTTGAATAACAGGGAAATCAGAACGATTCAGTATAGCATCACTGTAAATAGCCTTGACCGATTCGGGTGCAGCATCGAGGATCATTAGTAGTCTAGATATCATTAGCTTCACACTAGAATAATTATTCCATAGATTATAGGGCCCTTCATAGAAATTCAGGGGATTCCAAAGACTTTCTTTGTCTTGTAATTAGAAAATTAATATTCTATATTGTGTGTAAAGTTACTTCAGACTATTTCACCATAGACCAATTGTAAACCAGTGGGTACCAAAGAAGTATTTCCCCCCAGATTCTCCCGTCTGTCCTGAAGAAGCTGGCTCATGCTGTGACATGGTTCCACGGGTGTCAGTAGTCCTCTAGCACCTCAACCGTATGATCATCCTTCATGTATATTCCAATATATTCCAGTGAGAAAGAAAGATTTTAAGAGAAGGGAGCACCATCCGTGGCTAACTAAGGAAGTAAAGGATGGCATCAAATCAAAAACGAAGGCATACAATGTTGCCAAGATTGGTGGGAGACCAGAGGATTGGGAAATTTTTAAAAACCAGCAAAGGATGACTAAAAAAATAATAAAGAGAGAGAAGATGAATTATGAGAGTAAACTGGCAAGAAACATTAAAACAGATAGTAAGAGCTTCTACAGGTATATAAAAAGGAAGAGGGTAGCTAAAGTAAACGTTGGTCCCTTAGAGGATGAGACTGGGGAATTAATAATGGGGAATGGGGAAATGGCAGAGACTCTGAACAAATATTTTGTATCAGTCTTCACGGTAGAAGACACTAACAACATCCCAATAATGGATAATCAAGGGGCCACAGGGAGGGGGGAACTAAAGACAATCACTATCACTAAGGAAATAGTACTTGGTAAAATAATGGGACTAAAAGATGACAAGTCCCCTGGGCCAGATGGCCTGCATCCCAGGGTCTTAAAAGAAATGGCTGCAGAGATAGTGGATGCATTGGTTGCAATATACCAAAATTCCCTGGACTCTGGAGAGGTCCCAGCGGATTGGAAAACCGCAAATGTAACACCCCTATTTAAGAAAGGAGGGAGACAGAAAGCAGGAAACTATAGACCAGTTAGCCTAACATCTGTCGTTGGGAAAATGCTGGAGTCCTTCATTAAGGAAGCAGTAGCAGGGCATTTGGAAAATCATAATGCAGTCAAGCAGAGTCAGCATGGTTTTATGAAAGGGAAATCATGTTTAACAAACTTGCTGGAGTTCTTTGAGGAGGTAACGAGCAGGGTGGACAAAGGTGAACCAGTGGATGTGGTGTATTTAGATTTCCAGAAGGCATGCGATAAGGTGCCACATAAAAGATTACTGCATAAGATAAGAGCTCACGGAATTGGGGGTAATATATTAGCATGGATAGAGAATTGGCTAACTAACAGAAAGCAGAGAGTCGGGATAAATGGGTCATTTTCCGGTTGGCAAACAGTAACTAGTGGGGTGCCACAGGGATTGGTGCTGGGGCCTCAACTATTTACAATCTACATTAATGACTTGGATGAAGGGACTGAGTGTAATGTAGCCAAGTTTGCGGATGATACAAAGATGGGTGGGAAAGCAAGTTGTGCAGAGGACTCAAAGAACCTGCAAAGGGATATAGACAGGCTAAGTGAGTGGGCAAACATTTGGCAGATGGAGTATAATGTGGGAAAGTGCAAGGTTATACACTTTGGCAGGAAAAATAAAAAAGCAAATTATTATTTAAATGGAGAGAGATTACAAAATGCTACAGTTCAGAGGGACCTGGGGGTCCTTGTGCATGAAACACAAAAAGTTAGCATGCAGGTACAGCAAATAATCAAAAAGGCAAAAGGAATGTTCGCCTTTATTTCAAGGGGGTTGGAGTATAAAAGCAGGGAAGTCCTGCTACAACTGTACAGGGTATTGGTAAGACCACACCTTGAGTACTGCGTACAGTTTTGGTCTCCTTATTTAAGGAAGGATATACTTGAATTGGAGGCAGTTCAGAGACGATTCACTAGGTTAATTCCAGAGATGAGGGGGTTGACTTATGAGGAAAGGTTGAGCAGGCTGGGCCTATACTCATTGGAATTTAGAAGAATGAGAGGTGATCTTATTGAAACATATAAGATACTGAGGGGGCACGGCAAGGTAGATGCAGAGAGGATGTTTCCCCTCGTGGGGAAATCTAGAATGCGGGGGCACAGTTTTAGAATAAAGGGTCGCCCTATTAGAACTGAGATGAGGAGGAATTTCTTCTCTCAGAGGGTCGTAAATCTGTGGAATTCTCTGCCCCAGAGAGCTGTGAGGCTGGGTCATTAAATACATTTAAGGTGGAGATAGACAAATTTTTGCAAGATAAGGGAGTGAAGGGTTATGGGGAGCGGGCGGGGAAGTGGCTTTGAGCCCAAGACCAGCCATGATCTTATTGAATGGCGGAGCAGGCTCGAGGGACCAAGTGGCCTATTCCTGCTCCTATTTCTTATGTTCTTATGTATGAGTCAGTCAGTGACTATTAACAGGTTATTTTACAATGGGGACATCACAGATGAGCTCAGCCATTCCCTCATCCAGTGTCATCTGTGGCTCAGTAGCACTCTTGCCTTTGAGTCAGAAGGTTGTGGGTTCAAGTCCCACTCCAGAGACTTGAGCAAAAAATCTAGACTGACACTTCAGTGCAGTACTGAGGGAGTGCTGCACTGTCGGAGGTGCTGTCTTTCAGACGAGACGTTAAAACGAGGCCCACTCTGCCCTCTCAGGTGAACATAAAAGATCCCATAAAGATCCCATGACACTATTCGAAGAAGAGCAGGGGAATTGTCCCGGTGTCCTGGCCAATATTTATCCCTCAACCAACAGATTATCTGATCATCATCACATTGCTGTTTGTGGGAGCTTGCTGTGTGTAAATTGGCTTCTGCATTTCCTACATTAAAACAGTGACTACACATTAAAAAGTACTTCATTGGCTGTAAAGCACTTTGGGACATCCTGAGATCACAAAAGTCTTTCTTTGTCCACCCACCATGGGGATACTGGATAGTGATCAGTGAGCTGGAATCTGTCACCCTCCCCCCCGGGTCTGGGAGTGCTGAGGCTCCCTGTAGAACCCAATCCAACCTTGTCAAATATAAATTAAAACTGTTGCTGAAATTGAGATGCTTATACAACATCAACTAAATTCTCAGTGCAGTATAAACAGCTGGAGATTATTTGATATAATATAGCTTTATACAAATATAAAATCCACACGTTGAATAATATGATGGCAGGAAAGGCAGCAATTCAATCGAGAGGTTCTCATGGCATCATTAGTTAATGGTTTGCAATGTTGTAAATCCTGGACTGAATTATTGCTATGTTTTGCCGATGGTTTTATAATTTCTGATATATTCCAGGTAGTGATTCTATGTATGCGTACACACACTCGTATGAGTTGCTGGCTGCAATTTCTACCTCCTTTTTTAGGAAGATACTGTGGAGCGAAGTTTGCAAATAAGGCAGGGTAATGCCGACTGACCAAAGGATTGATATTGCACAGCAAAATGTAGAAACACACAACAACAACAAATGCTGACTATATACCGTGTTGTATATTCTATTGAGACGTATACTGTACCGCCAAGGAGCCGCGGCATTTATAGACGGTACGCCTTTAAGGCCGGCGGGAGGGTGGAGTCCGATGCGCTGAAACCGCTACATCTGTTGAAAGTGACGAGAGCCCGAGTTTGTTCCACACCTGTGCACAGTGCGAGCGGCTCGCTGAGGCCGAGCGCGGCTCCTCCAGCTTCATCCGGATCTCCGTCAAGGGCAACAAAAGAAAACAGCAGCGGCTGGATACGGAGCCCGTTGCATTTTTATATATATATTTTTTAACAACACCACCCCCTCCAGTCTGAATTATAGCCAGAAGCTCGAAACGAGGATGGCGATGATGCGCGGCGTCACATCGAGCTGCCTCCTTTTTCTTATCTGCTACATTGCAGCTCCGACCGAGGGCAGCGTTCCAGCCACGGGTAGGTCATGTCAAATGTGCCATGCCTCCTGCTTGGGATTTATTCGGAGGAGGGGAGAGGGGAAGCTTTGTAGAAAAGGAAAGAGTTGGAACAAACTTTATTTGGAAGAAAGTTTTTATTACATATATATATGTGTGTGTGTGTGTGTGTGTATAGAGATGTGTGTGTGTGTGTAGATATATATTTTCTTTTCCGAGAAACCTGGGTTTTGAAACCAGAATCCGTCAGGCGTAAAGTTTCACTAATCTTCTTACATAGCAACTGTGGAGTGACTCAAATAACCGAGGGCACTCCAACGATGTGTCCTCCTCCTCTTTCTCCAAACTCCAGTTCTGACATGTTTAATTCCCTGCCAATTCTGTTTGCCCGGCAGTTTTGTTCTGTCTCTTTTTGTTATTGTCTCGGCAACATTGTAATATAAACGGAAAAAAATGCGCAATGAAGTGGGAGTGACGCCTAATAAATCACCGGCTTTGACTTTCACCGTCCTCTTTTTTTTGGTTGCCAAGGTGGAGCCACGCTCCGGTTCGATTTCCTGCATTAATCCGATTAATTATCAGTTCATTAGCAATCAGGCCGTGACTCAAACTGCCCTTGATGTTGGAAGTCTAGTTTCAATCTGTTTTGTCAATAAACTGGTTTGTTGATCAGGGGTCTGTGTAAAGTGGGCACTGTTGAATGTTTAAAGTGCCGTGACACTTTTCCCCCTTTTAGGACTCTTGCTGCGGGTGTACTAAATCAAACGGACATTGTGTTTTTTTTAAAAAAACTTGAGCTGTTAAAGGCTAACAAGCTGTTCCCAGCAGTTATCACTGTTGGCTTAGTACCAATCTATAGTTCAGGAGCTGAGGAAGTCTGTCTACTTGAAGTGTTTTGCTAATACCAACTTATTTTGCAAAGGAAATAATTAAGTTCAATTTCAGGAGCATAAGTACCTTTTCTTGAGTTGATGTAGCTGTCAGCGTGGTACATGTCCAGCCCATGTGTTCCTATAATTGATCTGATGTGAGCATTGGACTTGCCATCTTCAGGCACAGTACTGCAAGCTTGCTTCACTCCTACATGTAGGTTTCTGAAACGCCGCCCCCCCCCCCCCCCCCCCCATATTTCTACATGTGTGGGCTGTTTTAAACTTGATCCCAATTTTCTTCTCCCTTTCAAATATTTATCAATGGGAGGAGTGCCCTGCAGTACAATCCTGCTGCGTTTCACTGTTGGATGACGCTGGTACTGGTTGGTTACCCAGGGTACAAGGAGTACATCATGATTTATCTAAAACTGTGGCGATTGCAACATAACGTACGAATGCTACGGCTGACTTGCATTTGACTCACTTTGTGACTGAATCAGAACAATTAGACAGTTTTCGTGCATTGTAGAAGGAGTACATTCTGTAGCCGTTTTATAGTTTTAAAGTTGAAAAGCTTTTATATTTCTAAAACTCGTCATTGAAAGCTAGACTTTAATTGTATGGGAAGTTAATTGGCCGTAGAGGAATGGGCACTTACCTGCTCTGAGATATTGCCCTACATGTGTTGGCCTCCGTCTTCATTCCACTGCTGCATGAAGCAAGCTGATAATGTTAGCTGGCGCAGTGATTGTTTGCGGCAATTAGTCAAGAGGGTTTGTAGTAGGTTGACGTGAGGTGATGAATTGGGCATCTAGTTTTTATTTGGGGTAATTTACTTACTCAGTTATCCCAAGTGAATTGATTCAATAATTGCATAAACAATAATGAGAAGCAGGATAATATTCTAGGGTTGTGTTTTGAATCTTTGTACTGTTTTTCTTTTTCTTCCCCCCCCCCCCCCCCCAAATTGTTTAAAGATCTTTATGACTTAAACCCCCAGTGGTTGCAACCACTAACTGGTAAAGAGCACGGCTATACAGACTGTTGTCCCAGTTATAATTCCCACTCTTGTTAGCCGATCTTGGCCAGGGCAGCCTTGGATCAGTACAACTTGTCTCTGAATCTCTGGGTTGAGTGCAGGGGGAAGGAGAAGGGTGAAATCTGCTCGGGCTGCTGCTAATTGCTATTAAATGAGTCCTACTGGGAAATGTGCATGTCCGGTGAGAGCGGTATCTGATAAGCTGCCGACACACTCACGCTGTGCTCACACGTGAAGAATGGTCACTTGGGTGAGGTGCAAAAGTTCAAATAAAAATATTGGCATTTTTCTAATTGTGAATTGTGATCATCTTAAACCTGGAGTACTCCGGTTAAGAGAGTGCATGCATTTTTATTTCTTATTGAAGGTTATGTAAGGGACTCCCTGTGCATTTCTTTAAACTTAGTTTGACACTACACTGGAGTTACATACCTCCTTCCAGAATGGTTGGGGGAGTCTTGCACCACTTCTTTCCGGAGTCTGGTTGGGTTGAGTCCTGATTCTGGATTTACATTGCAACATTCGTGATACTCAAGTTTAAATGCACTCAACAACTGTCAATAAACTGACCTTCGTGTCCGAATAAGACAATACCTCCAAATCCCAGAGCATCTATGTAGCCTAAACATAAATAATGGACTCGCGTAACTAATTGGTAACTTTTTACTTGTGTTTATAACCCATGGCAATTGGCTTCATTAATCATGTATTGTTTATCAGTTCTCTTCCTTGGTATGTCAAGGTTCATGCTATGCCTTGACAAGATGGGAAGGATTAATTTTAATTCTATTTTAAACAGTGGTACTATATTAGTACAGAACTTGCTAAAAAAATTATTTATTCATGGGATGTGGGCATTGCTGGCAAGGCCAGCATTATTTGCCCATCCCTAATGTTACGCAAAATGTTGCACTTTTTCTACCTTTGCTCTGAATCTAGTAGTTACGTGGGATGCAATTCCTTCCATCTGTGTCCTGTTGAAGGGGAGTTTAAATAGAAAGATTTCATGTAGATGTAAGTTTAATTTGGAATTCCAAATGGCGCAATTCAAACAACTGACCACCAGAGCTAACTTCCATAGCTCATTCATGCCAATGAGGGGAGGTAGACCATGGCTAGTGGTTTCCCCTTAAAAACGTTATACTCTTTGCTTGAATACCTCACAGTTTAGGTTTTAATGTTTAAAGCCTAGGAGAGCAGCCAAGTGATACATTTACACAAAGTCAAACTCCACACTGCCAACTGTAACTCTTTCCAGGTAATTATTTGTTTTAAACCTCTCAGAAATCAAAGTGACTGCTGAGGTCTGTCCATTGTAAATACTTTTATGATCAGCTGCTACTTTAGAAAATATTTAGTTCAGATTCTTTGCTTCAGGATATTTGAATGGTAAACTCTATAAATCGAGGGAGTTTGAAATAGACGGGACCTCCCGTACTAAGGCTCCTGCTGATTTTGAGAGATTGCAAACCAGCAGCAGCACACCAAATATTGCATTCAGAAAGTTGCACTGAGGGGGAAGAGGATGCTGCAGGGATCGCTGACTGGTTGCTCACCTGCCTCAACTCTAAATTCTGTCCCTGCCTACCCACTTACACTCTTCCCCTTTACTTTCTCCCCCGCCCCCTCCACCCTGCCAAGAATATTGGCACCTTCCCAATTCTGAAATGATTAGCTTGAATCTGAAGGGAGTGTGGTGGCAATGAGTGGTTTTGAGTGCGTGCATTTTTTGATTATATTGGAGGCTATGATTACTTTGGGCACCTGATGGGGAAGAGTGTTCGAATGAGGGCAAGCTCTGCTCGACACAGGATCATATACTTGCTGATGTAATGGCAGTTAAAGGCCTTCATAAGAGGACTTTTAAATCCACATAAATTTCTATTAGTCTTGAGTTTATAACATTTGAAAGACTGAGCAGTTTGTTCCGGGAAAGAGAGCTCCGTGTAAATATAGATCCCATAAAAGATCAGTTCAGAAACTGTTGACAGAAGGTTTGGTTGCAGGGCACCTCAGCTGGGAGCAACTAACTGACAGGTTAGGAACTTGCTAGGAGCGATTGTACATAACGTAGCTATCTCCTCCGGGAGGTAATGTTAGTTCCAGAATGCATGTTTAACAACCGTGCTACTTCTGTGCTGAGAGTAATTAAGCTCTCAGGCTCACCTTCAAGACTTAATGATGCAATTGAATGAGTTACCCCTAGTGCCCTTCTTGTTTGTGTGTTTACCCTCAGTAACTTCTGCTCGGTTGTGTTTCAAGGTCTTGGCAAACGAAGGTCGGATTCGAGCGGCGTGTGGACAGGTGTACCTGATAGTATAACCCGATAACAGGTCTTGCAAAATCTGACAAAGAAAAAGAAATGCTTAATTTTATACAGCGCTTTTCATGACCTTGGGACACCCCAAAGCGCTTTACAGCCAGCAAAGTACTTTTGAAGTGTAGTCACTGTTGTAATGTAGGAAAACACGGTAGTCAATTTGCGCACAGCAAGGTCCCACAAACAGTAATGTGATAATGAACAGTTTTTTTAGTGATGTTGGATGAGGGATAAATATTGGTCAGGGCACCTGGGAGAAATCCCCCTGTTCTTCTTTGAAATAGTGTCGTGGGATCTTTTACGTCATCCTGAGAGGGCAGACGGGGTCTCGGTTTAACCTCTCATCTGACACCTCAGGCAGCGCAGTATTCCCTCAGTACTGCACTGAAGTGTCGGTCTAGATTTTGTACTCAAATCTCTAGAGTGAGATTGAACCCATAACCTTCTGACTCAGGCGCGAGTAAATCCTACACTGTACTCTTCCCGCTGCTGTCCCCTTCCTTACAAACTACAGATATGAATGTGCATCTGAATGCACTTTTTGTATTTTTAACATTTTTCTTTGCTTCAGTGGACTTCTTGTGGAATCCACAATGCTTGGCTGGTAGGTGACCTATTTTTGTCCCTACATAATGCAGCTTTATTCTCTTAAAAAAAACATTCTTGGGATGTGGGTGTTGCTGGCAAAGCTGGCATTTATTGCCCATCCCTAGTTGCCTTGAGAAGGTGGTGGTGGGCTGCCTTCTTGAAAGAGAGGTGCAGTCCATGTGGATTCTTTGTAGCAGTTTGATACAACTGAGTGGCTTACTAGGCCACTTCGGAGGGTAGTTAAGAGTCAACCACGTTGGTGTGGGACTGGACTCGCACATAGGCCAGACCAGATATGGACGAGGGGCTTTCTTCCCTAAAAGACAACCAATTTTTACGGCAATCTGACGGTTTCATGGTTATTTTTACTGATACCAACTTTATATTTCCAGATTTAAAAAAAGCTGAATTCAAATTCTCAAACTGCCATGGTGGGATTTCAACTCAATTTTCTGGATTATTAGTCCAGGCCTCTGCATTACTAGTCCAGTAACATAACCACTACGCTACAGTACCCAAAGTTGAGTTACTGGACCAGTTGTAGGAGCTGTGCCATCACACCAACCCCATGTGTAGATACGTTTGTTGCTGCAGCTCACCAGGATTAACCAGGACATCTTACCGAGTCTTCCCACATTTCAAATGCTGAATGCCAATTACATCCCCCTGCTCACTTTCCAATTGGTGTGGTTAGATCAAATGAAACTGCCCTTGGCCATTTTTCTCCCTTCCCCCTTCTCTCCTCAAGGTGGTCTTGGGAAATAGTACATAATCAATGTGTGAGCTTTGAAGTTGAATGTTAGCCAGCTATCAGATTAGAATGGTGGATCAGAGACATGCCTAATCCTATCCCCACCCACATTCGACATAGCTGTGGTCATTGGATAATGATCAGGAATGGGAATGCTGGCCAATTTCCCTAATAGAAGCCGCTTCTATATCAGTGAGCTGATTTGCCACCAGTTCGCAAAGTGTGGACCTCATGCAAATGTAAATTTGCCAGATTTGCTAAAGCCAGTGTCTTTTTGAACTGGGGTTTCCTGGACGATGGCATTTGTGAATGCAGCAGACTTGCATTGGGGTGGCCGCTTGATGTGCGAGACCTACTCTTTGGGAATCTCTTGTGAACATCCCACTGACAACCAGCAGAAAAGCAGGTCGAGGGGAGATGAGGTCAGGTTTAGCAACTGAGAGCAGCTAACTCGGCACAAACTGGCGATTGAGCCTGGGACGTTCCTAATCTGTGTGGTTTAGCGACTCCCTGGATAAGGTTGCTGAGCTGTTGGTGGAGCCCAGAGATGTTTGATTTTTTTCATCTGCATAGACACACAGAAGGGTGACGAGATTGGCAGAACTGGTTTTGGTCAAAACAAACTTCAGTGCTGTGTATTCAGACTTGTGTTGGAATCAATGCAGTGCCTATGTCAATTCAAGCCCTGATGTGAATGTTGTTTATGCAACAATTGATTTGCAAGTTTCCAGCACTGATTTATTTTAAAAAATAATTTTTTATTTATTCAACTGTTTGTTGTTGTAATCCAAACAGGAAAGACAAGTTTCAGTATGAAAGTTTTCCACTTAATGCTTGATTAGCAGGTTTTGTGGTTGTGTTAAATCTCTCCGCTTGCTGCGGCTGGCTAGAATGTACGTGAGAAGAGATTATAGATAAAGATCTCCCCTCTAACTGAGATCAGCAAATTCAGCACAGACTGGGAATGCAACCTAGGGCTTTTCTCATTTGTGGCTCAGCTACTAACTTGGATTAAGTTGCTGAGCCTTCCATGTGATTTCAGTCACTAACTGGTGTTATAATCCATATAATTCTTCAAACATGCTCTGTGGCTGCTCTTAATTGTCTACTTTGTTTTTACTGGACAAGTAAATTTGAGCTATTGAAGGAATGCACTATTTGGGGCCTGGGGGGTTCTCTTAATGGGGTGCCTTTAAAACCTACCTGTGTGAAAGACTTAATGATGGCGTCACTCAACTTAATACCTGCCTGTGCTCCTGGTTGCGAAAGAACACTCACTGCTCACTCGCTGAATGTGAGCTGCAGGTACCAGCTTTTTGCTAATGGCACAAGACCAGTCTATAATTGGCAACTGTGCAAGCATCAGGAGTGACTTTTACAATAGGGCAGCAAGGAGAGGTAAAGCAGACAAGTGAATGAAAGAAAGACTTGCATTTATATAGCGCCTTTCACGACCACCAGACGTCTCAAAGCGCTTTACAGTCAATTAAGTAGTTTTGAAGTGGAGTCACTGTTGTAATGTAGGAAACGCAGCACACAGCAAGCTCCCACAAACAGCAATGCGAAAATGACCAGATAACCTGTTTTTTTTATGTTGATTGAGGGAGAAATATTGGCCAGGACACCGGGGATAACTCCCCTACTCTTCAAAATAGTGCCATGGGATCTTTTGCGTCCACCTGAGAGAGCAGACGGGGCCTCGGTTTAACGTCTCATTCAAAAGACGGCACCTCTGACAGCACAGCACGCCACTGGAGTGTCAGCCCAGCTTTATGTGCGCAAGTCCCTGGAGTGGGACTTGAACCCACAACCTTCTGACTCAGGCGAGTGTGCTACCAACTGAGCCACAGCTGACACTGTTCATAATGATCATAATTTGAATGTCTTGGTTGGCGATCTTAACCGTCATCAAATTGGTGTTGCCCTGCTTTAGGTGGCTCAGTTAGCTTCTGTCGAATAGTTTCCTAGCATTGTGTGAAATTACCAAGGTCACACTAGAAATGGTAACTGCAGATTCAGAAAGTAACTATTTTGAGTAAAGGGAAACAATCTGTCACAATGTCGGGATCCCTATCACATGCTTAATCTGGGATGCATGAATACATGAACCTTACAGGAAACAAGGCTGTTAGTAACATTAAGTTTCTCTTTTTTTCACATGTATATAATATGGACAAAAAGTAGAGATCAAAAGAAAAGGCATTGCTATAGATCTGAAATAAAAATAGAAAATGCTGGAAATGTGCAGGTGGATTAGCATCTGAGAGAACGGTCAGTTCACACTCCATTAACATTTTGGGTGCGGTGGAATCCTGCAGACCTGCTGTGCATTTTGGAACATTATAGATATAAAGTAATCCTCGGTTCCGAGGGACTGCCTAAGAAGAAGAGAAGGATATAAAGTACACTTCCAACTGTGAACGCGATAGAATTTGACTTGGTATTTGTGTAACTGCCCCATCCCCGATAGTTCCCTGGTCTTTAGAGAAATGTGAGAAGTCGCACAACACCAGGTTATAGTCCAACAACTTTATTTGAAATCACAAGCTTTCGTCAGGCAGGACTTCACCTAAAATAATGTCAAATTAAAAAGCACAAATGCATTTTTTCTGATCTGATCTTTTTTATAATGCTGTTTTTTTCCCCCTTCCCTTTCCTAAACACACCTTTTGACTCACCTAAAGTTGGAACAGACTGACATTGTGCCTTACAATTGTTTGTTTAGTTGCACTTGCAGATCCTATAGTGTAAATATGATGCAATTTTAAAATAACTTTCGGCGATACCAGGCTGGGAAGTTTTGCAAGCAGGCCAAGAGATTGAGGAACATTTGAAGGACAAAAGGTATTGTGTGCCAGTAGGCACGGAGAGGGAAACAATATTCAGGGTACAGAGATTCTTTGTCTAGTAGTTGTGCAGTACACGACTGTCTAATCTTATCTTCTCCCCTTTTCTCCTGGATGTCCTGATGTGCTGGGATATGGGCATCTGGTGCTGTCCAACGCCTCAGATGGGTGTTCATATGTGAGTCTCAGCTGAGAGCTGTCAACTCTGTAAAGCCCAGCAATTAAACATGGGCATTCCTTCCCCCCCCCCCCAAAAATCCATGTGACTTTGTGCATCACTGGGTAGCGTTTATGCACTGGGTCATGGGCGATGAGGGTGGTAAATGTGGATTATCATTTGAACATTTTTCCTAATAGTGGCTCTTTTAAGAGCCAACTTGTAATGGGGAAGAATTAATGAAGTTTGAGGTGACGTCCCTGATGGCATAAAGCAGGATTGTCCAGCCTCTGGCCGCGAGAATTCAAGCCAACAACCTTTGCGTTTTATATTTCATACTTACAACTTGAATTTTATGGGTGTGGAGGTTTGGAAAGGGTTGTTGCTGTTGCTTCATTGGGGTTGGCACTTGTCGCGCGAGACCTACTCTTTGGGAGCCCCTCGTGGAACACCCCACTGACAACCAGCAGAAAAGCAGGTCGCGAGGAGATGAGGTCAGTTTCAGCAACTGTACCGCTAAACTACTGAGAGCAGCTAACTCGGCACAAACTGGCGATTGAGCCTGGGACTTTCTAAATCTGTGTGGCTCAGCGACTCCCTGGATAAAGTCGCTGAGCTGTTGGTGAAGCCCTGAGGAGAGATTTTTTTTTCATCTGTGTGTGTATATATACACACACACACAGAATGGTGACTAGATTGGCAGAGCTGCTTTTGGTCAAAACAAAGTTTAGTGTTGGAATCAGTGCAGTGCATATGTCAATTCAAGCCCTGAGGTGAATGTTACGCAACAATTGGTAATTATCCGCAGGGGAGGAGAGGGAAACAATATTCAGGCTACGGAGGTTTGTTGTACAGTACACTAATGTCTAATTTTCCAAATACCTAGGTTTGTTAGTGTTAGTTGAGATGCATGCGAATTAATGGGAAGATGTATCTAAACTTGATATGTGCCCCCACCCCCCCGGAGCTTCATGGTATGCATCTATGCAGTCGACACAGACAAAACCTTGGACGCCATCTTAGCCTAGAGAGTAAATACACTGCATAGTGCTAAACCATACAGATCAGAAAACTTCAGGTCTCTCTAATTGTTATTTGCTGTTAACCAAAGCAAGTGTTGGTTATTGCAATTGGCCTCATTCGGTACTCCTAGGCTGAGGAGGCAGGCAGCAAAGTCAGCCAGGGTTCCACTCTAATTGTTGTCCAAGGAAACCCTTCTGGAAAGTGCGTGTGTGTATTAATCACCCCTTTATAGCGGAATAGCTAGCTAACCCTCAACGTGCATGCTCACGTGAAGAATAGCCATTCGGGTAAGGTTGCTGGTTGAACTAACCCCAGGAGTCGATGCATTCATAAGGGGATGGGAGAAAACTGCCCAAAAAAACCAGTCTTGCGCAGTAACGAACTTTACGATGGCATTGTTTGTAGTATGAAATATGGTCATATTTCTGATTTCTGCTGGTTTATTTAAACAAGGTATTTTGAATTGGCAACTGAGGAAGTTAAAAAGTAGGAACCTGCAGCCTTGAATTCCCATTAATCTGATTTAGTGCATTTTGAGAAGAATTATTGAGATGTTAAATGAATACCAAAAATCGCTTCTGTTTTTACAGGTTACATTATTGGCCAGTTCCTACAACAACTTCTGCTTTTTAAAAAAAAAAAAATGGGAATCTCACTAAATGTGTTCTGATTGCGGCTTGAATTGTCTTTGTCTTTTCAAGTTAATGTTAGTCACGAATGTCCCCTGACTAAGTTACCTTTTGAGAGCTGATTTAACAAATGTGTGCAACAACAACAACTTGCATTTATATAGCGCCTTTGAAATGTCCCAAGGCGCTTCACAGGAGCGTTGTAAAGCAAAATTTGACACTGAGCCACATTAGGGCAGATGACCGAAAGCTTGGTCAAAGGTAGGTTTTAAGGAGCGTCTTAAAGGAGGAAAGAGAGGTTTAGGGAGGGAACTCGAGAGCTTAGGGCCTTGGCAGCTGAAGGCACGGCCACCAATGGTGGGGCGATATCTCGGAGGGTTGTGGGGCTGGAGGAGATTACAGAGATGGGGAAGGGTGAGGACATGGAAGGATTTGAATACCAGGATGAGAATTTTAAAATTGAGGCGTTGCTTAACTGGGAGCCAATGTTGGTCAGCAAGTACAGGGGTGATGGGTGATGGACTTCACCCATTCAATTAGAATGCAGCCTTGCTTATCAGCTGTGAACATTGGGAGAGCAAGTGTGCTCTGCCCACCATTTACTGATGTGGGGCCAGTGGTTGAGGCTCCACGCTGGTAGCATGCATTCATAAGATTTGTTCTTTTGGTATCTGTCTTTATGCTACAAAGCTCTAGTTACACCACACCTGGAGTACTGTGTTCAGTTCTGGGCACCACACCTTAGGAAGGATATATTAGCCTTGGAGGGAGTGCAACATAGATTTACCAAAATGATACCTGGCCTCCCAAGGGTTAAATTACGAGGAGAGATTACACAAACTAGGGTTATATTCCTTGGAATTTACAAGGTTAAGGGGTGATCTGATCAAAGTTTTCAAGATATTAAGGGGAACTGATGGGGTAGATCGAGAGAAACTATTTCTGCTGGTTGGGGAGTCTAGGACTAGGGGACATAGCCTAAAAATTAGAGCCAGATCTTTCAGGAGTGAAGTTAGGAAACACTTCTACACACAGAGTGCTAGAAGTTTGGACCTCTCTTCTGCAAATGGCAGTTGGTGCTAGGTCAGTTGTTAATTTTAAGTCTGAGATTGATGGATTGTTAACCAAAGGTATTAAGGGATATGGGGCAACGGTGGTTATGTGGAGTTAGGTCACAGATCAGCCATGATCTCATTGAATGGTGGAACAGGCTCAAGGGGATAAATGGCTGCCTCCTGTTCCTGTGTTCCTACTTCAAGCTGAAGTCAATTTTACACCCTATGTAGTGTCTGTAGTATTGGGGCAAAGATATCATGACTAAGACTATAACTGGCCTTACGAATAGTAACTAATAGAAATTTGTCATAAATGCGAACTACCCCACCTTTTGAGCCTTGCATTAACTTTGGGCCAATATTTTTTCTGTTGCCCTTTTGAAAACTTTAAGTTGTACTTCATTTTGTGATAGAAACCAGCCACAGTTCAGCCATATCTGTTGTCAATGATTTTTCTGTTTCTGCTGGTTTAATTACACTCCCAAAATCTCCAGCTTTGCTTCCTCTGTCCTACATGTCCATGGCAATTTCTGAAAAACAAACCTAATAGGACTAGTTCATCTTTTCACTACTGCTCGTCAATTGTAGCCGTAATGCCTAGGGATAAATTGGTTCCAAGCCTGCTGTTTTTGACAGATTAGAACAGCATAGTAACTTTTCAGTGCCAGCTTGGCTCAGTGGGAGCACTTTTTCTCTTGAGTCAGAAGATCATGAGTTCAAGCTCCACTGCAGGACTTAAGCACATAATTTAAATTGACATTTCAGTACAGTACTCCGAGTGCTGCATTATCAGAGGTACTGCCATATGGATTCGATGTTAAACTGAGGCCTGATTTGCCTGTTCAGATGGATATAAAAGGTCCTATGGCACTGAGGAACACCAGGTGAATTCTTCCCATAGCCCTGGCTGACATTTATCCCTCAACTAACATTGCCAAAACAGGTTAACTGGTCATTTATGTCATTCCTGTTTGTTGGACTTTGCTGTACACAAATTGGCTGCCCTGTTTATCAATGTGACCACACTTCAAAAAAAATAATCCATTGGCTGTGAAGTGCTTTTGAATACCTTAAGGATGTGAATCTACTATTATGCTACATAATTTTTTTTTCAGAGTTTAATTGTTGTGTTCATCAGAACATTGGTTTTGAAACTCCCTTTTTCCCCCTTGGAATTAATTTAAGCTTTGAAGAATCACAAGTTTTCAAAAGTACTGAAATATCCCTGCTGTGAGAAAAGGTAATACAGGTTGAGCGTCCTGAATCCGGCAACATCGGGACCGAGGCCGAGCCGGTTTTCGTGTTTTTCCGGACTTCGGAACGTGTTTCTGATGTCCGAAGTCCGGAAATATTGCAACCTGGGCTCGGGCGTTTCCGGACTTCGGACATCAGAAACGCGTTCCGAGTCCGTAAATGCCTGGGCTGCTCCGCGTAGCGCTGGCGCGTTTCTCTGCCCCGCCCCTTCTGTTAAAGGGGAGGTTACGCTGCGAGCTCTGCAGAGCATCCGATGGCCCACACTAGGCCACCAGGGCGGCGTGGTGCCGTGGCCGCAGCCTGGCGGAAACACTTAGTGGAGCTGTGCAGATTAAGGAGGATAAAACACAACACAACACTAAAGCTTTATTGCATCACTCGCATTTTTCATAGGATTTTTCAAAAAAAGACAACAAAAGTTAATGGCTTTTTGAAGTACAAGTTGAGCGTCCAAAATCCGGAGTTCCAGATTCCGGAACATTTTACGGATTCCGGACGACCCTGCCACCAATCGTCCCGGATTCTGGAACATTCCGGATTCTGGAACTCCGGATTTTGGACGCTCAACCTGCAGCTTAGATTTTTTTACAAATCCTTTTTAATTTAAAAATAAAACTAATGAAACATGGCTGGTGATTTTGACACTTTTTTATCATTCCTAATCTTGAACACAACTATTTGGATTGTTGCATTTTGTGTCCGAGCTCACGACCCATATAAATATTTCAAACCATCAGTAGGGATTTCATATCCTTATTTTTTTATGTGTTACTAGGACTTTTTAATTTGTGGTACATAGTCTGCACAGAATGATTCAAAATTATATGGAGAAACATCATTAAAATTTAGGAACAAATTTAAATGTGCACTATTTCATACAGATCACTGGTATTAGCATAACAAATGCAATATTGGCTACCACAGTTGTGTAAACTTTTGGTATACTCATGGAAAAATGTCCATGAAGATTCTGCTGATGCCTTTTTTTAAATCTCTTTGAAACCACGTGCCCTTTGAAAATCAATTAACAACAACTTGCATTTGTATAGCGCCTTTAACGTAGGAAAACGTCCCAAAGCGCTTCACAGGAGCGTTATCAAACAAAATTAAGGTTTTATTTTGTGAATTGGCGTGAGATCCAGCAGTAATTCTGACTGAGAAGATGTGTGTGTATAATCATAGATGTAGTTTTGGCCCCAGGTGAAGCAAGGTACTTAATGGATCAATAGTTGACACTCTATGCCTGCCCATTCACTGTTGTGCTATTCTGAAGAAATTAATCTTTTTTTTGAAGTGGCACATAAATAGTTGATGTAATCTGATCAATACTTATTCATTGAGTACCTTCTGTTTTAAGGCCACTGGCCCCTCGTGTCCAATTTTTCTTCTGTTCCATGTGCTGGAAGCCCCTTCTGCCCTGTCCGGTCCCATGGCACTATTTGCCGAAGAGCAGGGGCATGCTCCCCGGTGTCCTGGCCAACATTTATCCCTCAACTAACACTACTTTAAAAAAAAACCAACAGATTATATGGTCATTATCTCATTGATGTTTGTGGGTCCTTGCTGTATGTAAATTGGCTGCTGTGTTTCCCTTCATTACAACAGTGACTATACTTCAAAAGTATCTAATTGGCTGTAAAGTGCTTTGGGACAGCAAGTCGTGAAACGCTATATAAAAGCAAGTTCGTTCATTCTCTGTGTTGGAATAATATAGAATGTCTCATTTCCAAGGCCAAGTCAAAAGAAGCGTATAGTAAAGATGGTAATTAACCCAGTGTGAAAATGAAAAGTAATCATTATTGTACAGTTCAGTCATTAATATTTATTTGACACCATGTAGGCTTGTACTATGCATTTGCTATCTAGAATAATGAGGTAACTGTGCAGTTACTATATTTGAAACTCCAAAGATGCCTGAAGTTGGAGTTAAAGGAGGTACCATCTCAGGAATTCAGTTAGTGTAAACATCTCCACCTTTTTAAGTTCTTGAATATGGAACTCAGTATCTGTTCTTTATCTTTCCTCTGTGGCTTCCCATTTGGGTGGTGACCTTGGTACATAACCAATTTGAGCTATTAACTTTTATCTATTTACATGAACAGTACTTGGCAGCGATGCGTGTTTACATTGCTTTATGCTGGGCCCACACCGGGTGACATTTCTATCCCTGTTGTTCACTTTCTGTGGGAAACAGCTGCTTGGTTCACATCCATAAAAACTTTCTCTGCTCGCTCTTCTTGCCCCACTCCCATTCACCATGGCTCAATGTTTAAGTGTACTGTTATGATGTAATGCTGAGCCATATGGAACATGAAGGTCCTAAATTCAATCTACGGCTTTACTGTGGCCAATCTAACGAGGGAAATATTGGCCAGGCGTCCCACTCTTGACGGTTGTCCACCTCCTAGAAGTATATGTATATGTGGGTGTTGAGTGAGGACAGGCTAATGCTGGGCTGCAGTGTCTCTGGTCGAATAACCTGCTAACACTTGTTGTCTCGGCTCCCTTGTAATGAACGGCCACTTGATGAGCAATCAGAAGGCTGAAGGTGCCAGTAAAGGAGAACATTGAGGAAAAATGAGAAGAAAATTTGGAAGGGAGAATGGAAACTTTCTCTGGTCCTAAACTTCATGTTAGTCAGAGGAGCTGAAACCTCAACAGGCACAAATTTTCATGGGTGTGCAATAATCAGGATTAATGGTTTTTCTGCACTGTACTTGTAAGTGCAAAAAAACAATGGGCATCGACAGTTGTCTGTGTCATGGGGCTCTTCAGCCATAAAGCGGAAGGTGACTAATGGAAGTACATTATTATCCTGATTGAGTCAGTGCAGTAATATTTAACTTGAGAATAAACATAGGGTTGTATTCCTTAGAATTTAGAAGGTTAAGGGATTCTCTGATCGAAGTTTACACAATATTAAGGGGAACAGATAGGGTAGATAGAGAGAAACTATTTCTGCTGGTTTGGGAATTTGAGGACTAGAGGGCAAAGTCTAAAAATTAGAGCCAGACCTTTTCAGGAGTGAAATTAGGAAACACTTCTACACACAAAGGGTGGTAGAAGTTTGGAAAACTCTTCCGCAAATTGTTAATTTTAAATCTGAGATTGATAGCTTTTTGTTAACCAAAGGTACTAAGGGATATGGGCAAAGGCGGGTATATGGAGTTAGGTTGCAGATCAGCCATGATCTCATTGAATGGTGGAACGGGCGCGAGGGGCTGAATGGCCTCCTCCTGTTCCTATGCTCCTAAATATTACTGGAATATAATCTGCTACAAAAATGCATTCAACTTAATTGATCTGAAGACTGTTATTACTATTAACTGCTTGAAGGCTGATGAAAATGACACTGACTTGCTTCTACATATGTTTTCTACACATTACAACTTTATTTTCAAACTTTGCTACCGTTTTCATTCTACACTTCCCACCATGGCTGGCCCAATATAAATGAGTGAGCCTTGAGGGTTCAAAGCTGGGGTGACTAGCCTTTCAAAGCTTGAGTTGGAATAAGAAAATTGCATCTGGCTCACATTGCAGCTCAAGTTCTGGTAGAGCAATGCCAAAAGCTCTACAGAGATCTGGTCATTTATTTTTTGTGAGCTGCCACACAACCAGTTCATCAACATTTTTTAAATGCTTGTGTGGCTCAGTGTGTGTCTCAGACTCTGTAAAGGAGAAAAAAAGAGAGAAAAAAAGAGAGAATTGCATTTATATCGCACCTTTCACAACCTCAGGACGTCCCAAAATGCTTTTTAGCAAATGAAGTACTTTTTTTACTGTTGTAATGTAGGAAACGCAGCAGCCAATTTGCACACAGGAACCACCCACAAACAGCAATGTGATAATGAGCAGATAATCTGTTTTCGTAATGTTGATTGAGGGATAAATATTGGCCAGGACACCAGGGAGAACTCCCCTGCTCTTCTTCGAAATAATGCCATGGGATCTTTTACGTCCACCTGAGAGAGCAGACTGTTTAACGTCGCATCTGAAAGACGGCACCTCCGACAGTGCAGCACTCCGTTAGTACTACACTGGAGTGTCAGCCTAGATTTTTGTGCTCAAGTCTCGAGTGGGGTTTATAAGAACATAAGAACATAAGAAATAGGAGCAGGAGTAGGCCAATCGGCCCTTCGAGCCTGCTCCGCCATTCAATAAGATCATGGCTGATCTGATCCTCACCTCAAATCTAAAGAACAGAAGTAGCAGGAGGACCCGGCCACTCAGCCCCTGGGCCCGCTACGCCACCCACAGGGCCTCGACCGATCCGAACTCAGCCTCATGTCCAATTTCCTGCCTGCTGCCCGTAACCCCTAATTCCCTTTACTTCTAGGAAACTGTCTATTTCTGTTTTAAATTTATTTAATGATGTAGCTTCCACAGCTTCCTGGGGCAGCAAATTCCACAGACCTACTACCCTCTGAGTGAAGAAGTTTCTCCTCATCTCAGTTTTGAAAGAGCAGCCCCTTATTCTAAGATTATGCCCCCTAGTTCTAGTTTCACCCATCCTTGGGAACATCCTTACCACATCCACCCGATCAAGCCCCTTCACAATCTTATATGTTTCAATAAGATCGCCTCTCACTCTTCTGAACTCCAATGAGTAGAATCCCAATCTACTCAACCTCTCCTCATATGTCCACCCCCTCATCCCGGGGATTAACCGAGTGAACCTTCTTTGTACTGCCTCGAGAGCAAGTATGTCTTTTCTTAAGTATTGTACCCACAACTTTGACTCCAAGGCTAGAGTGCTACCCACTGAGCCACAGTTGACCCCTACAAGAAGAGAGATGAACTCCATATCAACAACTAAAATGCTCCCCCCATTTATCTTCCTCCCTCGCCTCTATTCTAACGATGAGCCAATTATAATTCATACTGGAACAGGAGGATAGCAGTTCATACTTTGGAGAAGGGGTATTATTAAAATCAAAAATTCTATCTGAAGTTTCATTTCACTCCCAAAATGAATCTAATTTAAACAGCACTTGACATCTTCTTCAGTTTCAGTCTTTGGATTATTAAGCCTCAAACCCCACAATTCTTTATCAGCAACAAAGTCATACTGGTTGAAGCTAAAATCACATTGACCTTGATCCATAGTAAAGTCACGAAGGCATCTCACTGCCATGTTTGTTTCTTTAACATTGCCACCTGCTACTTCCTGCGCGTCAGAAAAGGAAAGTTCCACATTTCATGTCACGAGGGCTGATTGTAACCCTGCCCGCCCAACAGGAACCGGGCGGGCAGTTGAAACAGCTCATGGGACTTAACCCGCACTGATCTCACTACTTTTCCGCAGGTTCTGTTGTTAATCTGCTGCTCTGAGCAGGTAAGAGGGCCGCTCGTCTGAAGCCAGTGGGGTCCTTTAAAAATGTTGAATGGGCTTCGATGACTTCATCAGGGCCCAATTGTCTTTGTTGTGCACAGGCTGTTTATTGTGATGCGCGGTCCCTTTAAATTTCTGCGCACTTGCAATATTTCAAATGGAAAAGCTTGTGAGCGGCCTGCGCGGTCCCTTGCAGATTACTGCGGGACGCGCACATGCGCAGCTTGGAGGGAACATTGCCGATTGCCAGTTTAATTGGATAACTACGTAGGGAAGTCATTGTGGTTTCCTGCCAGGCCAACCTGGCAGCAAGTGGAGCTAGGACCAGAAGACCACGAGGCCCTCCCCAACCCTCATCCAGCCATACCGTATCTTCAGGTTCCAGTGGCGATCTCCTGTCGCCCCAAACCCCTGCTACCGCCCACCAGCCAGCTACCACTTCCCACTGGGTTTGGGCAAGGGACTGCTGGGAGGCCTGTGGCGATTAGGAGTTAAAATTCCTCGAGCTTCGCAAGGGAGGTCCGGAAGGTTTGCCGCCTGCCTTGGCCCCCTGCCCGCCGATTTCCACCCCATTAAAATCAGCCCTCTAATCTCACTCGAATGATACTTGTAAACTGTTGATTCCGCACTCCACTGAGCACCAATTCTGCTTTCCTGGAAATGCTGCTTCTACAGAAAATGATGTTTCCCATTCCCACTCTGAGTACAGTGCATGTAATTGGTGTAGCCACCCGGTTAGACAATTACATTACCACCATATTCAAAGGTCAAAGAGCTGCACTTGGATCAATGTTGCTTGCACTGTGCATGGATAGGATGTGGAAGGAAAACGGACTACCTTATTATCCAGGAAATGAGACGACAGTGTGTACCACAGAAAAACAACTGACCAAAATTATCACTCTTACACATTGGCAAATCAGTTGGAATTCTGGATGCCATTTTAAAAAGACTACAGTTGCCCACATTTCTAGTTAATGATTTGAGTCTCAAAATAGTACTTTGAAACCCCTAGAATGAACTATAGATAGGGAAGCGGATGCAGCCATTAAGGCCCATTAGAAGGGGGCCGCTCAGATCAGGGTTGATGGTTTTAAAGTTCATAACCTGGGCTGCTTTGGAACAAAAAGGGAATGGCTGGGGACTTCTCTTCAGTTGCCAACTGAGCAGTATCTAAGCACTGGGATTCAGTGGAGCTACCATTGTAGAAAGCACCTTCTGTTCATTTAAAGATGACCCTAACGTATAACAAAAATGCTCTCGCCTACTACATGTCAGGTCATGCACAGTCTTTTTTAAATTGAATTTGGGGAAAAAAACACATTGCAGTATAAAGCTGGCAGTGGATTATTATTTGTTCCACTATAGTTGGTACTGCTTAGGCCACCAACTTCTGAACCTATTTTTTTTTCTCTTCCAAACTTGCTTTCCTTGATGTTTATCAAAGCAAATTGAAGCGAATCATGTTTTCTGTTGTTTGCTACGATAAACAAGTTACCAAAATCACTTGAACATCTCTTGAGTGTATCTCAGTGACTGGATGTCACGTGATGATCTCTGCAACTCCAATTCAAACTGAGTCTACAATGAAAAGCTCTAATACAAAAAGAAAATACTGCAGATGCTGGAAATCTGAAATAAAAACAGAAAATGCTGGAGATACTCAGCAGGTCAGGCAGCATCTGTGAAGAGAGAAACAGTTAACATTTCAGGTCGATGACCTTTTGTCAGAATTGGAAAAAAGCAGGAAATGGAACAGATTTTTAAGCAAGGGGAGGGGATGAAAGAACAAAAGGGAAGGTCTGTGATAGGATAGAAGGCGGAAGAGGTTAAGAGACAGAGATATTCAAGGCAAAAGGAGATGGTAATGGGACAGGTTAAGAAACAAGGATGGCTCTAGATGAAGTGTAAATTGCGCTGGCAGAATGAAAGACAGCTGCCATGTGGGAGAGAAGAACAGAAGGCACAAACAAAAAGTGTGGATAAAAAGTAGACGTATGATAGGGGCCGAGGTTATGATCTGAGAGCACATTGTGCCATCATGAATACCTATCGCACTTCCATCAGAACAGCACATTTACTGAGGCCAACTAGACTGCAGCAGCAGGAAGACCCAGTAAGCTTGACTAATCCAGTAAGTTTCCAACGTTGGAGTAAACGTATACTTGTGATAAAGTCCGGGATGAACAAGAACCTAAGATCTTTGAGGTTTGGTGCTTTTTAAATGATAACTCAGTGCATTAAAATGGCAAAGAGTCTTGGCTTAAACAATTACAGCAGTCTGGTTGGGCACATTATGCATCCAGTGGGCAAATTCATAATAGCCATGACCACCAAAATCACAGCCACATAAAACTTGGCCTTGCCTGCACAGTAGTGGAACCAATGTATATCGTTTAAAATACATGCATTGAAATAGGATATGTAGAAGGGAGAATGAAGTCCTGGGTTTTGCCACTTGCTTGCAAATGTTTTTTGGCAGGCACCCAGGTTTTTAATAATGGGTAGGTGATTTACTCTACCAGTGGGAAGAAAGAATGGCATCAAAAATTCTCAATATAAAGTAGTGTAGTAGATTTGTGTATACAGGTTACCTTGGAAACAGAAATGCTTGTAATGACTCGGCAAGTCGAGTGAAAGAATAGTTCAGTTTAGAAACTGGATCCAGGGAGCACCGCTTGTAATGTGGAAAGGAATTTGTGCACATGTGTATGGTGTGAATCTTTAAAGTGATCTGAGATTTAGAATTCTGATGGCCGAAGGGTATTACTGCAGTTTGTCATGTTCAAGGTACAGTAATAGGTTTTACCTTGCTGACTCCAATCTATAGTCAGTATTTTGCCTATATTTTATTTTTGGTGTGATGGGCAAAGATTTGTCTGTTTTATTGGGAGAAGTTGCCCTCTGCTGATTTGTTAATGGAAATGAGGGATGTGTGTTGGGTTATATTTTTGTTCTTTCTCGACCTCCTTTCCCCTGAACCCCTGGTCCTTATTGCTGTGGATTGCTTCTGTGAGCGAAGAGGATAAAATAGGCTGTGGATTTCGCCACACCACAACCATTGCTATGTAACATGGTGACGCGCACGCTTGCCAGTAATTGCTTCAACACAAAGTAGGACCTTGCACCGAAGGTGAAGCATTCTTTCTTCATGTAGCCGGCAGATAACTCGTGTCTGAGCATTATCTGCTCATGGTAAACCACAGAAACTAACTTCTGCGTCACTTGCGTGTCCTCACCGGAAGGAGTGACGTAATTTCAATAACTAGCCAGTGTTGTCACCAGCCTTGTTTAATGTATTGGTATTGCAAAAGAAATTGCACTTGACCCAATACATTTTAATGTAGTGTCAATACACTTGTATAATAATTCATCACCTCAAATTTGTAACCACCATTCCCATCACTGGTATTTCACTCTTGTGTAACGCAGCTGAAAATGTGCTCTCCAGACACTGCCCCAGTTTTGAAGGTCTGTAGTTTTATAGTTAAGTGTCAGCCTTGGCTCAGTGGTAGCACACTCTCCTTGGAGTCAGAAGTTTGTGGGTTTAGGTCCTGCCCCAGACACCTTGAGTACATAATCTAGGCTGATACTCCAGTGCAGTGAGGCAGTGCTTCCCTGTCGGAGGTGTCTTCTTTCGGATGAGACGTTCACCCGAGGCCCTGTTGCCCTCCGGTGGGTGTAAAAGATCCAAAGGCACTATTTGAAGAAGAGCAGGGGAGTTCTCCCTGGTGTCCTGGCCAGTATTTATCCCTCAACCAACATTATTAAAATAGATTATCTGGTCATTATCACATTGCTGTTTGTGGGACCTTGCTGTGCGCTGATTGGCTGCTGTGTTTCCTACATTACAACAGTGACTACACTTGAAAAGCACTTCATTGGCTGTAAAGCGCTTTTGTACATCCGGCGGTTGTGAAAGTCCCCATATAAAGTTCTTCCTCTCTTTTTCTCAGTGCAGCATCCTGAACTGTGGTCTATAAGGATTCATAAATAGGTGAGAGGGATGCTGCTGCTTTGGTGGAACGTCTTAAAAGATTTCTTTTTACGTCCTGCTTACATTCCCGGTATACTGCTGTTAACGCCACAGGGACAGAACCTTCAAAGAAAGTCATCAGTTTGATGCAGCTGGTCAGAAATGCAGGTTTCTGCAACCCATTCATTTTATTTTCACCTTTTTGCACGGTGCTTGTGCATTCTTGCTGTTGCAGCTGACATCATTTCAGTAACTGTTACAGGCAAGAACATGAAGCATCAAGTGAGGGGGCAATATAACTAGAAATGCTTTGAATCAGTGTTACGGGCATAATCTCTAATCATCGTGAACTGTTACGTGCTGTAATAGTTTCTAGTTTGTTAAAATGGTTCAGTCACTGAAAACCTTGCGTCCGCTCGAAGATAGCTGCAGTACTCTGTGTACTTTCATGTTCCACAAAGTTGGACACTAACAGTGGCACGTTTCTGCTAATGTGCAGTGCTTGGGTATTTCAATCCAGCTGGATAAATATGTCCATTCTAATAGCTTCTCCGGCTACTGACAATTCTTTTCAAACTCTGTGCGTGCGGAAGTCTAAACGGATTCGCTTTTTTACAGCTGCTATTTTGAGTTTCTGCAAAATGTAGGCTGCTTCCAAATCCAAATCCGAAAGCTGTTTAATCGCCCCTAGTGAAGGATTACTACGTTAACTCAAAGTCTGATGTTTGTACGTCAGTAGATTCTGTAGTCTTTATTTCTTTATCACATGGTTTTACTTTAGCGATTCTGTACCACGATCTCCATTGTTGCTATCTCATCCCGCTGCAATTGAACATGAATGGGACGTCATTTGAATGGTGGGAGCCCTCAATTTTGCAGGAAGAGTTGTTTGTGCCTATCCAGCTCAAGCGATACTGTAGTGTACAAAACCACTTGTACACCCACACACCCCACCCCCAACACAACCTAACTGACCCCATCAGTTATTTTAACTCCTTTCTGTGTAATTGCCTTTGAAATACCAACAGTTTCCATGCACGCCAGCATGCCTATATTTAACTTTCAATTGCTGTAATCAAGCAATACAATTTCCAGGATGATCTGGCACATTGGTTCTGTCACTATGGAAAGTTGTTTAATGACATTACGGCTTAGTGTCCTAGTCATACTGAGAGTTACATTTCATAAAACAATCTGCGCCATAAAGTGGGTGTTTTGTTTTATATTTTCCAGTTACTAATCACATTTACAAATTTGCTTCAGTTGGTGTCATTTTATTTTGTTAATAGACCATCACCCATGTGTGCTTTATATTTTTAATTCTCCCACCTTTTTCTGAAGGTGGCGTGTGGTCCTGGAGGCAGCAGCCGTCCTCTGGCACTTCACACAAGTGGCTATGGCCAAAGTGGTCTATATCAGCACAGTCCAGTGAGCCAGGTACCTTCCTGGTCCATGTTGCTCAGTACCTCACCATGCAGTGCATTTATCTACAGGCATTAAGAATTTCTTCAGCACAATGTTTTTGCTGTATTTTTTCCCCCTGTTACTTTGATTTAGATTTCTGTTACTCCCTATCTCTGTAATCTCCTTCAGCCCCACAACACCCCCCCCGCCCCCCCCCCGTGAGATATCTGCGCTCCCCTAATTCTGCCCTCTTGAGCATCCCTGATTATAATCACTCAACCATTGGTGGCCATACCTTCTGTTGCATGGCCCTAAGCTCTGGAATTCCCTGCCTAAACCTCTCCGCCTCGCTACCTCTCTCCTCCTTTAAGACGTTCCTTAAAACCTACCTCTTTGACCAAGCTTTTGGTCACCTGCCCTAATTTATCCTTATGTGGATCGGTGTCATTTTTTGTCTTAAAATACTCCTGTGCAGCGACGTGGGATGTTTTACTACGTTAATGGTGCTATATAAATACAAGTTGTTGTTGTTGTTGTAGAAAGACAAGATCTTGGATGTAATAATCCCTCGTGAACAACAATTTGCATTTCTAGTCCTTCGACAGTCGCTCACTCCTTCCACTTTGAGCAGTTGCAGTTTGGAGTCTGTATCTGCAATGTTCCCCTCCTGCAAAGCTATGTGGACTGAACAAGCAGACCCATGTGATGTCCAGTCTCAACAGGGCAATTTAACAACAGCTGAACAAAATTGAATCTGGAGTTTCAGTGGCTGATAATGTAATGCTTTGATTCCTTTTTCAAAGTGCAAAGCTTGGCAATTTTAAAATCCCAGACTCCTGTGAATGGTATTGATTTGAAGTTATAAAGGGTAACCACACTTGAATCTTGGATAAATCAAGAGCATTTCAGCTTCCCAAGCTTCTCTGTCGAATAGGGAAATGCCCTGGTGTAGCACTCCAGATCACAGCTATTGTTTGTGCTAACACACAACAGAATAGGAGTGTCCCATTTCATTGCGTGTGGCCACTTGACCAGTATGAATGGAGAGACATGGGTTTGAGCTGATTAGTGTTTAAAATGGTGTTTTGGTGGATTTTATAGATGCTGAAGTGGCATGTGGGTCAGTTACATTGAGCACTTAAGCCAGGGAAATGGCAGCCACACAATTGAGGACTTGCTGGCAGTGCTATTATCTTGCGTACTATGCTAGTTGTAAAATAGTTCTTTCTTGCTGCACTGCAGGGCTCTGGTGTCTGTCATTGAGCTAATAAAGGCTAGAAAAGGAGCAAGGAAAGCTCCTGGTATCAGGAAATGTTCTCTGCTTTGAAGGGGGAGGTGGCTGAAGTCATCCGGCTGGTATGCTGCAGGATACCAGCTGTGAAATATTTCAGGAATGCTGGATAATCCCTGGATGTTTCCGAGAGGTTGGGTTGTGTTCTCTGGCTGATTACAGGCACACGTTGTGATCATTGTACCCATTTAATTTAACTTAGCCTCTGACTTCAGGGAGGAAAGATGTCATACTAAATATAGACCTTTTGTGCTGGAGGCATAATTGTAATTTCCACTACAAAAAAAAAACTTGAACGTAAAAATGTCCTTCAAGTAACGTAGTGAAATTTCATGTCCCTTTTTTATATTTAAAAAAAACCCCAAATTGCAGCATTGGGCAAACTGGGTTGTTTCAGGAATGTCTCCTGATGAAATCATCATTACAAAGTAAAGAACTAGACTTGTCTGTTTTAACTATTAATATAACTAACAGGGGAAGGCAAATTAATGCTTTGTACTTGGCTTTTACATCTCCTGTCCTGGCATAGCACCCATGGATTTCTACACCATGAACATGCACGTTGGAATTTTTTGGTACAAGTTTCCTTTCTAATTTAAGCTATGTTCTGTTTCACTAATATACAGAAGGTCTGGCATTCCAGGGGACAACCCCAGACCGTTCCCATGGTCTAATGTATGTTGAAACATCTCTAATTTGGCAAGTGATTTTCGACCTTTATATAGGGATTGGTGTGCCGTGAACAACACTGTCTGAGACTGAGCAACCAGAGAGGCCTGTGCTGTGTCTGATGACCTGTAATATAATGGAAGTATCCTAAGTAATCATTGGGAAATTCTTGACATTAATAGAAAATAATTAACCCAGACCAGGCTTGGCTGCAGTTGTATTTAATTCTTCAAATAGCTGAATAAGGATGAATACCTTGAATTACCATAGGGTCTAGGTAATTCGGGAGCAATATATGTTGACTTTACACCATTTTCTATTGCCTAAATAACAGCCTGGGTGTTTGCAGGTGTGACATTGGGGAATGCAAGGAATTTGTACTAAAGCACTTCTTTGAAGCCATCCATTTGTGCGTTGGTTAAAAATCCAGATGTGTTCTATTTTGCAAAACAAACTGATTCTTTTAGTAAAGTTATTCAAGTGAAAGTGTTGGACTTTGTGACAGATCTTGCTGTCGCTCCCTAATCTTTCGGTTCTGGGCTTGCACTAAAGGCTGAGGTGCTTTGTCAGTGAATCTGGAAATTGGCTCTGAACTAAAAGAGCATGAATCTGCTTGCTGTTTTGCTTGTACAATGTGAAAGAGCATATGCTGACTGCAGTTACACGCCGAGCTGATTAATTGGCTTGCAGCATTAGAAAAACCACACTGAATGGGCGGGGTCAAAGTTGACCCACTCCTACCTGCCACTTGATGGAAAATAATAATTGACTGTTGGTAAACAAAGCTTTTCGACGTGTTCACTTTGACATAGCTTTCAATTGCTGACTGACAGTAAATATAACCAGTAAAAATGGGGGACTATTGCATATTGTTTTTAAACTAGATTTCTAAACAAGTTTTTAGTGTAGAACTGAGAGTTTCTCTTAAACTTTTTTTTAACATGGCATGACATAGAACGTACATCACAGAAACAGACCATTCAGCCCAACTTGTCCATGTCGGTGTTTATGCTCCCCACGATCCTCCTCCCACCCTAATCCATCTAACCATATCCAGATAACCTTCTATTCCTTTTTCCCCTCATGCGTTTATCTAGCTTTTTTTTAAATGCATCTATGCTATTTGTCTCGACTACTCCATGTGGTAGCAAGTTCCAAATTCCAACCACTCTTGAGTAAAGATGTTTCTCCTGAATTCCTTATTGGCTGTATTAGTGACTATCTTATATTTATGGCCCCTACTTTTGGTCTCTTTTCACTTAGGGGAGGGGGGGAGGGGCAAACAACTTCTCTATGACTACCCTATCAAACCCTTTCATAATCTTACCCAGTTGGGTTTCATACAGAGCAGCAAGGGATAAGATGGCCTTTCATTTACTAGTTCCCTCAGTAGGGGCTAAAGTGTGATTTGGAAAACAGCACAATTCAACTGCTACTGCACGATTTTTTTTTTAGTATTTTTATTCATTTTACCTCCTCCTGAAGGTACTTGAGATACAGTTCCAAAGTCGGCACCAACACGCCAGTACCTTGCTCCAAGTAACTATTCCTCGTGTGTGTGTATCTAGATCATGAGTGTTGGAATTGTTCCGACATCCTGCATTACAACAATGGCTACACTTCATTGCTGGTGAAACGCTTTGGGAAGACATGAGAGCATGAAAGGCACTACTAAATATAAATGGAAGTCTTTCCTTCTTTCTATAACAGCATTGCAGCTTGGCCTGATTAAGCCTTTTTGCTTGATGTCTAGATGCACACTTTTTGCTGTAGAGATCATTGCACAGCTGCCAAAATGGGGTCAGATGTATTTCAGGCGTCTGTGGGCGTGTGGGACATGGCCCGTTTAAAATTTATGTTTTATGCCCCCATTTTCCACGTGGCAAATGGGTGACGAACAATTTCTACCCCTATATTTTGAGACTACATTTTGTTTGTGAATCCCATTCCTAACTATTTCCTGTAAGGAATCCTGTATTTACAGCTAGAGATTAAAGAATGTCTTATTGACCAATTAATACTATGAGGAAGTAACACAAGCAGCCCACCGCTGAATGAGCAAGGTAGTGGTTTGTGTTTGTTTTAGAACAGAGAAAAAGTTAGCAAGGCCATAAAAAAGCAAACCAAGCACTGGGGTTTATTTCTAGAGGGATAGAATTGAAAAGTAGAGTAGTTATGCTAAACTTGTATCGAACCTTGGTTAGACCACACTAAGAGTACTGGTCACCATATTATAAAAAGGATATAGAGGTGGTGCAGAGAAGATTTACAAGGATGATACCAGAAATGCAAGGGTAAACCCATCAGGAAAGGGTGAAAAGGCTGGGGGTCTCTTTTTTTTTTTCCCTTGAAAAGAGAAGGCTGAGGGGTGACCTAATAGAGATCTTTAAAATTATGAAAGGTTTTGATAGAGTAGACACAGGGCGAGTGTTTCCACTTGCGGGGAAGAGCAAAACTAGAGCCCATCAATATAAGATAGTCACCAAGAAATCAAATAGGGAATTCAGAAGAAACTTCTTTACCCAGAGAGTAGTGAGAATGTGGAACTGGCTACCACAGGGAGTAGTTGAAGCGAACAGTATAGATGCATTTAAGGGGAGGCTAGACAAGCATATGAGGGAGAAGGGAATAGAGGGTTATGCTGACAGAGTTAGATGAGGAAAGACTGGAGGAGGCTCGAGTGGAGCATAAACACCGGCATAGACTGGTTGGGCCGAATGGCCTGTTTCTGTGCTGTGTATCCTATGTAAATGAATAGGCTTGAAAATGGAACCGCCTTGCAATCCTAATTGTGGAGTGAGAATTTAATTTCTCTGACCCCATGCAAGTTAATTGCCCAAAACAATACACGTAGCCTGTCCGTGTTGTGCTTGTTTTAAGGAACATTTATTTTCAAAGAATTTAACACAACTGTTCCTTTTCCAAATAAAGTGATGTAAATCGCATGAAAATGGATCATCACAGTGCTTGTGTGTGATGTCATCACAAAATGGCCCTTCTTCCCCACCGCAACAAAAGGTTTGTCGAACACTTTAGTGTAGCTGAATTTGGATGTTTCTTCCCTCAGCTGGAATGCTTGCTATTGGAAAGGTGAAATCCTAACCTTTTACTGATTAGCTGCTGCTAGGGCTGGGAATTGTGCACTTTGTAGTGTAGGAAATTCCTTAGTTGAGGAAGCTGGCAGTATAAAAGTGTCTGCCTATAACCTTTTTATGTTGAGGGGGAAGAGGAGGGAAACATCTTGTCTCCTTTTTGTAATTAACTTCATGCGGGGGATTTGAGCTGAACTGCATGTTGTGTGAAAGTGAACTTGGAAAATTGTTAGTTAAAATGAAGAAAACCATTAATCTGTTTAATGTAAAAAAAAAAATACACCCACTCAATTTTTCAGAGAATACAGTAAATGCCCTTGCCTTGAAGGGTAACGCCACTGTTGACTGCATTGCCCAAAGTGAGCAGAAAAAAGAAGGAAAGATGAGAAAAAATAAGGGGTAGAAAAAGGGCATGATAGGTCTTTAAGACTGGGAATTGAAAGTTGCATTACAAAGCATTTTGCCATTTGGCAAACTAGTTTCATTTACTGTGTGGATGATCTGCACCTAATTCTACATGACTGGACTTGATCATGCAGAACAATCTGAAGTCCTCAGTTTTTATTTTTATAAAGCAATTCAGTGTCGTGTCTTTAAGAGGCTAAGTAATGCTTACTGATTATAAACAAACTATTCAGCTGAGTGCTTGCCCATCCTGTAGGAGTTGGAAGTTCAATTACTTTGTATTATTAAAAGGAACTTCTCGGAATCATTTTCCAACACCATCTTCAGGTGCTGGAGCAAAACTTGTAAACCATTAAAATGGATTCCTTTCACCCTGCGTGCCTGGGTTCCAGTTAAATCCAGAGAAAAAGTTAATGTGTTTTCCATCCCTAATTGGTGGTGGTTGGTCACTTAAGTTTGTGGGCGCATCATTATGTTGTGGGTACACGATGTAAGAATGCATTCCAAAATGCAGCATTAGAGATCAAAAGAATAGAGTAGAATGGTTGGGGGTGGGTGGCGGGGGGGGGGGTTCGGGTGGAAGTGCCGGTCTATCTAGTTTTGCTCATTTGGATTGAGACTTGTTAATTTTGATTCAAAATGGTCCGTGTCTTAACTTAGTTATGACCTCCTTAAACACAGCTCCATATAATTAAATGGGTTTGCAACCTATCTTGCTCCTTCTGATTAGTGTTCGTTCCTAGCCATTCTGATATTGAGAGCTATGGAACAAGACGTTAAACCGAGGCCCCGTCTGCGCTCAAGTGGACGTAAAGATCCCACTATTTCGAAGAAGAGCAGGGGAGTTATCCCCCGTGTCCTGGCCAATATTTCTCCCTCAATCAACATCATTAAAACAGATTATCTGGTCATTATCACATTGCTGTTTGTGGGAGCTTGCTGTGCACAAATTGGCTGCCACGTATCCCACATTACAACAGTGACTCCACTTCAAAAGTACTTCATTGGCTGTAAAGTACTTTGAGACGTCCGGTGGTCGTGAAAGGCACTATATAAATGCAAGTCTTTTCTATCACCATTTGCAAATTTCTTTATAGGTGCTGATCAAAGTATGTGTCCTGGCTGGAAGCAATGTTGGGCTCCCCAAGTGGAAAGATGGTAACTGTTAGCAGTGTCCTCTCTGCTTTAAAAGAGGAATGGTTTTGTTTACCAAGTATTGCCATTGTTTCCATTGTTTGGAGCTCTGAGCTTCACTTACTCAGCATGTATGAAACTGCCCGTTTGTACAGCATCAGTTGAAACCATTCCAACAAATGTAACTATTGTTGTATGGTCACCTTGTTTTTGTCATGTTTCTTTATAAAATATGGTAGTTTTAGTACTTAGGCTTTATGCTTGTGAATGAGGCCATGATCACTGTGTAATATTGCAGCCAAAGTGCTCTTTCCGTCCCCCCCCCCCCCCCCCCCAAAAAAAAAAAAGACTTGAATGGAATTAGTCTCTCTCTATATTGAAATTCCAAGGAGGCTAATCCCTGGTAATACCTGTTTTTAAATTAAATGTGTACTACTGAGAGAAAAATTCTGTCTCTTTGTCGAGTGTCATTATGGTGGTGGCTGTACCTTTAAGCCCGTTCATAATGCATTTGGAATTTAAACAAGTCAGCTAGAACCAGCAATCTTGTTCCCAAGCCTATCCAATACAATATATTGCAAGTCTTGTCAGTTGCAAGTTTGAGAGGTATAATTCAAGCTTAAACTATGCTGTGTGATTGGTTCAGTTTATATTTGTCTGACCATTCCTTTTTTGAATTTGAGGCATTGGATATTCAAAATCCAGGATGTCCTGGCAACGCTCTTCTGGACATAAAGGAGAAAATCGAGCATGTATGGATCGAGCAATTAGGCAGTTAGAAAAGCTCACGTTAAGGATGTTTGCAAATCTTCAGAAGACAAGTTGATATAACCGAAGGAAAAGAGAAATAATATGTATTTAAAAGTTATTTACAAAAATTTAACTTTGTCTTAGAGTTGCAATCTTATTTTGTCTACTGAGTTGGATATATAACTATTCAATTATTTGTGTAATAAATTCACTTTTAAGTAGTAGCACATATCAGATTTTTATTTAAACACTGAAGAGAGAATTTATGGAGGCATTAGATAATCTCCATACCTACAAACAATTACCAAACTGTTTACCCAGATACACACCCAAGAATTTAAACAGACCTTGAAGCAAGGACACATTCCTGAAACTGGTGATTTGGGACCAAACCCTAGCAGTTAAAATGCCAGCATTTCCCCCCAAAAATCCCAACTCAAGCCCCAAACAGAAAACAGGCATGTGTGGAGGAAACCCTCTTGCAGGCATTTCTAGCATTTAAAGACCAATTTTCTGGTAAACTCTAATTTTTCTTTCTCCCCAGGGATTGTTAATTTTTGTGCGTTTATTTTGCTGTAGACACTGAACTGAGTGAAGAAAAATGGCAGCCAGGGTGAAGAAATTATTTGAATGATTTAATTTGTCAAGTTTGCTGGACTTGTTTGTTTATGAATGGTAGTTTAGAGCAAACAATGGAGGGATTGGATCATCTGGTCTTCTGCTGGTTATACTTACTCCTCTTTGGTTTTTAAGTGAGATGAACCACAACGGCTTTTAAAAACTAACTCCGTGTCTGGCTGTGCTTATATTGTATACTATGGAATTACTGCATTTCACCATTCAAAACTATCACATTACAACATTCTAATAAAAGCCTGCTGATTAACTAGTGTGCAAGACACTCAGACAGATACAATGGCAAGGGTGAGAGTTATACATCATTTTCGGAAGTATTAATTTCACAGATCTGTTACAGGAGTGAGCTTTATGATCAGAGATGAATTGCAAACATTACAAAATATCGAGTAGTGTTTACTCTGTCAGCTGTGGCTCAGTGGGTAGCACACTCGCCTCTGAGTCAGAAGGTTGTGGGTTCAAGTCCCACTCCAGAGACATGAGCATATAAATCTGTCGGAGGTACCATCTGCTCTCTCAGGTGGACGTAAAAGATCCCATGGCACTATTTAGAAGTCATGATGCGGAGATGCCGGTGTTGAACTGGGGTGGACAAAATTGAGAGGTCGCACAACACCAGGTTATAGTCCAACAGTTTTATTTGAAATCACAAGCTTTCGGAGCTATTGATCGCCCCTTCGACTACTTCACCTGAGGAAGGGGCGATCGATAGCTCCGAAAGCTTGTGATTTCAAATAAAACTGTTGGACTATAACCTGGTGTTGTGCGACCTCTCAATTTTGTCCACCCCAGTCCAACACCGGCATCTCCGCATCATGACTTCTAAATAGTGCCATGGGATCTTTTACGTCCACCTGAGAGAGCAGATGGTACCTCCGACAGATTTATATGCTCATGTCTCTGGAGTGGGACTTGAACCCACAACCTTCTGACTCAGAGGCGAGTGTGCTACCCACTGAGCCACAGCTGACAGAGTAAACACTACTCGATATTTTGTAATGTTTGCAATTCATCTCTGATCATAAAGCTCACTCCTGTAACAGATCTGTGAAATTAATACTTCTGAAAATGATGTATAACTCTCACCCTTGCCATTGTATCTGTCTGAGTGTCTTGCACACTAGTTAATCAGCAGGCTTTTATTAGAATGTTGTAATGTGATAGTTTTGAATGGTGAAATGCAGTAATTCCATAGTATACAATATAAGCACAGCCAGACACGGAGTTAGTTTTTAAAAGCCGTTGTGGTTCATCTCACTTAAAAACCAAAGAGGAGTAAGTATAACCAGCAGAAGACCAGGTGATCCAATCCCTCCATTGTTTGCTCTAAACTACCATTCATAAACAAACAAGTCCCGCAAACTTGACAAATTAAATCATTCAAATAATTTCTTCACCCTGGCTGCCATTTTTCTTCACTCAGTTCAGTGTCTACAGCAAGATAAACGCACAAAAATTAACAATCCCTGGGGAGAAAGAAAAATTAGAGTTTACCAGAAAATTGGTCTTTAAATGCTAGAAATGCCTGCAAGAGGGTTTCCTCCACACATGCCTGTTTTCTGTTTGGGGCTTGAGTTGGGATTTTTTTTATTAACCTGGCTCTTCAGTGCTGCAGATGTAAAGATCTCGTCGGAATTGTTGTTTCAGCTTGTTCCTATGAAACTGCGTTACCCGATCCCAGAGTCCACTGTGACAACCTATATCACATGATCAGGCAGTAAAAGATGGAGAGGATATGGGGTTGGAAGCTCGGCTCAGGTTTGCTGCAAGCACTCTGGTTCAACCCGAGATGGTAGCTGGGGCGTGTTTGTGAAGAAGGCTGAAGACAATGGCTTCAATCTTCCCAATGTTTAACTGGAAGGAATTCTGGCTCATTGAGACTGGATATCAGCTGAGCAGTCTGATAACACGGAGGCAGTGGGAGGGGTTGATGGAGGTGGTGGAGAGATGGTGGTGGGTGTCAGCAATGTACATGTGGAAACTGACTCTCTGCCTGTGGATGATGTCACCAAGGGCTGCGTTGGATGAAGAGGAGGAGGTCAAGGATAAATCCTTGTGGGATTCTGAGGGTAATGGTGCAGAGGTGGGAAGAGAAGCCATTGTTGGAGATGCCCCTGATATGATTTGATGGGCAAGTTTTGAACCAAGCAAATGCAGTCCTGCTGAGTTAGACAATGGAGGCAAAGCATTGGAGGGGGGTGGCGTAGTCAACTGTCTGAAAGGCTGCAAAAAGGTAGAGTAGGACAAGGAGAGAGTGCACCACGGTCACAGTCACAAAGGATGTCATTCATGACTCTGAATAGGGCCCATTTCACTGCTGAAGCAGGGTTGGCAATCTGATTGGAGAGATTCAAGCATAGATTTGTGGGAAAGATGGGCTCTAATTTGGGAGGCAACAACACATTGAAGGATGGGTGGTATAGCTCCTGTTGCAAATTTTGTGAGCGTTAGCTGGATGCATCATGGAAATTTGTAGTTTTCACTTTGGTCCTATGCAACTAAGTACTTCAGGTAGAAAGTTTAAAATAATAACTGAGTTATGAGCAGTGGGGGGGAAAAACAGCAGAAATAAAAGGATTTTATTTTTGTCAGCACCTTTATACTGTTTGAACCATTAAATAAACATCAAGCCAGTGATATTTGGGATGCATGTTTTTGTCATTTGAGATTGAAGTTTCTGTAAGAGGGGAAAGTTTAAAGTACTTTAGATCTGGTCTTTGACATGGTAGCTGCAGTAATTCCACTGAGTCTGGCCCACAGTAAATGACAACCTGTTCAGATGCTGGTGGTTGGAGGTGTAATTGAGAAGTGGGAGATGGATGGGATGGACAAGTGCTAACCTACCTCCAAGAATTACAGACCCAACATGTGATGCAAGGGGGAGAAAATAATATTTGTGTAAATACTTGAGGACAGGAGAGGTTTTGAAGAGGGGCCCAAGAAAAAAATTAAAGCAAATATTGCAACAACAAAGTAAATAACTGGGAATACAAATATTTCTGAAAGGAAGAATAAACCAATGTGCACCGTAAAGTTTTGTAAAGTCACAGATAATCGTATATTACAAGTCTATCCGAGGCCTGTATCTTTCAGTATTGATGTGTAATTTTCTTAACCTCGTGTCAGTCTTGCAATATGTTGCGTCAGTAAATTTTCTGTGTTAAAGGAGTTGGCAAACTGCATATTACATTTAGGATGCAGCAAGACTGTGGTGAGCAACACTGGTCTTGTAGTTTTCATGAACTATTTTTCCTTCAAAGTTAAATTTTCTACTTGTATAAAGTTAAATATGGTATTGTCTCCTAACAAAAACTAACCACCAAACCGATGCCTTCAAACAGACTTAACACTTAATTCCCAGCACCATACTGCACTTACTAATTACTTCAAACTATTACAGTAGCAACCACATCACAAGTCAATCATAGCACTGATGATCTAAATCACATATAAATCTCACTGAACAAAAGCTTAAACTTTTTCTTGTACTTCTCAGAAATGACCTGCTTTTTAGCAGGGCTTGAATCGCTTTCAACTTGTCAAGTATTTGCTAATGATATGAGCAACTGTATTTCTTTCAAAAGGAACACTTGCCACAGAAACGAGTCTTGTAACGTCTGCTTCAATCACATCACCTGTGAATGACTCCGCCACAACATCATCAAACTCTACTACATCAGTGGGACCACCGACCTCTCCGGCAACTGAACTACCATTCACTTCAAAACAAATAAGCACCAGCTCAACGTCCAGTTCTGGCCCTGAGGGAGCTTCAGTGTCATCCACTCATTTGGTATCCAATACAAGCCTTTCAACAAGCATCCCACCTATTTCAATGTCCAGTGAAGCATCCTCTTCAACTGAGCAGAATGTGAGCACAACTGAAATGCAGACAGCTCTTTCAAATGTAACTGCTGTTAGCACAAGCTCCCCAGTTACAAAGACAGATACAACAGCAAGTGCTCCAACAACTCAAATGGTAACCACGGTCGAGATGCCAACAAATACTACAGCTAATGTCACCCAAACTTCAACACTCAAGCACACAACCGTCGCTGCCACACCTAATAATGCATCAACTAGCATACCAGCTACAAGTGGAGATACGAGTATTCCTGTGTCAACAGCAGTTTCCACAAATGAGACATCTACGGTGGTTACATCTATCATTACACTAACCAGCACATCTGCAACCACTGAAGCCAGCACAAATGTTACAATGCTGGTGAATGTTACAATGCCAACGACTGTAACAATGCCGGTGAATATTACAATGCCAACGACTGTAACAATGCCGGTGAATATTACAATGCCAACGACTGTAACAATGCCGGTGAATATTACAATGCCAACGACTGTAACAATGCCGGTGAATGTTACAATGCCAACGACCGATAAAATGCTAACGAATGGTACAACTGAGATGATGTCTCCGAGTACAGAAGTTTCCAATTCTAGTTGGTCCACAGCACAGCCTCCAAAGACCTCAACAACACGGCCTGCAGGTAAGGTGCAAGCATTTTTGCTTCTGTTGATTTTGCTCAGTGTCGTAAATGGCTTTGTTCCATTTTGCTAGAAAGTTGGCTAGTTAATTTGTAGTAAGCATTTAACTACACTTCATTTGGGTTACCAATATTTGTGCAATCCAAGTAGCCATTCTGTAAGAATGGAAAGAATAGCAGTGTTGAGGGCCCAAGTATCTACCAAATAAATAATAGGTAAGATGGACTAAAGCTTTTTCATGGCCATAGCTGATTATTGATCTAACTTCCTCCTGCCAGGTGTTGGTGCTCTCAAAGTTAAGCATTTATTATACCTTGACCTTGAATCTTATCAGCCATAATGACCTTAATTTCTACTGTGTATAGTAAACATCTTGAGTTGTAGTGAAAACTTTACTAACAACTGGTGTGAGCAATCAACATTTGTGCCAGATGAAACCTGAATGTAGAACCTTTTGGAATAAAAAAAGTCACAAGTATTCCAGTATGATGGGAAGGGGTGAATGGTGGACAATATTTTATTTTGAGAGAGAAAAGGAAGGAAAGTAGTTAAAAATTAATGTTACCTTGTAATCCATGGAATGCCCCGTGAATATTAAGAAAATCAGAGGTCAATACGTGAATGAAGGAGGCCTTGCTGGCATTTAAAAAAAAAACTAACCTTGCTTGGGACCTAATGGAAAGTGGAATTTTCCATTAGTGCCTGTGATAGTTACTGTTGTGAAATAGTTTCTGTTGTATAAACAGGCATCTGATTTATTTACAGACTTGAATACATCAGTTTTCCATCTTGTTTAGTAAAGCTATTTGATTTTATGCTACAGGGTGGTTTCTTTCACCATTAGGTACATTAGAACTGCTATTACTAAATTCTTCATACAGAATGATCAACATGGGGAATAAACTGCTGGATAGACTAGTGGATGCAAAATCCTGAAACCATTTAAACAATTGGAATGCTACAATGGGGGAACATTGGGATGTCGCTAGATAACATTTGCACCACGCAAGTACCAGACAATGACCATCTCCAACAAAAGAAAGTCTAACCACCTCCCCTTGACATTCAGTGGCATTGCCATTGTCAAATCCCTCACCATCAACATCCTGGGGGTCACCATTGACCAGAAACTTAACTGGACCAGCCACATAAATACTGTGGTTACAGAGGCTTGTTATTCTGCAGCAAATGACTCCCCTCCTGACTCCCCCAAAGCCTTTCCACCATATACAAGGCACAAATCAGGAGTGTGATGGAATACTCTCCACTTGACTGAAGAAGCTTGACACCATCCAGGACAAAGCAGCCCACTTGATTGGCACTCCATCCACCACCTTAGACATTCACTCCCTCCGCCACTGACGTACCGTGGCTGCAGTGTGTACCATCTCCAAGATGCACTGCAGCAACTCACCAAGGCTTCTTCGACAGCACCTCCCAAACCAGTGACCTCTACCACCTAGAAGGACAAGGGCAGCAGGCGCATAGGAACACCACCACCTCCAAGTTTCCCTCCAAGTCACACACCATCCTGACTTGGAAATATTTTGCAGTTTCTTCATCATCGCTGGGTCAAGAACCTGAAACTCCCTCCCTAACAGCACTGTGGGAGTACCGGTTCAAGAAGGCGGCTCACCACCACCTCCAAGGGCAATAAGTGCTGACCTTGCCAGCAACACCCACATCCCGTGAATGAATTAAAGAAAAAATTAAGATGGGCTGAATGGCTGCCTTCACCTAATTATCTTGTGATCTTGAAAAGCTTCTGCTTTCCCAGGTTATTCTCCTGTGCACTTAATTACATGGCCTGCATTGTGTGTATGTGTAGATTTTCCCCACGGTTCTTTCTAGCTTATACACTATAAGTAGTTGGCCAGGTAAAAATCTTTCTTGTAAAGTACTATGCAAAAGAGCCATGTGTTTGAGGCATATAAGTGTGTGGCCAGAGAGTTGGCCCAGGTCTCCGGATAAAGGCCTCGTGTAGGTTCAAGCTTCTTCGATTCAGGCTTCAGCTAGTTCAGAATACAGAAGATAAATGAATGGTTTAAAATTTTGTGTGGGAATCAGATTCTCCTCCTCGTATAATCAGCAGTGAAGGGCCTGAGCTGGAGTTGGTGTAATAGTTGTCAGACTGTCCCGTCATCTTGCAGTGGTCACAGTTCAGATTTTTTTAATTTCTGAGACCATGACAGAGCTGCAATTTAAATGATTGCTGAAGCTTGAGAGCAAGATTACATGCAGCACTTGTTATCCATTTTGCGATCAGCTCTGTAACTACAGTTGACAGTGGGTTGCTCGGGGCTTGGGTAAATTTCAGTCCCATTGTTAAAATCCACTGAAGATTATGAACTGCCCTATAATTACATTTGATAAATCCTGTAATAAAAGGTTGTAAGCTGTTATTTTTCTTCTAATCCAAAGCTTTTGATTATTTGCGTTCAGTAAGTTTCAAAACATCGTGTAGCTGTGACTTTGTCGTTTTGTACATTTATTCTGCGAATAATACGTGTTGACATTCCTATTTATTTTGGCTTCCAGATCACTGTGCAAATGCAATCTGTCCTCCAGGCAGTAAATGTGTGAATCTTTTTCTGTCGTATGCCTGTCGATGTCCCTCTGGGCTCTATAACCAAGGAAATAGCTGCGTGACAGGTAGAAACAAATTCTCCGCTACAGTTTTATGATGTATACACCAAACGCTTGGCACATATAGGCGACCTTTTATATTGCATAATACCCAAGCCAGTGGCACCAGCTCCTGACATGCTGGTCTCTCGCAGTCGACAGGAAACTTGCCAGGTTTTGCTAATGCTGGTGACCCAGAAGACTCTAATATAAAAACAGCTTAAGATTTCACCTTGTTGGGAGAAGATTTAATGTTGCATTTATATTGTGGAGCTGCTTTCTCAGGTTGTTCAGTAACTGGCTGCCATGCTCATTGCTGTCCTGCTTGTATCATGGATGCACATTAAAAAAAAAAAAAAAATAATACAAATGCACAAGCTTGTTCCCTTCATATTGCAGGACAGCTACTACTTAGTTATTCTGTAATACTCTGCATGGTGGATATTGAATCACCAATGCTAACTGAGAAACAATTACACATACCCTCCTATTCAAGCCACAAACTGTCCTCCATATACAGGCCAGCAAGAGCAAAAGTGCTTCACTGAGCTGTATATAGCGGTGGCTCCTTCAAGCCACTTCGTATTTTTGCTTGTGTGTGTCCGCGTCCGTCCTTCCTCGACCATTGCAGACTGGTTAAAGAGGGGGAAACGCTGGAGAAACCTTTGCCCCCAACCCCCCCCCCCCCCCCCCCCCCCTTCGACCAGGAGACGAGTAACTAGTGCAAAGAGAAAGTGGATTAAATAAGGGAAATGGGTTTCCAAATACTTTTTTTTTAAACTTCACAATCTGGTACACTGTTTTTCTTTCATGTGTATTTAATATTTTCTTTCCACTTGTCAAACTGAAGTGTTAGTTTACCACTTTTGGAGAAATGCTGTCTTACTCCAATCTTAACTGCATTGAAATTAATGCTGGAAATTAAATTGTTACCTTTTAATACCTTCAACATTAATTTGGCTCAGTAACAGAACTCTCGCCTTTTTGAGTCAGGAGTTGGGGGTTCAAAGCCCACTACAAACTTGAGTGCACAACGTAGGGTGACGCTTCAGTGCACTACTTACTGATGGACTGCTGTCTTTCAAATTCAATCTTTACCCCTACCTGTATAGGGCCTGTCTCCCTGTTCTCATTTCAAGAGTAGCAAAATGCTGGTGCGCTGCCCAACTTTCATCCCTCAACGAAGACCCCCAAAATAGATTGACTGCTGCGTTTGCCTTCATTTCAAAAGTAAATAATTGGCTGTAAAGTGATTTGGGATAACCTGAGGGCATGAAAGGTGCAATATAAATGCAAGTTTCAAAAAAAATTAAATAAATACTTGTGCTAGTTAGGGTTTTCCACTTTTACCATAGAAATGTTTTGTGTAATGCACGGTCTCCCAGTAACAAATTTGCATTTCCACAATTTACCATTTTGTCCATTCCTTTGAGGGCCTGTAGCAGATGTCCTTCCCTTGTGCAGTCATTTTCACTGGTGTTAAATATGGCTGTGCTGAATTAGTTTTTGTTGCATATAATGACCATGTATTTTTAACTATCGGTATCTATTTGTAGAACATTTTCCTGCTCTATTCTGTTAGTGACTTTTTGGATTATCTTGGCTGGCAAACTGAAAATGACAATAACAGGAATTCACAGCCCATAACCTATCTTTTTCCTCATGGATTCAAATCAGAGGACAGGAAGGCAATCTGTTTGCCTGTAGTTTTTATTGGTTCTATTGAATCCTTGTAAGAATTGATTGTTCAGGCAAGATGGTCAATATGCCAATGTTTTATTTCCATCTCTCTCTAGTGAGAAGCTTCCCGGGAGTCTTGCACTTAACAAATGTCACTTTTGTGAATGGCATGAATGAAATAAACTCAAAGGTATTCTTTGACACTGCAAACGAAATCGAGAAAGAGGTAAGTTACCATCCAACAAGCTTATCTCGGGTTTATTCATGTATAGTCAACAACAACAAAATGTATTTATATAACGCCTTTAACGTAGTAAAACGTCCCAAGGCGCTTCACAGGAGTATTATAAGATGAAAGAATTTGACACCGAGCCAAATAAGGAGAAATTAGGGCAGGTAAAAGCTTGGTCAAAGAGAGAGGTTTTAAGGAGCGTCTTAAAGGAGGAAAGAGAGGTGGAGAGGTTTAGGCAGGGAATTCCAGAGCTTAGTGCCTAGGCAACAGAAGACACGGCCACCAATGGTTGAGCAATTATAATCAGGGATGCTCAATAGGGCGGAATTAGAGGAGCGCAGATATCTCTGGGGCTTGGGGGGGTTGTGGGGCTGGAGGAGATTAGGGATAGGGAGGGGCGAGGCCACGGAGGGATTTGAAATCAAGGCGTTGCTTAACCGGGAGCCAATGTAGGTCAGCGAGCACAGGATTGATGTGTGACTGGGACTTGGTGCAAGTTAGGACACAGGCAACTGAGTTTAGTCATAGTTAATATATCTGTTGCCTGCTCCACACAGCAATTCCGGTTAAAATTGGCTAATGTCCATGGACAGCTCCCTGGTAATTTGGTTGTGGATAGTTTTACCCTCATGAGAAGGAACTTCAAAGTTTAGTCACAAGTTAGGATCTTCTACAGTTGTGGAAGAACCCCAAACTCTTCAGTCTGATCACTGTCCTCCAGCGTGAGTTGCAGGGCTACTTGCAGCTCACTTATTGTGTTTTGATTTGAAAATTTCTGAATTATGCCCAAAAGTACTGTCTAGATAGGGAATCGTGAAAGCAAGCAAATCACATCTGGCATTGTCTTCAAATGCTGCTGCTAGCTAACCTATCCTAGGCTAGTTAAACTCCATTAAGGGATTTCTCATTGACCTACTGCCCAATAGTGCAAGTGTATAGTAAACTGGTGGAACCTTTGCTGTCATGACTGAATTGAATGGGGTGGGGGGGGAGAGAAATTGGAGAACTGCCACCTGGGATCTGAATTTTTTTTTTTTAAAGTGCTGTTTTCTGCAATTTGTTTCCAAAAAGCTGAGATGTACATTACCATGATTTTTTTTGAGCAGTAGGGTGTCTGTCCTACAGTGTTCAATTTCACTTTGATTTAATTGCTTCCTCCCCCCCCCCCCCCCCCCCCCCGAGGTATTTTTATTTTGATCTATTTACCTGACCATACATAACTTGATTCTGTTTCTCCTATTCTTGTGCATATGTTCTCTCGCCTTCACCTCCCACCGCTGCCACTAAATTTAACAATATGCAGCATTGTATCATCAAAGCTTCTTGGCTTTTGAGCAAATACCTGTGAGAACTATTTTATTTGGGCGTGAAAATGCTACTGCAGACAGTCAGGTAAAGATGGAGAAGCTGAGGTGATTCCTAAAACTTTTTGTTTTCTCCCCTATTGTAATTAGGTGAAGGGTTTTTTCCAAAACGACCGTTTCTACTACAAATCTGCTGTTCGGAAGCTTGAGTAAGTATCCACTTTTAATCTAGAACCTCAAAATGCCGGGTAACTCTAAATGTGCTAAATCCTGTCTTCAGCTTGAAAATGCATGCAGGCCTATTTAGTTGGACCAATAATGATGAGACTGGGTTACCCCAGGGTCACCAAACAAGAAGCCACATGACAAGTGGCCCTTTTAGGACACCACTAATGTAAGAAACGTATGGTCCAATCAAACTAAAAGAAGCTCAACATAAGCAAATAAAGTCCCAACAAAAGCAAAGGGAGCTTTCCCAACTAAATCAAAATGTTGCTAACAGTGCCCACTCTATATACCCTGCGTTGCCCAACGATCGTGAAAGTGGAGGCTGGGCATTGAGAGCCTTGGAAGTTTGTAGTACAGCACAAGCTAGTACTGATTCCCTCGGTGTTTATGGCTTCTTTCATTTCCATTGTTCAGGTTATTCACTTCAAGTTCTTATCATCTGTTCCTTTTTTTTAAGGTAAACAGCCATTTTCCTTTTAAATGGTTCTACGAAATGTTACAAATAGTGTGTTTTTAACCGGTTCTGCTCCAATGTTTTAATAATGTAAAACTGAGAAGACATAGTTGAACAATGAACAGATTCAGTAGGTTGAAGTCCTGTCTGAGTGGATGCATGCTGTGAAGCTACGCACATAACTAGAATGCAATAGTGGGATATGCTGCCTTAAAACAACTGAGGGAAATGTTGGCCCTTAAGTAACTCTAAATTTGAATGAGGTCTATGCTCGGCTGCAGTACACAGTCCAGGAGTGTTTCAATTATATTGTTGGCCTGGGTGTGACTTGTGTACGGTTCGACATGTTCATACAAATCAACTGAGGTTGACCCAGTTATTTTAGTCAGTGCATAATTTTGCATAGGTTTGCAGGGTGTTTATCTTGTCTCAACATGAAGGACTCCACCCTGATGCACACAGTTCCATCATGCCTGCGGCCTGCCAAGTGGCATTTTGGGGCACAGCTTGTTGCAGGTGCTTAAGTTGAATCTGTGGCGAATTCTGGAATGAGTACTGAAGTTTAAACAGCTCACCTCATTTTGTAGATGAAAGAATATTACTCTTGACATTATATGCAGGTGGTAATCAAAACTATTTGTGCAAAATGTCAAACTACCAGTTCCTTTGTGCATTAGGAGGGATCAGAAATCCAGGCTTTTAAAACGGTGCCTTTCCTTTCTACTTTCTTCAAATTTTGTATGCTAACATGATGGAGTGAACTATTAAGCTACTTGGTACAGGCGAGCTGTCAACCGTCCATTTTTTCAGCTGAATAGTCCACTTGTTTTGAGTAGCCTTTTATTTTTAATGTAAAGTGGACAGCAAAGTCTGGTTTTCAGTGGATTTTTTTCCAGCTTTTGGTATTGTGAGATTGGCGGTAAAATCTAAGTCAGACCACAACTCCAAAATCATCGTGGCCTCAAAATGGTCACCTGCAAAGAAAGTTGGAGCTGGGCCCAGGAGCTGAGTGAAATATGTGGAGCTGCAGAATGAGTGACTTTCGAGATTGTTAATGGCTTACAATGCTGCTTCGGGGAGAATGAAGGTAAAACTGGCCAAAACCAGGAATATGTTCACTCGTGCAAGAAGATCCAGAATATATGGCCAGTGTAGTTTGGCTCAGAGTCTGGAGCTGGGGCCTGGTCCTAAAAAGGCACGGGAATTCATCCAAGTTCCAATCATTAGTGTCAGAGCTGGGACAGACCCGAGAGGCTTCGTCATAATAAATATAAAACAGACATTGCCTCCAAATAAATATGATGAGGAAAGAAAACTAATAATAAATACAAGATGTAATGCAATGTAAATACAAACTGACGGGAGTCAGATATGCCAGCAAATTATAAACGGAGGAAAAAAACTCCAAATAAATTTACTGCAACTGGCAACCAAGGGACTGCTTCCAATTTGGAAAACTGGGTACAGCGTAAGTTGCTGATCCCAGATCCATTGGATCTAAACACAGAACTAGTAAAAGGGCAGGTGCTAGAAAATTTTGGGAGCGAATGAGTATTGAAATGTTCACTCCCTGTCTCGCATGCATTGCTCTCGCTTGCTGTCTCTTTCTTCTCGTTTCCCCCTAACCCAAAGAACACAGTTTAATGTTAAGGTCACACAATAATTGAAATAATTTGCCTTGATATAAATCCTAAGCCTAATTTTGGGCTTGACAAAAGTTGTATGCAAGTCTTGGGCAAAAGGTTGTATTCAAGTGGGAAAACTTGGCTCTGTTATCCCACCTTCCCTTCTGTACCTCCTGGCATATTTTCCAAGCTTCTCTCTTGCTAACCCTTGCAGTGACTTCAGATCAAATCTTGCATTTGCATTTAGATTATGAATATCTACAGTTGTCCAGAAGGGTTCCAAGTAAGTATCATTCTGAATTTAAAATTAACATCTGTCTGAGCTGCAGTATGTACAGGGTTTGGAATGGGAATATCTTGAAATTATGATGTGTAAATTTTGAAAACCTCTGGTTGAAGTTGTAAGCAGAATTGACTTAATTAGCAAGCTGAAGCCTTAATCTGTGGCCCAGTAGATGCTAGAAGCAATGAGTTGACTGTGTAAATGAGCCTTTTGTATGCTATTACACTTATTCTCATTTGCTTTACTTTCTTTTCAGAAGTGGGAGTGTTAATGTCTTTATAGACAACATTTTTGCACTTTCTTCCAATGCAACAGAGGAATCTGTCATCGCAAGTATCAAACGTGGCATCAAAGATTGTGTATCCTGTAAACTAGTAACAGATTCGGACGGTTATCGTGGTAAGTGAGTGTTCTATGGTGCTTCTGGAGTTGAAGTCTAATAATCCAGTAGTATACATTCTATCACCTGTGAAATTACCTAGACAATTGAAAGAGAGCTGATCTATATGGGTTGTCTTCATGATCAAAGAGCACCTACTCATGGGCATTAGGGGCATATTTTGGCAACCAATTTTGTATTCTAAAGTGGAAGTAGATTGTTCTCTCTCTTCCCTGACCCCTGCCCCTCCATGTGCGCATTTTCCAAGGGCTGGAAAGAAAGATTGTGCCCACTGTTCCAATTTATCACCACTTTCTTTTCCCCTCAGTTGGTTAACAAGGCTTTCAATTGTCTTTGCAATATCCATTGCCATCAGCTATGTCTGCACTACTACATTGAAGTTGTCAGCCATGCTTCTCAATAATGTTTGGAAAAATGGTTCCTGATCTTGACCATGGCTGCAGCTGCCTGCTTTGCCTCAAACTGGCCGCATTCCCCGAGTTAAATTGCATTCCTGCCGTTACTTACATACAAAGTAAAAGCTGGAAGTCTTGTAAAATGTTGGTTTGTTTTTTATATTCTGCCGCGAAAAATTTATTTCAGCTTTTTAACAAAAAAGCTTCAATTTTTCATTGACCGTGTCCATGAGTTCTGCCGCAGTTTGAGGACTGCTTACCCTTTTGTAAGTTTTCGACATCAGTTACTGGAACAGCTTTGTTGCAGCTGTTTTGTGGTGCCTAATTTGTGAACTGCAAAGCAGAAGAAAATAAATATAAATGACAGTAAAACATTTTGGAATATTTACAAAGCATGTGTAATGCAACAACAACAACTACTTGCATTTGTATAGTGCCTTTAACGTAGTAAAACATCCCAAGGCGCTTCACGGGAGTGTTATTAAACAAAATGTGACACTGAGCCACATGAGATATTAGGGCAGGTGACCAAAAGCTTGGTCAAAGAGGTAGGTTTTAAGGAGTGTCTTAAAGGAGGAAAGAGGTTTAGGGAGGGAATTCCAGAGCTTCGGATCTAGGCAGCTGAATGCACGGCCGCCAATGGTAGAGCAATTAAAATCGGGGATGCGCAAGAGGCCAGAATTGGAGGCACGCGCCGATCTCGGAGGGTTATAGGCAATGTTCCCTGAGTGCCCGCACAGCTGGCTCACCGGCTTTTAAGTGGGGGGAAGAAACACACATGCGTGGTATTTTGAATGGGCCGCGCACCCAAAGAAAAACATTGGGCTGGAGGAGGTTACAGAGATCGGGAGGGGCGAGGCCATGGAGGGATTTGAAAACAAGGATGAGAATTTTAAAATTGAGGCGTTGCTGGAACGCGAGCCCAACATAGGTCAGCGAGCACAGGGCGGATGGGTGAACGGGACTTGGTGCGAGTTACGATACGGGTGGCAGAGTTTTGGATGAGCTCAAGCTTATGGAGGGTGGAAGAAGGGAGGCCGGCCAGGAGAATGTTGCACTTGTTTCATTCTTTGCTCTGTACTTAGTTTGGAAAAGTTTGAATTTTGTTGAGCGGGAAACTAGGAACTGCAGACCAAGAGGCTTTCTATGACGTCCATTTACAACAACAACTTGCATTTATATAGCGCCTTTAACGTAGTGAAACATTTACAGGCCCAAGAGGCTTGTTGGATTATGTGTGGTCACAGGGTTTTTAATTTGGGGGAGAATGGGGGTGACTACCAGAGTGCATTTAAATCTGAATGGTGCAATAACGTACTGTGCCTGCAATTTATGTTCTTTCATGTTGGCCAGTGCTATTTAACCGCTAGGCTTTTACATTACATTTAATCCACAGGCAAAATGATGGCTATGTGACTTTGCCTGTGGGATACATGTAATTGAGAGGTCGCACAACACCAGGTTATAGTCCAACAGTTTTATTTGAAATCACAAGCTTTCGGAACTATCGCTCCTTCCTCAGGTGAAGTAAATTGGATACAGAATCGTCAGAGCATATATAGATGGAAAAAAAAGCATGTGTACTTTACAATTGCAGACCAATAAATTAAATCATCCTGACTATCTGCCGAGGTGTGATAAAGTTAATTAAGTCAGCCAGGAAGGTACCACATCAAAAGACATAGCAAGATACAACTGAGACAATGAGGTGAAGTCGCAGGGGTTCTAACGTGTCAAAAGCTGCCGTCTGTATGTAAAACGAAAAGCTTTAAAAAAAAAAAAAAAAAAAAAAAAAAATTTACTTTTTTACTGGGAAAATTTTTACTTTTTACTGGAATCACATCTGTGAACAAGCTAACGACGACTCGAGTCCGGATCACGTCATGTATCGTGACATAAACCCAAGATCCCGATTGAGACCGTCTTCATGAGTGCAGAACTTGGCTATCAGTTTCTGCTCGATGATTTTGCGTTGTCGTGTGTTTCTAAGGTTGCCTTGGAGAACGCTTACCCGCAGATCCGAGGCTGAATGTCCTTGACTGCTGAAGTGTTCCCCGACTGGGAGGTAACAATCCTGCCTGGCGATTGTTGCGCGGTGCTCGTTCATACGTTGTCTCAGTGTCTGCATGGTCTCGCCGATGTACCATGCCGCGGTGCATTCTTTCCTGCAACGTATGAGGTAGACAACGTTGGCCGAGTCACATGAGTATGTACCATGTACCTGGTGGGTAGTGTCCTCACGTGTGATGGTGGTATCTGTGTTGATGATCTGGCATGTCTTGCAGAGTTTGCCATGGCAGGGTTGTGTGGTGTCGTGGTCGCTGTTATCCTGAAAGCTGGGTAATTTGCTGCGAACGATGGTACTTCTGAGGTTAGGCGGCTGTTTGAAGGCAAGTAGTGGAGGCGTGGGGATGGCCTTAGCGAGGTGTTTGTCGTCATCGATGACATGTTGAAGGCTGCGAAGAACATGTCGTAGTTTCTCCGCTCCGGGGAAGTACTGGACGACGTAGGGTACCCTGTTGGTTGTGTCCCGTGTTTGCCTTCTGAGGAGGTCTATGCGATTTTTCGCTGTGGCCCGTCGGAACTGTCGATCGATGAGTCGAGCGTCATATCCCGTTCTTACGAGGGCGTTTTTCAGCGTCCGTAGGTGTCCATCGCGTTCCTCCTCGTCTGAGCAGATCCTGTGTATTCGCAGGGCTTGTCCATAGGGGATGGCTTCTTTAACATGGTTAGGGTGGAAGCTGGAGAAGTGGAGCATCGTGAGGTTGTCCGTGGGCTTGCGGTAGAGTGAAGTGCTGAGGTGTCCGTCTTTGATGGAGATTCGTGTGTCCAGGAATGAGACCGATTCTGAGGAGTAGTCCATGGTGAGTTTGATGGTGGGATGGAACTTGTTTATGTTATCGTGTAGTCTTTTCAGTGATCCTTCACCATGGGTCCAAAGGAAAAAAATGTCGTCGATGTATCTGGTGTACAGCGTTGGCTGGAGGTCCTGTGCAGCGAAGAAGTCTTGCTCGAACTTGTGCATGAAGATGTTGGCGTATTGGGGTGCGAATTTGGTCCCCATGGCTGTTCCGTGTGTTTGGGTAAAAAAATGGTTGTCGAAGGTGAAGACATTGTGGTCAAGGATGAAGCGGATGAGTTGTAGGATGGCGTCTGGAGATTGGCTGTTGTTGATGTTGAGTACTGAGGCTGTTGCAGCGATGCCGTCATCGTGGGGGATACTGGTGTAGAGTGCCGATACGTCCATCGTGGCAAGGAGTGTTCCTGGTTCAACTGGTCCGTGGGTGCTGAGTTTCTGTAAGAAGTCTGTAGTGTCGCGACAGAAGCTGGGGGTTCCCTGTACGATGGGTTTCAGAATGCCCTCGACGTATCCAGAGAGGTTCTCACACAGGGTTCCATTGCCTGATACGATAGGACGTCCGGGTGTGTTGGCTTTGTGTATCTTTGGGAGGCAGTAGAAGTCTCCCACGCGGGGAGTACGTGGGATGAGAGCGCGTAGGATGTTTTGAAGGTCTGGATCGAAGGTCTTGATCAGTCTATTGAGTTGGCGGGTGTGTTCTTTGGTCGGATCTGCGGGTAGCTGTCTGTAGTGTTCCTGGTTGTCCAGTTGTCGGTATGCTTCTTTACAATAGTCCGTTCTGTTCTGTATGACAATGGCTCCTCCTTTGTCCGCTGGTTTGATGACAATGTTGCGGTTGGTCTTGAGAGCGTGGATGGCGTTGCGTTGTGCTCGGGTGACATTCTGGACTGTCTTGTGAGTGCGGCTGATGAATCTGGCGTTGATGCATTTCCTGACAGCTTGAGCATACATGTCAAGCTTGGGGCAGCGACCCTCCGGAGGGGTCCAGTTTGACTCTTTTTTCTTCGGTTGCTGCACTGCGAGTCCCTCTGTCTGCTGTTCTGGATCATTGATTGTCTCATTGGGTTTGTTGCTGACATCTTGGGATTTGTGGAAGTATTCCCGGAGCCTCATTCTCCTGATGAATTCCTCCGTGTCTGCTGCGAGACCGATGGGGTCCATTTTGGTGGTTGGGCAGAACTTGAGCCCTAGGGCGAGAACTTCGATTTCGTCTGGTTGATGTCACGATACATGACGTGATCCGGACTCGAGTCGTCGTTAGCTTGTTCACAGATGTGATTCCCAGTAAAAAAGTAAAAATTTTCCCAGTAAAAAAGTAAATTTTTTTTTTTTTTAAAGCTTTTCGTTTTACATACAGACGGCAGCTTTTGACACGTTAGAACCCCTGCGACTTCACCTCATTGTCTCAGTTGTATCTTGCTATGTCTTTTGATGTGGTACCTTCCTGGCTGACTTAATTAACTTTATCACACCTCGGCAGATAGTCAGGATGATTTAATTTATTGGTCTGCAATTGTAAAGTACACATGCTTTTTTTTCCATCTATATATGCTCTGACGATTCTGTATCCAATTTACTTCACCTGAGGAAGGAGCGATAGTTCCGAAAGCTTGTGATTTCAAATAAAACTGTTGGACTATAACCTGGTGTTGTGCGACCTCTCAATTTTGTCCACCCCAGTCCAACACCGGCATCTCCGCATCAGGATACATGTAACCCATGGATGAATTATTAGCCATAGTTTGTACCATTCATTGAAGCAGCACTGCTTTGAGTATTTTGGACTTGCCTGGTCAACACTTCAGGCACAGAAAATAGAAAAAACTAGAATATCTATGACGGTATAATCTGCAGTAAGAGCTTTGGAATGTGTTGAGATTCATTAACTTTTTTTCAATGGGGGCTGAAAGACAAACTGATTAGCACAATGCAGTGAGACAAAGAGAGTGACAAATGGGCTGAGATACGCAGAAACAGGCTCCTGAAACAAAGAGTGCTGGAAACAAAGATCAACAGAAACACAGGTGCAGAAAGAGGGATAAGAGCACTGAGACTGCTGTTTGGAGGTGTCAAATTACAGAGTGAGAGCAGACCTACTGCACTGGAATTCCTGTGACTATTGTGTGAGTATTACATTTTCTCATGGGTGACCGTGTCTGATTGCAGTTCCGAAATCTATCCCAACCATCATTTTGGTGGTGATTTCCTCACTGGTGCCATTAGATGTCATTCATTGCACCTACATAAGATTAGAATGATTTAGAAGCATATAATTATGTATTCTTCCTAGGAGTCTTCAAAAGATTGTGAAAGTTGCAGTATACTCCATGAATACTGCCATGTATTAAATTTACAACATCACACAGCCCCTTTAGTATATTCTTATTTTAAGGCTCAGGTACTTGCTGTGCACAGCCGTTGAAGGTCAAACTTTGCTCAATGTTGCTTCACTTACCATTAGTGGCCTACAGAGTACAGAGGTCTTGCAATGGGCAGCAATTTTCAACAGTTGATAGGACAGGGAGTGAAGTAGTCCATAATTTTTGCCAGCTTTTCCATCAGATGATGGAATGGAAATGAACTGTGTGTCAGCTGTGGCTCAGTGGGTAGCACACTCGCCTCTTGAGTCTGAAGGTTGCGGGTTCAAGTCCCACACCAGAGACTTGAGCACATAAAAGTGCTGCACTGTCTGAGATGCCGTCTTTCAGATGAGACGTTAGACTGAGGCCCCGTCTGCTCTCTCAGGTGGACGGAAAAGATCCCATGGCACTATTTCGAAGAAGAGCAGGGGAGTTCTCCCCCGGTGTCCTGGCCAATACTTATCCCTCAATCAACATAACAAACAGATTATCTGGTCATTATTACATTGCTGTTTGTGGGAGCTTGCTGTGTGCAAAATTGGCTGCCGCGTTTCCCACATTACAACAGTGACTACACTCCAAAAGTACTTCATTGACTGTAAAGCGCTTTGAGACGTCCGGTGGTCGTGAAGGCGCTATATAAATGTAAGCCTTTCTTTCTTTTGTCAGCTGTGAAAGGGGAAAGAAAATGGTACATTTTAAGCAGAGTATGAGGATTTTTTTTTAAGAAAGTAAAACTTTAATGATGGGGAAATGGCAATGTTTTTTCTTAAACCAGGATCTAAACTGGTTTTTGCAACACATGTTTTTGATTTTGTTTCTTGTGTTGTATTCAGTTGTTTTTTTTCTGGGGGTGGGGGTGGGGGTGGGCGGCATTGAATGATCTCAACTCTAATGTAGTAATTCACGAATAGGTCATCCAAACCAAAAGATATCTACTGCAAGTTGCAGTGTGGCCTCTGTGCAAAACCAGTGAAGTGGTATTGGCACCAAAGTAATTGTAAAGCTTGCATGCTAATGTTTTCCACTTCAATTCTTTTTTTGAACGGGCCAAGATATGAAGAATGCCTGTTGGCAGTTTGATTAGCCCTTATGCTGCTTTTGAGGTGGAAATGTCTTTTTTTTAATGAATTTCTGTCTTTAGTTATTGGAGAATTTTGCCTTTGGTGACGTTATGTTATGTTGATCACAATTGACTCATTTTAATGGGTTGGAAATAAATTGGAAAAGCATTGTATGTGCATGTGCATTCCAATGGGATGTGTTGATCCAGTGTCACTGCTGTTTAGGGCCATGTTCTCTTGAGGTTTTTGGTTTGCCTGAATATCAAGGGAACAGTTGGAACAAAGTGGGCGAAACTCTAGAGTAAGCAGAATTCCACCAATTTCCAAACAATACTGAAGCAAATGCCTTGTAACTGATTTTCTTTTTCTTCTGGTTTCTCCACCCCCCCCCCCCCCCCCACTTTCCAAAAAGGTGAAAGCATATGCATTCCGAACTATTGTGATAGCAGCACCTCTAAATGCAAAGCGAACAATGGGATTGCTACCTGCAACTGTCTGCCTGGTTACTACAAGTTTGTTGCTTCTGATCGAAGCTGCAAAGGTATGTGACATCTGCCTAATGAAGCTGCTTTTTTTGTGTTTTAAAGTACATTTACTACAACAACTACTTGCATTTATATAGCGCCTTTAAAGTAGTAAAATGTCCCAAGGCGTTTCACAGCAGCGATTATCAAACAAAATTGGACACCGAGCCACATGAGATACTGGGACAGATGACCAAAAACTTGGTCAAAGAGGTAGGTTTTAAGGAACGTCTTAACGGAGGAGAGAGCGAGAGAGAGGTGGATGGGTTTAGGGAGGGAATTCCAGAGCTTGGGGTGTAGGTAGCTGAAAGCACGGCTGCCAAATTGGGGATGCGCAAGAAGCCAGAATTGGAGGAGTGCTGATCTCGGAAGGCTGTAGGGCTGGAGGAAGCTACAGAGCTAGGGATGGGCGAGGCCATGCCATTACAAACAATGAGTGCAGCCTAAAAATAAACTGTAAAGAATCTCCTTCGTAATTGTTTGTTACACTTTGCGTAATGTGGTCCGTCAACTTTTGAGCCCAAATCTGACAACTGTTTGAGAGTTCCTGTTCTAACTCGCTGTCCTGTGTTTGAAGCGATGTCGCTTGTTTTTCAAGTTACTGGTGAAAATACAGTCATAAACTGCGAATTCTCACAGCCAGCGGGGAGGAACCATTTTAGGCTTTAAACATCAGTCATTGAGACCAAATGAACAAATCCACCCCCAAGAGCTGAAAAACCAAGTAACTCGCCCATGTCCCTGTGGAAAAATTCTCTCATTTCCGCATTGTGAGCGCTGATGATTTGCTTGTCGCTGTCAATGAACTTCATGGTGTGGGATCACGCATTCAGCTGTACGATCTGTTAGAACCATAGAATGTTTACAGCACAGAAGGAGGCCATTTGGCCCGTCGAGCCCGTGCCGGCTTTCTGCAAGAACACTTCAGCTAGTCCCATTTCCCCCTTTTCCCTGTAGCCCTGTAAATTGTTGCTACAAACCAATCAGTGTGGTGTTCTGCACTTTTGTAATGCAATGATCATCTATGGTGATCTGTTAGTAAATGTTGCACTAGAGTGATGACTTTCTTCTGCCAGTGCCATTCTGAAACCAGCCCCTAATCTGTGCCCAATTCTGCATACTCCTCCACCATGCTGTCCCCCTATAGGTATATATAGTTAGAATATTCATTTCAGAATATTTTTAGAAACACATGCATAGAAGTTACGACAAGGAAATGGGGAGTGCGGCCCAATGGTCACATTTATCCTCCACGCAAGCAATAATCCTAATCACATTTACCTGCTGTTTTTCCATACCCCTTTAAACCCCTTTCCTTCATCCACTTATCCAATCTAATCTTGAATGTTGAATTTGTTTCTGCCGCAACTACAAAGCCTGAAAATGATTTCCACAATTAAAATTTTCTCATTGTGTCTGCGGCCCCTCATTCTAGACCCTTCAACTGCTGGAAACCGTCTGCTTCTATCTACCCTGTCTCATCCTTTCATGATTTTAAACACTTCTACCATATCACCCCATAATATGCGTCATTCTAACCAAAAAAAAAGCCCCAATTTTTTGACGTCTTCGCATTTGGGTCTGTATTGGTAGTTGGCCATGTGGAATTTTGAGATGGTTAAAGTGATTTGTGTTTCAGCCAGGTTGCCAGTATGGTGCCATTTACACCTGCATGACTATAAAAAGGTTTGAATGCTTTAAACAAACGTCTGAGAACCGTATGCCTGGTCTCCAGAAGTCCTTGGACTCCATTGGTACAACTGCAGCTGGCCTCTGTCTCCTAGAGTTTGTTTTGCTTTGGGTAATATCTCTTATTTACTAATGCGGAGCAGGGAATCCGCCCAAGTTGTGATCCAAGCGAACACATGTTCAGTAAATGTAAGCTTGCTGGGTCTGTCTTTGATGGGATGCCATTTTCCTCTGTGTACTTTAATTTTCTACAATATTGGTATGAATGTACCCTTTGAGCCAGTCCTTCTGGATTGTTGATAGTACTTTTATAATGGTGGTTTTAAAAAGTACACATAGTTTACACTGGTGTCTTTATGGACTTAATACTGCCATTGTGCTGGTATAAGCAGGGCACCAGTTGAAATGTGGAAACATTAGTGGGACACAATCGACTTATGTACTTTTCTTTTTACAACAGCTTGTCCAAGTGGATTAAAACTTGAAAATGGAACGTGTGTAAAGTAAGTTGGTTAATTACAAAATGCTCCAGTAGATCTTTTATTTGTGTCTGTTGCCATCTTTATTTCCCATTAGTTCTGCACCTGGCATTTGATTGCAGAACTTCCCATTATGAATAACATGATTTCAAAAAAAATTATTATGCACAGGAAAATACTTTTGCTTCAGTCTTGATGGCCCTCTACTACACTGTTGATGCTCCTAGATCCCACACCAGTTATCAGGATGAGGTGATCGGATTGATGCTAATTCTGGGCAGTTTTGTGGACTTTAAATATTTGTGATGTAACGACACTTTTACGTTACATTTTTAACACTCGGTTTTGGTCAGCAACCTCTGTGTGCCACTGCGGCTTTCCCATCCTTGAGTCAGGAGCCAGTCTCCGTATGTGTACTGGGCTCTACTTTTAATGTGGAGACCCAAAGAGCCAGTGTGTGGGGTCGGCTCCCCACATTCACACAACTAAATCTAACCATCTTTCCTGACTGGTGGAACCCAGGTTTTTTGATCCTGCCTTTCCTGGCACCGTGACTTGTTTACGCTAGGAAGTGCAGCCAATGGAGGGACATGTAGCGCTTGGCTGTGCAGCTGCTGTGTAAAATTGCTTCTGTGTACTACCAAGAAGCTGTAGTCTCCAGTAAAGAACTGATGGTTCTGTAATTAAAGAAATCACATGCATTGCTCCAGAAGGGTGTGTGCCTTTTTTAAACAAGTAAAGTCCCAGAGCTGTCTACTTTGATCCTTTTGAAGAGATGAATTTGGCTGAATTCCTACTCCCAAGTGTGGGAAAGTGTGCTTGTGAATCTACACTCTGCTCCTTCCTTAGATGTTTTTCAAATGAGTAACTACTTCAGCTATGAAGTTAGATTAATATGGAGACTTATTACCAAATACTATTCATTTCTGATGGCCTTTACAAATCCGAAGTGGAAGACTTTCATTCCATCAGCTTTGACTGGAATTGAATCTAGATTCCAGAAAGACCACAGTTCAAATCCATTGCATTACACGTTGCCTTCAATAATTTCTGACGAGATTTACATTGCAGCTTAAAAACCCTTGTGTAGTTTCTCCAGAATTATATGTGCTATCTAATGTAAAACCCACTCCTCAAGTGGTTTTAAATTTAAGGCTGAATTGTTACTAACTACTGGATCAGGAGGAAGTGGGATTCAGTGTAGTTCCTAACTTCTAGTGGCTTTCCAGTAGAAATACTTGGAATACAAACACCAAAGGTCTTTTTTGGTTGGGTGTCATGAGCCTTTTAAGCTGGTAATGCAAGTTTTTTAGGGGTGGGATTGATTTTCAATCTTGTTCTGCAATATATTTGAGAGCAGAAACATTTACCTTTGTTATTTATAGGTGTCCATTTGGTTATGGAGGATTTAACTGCGATAAATGTAAGTACCTGTCATTTGTATTCTTTGCAAACTGTGTCACATTTACAAATTACTGAGCTCAAACTCTCTTTTATATAATTAATGAAAGTGATAGGCTGAGGATGGCTGTTTGGTAAAATGATCCAAGATCATATTGATGAAGTGAGATTTGCAGCTTGAGGATTGCAGGCTATGAGCAGGCCATGCATAGCCAACTTGTACTACTTAAAATCTGACTGTAGCCCTCAATAAAGAACTACCTGAAACATGACTGGAGTGGTGGCAGCCTATGGTTTCTGTAGTCATCACTCTCTGGTTTCATGTAGCAGTGCTATGGCTATTTGTTTAAGTACAGCTAACAGGTGAGGACTGAGATGAGGAGAAATTTCTTCACTGAGGGTGATGAACCTGTGGAATTCTCTACCACAGAAGGCTGTGGAGGCCAAGTCACTGAATATATTTAAGAAGGAGATGGATAGATTTCTAGACACAAAAGGCATCAAGGGGTATGGGGAGAGCGGGAATATGGTATTGAGATAGAGGATCAGCCATGATATTGAATGGCGGAGCAGGCCGAATGGCCTACTCCTGCTCCTATTTTTCTATGTGCCAGTGCTCTATTGCAACTGGAAGATAATGTGGTTAAATCTCAAATCTGTTTGAATCCTAAAGTTATGTGATTTTAGCCCTTTGCCTAGAAGAGAGGATTGTGGATGAAATTGAGCTCCAGATGTGAAGTTTTGTTTTGAACCTCCAATCTGTCCCTCCCCAGTACATGTCTCCTTTTATAAAGGGGGAGGTGGTCAACCAGTCAAACTGAGCACCAAAAAACCCAAGAAACTGCATACCGACAACCAGTTGCAAGTGTTAAATCTGGCACACCCACTGACAATCTCATTGCAGCCACAACCAGCACAGGCAAACCATGCCTGAAATCACGAAATCCAACCCACCAATGTGATGCCAGATATGCTTCATGGCCAATAGCCTCCCTGAAATCTGGACAGCATTTTACCACTCCCCTTCTCCCATTCCCTTGTCCTCCCCATCTTCACCAGAGTCCACCTCCCTCCCCTCCTGTTCCATTCTCATTTTTCATTCCTTTTTTTCCTTTCTCCAGCCATCAGTGGCATTTTCTGCTCCACAAACCAAGAGGTTGGAGGTATCAGTGTCTCCTCTTTGAAGGTCTCCTCTTTGATGCAGAGGACAGCAGTGCTCTGAAGACCTGCTCCTGTATCTGAGAGTTTAGACACCTCCAATACATTTTCACTTAGTCAGTAGGACAACAGCATTGTTTTTTTTGTCATATCTAGACTTGTCCCCTATTCAAGCACCAAACGCCATTGCCCAACATGGGAGCCAAGACCCAAATAGTGTAAATTGCGACTAATCTGAAACCAGTTGTTTAGCTGAGCTCGAATGGAAGAAAAGTTGCCTGTTCCAGGGTCCTGATGTACCTCTTGATTCATGACCAAGTCCATGGCAGGCATAGAGTTGCACCCCAGCAACAGAAATGCTATATGTAGCTCATGTTATGCTGAAATAAAAACAGAAAATGCTGGAAACACTCCATAGGTAAGGCAGCACCTGTGGATAGAGAAACCAAGTTAACGTTTCAGGTCGATGAACTTTCATCAGAACTGGAAGATGTTCGAGATAAACAGCTTTTAAGGAACTACAGAGAAAAAGGGAGGTGGTGGCAGGGGAAGTGCAGGGAATCATACAATGCTGGTTGGCCAGCCCTGTTATAATGTTCCCTTTAAGCCACGCAGCTCTCGGAACCTCCCACACAGCCGTGTTGCCGGCTTTTCAATGCGAAAAACCATGTGGCATTTTGAATGGGCCTCACAGCCCCTTAAAGGGGCCGCACACCCCAAATAAAAGAGGGAAAATTGACCATGAGACTAGTCTAGCATGGCAAATTTAAAGCAGAATCATTCTATAATGGACTATTGATAAGTCCTTATCAGACTTGTGGGGAAAATGTATGTTCTTATCAGAGTTTAGCTTATTGTGGTTTGAGTAGCATCATGGTTTAGAATAGAACCTCTGATGATCCTGCCTTTTGTTGTAAAAATCCAAGCAGCAAATCTTTTTCCAAACTGTAGGAGATTTGGAGACCATGTTAATTGCCGGACTTTGCGGTCAGTGGCGAACGAACGGTGCTCGCCGTTCATTGCACTTATTGTGGGCTTTTACACTGCGATTTGTGGTAATTAGTGAGCTGAAACAGCGCAGCGCCCTCTACAAGGGATCTGGGACCTGAGTGAAAAGGGCAAGTAAAGGCATGTCTCCTCAACCAATGAGATTGCGTGTCCCAGTAAGGATTCTTCAGAGTCTAAACCAGGAAGTGTAAGTTAGAATATTTAATTCAATGTAAAATCATGTACAGAAAGCAAAATAAAGAGAGGGAAAGAAAGATGTTGATTGAAAGAAAAAGTTTAAAAAAAATTAATTAAAATTTTTCAAAATCTCCAACAATAGTTAAAATCTGAAGGAATGAGACCCCACACTTCTAAAAGTTAATTTTCAGTGCCAGAGAGGTGGTTTGGCAGTAATTAAGACTTACCACACGTTTAAAAATTCACTTACACTTGAATGGACAAGCCCTAACTTTTTCTGGCGTGTTTACAGGGTATCTAGTGGGTAAGTACCGCAACTTCACGCCATTGCATGTGTGTGTATGCCGAGTCTCTCGGTGAGGTACCAGTGTAGCAAAGCTTCTGGAGGAGCAGGGCAACTCGGACAGCAGCTTCCTGATTTCCACATTTAACTGCGCATGCGCTGATGCCAGAAGTTGCTGTCCGATTGACACCGTTATTCCTACCGCAAAATCCGGGCCAATGTGTATTGGAATTCAAATCTCAGAATTGGAGAAAAGTTAATTGTCTGCAATTCATGTTAGTGGCCTTGTATTCAAATGGGTCTTTACTGCATCCATAATAACATAAGGAATAGGAGCAGGAGTAGGCCATTTGACCCTTTGAGCCTGCGCCACCATTCAGTAAGATCATGGCTGATCTTCTACCTCATCTCCACTTTCCTGCTCTATCCCCATATCCCCTGATTCCCAATAGTGCTGAGTAACTTTTGTACTGTACTAGTACATATTGTAATGCACAGCCAACAAGCGGTTAAAAATTGAAGTTCTGTAACACTGGTTCTGACAGCATAACATTGGCTACATCTGGAGAAGGGGGTAGTGGAAAGAAAGACAGCCCACAGCCTTGACTGTTTCACCACTTAAGAGACTTGGTAGGATAATTGGAAAGGGAGCAATGATAAAATCTGAAATAGATTGTCTAGTTTTGACGAAAGCACTACTTTTCAACACTTGTGTGGGGGAATCCCCTGCCGATATTGATGCACTCCCAGGGACTCCCTGTCTTAACTTCGAAGGACCATCCCAGCCACCTAAATGAAAACGGGTGCTATTGTTGCAGCACAACTGCCCTATGTACAGAAATCGGGTGCTGAAAAATCGGCAGATACTTCTGGGACTTGCTGCGATTTCCTCATGAACCTCATAATGTAGACTAGGTATAATGGGTTAAAAACAGAAAATGTTGGAAATACTCCAGCAGGTCAAGCAGCATCTGTAGAGAGAGAAACAGAGTTAATGTTTCAGATCGATGACCCATCGACCTGAAACATTAACCCTGTTTCTCTCTCTACAGGTGCTGCCTGACCTGAGTATTTCTAGCATTTTCTGTTTTTATTTCAGATTTCCAGCATCCGCAGTATTTTGCTTTTGTATAGTGGGTGCTGTCTAAGCCGTCCATTAGTTTTAAAATAGTGATAAAGTGGAGACTCTGGTAGAGAAAACGGAGAAAAATACTTGCCTCACACAGGCGTGCTTAGCGTCGGTTAATCGCAGTATTGGTATGGCTGAGCGATCGGAGCATTAAGCATTCTGTTGGATCCTGAACAGGATTGGGGATGGGTGGGAGCAAGCAATAGCTCAACTCAAACCCTCATTCCAAATAGCCATCTTTAAATTAATTGTAATTCTGTATTTAAATAGGTCAAAGAGAAGTAATAACTCACTTTTATTCTGTGAATTTAGAATAATTTACATCTTTTTAGATGTTTAACACTTTCCCAATAAAATCAGATGATTCTTGCTGTTCTCAGTATTCTAATGGATGGGCATGTGTCCCATTTTCATTATATCCAACTGTAATACTTTGCAATGAATATTAATGTGGCTTCTGTTTTTCCATTCACAGCATATTTACTGGCAGTTGTGGTGATCTCCTGTGTACTGGGTGGTATCCTACTCCTCCTATTGTTGGCCCTAATCGCAATATGCCTCCGGTAAGGATGTGACTCACACAAGCTGATTGGGTCATTTCTGCCCAGTGCTACTTAATCAACTGCTTGAAAGGGTTCAGGGGAAAAGCAGGTTTTCCACTGGTCAAAAGCAAAATGGAGTTGTCATCCAAATTGGTAGCTTACTGACGTGGAATCCTGGTGGCAATAGATGTAAATTTTCAAGTTTCACTACTGTTGCTTTAGTGGTTTGTCAGCCTAGCTATTGCATTCTAAAGCGGAGCCCTGCGAGAGGAAAAGGATTAAGCCGTCACAGCTAGTTTCTTTTACTTTTGGGATGTACTACAATCAAGTACGCAATGACAACAAGCAACACTCTGTTAAACCTCCTCTGTCTCATCTGCCAACTTCAACCCAATGTACTGCAAAGCCCTCCAGGTACCTGCACTCCTTCCACAGTAGGAAGCAGTTGCAATGAGTGCAGTGGTACCTCACAGGGATGAGTATCCTACATTAATGCCTGCTTTTATATTCGAGTACTGCTGCTTGCAACAGCCTCGGCTTTAGCCAAAGTGACTTAATACAAGTGAATCCATGGCACTACCAGCAGTCACGTGCTTCAGCAGGTGGCTTTCCAAGGCTCCTTCAGAGGCAACAATCTTGCTGGTGGCAAATGTAAGCGGGCATTGTTGGCCAATAATTTATTTTCCCCTGACTGCCAGGTTAGTAAAGTAAAACTTGCATTTGTCCATTTACATCTGATGTACGAGAAACAAAATTGGGTTGCACAGTGTGCACATTGTCAAATTCCTACCTAGTGTGGTATGTGTACTGACCCTCAATGTTTAGCAATTTATATGTCTTTGTTCCCCCCCCCCTCTCTCCCTCCCCGGCCAAAATGCTTTGTATTCTGTACCATTGTCATTGGCAGCGAGGACATGAATCTAGTTGGTGCTCGTCTCTTTACCTATCATCAAGTAACAGAAAAGTGGCTTTAGAAAATGATTTAAGTGTTGCTATGCTGGTGGTATCCTCACTGCACTAATGTAAGCGTAATATTTTGGTGAATCCTACCTCCGTACAAACAACTTGCCAGCTAATGGCTGCTCAAAGCATTTAGGGTTCCCTCATTTTGAAGTAATGTGCTCAATCTGGTATGAGCTAACTCTGCTGTGAAGGAACAGAAACACAGTGTGGGAATTAATATTGTCTATGTTGCACAAGTTGAATCGAAGCATATTGGAGCAGGGGGGGGGGGGGGGAAGGGGGGAAATAGTGTAAATGCACAGACAGTTCACATCAGTGGATAGATGCTATGTCCTAATGAATTTTAAATAGTATTTGAGTACTGTGGGATCTGCACACGTTTAATTGTAAAATGTATTCACATTCTGGAGTTACACACATTATGTTGTACAATAAATGTTGAGATTGGAGGTACAACTAAGCAACATTGACTTCCATTTCTAGGTCCAAAAGTGGTAAATGTAGCTCCTCATCCGGCTCTCACGACTACGTAATGTGGCCCAAATCTGAGATGCCGAAGATCCCTCGTGCCACCATGCACTGGGATGGCAATCAACTTGAAATGCAGGAGAATGGAAGTACTAGCAGTTTATCTGAGATCCATCGGGATGGTGGGAGAACGGTGAGTGCATTCAAAACTAGAAAGTGGGGGAGATGATAAAATGGATGCTAATTGGGCCATTACATTTTATCCAATTATTATCCTTGTTGGTTTTCCAAATGGCATTCTACACATGTCACTAGAATTAGCCCAGGTCCCACCAGTAGAGAATTGGAATGGTGATACCCTCTGACGATTTTGACATTAGGTGTTGTCCTTTTCCTTCCTCCTCCCCATGCCCTGTGGTGCCTCCCATGACGGCCTGAATTCTTCTCAATCACACATGTACTTCAAGGAAGCAGTTATGGTCTGTCTTTAAAATGGAATACAACTCTTTGGTTCCCTTGGCTCAGCTAGAAATCTTGTGAAGCTCACTGGCCAAACCGGCTTCACTCATCTGGCATAAAAATAAAACTGTCTCTGGACTTTTCAAGTTAATAGTCTTTTTTGATTTTTACATTTCTCAGGAAATTGTTGCCCAATTTTTCTAAAATATCTTGTGCCACCATCCCGATTTCAGTATGTGAATGTTGATGTTCCATTGATAATTATAAGTAAGAAATGCCATTTGGCCCATGTATGTTCATCCATCCTGAAAGATCCTAATGTTTCCTCCACCCTATTGCAGCATCCAAATGCTTCTTAAATGCTTTTGCACTTTTTGTCCCCACTATATATCTGGAAGTCCATTCTGCATGTAAATCACACTTTAAGAAGAATTTCCTGATCTCCATCCTAAATTTACCTTTTACTAGTTTGAACCTGTGTCCCTTTGATGGAGCAAAGCTGATTCATAAAATTGTAGAACTAGTATCCCATATATTACCAGAACTTGGGTGTTCCATTTTCTAAAAGAACTTTCAAATTGTCTTGTGGAATGTATTTTATGCTGGTACCATTTTGGCTGGAAGATGGCTATTGCAAAAGGTGAAAGGCCATTTGGTTTGGTCCATGGCCATATCCTTGGCAAGCATCAAACATAAATTTAGACAGAATCAGCAAAGCTGCAATTTGAACAACACATGTCACCAAATGGTATTTAATCTTTCTAAAAGGTATTTAATCTTTATAATATTTTGAAGTGGGTATCTTATCTGACCGAAAATGTCTCTTTGCTTCCACTACTCCCTGGCCCCACACAACTTCTGAAGGTACGTTCCTAGAGATCACTAAAATGACATGCCTTGCCTCACCTTTTCCCACCCCTAGAAGTTAACATAGTCAGAAAAAAAGACTACATTTAGCATGTTAACAAAGAAAGGCCAAAGTTCAATTTGAACATACAAAAATGTCCCATACATTCCTGGTCCATATTATACTAACTGATCATAGTTGGAACAGCAATGGGACTGCTACTGTTGGCTTCAGCTAACCAACGTCTAGGAAGGGAAGATGTTAGCTCCTGATTGCTACCCGGCTGACTGAGAATTGGGTTGGCAATGTTTGTGGTAGCTCCCACAGTTAGTGATCTTTAACACCACGGTCTAGACTCCCAGCTGAAAGCTAGCGACACGTGCAAGATACGAAAGGGCTATAACTGTCTGTGGAACTGCATTTCCATGTGGCTGGTTTTATAGAGCGATTATGCTTTAAATGGAAGTATTCTTTCTACGCCATGCATCTGTCCAACCAGCCCCATCCCCTCCTTTTTGGGAATATTAGTACGTAGACTTTATGAATTTTAAAGATAATTTAGTTTTCAGTTTTTTCTGCTCTTGCTGGATTTTTTGCTGCTCAATTACTTTTTGAACTTCTGAAAGTACAGCTCTGGAGTAAAAGGTTATTCAGTCCATCAGGATAGGCTCAAAATTAGTGCCCTAATGTACTGATCCACAGGGTAGTAGGACTTGGAATCATTTCCACGATTTGTCATGCGTGGTTCCAGATGTAGCCATTTCAGTGTTGAGGGGCTTTCTGCAGGTGAGATACTTTTATGGTGAGGCCTCGGAGGGAGTGAGGGGGAGTAAGAGTGATCAAAGCTTGTTTTGACCTGTGCTGCTGTTGTGAACCTCCAGTTAAAGGGAAGGCGTGACATCCGGAGACTAAAAGCTAAGAACAGAAAAATCTCAACACAATGAGAATGTTCTCTTAGGTGGAAGGGACTAGAGGTGGAAGTTACTGAATGTGGTGAATTGGAACAGAATTGACTTATTACTGCTGGACCATCTTGGGTTAATGGCTGTCTTTTCTTTCTTTAGCACTTTCATGATGGGACCAATCATTTCTCCCATCAGTTCTCCTCATATCAGTGCTTGCTGCTTAATTTTCAAGTATTTATTTCTCATTGGATATATTTAGTCAGAATTTTTCTTTGCAAGGCTCCAATATCTTTAAAGTCTTCCACAGCTACAGTTACAATCTACTTGCGTTTATATAGTCCGTTATGGCAGTGGAATGTCTGTGTGTCACACAATGACTTAGTCTTGGGTTGTAATGACGTGCGTAGCCAACGTTGAACATTCTTTTTAAAAATTCTAACTTCAGCCTGAAACCGTTTCTGTCAGAATATTTTAAGCATTCACTTTTTGATGAACTTGTGCATAAGGATGTGGTATAATGAGGAAATGTGAGTATTTGTTCAGCATCAGATGATGTCAGTGCTTCCCTTTCATGCATTCAATGGCCAGAATGACCTCACTGGCTGGCTTGTGCTCAGCAGCTGTGTTCAACGCTGTACAAACTGTTTTTTTTGGTTGCACTTTAATACTAGTTTGAGTAAGATTATTAATGATTTAGATAATTTAATTTACCCTCTTACACTATTTTGGGGTGCAAGAAAGGGTTATGGTAGACTGTTTTCAGGTGAAAGAAAGGGTTAAGAGGGTACATTAATTATCTAAATCATTAATCTTACAGTCTACCATACACTATTTTGGGGGTCAGTACAGAGCCTACTCCCAGGTCTCTACCACTGCAGTTCCTCCACCCATCACTAGGGGGCACACTCATTGTCTGTGGTAACTAGCCAACTTCCCCACAAAATTGAACAGTGGCCGGAATTTTGTGGATGAAGGCGGGTTGGGGGCAGGGAGGCTCCGAGGTGGTCGGGAAACCCGGGAAGCTGGGTCGGCCTTCAACTGGACAGAGGAGGGAGGGAGGGTTTGCGTGAGGGCTGGGCCGTTAAATGGATCGGGTGGGCGGGGAGAAAGACTATCTGGGGGCGGGGGGTGAGACAATCTGGGTCCATGCAGAGGATCCCGGGGGGGCGGGGGGGGGGCAGTGGTGAGGCCTGGGGATGTGATCGGAGGACTCGTGGGGGCATCTCCAATCGCTGGGGGTGGGTTAGGTAGGGTCCTTGGATCCAGGAGGTAGTTGTAAAGGTACTTACCTCCTGGATCCAGCAGTCCCCATCTTTCTTTAACTAGGTTTCACGAATTGTGTGAAACCGTCCACAAGCAGTTAAAAACAAAATGGAGGTTAAAAAAGAGGCTTCCAGCCTCATTATCATATTTAAATTGACATTCCGCCCCCTGGGAGCGAGTTGGTCGCCCACCCCTGTCATGCCTCCATTAAAACCGGAAGTGGGCGGGTTGGAGGCGGGATCAGGTCGGGAATACCATCTTTAACAATTTAACTACCCCACACTCCAAACCCACTTTTTTTAGGCTAAAAGACTTGCTAAAAGCTGCAGTAAAATCTGATTAGATGGTGAACTTCTTGGGCAATCAGAGCTCCCATGACCTCAGACTGTATTCTGGAACAGAAAGGAACATTTGTAGAAATAGTTTATTTTACCAGAAATTTAAATCTCCAACACAATGTGGTGGAGTCCAGAACAAAGAGGCATAACCTTAAAATTAGAGCTAGGCCATTCAGGGGTGATGTCCAGAAGCACTTCTTCACACAAAGAGTAGTGGAAATCTGAAACACACTCCCCAAAAAGCTGTTGAGGCGAGGTCAATTGAAAATGTTAAACCTGAGATTGATGGTCTTTTATTAGGCAAAGATATTCAGGGATTTGGAACCAAGGCAGGTAAATGGAGTTAAGATACGGATCAGCCATGATCTAATTGAATGGCGGAACAGGCTTGAGGGGCTCAATGATCTACTCCTGTCCCTGTGTGTTCCTAAAACATGCTCCTTTGAAGATTGTATCTTTAAAAATAAGTAAATATCAATAATTGCCTACACAACCGTTTTTGAGATATATTTGAAAGACGTAACCTTGCCACATATAAATGCCAATTCTGTCTGTCCGTGCGTTCCTAATTAAAATGTTCTTATTACTTAGCTTCGTGTTTGTTTGTTTTTTATTCTAGCCAGAGAAGAATGATGATCTGAAGACCTTTAAAGGGAAGCAGCAGTCCCGTTACACCTATCTCTGCCAGGGTCAAGAGAATCCGTATTATGTCAGCGATGAAAAGAAGCCTGAATACTTGTAAAATGCAAATAATTGATTTTGGAGGGTGGTGCAGATGCACCTAGAACTATTGTAAACAGTCTGACATTCTTTGTGCTTGTGTGCACGTTGCATAGCAAGCGTAAGGGAGGGAGGAATTTTTTTTTTTTTTAATTTTGTACATTTTTAAACCGAATTCTTGGAAAATATTTCTATAAGTGAGGCAACTATGAAACAAAATGTTCAGTTTAGTATCTCCTAAGCCAAGAATGGCATTCTTATCTCCTGGCCACTAAAATATCAGATGGACTACTCTGATTTCCAGCATCAGCCTACTGGGACATTTTTTTTTGCTTCACCTCCCACCACCATAACAAAGCAGTCAGATCATTATTCCAAATATAACCACATGAAGCAGGGGAGAGGACAGAGACTTCGAATAACTGTGACTGGCCACAGAATTTTACTGATTGTTTGGGAGGGGGTGGGGGAGGATTTATTACGTTTGGTATGAAGCGTATCTTGTATTGGGGTTGTTGAATATCATTTAGAATTGGTTTTTTTTTTGTCATAACCTACTGATTCAATATATTATTTCCAAACAATAACGCCAAACACACAGGTTGCTCGTACATCAGGCAACTAATACATTTGATGTTGAACATAATACTGCACATAGTTGCAGTAGAAAGAAGGTGTCCATTGATGGTGCAGGAATCTGCACCTGACTATCCCATACATGAGTTCCTTTTAAATAAAAGAAATTATTAAATTAGCAATTTATTTTAAGTTGTATTTAATAAGTTATCCTTAAAATGTCAACATCCCTTGTAGTGCCAGCAAAATGATAGCATTTTTACGCTTGTTTGAATGTATTTAAACTGGTGGCGTGATCTGTTTGCCCAGCCCCACCAAGTGTTCCTTCTTTAGTATGGTATGGGTATGTAATTTTAATTTGTGTCATGTTTTAATGGATGTTCAATCACCAGCTCTTTTATATTGTGCTGCTGTCTTTGGATGGGCTGGAATACGCAAAGCAATGTGGTGGGACTTTAAAAAAAAAAAATCATATCTTTAACCTAGCAAAGTAAACAATGAGGAAAATTGAAGCAAATCTTTGCATTTATGATAAAAGGCTGGTTAGTAAATAATAGGAAATGGCAATTTGCAACTTAAAATGGCAGAAGGAGACAGTCCATCCTCTATTGTGACATGCCCATATTAGTGCTGTCCAATCACCAGCCAGCTTGAAGACATGTTTCCACCAAAAAAAATGACACTTTAATTTTTATTTAAATTGCACATTTTACTGATCGAGTATGTAGATGTACATTGTAAATACTCTGGGAGATACCTAGGCTCCAAGATGTATATTTAGTGTTTTGACCGCTGTGGACAGACTTGGTTTGGATCTGCAATCTCTGTTTAAAGTCCTCAGTTTCTTGATTTTAGATTCTTAATTTTTTTTCTTCAGTGAAGACTCTCTACATTAGGCAATCTAATTAATTTTGGCCTGCAAAAAGTGTCGGTATTAAGTTTTGCAAATATATTAAAAATAGGCTTTCTGATTTTTCAAAAAAAAAATTCTGTTAACAGTTTGGTGGTTTATTTTAACATGTTGAAATTTTAATGTAAACACATTCTTGCGTTGTAAGAAATGCCAACCCTTAATTCTTCTCAGTAACATTTAGTTTGTGCCATTCCTGGAGCTGCTTTAATATTGCACTCTGGGTCTTAGATGATCAAACTAAATGTGCCGCTCTCCCTCATTTTACATTTGTAATGCCTGGCTGTTCTTCCTGTAAACTGGCTGCACTGTGGAAATATTTGCAGACTGGCCATGACATTTTGGCCAGTGCGCATGCATGGGTTACGTGACCTCATGACCGAGAATAGTGATGCACGTGCATGATGCTGACATCACGGTGTAGCGTTACTGCGGAGACAGCATCTTTACTGGCCCAGAGAGACTGGCTGCAGCCATGCAGACCTAAAAAAAAAAAAAAGGTCTTCCAGACTGCCAGCCTTAAATCAGTAGATTTAGTTTAATATAGCAGCCAGCTGCACAAGAATTAAGCTACAGCAGCTGGTATCTGAAGACCAATATAAAGGTATCTCTAGATAGTTGTTTGGTGGAATTCCAGGTTTTGTGCACCGTTTCTTTCTCTTCCCTTCCTTTTTCTTAAAGGATAGCTAAAACATGACCAGCACTAGTAGCACTTGACTGTTCAATGGTATGAGGTGTTGTGACAAAAGCATTATTGAATAGAGAAGCTCAATAACACTCCAGTTTGCAGCATATAGGAAATAGCTCCAAAGATTAGAGTACAAGTAATGCACACGAATGTTGGATAGTCCTTGGGACTTTATATTCCAAATCCAAATGTTGGCATCTCCTATTTTTGCTGAACAGATGTAGACTAAGTTTCTTCAGGGCCTTTCTCAAAATGGTTATTCTCTCTGTACAAGGTTCAGTTTGAGTGTCTTATTTAATTGTATAGCTTAAACTTCAAAGCATGTTTATGGAAACATTTACAGCTTGTGCATGTAAAAACTTTTGTTTCTCGATCAAAATGGAACAGTCTATAAATAAAGATGTGACTATTTTTCCCCTTTTACAAAGGATATATTTTTGCAATACAAAGAATGACTATTAATCGAATTTGCTTATAAACGTGGACTCCAGCTTTCAATGCACAAGTAGATTGCATCTCTCTTGTGAGTTCGTCTATTTTGTGTGTTACTATGGTTGTGCTTTTCCTTCAACATGGGGGAAGTTAAGCAGTATGTCTTTTTTTTCCTCCTCGTGGTTCTCTACCATCTCATTCTGCTTAGTTTCATTCTGTTATGCTGCCAGCTTCCCCTTGTGTTCTGCCAATAAGATAAAACTTTTTTAAATTTTCAATGTTTGCCAACAGGATATGAGCTTACTGCTCCTGGGGTGGGTGTGTTTGTTTGAGGGAGAGACACAAGTGGGAGAAATTGGACAGAACCAATAGACTGGGTCATAAACCGGTTACCATCGTCTCATGAAATGTGCATTTAAGCACAACACTAGATTTTCGTGGATATTGATTAATCTATTGTGCGTGGTCTGAGTTCTGAATGTTGTATAGACCGTTGAACTTTGTCACCCTGCTGAAAGACTTCTAACTTGAGTTAAGTGACAATTTTATTTTGGAGTAGTTTTTTGGGGGAGAAGTGTAAAGGGAAAGGAGGAGACCTGTTTGACTTGTGATTAACATAGAATTTTGTAAATAGGAGATTGGATTTAGTTTTGCAATGTGATTTCTAATTTGGAGATCAATTCTGCACAAAATGGAACCAAAACTCAAACCAAGAACCCTTCAGAGATGGCATAGTTTCTCCACTAATTCCAAAAACTTACTTAAAGGAGACACTTCCATTTTCCTTTGTGCCTGCTTCGCAGATGTCATTTGTGTCTGCTTCCTGTTCCGTTTCAGCAAAAATATAATGGAAAGTGTACTTCCAGGAGCTTAAAAATCTTCAATTGCTCAAAAGGATTTAATTTGCTGCTCTTGCATGTAATAAAAATGACCAAAGTTGCATTCTCAATCTTGATTGACTGTTTTGCTTGTACCTTTTTTGTACATTGTAGTTTGTGATACTTGTAAAGCAACTTAATGCCAAATAGGACTAAAATCATGAATTTCAAGTAACTTTGTTAAAATCACTGGTATTGTAATATTGAAATGTTTTTTCTATTGATTGCTATTGTATAATTTAAAATGTTTAAATCGAAATAAAGAATTTCTTTCCAGTTTCTATTTTGTAAAATACTTTCAACTCCAGATAATTTCAACAAGGAGAATGAAAATGGGCTTTTTTTTGTGTATCCATATACAATGTTGCCATCATTGAGTGATGGACCTGTTACTAATGAACTATAATAGAACGTGTTCATTCTTTTCTTTCTCTTCAATGCTGTGCCAGTGGAATATCCCACTAGGGTGTGGGTGGGAGCTCACCAACCAAACTATCCAGCCGCCCACAACTAACCTTCAGTCATCTGGTTAGAAAGCCAGGGCAAGGTGAGATGGCAATTGAGCTTTCCCTAGAGATGCCCTTGACGTTAAATACTTTTACTAAAGGACCGACTGACTTTGAGTTATTCCAAGTCTCTGGTACGTAACTTTCAAAATTGAGAGTTCTAAGCCTAAAGGTTGAGTGATTTAACCTCAGATGTGCTTGTGCTAAATGAGTTAAAACTTGCCATCTGCAATGTTTGCACATTTAGAAGTGATCTGATTCCTCAAGATTAATGTCTAAATCTGCATTTTTTTTATTATAATGGAGTACATCAAAAGATAGTGATTTAGAAGATTGTGATGATTAAATAACTCGAGACTTTTTTTGCTACTCCCTAGTTGCTGCCTGTTTGCCTCTAATGGTATTTTAAGGACATTGTTATTTTTTGGAAAACTCCCTAATTGTGTCTAGTGAATGCGATTGCTGTTTTGGTGCCTGTTTATAACCCTGCTCTTTTGGCAGTGGGTGGTAGTCCTTGGGCTTTGATTCTCCAGCTATAATTATCATGCCATGAACTAATTGCTGTGCAAGAACTGGTCCCCTCGCTGTATAATTTGTACTCGTGTGAATTCATTCAATTACTGGTCAGCAGATGAACAAAATCTAAAAGGTTTTTTATTCTTCTCTTGGACTTTCTAACATAACTTGCATGTGAACACTTTTTTCAGAAAAACTGGAAATCCATAGAATCATAGAAATTTATGGCACAGAAGGAGGCCATCGGCCCATCGTGTTTGTGCCGGCTGAAAAAGAGCTATACAGCCTGATCCCACTTTCCAGCTCTTGGTCCATAGCCCTGTAGCCTACAGCACTCCAAGTGCATATCCAAGTACTTTTAAATGTGATGAGGGTTTCTACCTCTACCACCCTTTCAGGTAATGAGTTTCAGACCCCCACCACCCTCTGGGTGGAAAAAATTTCTCCTCGGCTCCCCTCTAATCCTACCAATAACTTTAAATCTATGCCCCCTGGTTATTGACCTCTCTGCTAAGGGTAATAGGTCCTTCCTATCCACTATCTAGGCCCCTCATAATTTTATACACCTCAATTAAATCTCCCCTCCGCCCCCCTCTGTTCCATAGAAAACAACCCCAGCCTAGCCAATCTTTCCCCATAGCTAGCCTCGTAAATCTCCTTGGTACCCTCTCTCTAGTGCAATCCACAGTGGGCTTAACATCTGAAAGAGAAAAATAGCTGCTTTCAGATGAAACTGATTCTAACAGTTCATCAGTGCCACCAGCAGTGACCTGGTGGTACTACATCAATTTACAATATGTAAAAAAAAAGTTAACATGTATTGACTGTGAAAGTTGAGGTGGTTACTGTTAAAGTAATTGTCAGAGATTTGGACATCTGTGCTGATGCTGTAACTATTACTTTGCATCTACATTTTAAGTTTAGCCTATTCATTGATTCCTCATTGCTGGCACTAAAGGCACAAAAACTGGAGATAGAAATGCCTAATACAAAGTGATTCTAGCTATGGAAAGGTATTTTTTGGATGACTGACCTCTGAAGACCTGTCACCGTGCTAGTCTCCAAGCCAAGCTACTGAGAAATCCAACCAATAATCTCTGCCTGATGTGGAGTGTGCACTCTCCTTACAGGAATACACCTCATTTTAGTCTAGAGAACTTGGGTGCAAGTTGGCCAAACGTGGGGCTCCCCAGTTGTGCACTGGGGTACCACTTGAATTTAATCAGCTGAAAACATGCAGCATACCAACACTGAGCACTAGTAGTGTTTTTCATCATTATCTACAATTGAGTGGGAAGAAGCCCAGTGCCCAGTGATGGGGCTACCCCTCAAGCTGGGCTATGTTGTCATCGGCAATGACCAGGATTACTCCAGCCCTAGCTGGCTCACCACTCAGGTTAGAGTTTACTGTGGACTGTTAACTCTTCCAATCTTCCATTGCCAGGCCTGTCACCTGGAACCCTCTCCTGTCTTTCTCCTCTTCCTTTCTTTCCATCTCCCACCACCCCAAAAAGAGTATAGACACCAGTTGATCATTCTACAATCAAGAAAAGCAGCTTCAACACACTGGTTAGACAACAGATACCAGGTCCTTATCAGCAACATGGTGATGAGTACAATTCACCTTAAAATCTGCATTCCCACCAACCTGACCTCACTTGCAGACCGTCGAGGACAAATGCTTACCTAGTCACCATGGGCATCATGTCCTGAATATATGAGCATCTGTCTGCATACCTGGAATCAAAGTAATAACTTCCAGTAGTTGGTTTCCCAAGCCTGAATTATTTCTTCAGCTATATGACAAATAATGTACTTGCTTGGCTCAGTTCATAGCACTCTCACCTCCGAGTCAGAAGATTGTGGGTTAAATCCCCATTGCAGGACAATCTAAACTGACACGCCTCCAGTGCTGTACGGGGGGAGTGCGGCAGTGTTTACTTGGATATGCACTTGAACTGCTGTAACATGCAAGGCTACAGACCAAGAACTGGCAAGTGGGATTAGGCTGGATAGTTTTTTTTGGCTAGCACAGACATGATGGGATGAATAGGCCTCCTTCTGTGCTGTAATGATTTTATAACATAATGGAAGAACCTATGCAGGGCAGCTTGATCTAAATATTCAACTCCAATGTCCTGTATCAAGTGTACACCTCACCAATGCTTAATCCAGACCCTGCTGACAGACTCTGGCATAGAGACGGCACTTGTCAACAGGCAGTTATCAACAGGTTTTAATAAGTCTTGTGGGGCTTGCTGTCTTTTGTGCAAACCTTTTTTGAAATGCTGTCTTGCAACCTGACTTTTCAAAGGCAAGACTGTATTTCAAACTGCTTTATGGACATGAGTCCAACACTTTTTGATGTAGGAATATAGGAACAGGAGTAGGCCATTCAGCCCTTGAGCCTGTTCCACCATTCAATTAGATCAGGGCTGATCTGTATCTTGACTCCATCTACCCACCTTGGTTCCGTAACCCTTGATATTGGATAGCTCTTTCAAAGAGCCAGCACACACATGATAGGCCAAACAGCCTCCTGTGCTGTATGATTCTAAGATCAATGAATAAGTCTCCAATATTTAATATGGTATATGATACAGACAGCGAAGTTCTGGATGAGCTGAAAGTTGTGTAGAAGAAAGCTGGGGAGGCTGACAAACTAGAACATTGGAAAAGCTGAGCCTGGAAAAATGATAAAGGCATGGATGAGGACTTGAGGTGTGAGGACAGAAATAAGTGGTCTTGGTGATGGCCCAGATGTGAAGTTTAACGCTTGGCTGAGGGTTGTACAGGACACAGAGATGACATACTCTTTGGGGTGAGCCTCAGAGAGCACCCAGGGATTGGGGCGGAGTGGGATGGATTGGGGGGGCTGTTGGTGTAGGGATTTTCTGAAGACAACTGAATAGGATCGTTTCATTCTTATCAATTTTTAACTGGAGGAAGTTCTGACTTATATACAAGTAGATGTTGGACAGCATAGCAACAGTTGTGGAGTCAAGGGTGGTGGCAAAGATGTAAAACTGAGTGTCATTGGCATATAGAAGCTGATCCCATGTCTACTAATCATGTCTTAAAGAGGCAGGATGTATACAAGGCAAAGAATGGAGCCTTGGGTATGGAAAGAGAATCTATTGTGAGTGGTGAGGTGTTTCTGAGCCCCCCACATGCCGAGATGGTGATTCTGGTGAGAAATTGGAAAACGCCCTCCCCACAGGAAACACAGAAAAATCAGAGCAAGAGTCGTTCCCGAGCTGGTATCAAATAACTCCTGGCCAAATTTATGCCACAGATATTTCAGTACTGAATTCTGATCATCTTTGATGCGAATGTATGAGCATCGGAAAATGGTCAGTATTATTGGAATGAGAAGCAAACGGTTTCTGCAAAATTTCAGTAAAGTTACACTTTACTTTTTAACAATGTCTCAAAAAACTATTATAGAAGGAATAACACATCATCTGCAAGGGTATTACAGGGCAGTAACATATCGAATGGGTTGCAAGAATGTCACAAGCCTTGAGTGCAACTCGAGCAATATATGTCATCTCTGCCTGGAGATGTGTTACAGCCTTGGTGTGCTCCCCAGAGTGTGTTATTCTGTATAATGTAATTACTAGATCTTTTTGTTTTTCTTTTCTGACCAGTCTCCTGGCCAACATCAACTGACATGATTGAACAGAAGTGCGATTGTACCCTATGATTTGAACAGCAGCAACACCACAGTTTCATTTACTACGTGTTACAGCGGAATCTCAAAATTTGTATGTAATAAATGAAGATCTATTCATGACTGAATTTGGTTCAACATATAAGGCCTAAGGGATCGAAAGGTTACACTGTCTTGATGAGTTTTGGCTGCTGATCAGGCTGCGTCTACTTTATGTTGATGTGATCCTCGGTTGAGGATTCCCCGTCTCTCCCTGAGTGAAACCGACTAAATAATTCATGAACAATGAGATTGTTATGAGTGAAAATGGAAACAGTATTTTTCAGGAAGTATCTGGTACTCCATTTGCCAGATTTACCAGGTATTTTGTGTTATTTTCCTAAAGGGCTTTACTTCCTTCAACTCACCATAGACCAATAAGCAATGTCACTGAGAGATCAACTGTGGATACATGGAAGACATTTGTACAACTGCCAACCCATGTGAGCCTGATTACTGTTAAGTGGCTCTGTAGGCCAGTTCTTTTGACTGCATCGGGTCCAAGTCTATTCTGTATGTAGGTTTAGAATCAAAAAAATCACAGAATCTTAGAATCTTACAGCACAGAAGGAGGTCATTCGGTCCGTCATGCCTGTGTGAGCTGTCCAATTTAGACCCACATCTCAGCTTTTTCCCCATAACCCTGCAAATTCGTCCTCTTCAAGTACATGTCCAATTGCCTTTTGAAAGTTCCTGTGGGATCTGCTTCCACCCCACTGTCTGAAAACATTTCTCCTCATTTTCCCACTAGTTCTTTTAAAAATTATTTTAAATCTATGACCTTTGGTGACTGACCCACTTTCCAGAGGAAACAGTTTCTCCTTATCTACTCCATCAAAACCCCTCACAATTTTGAATACCTCTATTAAATCTCCCCTTAACCTTCCGTGCTCTAAGAAGAACAATCGCAGCTTTTCCAATCTCTCCACAACACTGCAGTCCCTTATCTCTGGTATCATCCTAGTAGAGTTCCTCTGTACCCTCTCCAAGGCCATGACATCCTTCCTAAAGTGTGGTGCCCAGAATTGTACACAATACTTCAGCTGAGGCCTAACCAGTGTTTTATAAAGGTTTAGCATGACTTCCTTGTTTTTGTATTCAATGCCCCTATTTACAAAGCCAAGGATCCCATACGCTTACTTAACCGTATTATCAACTTGCCCTGCCACCTTCAAAGAGTTGTGTATATGCACCCCCAGGACCCTCTGCTTTTGCACCCCCTCAAAATAGTACTATTTAGATTATACTGCCTCACCAAAATACTGCCTCTCCATAATACTGCCTCTCCATGTTGTTCCTCCCAAAGTACCTCACTTCACACTTATCCACATTACATTGCATCTGCCAATTTCACCAGCCTATCTAAGTCCTCCTGAAGTCTGCTACTATCCTCCTACTATTTATTACATTGACAAGTTTTGTAGCATCCGCAAACTTCGAAATTGTACTCCCTATACCCAAGCCCAGCTCATTTATATCTAACAAGAAAAGCAATGGTCCTAATACTGACCCCGGGGGACCTCGCTGCACACTTTTCTCTCTGGGGAAAAAATCAGTTTGTACCAGAAAACTAGTTAAGAATAAACAGCAGTCATGTTATCAAATTGCCTCATGACACCTGCTACTATAGTGATCCTGAAGTGGAAAAAAATGCTAAGTAGAAAAGCAATGGGGCGCAGATATTTATAATTTTTTTTAAATCCCAGCACACTTGGCAGACTGATTATATGAGTGACTTTTACCGAGTGGGAAGGACTCCTTTTTAACCTCCCTCCCCCGGCAACAATCAGCAGGCCAACTCATTCATATGGCAGGGGGTAGAGCTCTCATTTGGTTCTGATCACAAATTACATGCTTATTACTTGCTAAATTACTGCTTCCATAGCACAGTACGGGATGGCTCATCTATTTTGATAGGAAAGAACATTTCTGTAACATTAGTGGAGTTTCCCTGACAGTCAGGATGGCAGAGGATTAGAAACGAGCTTGAATTCTCTATGGTTCTCCTGGAGTTTTTTTTATGTAGTATCCACTTTGGACCATTTTTCCATGCCACAGCCCTTCCTAGGTTAAACCTAGAGACCAGACCTTGGCATTTATCACATCTTTTTAAAAGAAAATGCAGATTTTTCCTTTTTTTTTACCCAGTCTTCAGATTCCTGCACCTGAATCATTCACTGTTGAGGAACTACATACGGGCATATGAAAATGATGGGCAGGAATAGACCAGCTAGTCCATTAAGCCTACCCCGAGGTAAGTGACTTTCTTTTAAGCTTCTGTCTCTGTTACTCTTAAATGAATTACTGGAGGTAGGGGAAGGGGGTTTCATAAAGTGTTGCTTCTCTGCCTTGTAAGACAATTCAAATCTGATAACCAAATTTATAGTTTGCAACTCAATCCTTTTATTGTGTTTGACTAAGTCTTTGACACATGCAATGTCTCTAAGCAGTAGACCTACAGATAAATAAACAATATTACCCCGTTTTTCCCCTGGGTAAAGACATAACCTTCAATTTGTCCTGCTACCTTACAGCACAGAAGGAGGCCATTCAGCTCACCGTGCCTGTAGTGTGATCGCTGTGCGTTCTCTGAACTCGGTCGTGTGAGCGCTGTCTGTTCTCTGAAAGCAGTAGTGTTAGGAATGTAAAATAACAACAGAAAACGCTGGAAAAACTCAGCAGGCCAGGCAGCATCCGTGAAGAGAGAAACAGAGTTAACGTTTCAGGTCGAAGACCTTTCTTCAGAACTGGAAAAAAAAGCAGGAAATGGAATAGATTTTAAAGCAAGTTTAGGGGCTGGGAAAAGGGGGAGGGGATGAAAGAACAAAAAGGAAGGTCAGTGATAGGATAGAAAGCAGGAGAGATTAAGAGACATTAAGAGATATTCAAGGCAAGAGGAGGTGGTAATGGGACAGGTTAACTCTGTTTCTCTCTCCACGGATGCTGCCTGGCCTGCTGAGTTTTTCCAGCGTTTTCTGTTGTTATTTCGGATTTCCAGCATCCGCAGTATTTTTGCTATTGTGTTAGGAATGTAAACTCGGTACACTGCCTGACAATGACTGGATCAAATTGCACATTACAGAGACCTTGAATTACTCTACAACAGACAGAATCAAATTACACATTCCAGACTAACTGTTAGGTGTGTCTTGTCCTCCAAGGGGATCAATCAGAAATCTGGTCCAAGCCACTTGTGTTGCAAATAGACGCAGCCTAGAATAATAGAGTAAAAAATCATTTTAGGTTTTGGGGTGTAGGTCTACAGACAATAGAGGTGTAAGGTGCCTTAGGGCTGCCAAAATTTGAATGTTAATAAAGGATTATTATTTCTCAATTAAATAGTTTTCTGTCAGTGAGCAAACTTGGCTCTTGAATATTAGCAAGCACAGGTTAACTAATTAACTAATTTGCTTACTGCTGAAACATTTCCCTGTTTCCTCATCAATGTTATATTTGAATGAATATTCGACATAAAATTGTACAATTTATTGGAAAATAATTGCCAAGTAATACTGCATCATTTAAAAAGAAATTCAGATTAGGTGTTATTTTTCTGACTATATGATCATTCATTTGTCCCATTATCTCACTTGACAGTGTAGATCTGTTGTTCATGCAAGCTTTCTTCCACTAACAGGCAGCAGTGCATCATGAATCGTCACAGATGTGACAGAGTTGCTGATGGGTGAAAGCAGTTAGAGGAAATTGGACGCTGTCAGTATATGAAGCGGGGTTAGCGCCAATGTGACCTTACAGTCTGCAATTCAAGAAATGACTTTGTGAAATTTAAACTTCTATCACACTATCTAACTTGAGTGCAATTCTTGCCAGTATGCTGTCTTCCCCCGACTCAATTAGGCCTTTAATACTTGAAAGAGCTCCAGGTTTCCATTATCACACACCGAAATGACTTTCTGTAAACTGTTATTGAATAATATAGTAAACTTGAATTAAGGTAACACACAGAGCGCGAGTATTTTAAGAGATGCTTTTTAATTGGAATTATAATGACAGCACTTCGTATAGAAATGCTGCAATATTACTCAAATCTAAAGAAAACTGAATTCTAAAGGAAACTGAATCACCCTGCCCCAAAATAACTAGCCAATTTCCCATCTGTGCAAAAATGTGTGCACCCAGTTTGACATGGGAGAAATGGTTTGAACTAGAGAACAGAATCATGGAATTTTACAGAGCAGAAGCAGGCCATTTAGCCCACTGTGTCAACACTCTGAAAGAGCTGCCCATTCCTCTGCCATCTCCTCACACCCTTTTTGTTCTCAAATATTTATCCACTTCCATTTTAAAAGCTATTGGCCCAGATTTTGCTGTACTAATAATGGTGAGGCTGTCAGTGGTCGCCGTCATTACAGGGTAAAACTGACAGCAACAAGATGCATAGTTAAACGCGAAAATCCAGAAGTTGCAGTCAGTGATACCCTGCTCCTCCACAGGCTGCGCTGTTGCAGTCTTCGCTGATGGAATCTACACAGAGATCACTGTAATGGTGTGAATTTAGGGTAATTTCCCACTAGTCTTGTACTAAAGAAGGATGAAAAAGTTAGGGCTAGTGCAATCAGGAGAAACTGAGTTTTTAATGGTGATAATTACTGCCGAACAACCTCTCTGGCCCTGAAAAATTAATGTGGATTTTTTTTTAAATAATTTTTTTTTAGTTTTTCTGTTTTATGTCTCTCCCTTAATCCCATGTGTATGTCCCAATCTTCATTTTGCTTCCTGTACAATGATTTAAATGTAATTTATATTTCCTCTTTTTTTACTTCCTGCTTTGCAATCTGCATGTCTCAGTGAGGATTATTCAATCTGATTGGTTGAAGAGCCTTCCTGCGGCTTGACCTACTCACAGAGGCCACAGATCTCCAGTAGAGGGTGCCACGTTAGATCAGATGCCCGATTACTAGAAATCTCTGCTGACAAGCCTGCGAAAAGTTTCTTGGCAACTGCACGGGAGGTGAATGGTAAAAGCCTTCCTTCGCCCCTCACAGCAAAATACGGGCCAGTATGGACTCTGCTTCCCTCACTGTTTCTGGTAAAGCATTCCATGTCCTGACAAGCGACAAGTCAATCAAAACCCAGATTTCTGCCATAAATGCAATTTAGCTATATTACATAAAACATTCAGTTATCTCCTTAGATCCAAACCATCAAACCCTAATGTACATGCCAAATATTGTAGTTTGGCTCTACATTAGACTCTCGATACCAGTTCCCTCAGAAACCTATCTGTAACTCAATATTGAAACCACATACTATTCCATCTATGAAGTAGTGTAACATTATTAAATGCAGGCAGTTCAAAGACGGCACTGTGTTTCCCACATGCGCATAAACAACTGGGGTTTTTTTTTAACGCTAGTTTTGGTTGCGGTTTGGCGAGAGAAATATCCCCGAGCATGATGCTTTCCCTTTAATTGCTCGGAGCGCCTTTAAATGGAGTAGGAAGTAAACTTTAACCTTCATTTGACAGAGGCCGATCCCGGAAAAGATGTGGTTGTACGCGGGGCTGCTGCTGGCTTTGTGCTTTTTAGTTGAAATTTACCGCCGAACCTTCCACCGTTCATCTCCAAGTCCAAACCCCTTTGCCGGGGACACCAGGAGATCGCCGGAGCCTCTGGTGACCGATCAAGAAGCGAGGAAGAGAGTTCTCCACAAAGGTGTTACAAATTGTTGCACTGGAAAAGCGGCTCCGACCCCACATTCCTGCAACGTTAGCTGTTTAGTTTATATAAACCCGAGACTCCCCAGTAGGGCTAATGTGCCTAAAAATGGTCTTGAGTATCATTTGTTTAGAAGCTTCTGTCATGCCCTAAACCAACTACATTAATAACTGTTTCGTGCAGGTATCCAGGTAAAACAATCCCCCCCCCCCACCCCCCCAAAAAAAAAAAATTCTGAGAAGTTAATAATGTGTATGTTCTTAAAAATATTCTATAGCTCAAGTTTACTAGGCATCAAGAATGTCTATTTGTGTCACAAATCAATTCTGGTATAAAAAGTCATAGAAATACAGCACAGGTTTATGCGGCACTTCTTTAGGCTAATGATTATACAATCCTTTTACAAGTATGTTGCAAAGTACAAATTCCAGTATTTTACAGGATCCTAATTTTTTTTTACCAAGGTTAGAATTCGAGCTGCTTATCCCCGAATAGTCCCCCCCCCCCCCCCCCTGTGAATTGATTGTATTTTAGATACCTCTTGTAAGCAAAATAAAAATTTTAATGTAGTATTCCATGAGAGTATGAGAACAGCAATTCTCCTTGAGTTTTTTCTGTACTTGGCTCCATCCTGCACTCTGGATCTAAAACCTCGCATTGTGTCCAGCAAACACGTTTTCGAAAAGCACTTATTACTTGCTGTGTTGTGAAAGGATACGTGTCTGGTCAAAATATTACTCGGAATCTGTCTCGCTGTTGACTAGTGGATATTTGTGTATATGGCTCCTAACGCGCACTTTTGTGGCCTTCATTGCTTCTAATATGTCTTTGTGACCCTGCTCAGGTTTTTCTGCAAGTAAGGTGCCAGGAAACCTGGATGCCATCGTGATTGGCAGTGGAATTGGAGGACTAGCAGCAGCAGCAATATTGGCAAAGGCTGGCAAGCGTGTCTTGGTGCTGGAACAGCATGACCAGGCTGGAGGATGTTGTCACACGTTTATTAAAAAAGGTTTTGAGTTTGATGTTGGTAAGAGCTTCAGGTTAAAAATTTATTTTAAAAACGAGTATTGTTTTGTGCAACATATTTAAATCCATTTCTCCTCTTTCATTTTGGGTTTCTCGACTATGGGGTTTCTTCAACTGATGTTAACAATGGGAGCAGTTCCATAGTTCATTTCTGTTCTTGGTTGCTGCACGAAAGTCAAGAAATAGCTGGATATATATATATTTTTTAAAGCCTAGTTGTAAGTCAGTGAGTACTGTACATTATAGAAAGAAAAAGAAACTTGCATTTATATAGCCCCCTCTCATATTCTGGGGTAGTATCAAAATACTTCACAACCAATAAATTACTTTGAAGTCCAGCCACTGTTATGAGGCAAAAATGGCAGCCAATTGCATACAGCAAGTTACCATAAACAGTGGTGAGATGAATGAGCAGTTTATCTCTCTCTCTCGGTGGTGTTCGACGAGAGAGGCATGTTGGCCAGGATACCAAGAGAAGTCTTTGCTCTTCTTTGACTCGTGCCATGGGATTATTTGCATCCATCTGCACTACTGGAACAGGCAGACAGGTGTGATCTCATGCAAAAGATGACCCCTCTAACAATTCAGCACTCCAACGAAGTCCAACACCACCTTCAGTGTGCCAGTGCAGCCTTCGGTCACCTGAGGAAGAGAGTGTTTAAAGACCAGGACCTCAAACCCGGCACCAAGCTCATGGTCTACAGAGCAGTAGTGATACTCGCCCTCCTGTATGCCTCAGAGACATGGACCATGTACAGCAGGCACCTCAAAGCACTGGAGAGGTACCACCAACGCTGCCTCCGCAAGATCCTGCAAATCCATTGGCAGGATAGGCGCACCAACATCAGCGTTCTCGCTCAGGCCAACATCCCCAGCATCGAAGCTTTGACCACGCTCGATCAGCTCTGATGGACGGGTCACATCGTCCACATTCCCGATATGAGACTCCCGAAACAAGCGCTCTACTCGGAGCTCCGACATGGCAAGAGAGCCCCAGGTGGGCAGAGGAAACGCTTCAAGGACACCCTCAAAGCCTCCTTGAAAAAGTGCAACATCCCCACCGACACCTGGGAATCCCTGGCCCAAGACCGCACAAAGTGGAGGAGAAGCATCCGGGAAGGCACCGAACACCTCGAGTCTCTTCGCCAGGAGCAAACGGAAGCCAAGCACAAGCAGCGGAAGGAGCGCACGTCAACCCAAGCACCCCACCCACCCGCCCCTTCAACCACCGTCTGCCCCACCTGTGACAGACTGTAGGTCCCGCATTGGCCTCATCAGTCACCTGAGAACTCATTTTTAATGTGGAAGCAAGTCATCCTCGGTTCCGAGGGACTGCCTAAGAAGAAGACTCCCTTAGCACTGCCCTGAAGTATCAGCAATAATTATATGCTCTTGTTTTGGAGTGGGCCTTGAACCCATAGATTTCCGTTGCAGAGGCAAACATGCAGCTTGTTGAGTGAAGCTGACGTTATATTGGGTGTATTCCTGCTTATTCTGTCATTGTTTAATGGGTACAGTCTGATAAATGTGATTTTATTTCCATCTGGCTTCCTGCTAAAAATGGTGGCGAACCAATCTGAAAAATTAGTTTCATATCAGTTCCTGGTGGATGCTAACAGTTCTTCATGACCGTGTTGAGAAGGACTAAAGGACACTTTTTGGTCTTTCTTGTTGTCAATGGCAGCAAAGCCCTAATGCTGGCTAACATTGTGGCATATAAGACATACCCAGACAGTGCTTCATAGCTCAAATCTACATGAGAAGGGCTTCCTCGACCAAATTGAGATATCTAGGACTATGGTGTGAGGTGGAAAAAAAGGGAAATGGTTGCAGGGGGAGAAAGTTCTGACCTACACCAGTCTGTCACTGGAGTGGGGTCTGCCTCATGGAGGGCATGCCTCTTTGGATATGGATATGGATTAAGCAGTTAGTGATGATGAATCCTAGTACGCAACATTTGACTCTGACAGCTAGAATACCAAGGTAGCTGATGCGTTGCAAGCTGCTCTGTGTTAGTTCTTCCATTGTGCTGAAGGGAGATGCTGATCATGTAGCTGATGGGGAAACTGGGGTGTTGGTACAACAGTTAATGGAAGAGATTTCCTGTAGGCCAGATATGAGAATATGCCCTAATATATCCAGGGTTCAGTGCCGATCATGACTGGGCTACAGGGAGACAAACCGTTAATGTTGAAGCTCCTCACCGCCATTGCTTGATGAGGTGTGGGTTCTGTCCAAGGTTTGGTGAGGAAGTTGGTGGCAATTCACTCACACATTTGGTTGTATGTTGTGCTGCTTACCAGGCAACCCTTGAGTGTCAGGTATCTGCTGTCCACCTAGGGAGGATTCAAACCCACATTTATCAGCTGTCTAATGCCCAACCAGTGACTCTTTTCTTGGGTCAGGTTGGGGCGAAATGTAAGCAGGCTCTCTTTGGAATTGAAGTGGCTCTAAGATGACTTGCCTGGCAATAGAAGTTCAGAACCAATTTAACCCTCTGTGGCAGACTCGATAATCTGATACCTGAGCCAAGCAAATCCGCAGTACCACAGGGCACTGTTCGTAGTTCACCTGCTAGCCTGGCTCACTATTGGAACTTTAACCATAAACCTGTCTTTTGGGACCAGGATTCTTCCCATTTAGCTACAGATAACCCTGTAAGTAAATACTTTAATAAATTCTGATGAAAGATCATCGACCTTAAACGTCAACTCTCTTTCTCTCTCCACAGATGCTGCCTGACCTGTTGAGTATTTCCAGCATTTTCTGTTTATATTTCTGACTTTAATAAGTTGGGTGGTCCTGGTTTGACAAGCAGTGGGAAGCTTACCATTGCTCTGAAAGTAGGCTGTGCAGTTATACCTGGTTAAATTCAAGTCCTACTCCTGAGCACGCTTGCTTTGGTTCTGCCAACCTTGGCCTTAGCTTCCTGGATTTTGATAAGTGGTGTGTGCACTCCATATTGGCAAACAGAAACTCTACCTCTGTGGATTTCTTAGTAACTTGGTTTGAAGAGAATTAACCACGATGATGGGTTTATGCACGCATCAGACCAAAAAAAACTGCGTATTGTGGACAAATGCTGCTATGAATATGATGGGAAAAGAAAATAGTAACGAAGCTGTGCCTTTATAGTATTTAATGTAATTGTCATTGCATTCTAATCTTAATAGTCCTTCATTTCTAGCATTTATGTGAGCATATTGGGTGGGGAGTTGATTAGTGTATCAAAACACTATGCTTGCTGAATGCACGGCAGGAATGCAAGATGTTGGCCAAGGTGGAGAAGGCAGAAGTTCAGCACTGCTCTGTAAGGCAGGAGGGTCCAATGGATAGGGGAGCTTCCCAGGATTGCCCTCACACACTTAGCAGTGTCCAGTTATAGAACACCTTTTGAAAAGGCCTGCAACCAAATGAGCTGCCTGCCCTCTTGGCTGAGTGAGAGCAGAAACAAATATAAATAAATTGTGTGGATTGTGATCTCTATACATGACCATAAATATTGGGACTCACTCTTGAGAGAACTTACTCTGGTATCCACTTTGCACTGTTTCAGGAATTCATTACATAGGGGAACTCTATGAACGGTCCTTTCTACGGACATTGGTAGACCAGATCACAGATGGCCAACTGGAGTGGGTGAAAATGGATGATATTTTTGACAATGTAATCCTGGGAGACCATCAGACCTGGCGTACATATCGAATGTATAGTGGGAAGCAAAATTATCAAGATTGTTTGAAGAAACAGTTTCCTGAGGAAAAAGAAGCCATCGATAAATTCCTGGAGCTTGTAAAGGTGACTTTTTAAAAAAAATAAACGGGATTTATTTTTGAAGTATTTAACTGGAATAAGCCAATGAGATGATACCCACTTACTTTAGAAATGTGGAAGAAATGAGGAGCTGAAAGGGTTTCCTTAGCCAGGGTATCAGGATGTTAATAGTTCTTGCATGTCTTCGGTTGCTTGAAATTTCTTTAAAAACATACACTGGGAGGGACGAAAGAGTCTGGAAATTTACGGCTGGCCATATTAGCGGGAAAAAAAACCTATCTGCAGTCATGTGACATTTCTCCATCCACCTTTTTAAAGCGGGCATTAAACCCATTTACTTTTAATGGGTTTAATGCCACTGCTCAAATAGCAGGCAGAAGAATGTCATCTGAGCATGTTGAGAAGTCATCCGTGGATATTGCCAACAGTAATTTCTAGGCAGAGTAATTGTTTACTTGGAAGTAATGTTCATTTTTCTACACTAATGTTTGACGCAACATAAATATCTTTTTTTGAATGAATGGACCTTATTGCACTGGGAAAATTATTAGGGTTATTTCACAGATATGGGAGGTGTGCATTAAATAAACCCAGTAATGCACCACTACGAGTGCAGTTAAATATACCCTGCTGTTAAAGGTAGCCCATTTTTAATTGATTTATTGAAATACAAAGAACATTTGAACCTAAATTTGAAGTCGTGTGTTGTCACTGATAGTTTCATGAGGATCCTGGCGGTAAAATTAGTTAATATATTGCCACCATCAGTCTGCCAATTAATGTGAAACTTGTACAACTGAGTGGCATTCCTGACAGCTCCACTGAGGTTGTCAAAGAGCAGCTCTGTGCTCCCGATTGTATCTGTCTCTCCAGCTCAGTGAGCAATAAATAGGACCAGCTCACTTAGGCGCGGATGTTGAAATAGTTATTATTTTAATTGTAGCCTCTTAAGAAATTATGTATTGATTTTTGCCTGTGGCAGAAAAACTCCGAAGTATCGTTTTTTTTGCATAAATCAACTCTGTCATTTTGTCTAAGAGTTAGCTTGGTATTACCTTCTTTAATTCTGCCACAGTACAGAAGGGGTTAAAAACTAGCACACTAACAGAAATCATATCCCATCCTAACTTGATGCATTGTCGTTATAATCAGTCAGACTGTCTGAAGTGTCCAGGGGAGGGGCCAAGCCACTCAATTCAAATACAAAACTCTGATTTGTTCAAAACATGTGTTTAGCAGGTTTCTTTGAATTTAACAAACAGTTGTTTAAATTCTGCTTGGGACCAGGTGAGTGAGGTGACTGTTTTGAATGTATTTAACGATTCTCTTTGTTATTAGCTCCCTTTCCTCAGGTAGCCTCCCTCTCTCTTTTTCAAAACTCTCAAACTATTGACCTAACCTCCCCCGCCCCCGCCAAAAAAAAATCATTTATGTTCTCCAACTACCACCCCATCTCTAACCTTTTTGTCTCTAAAGTCTTCGAATGCATTGTTGCCTCCAAGCTCCATGCCCATCTCTCAAAATTCCACGTTCGAATCCCTCTAGTCCAGCTTCTGCTCTGCCCACAGCACAGGGTCTTCTGGCCAAAGTCAATAATGACCTCCTCTGTAACTGGTGCATTATCCCTCCTTGACGCAGCGTATGAGATGATGGCCATGCCATCCTCCTCCGTCAGCACTCCTCCATTGCATCGCTCCGCAGGACTGTCCAAGGAAGTTTCAATTTTATAAGGACATAGCCAGCTCATCCCCAACTTCTCTTCGTGCCCGAACATCCATCATCTTCAGAATCCCTCAAGAATCTATCCTCGCCCCTTCCTCATTTACATCTTGCCCCTTTCACATAGGACCCTTACAAAATGAAACAGAAAGGCTTTCATCTCATAAGTATGGGCTGAATTCAAATAGTATGCTGAACCACAGAGTCATCCAATATCAGTAATATAGAAAATAAATGTTTTACATAGGACAGCCTCCTGGAAGCCATTTAAAAACGATAACAAGATCTGAGGACAGATGGGAATAATTGTGGACTTCCTCTCGTTTGTGTTAAATATGCAGGAGACTTTTGTCCTTTCTGTGACTCTAACACATGTTTTGCTATTTTACTCTAGATGATCTCAAAAAAATCATTGCTGTTGGTAATAATAAAAATGATCCCTCTTCAACTGGCAAAATTCCTCATAAAGACTGGCATCATCCACTGGGTCACATCATTTTTCAAGCTGGCATCTACCCCACTTTCAGATGTGGTTAATAAGCTGACAAAAAATAAAGACCTTCGAGCGGTCATGTGCTATATCTGTGGGAATTACGGTAACGTGCTTTCATTATGTCCGTATACAATGCTTTTGACTAATGGAGTAAGTAGAAAATGCAATTTCAACTGGCTTTTCTTGGTGCGTTTGATTCTGCTGATCAGAGCTACAGCACGTACCTGATTCTAATGCTGATGTTTGTGGAATGCTGTGGCAGTCCAAAACAAGATCCTGCTTTAGACTTCAGTCCAAAACACTCGCAAACCTTAGCGCTAACTGACAATAACATTTTATTTCATCAGTATACCGTTTTTTTAATAAGAATAATTTACAAGTACTAGCTGCCGAAATAGAATCACTGCAGCTTTGTGTTGAGCTCGGTGCTGAAGCCAGGGGCTGCTGCGCTTAGCATTTAGAACTAATAGTGTTGGAATATTTAATTCTCCAAGAATTCTAAACTTAAATTACATTTCTACATGCTCATAGCTACTAGTAATTACAGAAAGGCATAGGAATTCCGTTTTTTTTCCTGAATTTTCCTTGGAGTATTGCTGACAATGCTAGTTGGTTTGTTTTCAGAAATGAATTACCAAAAAGCGGGAAGGAGAGAGAGGATTTTACTGTTCCATTAATTTGGCAGGCAGCTGAGATTTCTGCTTCAGGAGATGTGTAAATTTCTGCTAAACTGTTCTTCTTAGGCAGTCCCTCGGAACCGAGGATGACTTGCTTCCACATTAAAAATGAGTTCTCAGGTGACTGATGAGTCCAATGCGGGACCTACAGTCTCTGTCACAGGTGGGGCAAACGGTGGTTGAAGGGGCAGGTGGGTGGGGTGCTTGGGTTGACGTGCGCTCCTTCCGCTGTTTGCGCTTGGCTTCCGCTTGCTCCCGGCGAAGAGACTCGAGGTGTTCGGCGCCTTCCCGGATGCTTCTCCTCCACTTTGTGCGGTCTTGGGCCAGGGATTCCCAGGTGTCGGTGGGGATGTTGCACTTTTTCAAGGAGGCTTTGAGGGTGTCCTTGAAGCGTTTCCTCTGCCCACCTGGGGCTCTCTTGCCGTGTCGGAGCTCCGAGTAGAGCGCTTGTTTTGGGAGTCTCGTATCGGGCATGCGGACGATGTGATGATGTGCATGAAAGGGTGGTGGAAGCCGACTTCAAAAGGAAATTGGATATATACTTTTTAATAAGGAAAAATTTGCAGGGCTATGGGGAAATGGCAGGGGAGTGGGACTTATTGCTTGCTCTTTGAGAGCTGGCACAGGCAAGATGGGCCGAAGGGCTGTGCGATTCGATGACTGATCGAGGGCTTGGTGCAGTGAGCTGCGTCCTTCACGAAACACAAACATTCAGCGCTTGGTTTTAATCAAGGCAATCATTAGTACATCAGCAGCAGATAATCAGGGAATTCGCCATCACCAAAAATCAACACCAGGATACATGCTGCTCCAAACAGGTGCATGGTGACAACAAGTGGGTTCTGGGAGTTTTACCCGAGAGCAAAGCCGCTGATGGGGACAGCACAGTTTGGTTCAGTGACTGAGTTTTGATTTCCATTTTGGGCTGCTTAATTGTAAAGTGGCCTTTTTCTTGTTGCGTGACGCGCTGCTTAATGGGGTGGTTTCTGTATCTTGGCAACAGAGGGGTTATCCCCTCTTAAGAGTTTTCGTACCATGCGGCATCACCCTGCTATATGTGAGGAATAAACAAATGAGAAACCAAATAGATTGCCAACTTTCAATAATGTCTTTCTTTTCTGATTGAAGTTTATCTTCTACATGCAGAGCTTCTTCCGTCTGTTTATCTCTGCCTTGGAGTCCTTGGAACTCATTATAATTCTGATCAATTATTATTCACTGTATAAACATAGTTCACTGCCTCTGTCACCGAGCTGTCGAATGACTCACGGAGCACTGCAATCTCCTTGGATTGGAGGGGGTTGGGGTCGGGATCGGGGGGGGGGGGGTACAAATCAAGTAAACCCTACAATGCTGCTGTGTGATTTATTTTCTTAAATCTAAATTTGTTTGGCTACTAATTATATATTTAATACATTCTGCAAATGTTAACATTGATTCTATTCATTTATTGAGCGCAAGGTTAAAGCACTGCGCAAGTTCTTAATCGGACTAGTATATAAATTGCATTTATCTCCTGGTTACCCTTTGGATCAGAACTTTGGGGCAACAACCTGCCTGCCTTGGTCCGGTGACATGCATAACAAGCACCTTTGTGATGCTGTCTTGGTCCTGCAACTTGTGACGCAGGTCTAATGTACTATTGCCTGGAAGTTGGCTGCATTTTGGCGTCTAGCTGCCTGACCTTGCTCCAGAACTCCATTGGCTCTGTGCTTGCTCTCCACCATGCCTGCACGGCACATATACCTTTATTCAGGTCATATGGGTGGATGATGCATTCCCAGTGCCGCACCATCGGGATCACTACTCTTAAGACGCTGCGTTAGCCTGTGCCCCACTCAGCTGGCCTTGCATGATAATATGATGCTCCAAGTGCTTAGGGTTGGGAGTGCTAAGGAGGAGGGGTTGTGTGGCCAGAACGTCGGTACTGGCAACTACTGAAGGGCTGCTGGCCACCCTTGAAGCACTGCTATTTAAAAAAAAAAATAAAGTTGACAGGCACGCAGTTCCTATTTGAAGAATTGACCATTGGAAGCTAAGGGATAGTTGGGGCTGAAACTAAGGGTTGTCCTAATACAAGGAGATCGCTATGTGTAATTTTTTTAAAAAAAGTGGGCCTCCCTTGACGCACTCATTGGAAACCAGCACTCAGTGTCTGGTGTGTTGCTCAGGTGCTGCATCTGCATAATTTTATAAGAAATTTGGGGCTGTTATGAGCCTTATGCATGGGTGGTGCTCGGGCTACTAGTGCAGTAGGCGTTTCCTGCTGGCATTTCCAAGAGCTTATCACATCTGGTTATCAGTTATGCCTGAGGCCTCTGTGTCCACTAATTTTGGGCTTCTAGTCCCAAAGCACTGCGGTGCATCATGGTGAGTTATCAGCCATGTAGTTCCGGATTGAGCCACTGTATATCGAACCTCATTGGTCTCTACTCATGGTTCCTGTCTGGCCTGTTGCTGTACTTTGGGTCTTGTTGATCCCTGCTTGTGATGCTCTCCATTCTGCTGTGCTAGCCCAGGCCTAATGCTACATATAGTTTAGTTCTCAACTGGACATGCTCGTGTACCCGGGATTTGTTGGTCCCTACTTGGATTCTTGATACAAACTTTCAAATAATATAAATGCGTAATCCTGCCTACACTGTTAGGATTCTCTCTGATAAATTCGGTATTCATGAACAGACTTTCAACTTAATTTCGATTGACCATCTCATAATAATTTAATTCCTCTCCCACTCTAAATAAGGTTGGTGAGCTGCAGGCGCAAATAGCCACATGGGAATATGATGTCGTGGCAATAACTGAGACCTGGCTCAAAAAAGGGCAGGATTGGGTACTAAATATTCCTGGATATAAGGTGTTCAGGAAAGATAGGGAAAGAAAGAAAGGAGGTGGGGTGGTAGTATTGATTAAGGAGACTATTACAATGCTGAAGAGAGAGGATGTCCTGGAGGGGTCAAGGACAGAATCTATTTGGTTAGAGTTAAGAAACAATAGAGGTGCCATTACACTACTAGGTGCATTCTATAGGCCACCAACTAGTGGGAAGGATATAAAGGAGCAAATTTGCAGGGAAATTACAGAGAGATGCAAGAACTATAGAGTAGTGATAATGGGGGACTTCAACTATCCTAATATAGACTGGGATAGTAGTAGTGTAAAGAAAGAAAACCTTGCATTTATATAGCGCCTTTCATGACCACTGGACGTCTCAGCGCTTTACAGCCAATGAAGTACTTTTGAAGTGGAGTCACTGTTGTAATGTGGGAAAAGCGGCAGCCAATTTGCACACAGCAAGGTCCCACAAACAGCAATGTGATAATGACCAAGTCATCTGTTTTTGTTATGTTGGTTGAGGGATAAATATTGGCCAGGACACTGGGGATAACTCCCCTGCTCTTTGAAATAGTGCCATGGGATCTTTTATGTTCACCTGAGAAAGCAGACGGGGCCTCTGTTTAACGTCTCATCCGAAAGACAGCACCCCCGACACTCCCTCAGCACTGCACTGGAGTGTGATCCTAGCTTTATGTGCTCAAGTCCCTGGAGTGGAACGTGAACCCACAATCTTCTGACTCAGAGGCGAGTGTGCTACCAACTGAGCCACAGCTGACAGGACAGAGAGGTGGAAGAATTTCTGAAGTGTGTTCAGGAGAACTTTCTTGATCAGTATGTTTCCGGCCCAACGAGGAAGGAGGCATTGCTGGATCTGGTTCTGGGGAATGAGGTGGGTCAAGTGGAGCAAGTGTCAGTAGGGGAACATTTAGGGAACAGTGATCATAGTATCATAAGGTTCAGATTAGCTATGGAAAAGGACAGGGAGCAATCGAGAGTAAAAATACTTAATTGGAGGAAGGCCAATTTCAGTGGGTTGAGAATGGATCTGGCCCGGGTAAATTGGAATCAAAGATTGGCAGGCAAAACTGTAATCGAACAATGGGCTGCTTTTAAAGAAGCGATGGTTCGGGTACATTCTAGGTACATTCCCACGAGGGGGGAAAGGTAGGACAACTAAAGTCAGAGCGCCCTGGATGACTATAGAGATAGAGAGTAAGATGAAGCAGAAAAATGACAGATGTCAGGTTGAGAATACAAGTCAGAACCAGGTTGAATACAGAAAGTTCAGAGGGGAAGTGAAAAAGGAAATAAGAGGGGCAAAGAGAGAGTATGAAAATGGATTGGCAGCTAACATAAAAGGGAATCCAAAAGTCTTCTATAGGCATATAAATAATAAACGGGTAGTAAGAGAAGGGGTGGGGCCGATTAGGGACCAAAATAGAGATCTACGTATGGAGGCAGAGGGCATGGCTGAGGTACTAAATGAGTACTTTGCATCTGTCTTTACCAAGGAAGAAGATGCTGCCAAAGTAATAGTGAAAGAGGAGGTAGCTGAACTGCTCTTGCAGAGAGCCGGCACGGGCTCGACGGTCCGAATGGCCTCCTTTTTGCTGTAACCATTCTATGATTCTAACTTCCCTAAATTAATTGATTCCTTGTATATACCATAAGTAATAACTCCTGAATCTAAACTCACTGGCAATTTATATGTTGCCTGAGTCTGACTCGATTATGATCTTTGTAACTACCACTTAATTTTGTTTAATTTCTGTTTTAATAAAATAAACTGCAGAATAAATATATCTTCATAGAACTATTTCCTGGTAATTAATTTATTTAAGGGGGATTTGAGGAAAGTTGCCTTCTTGTATTCCATGTCACTTTTGATATCCTTCTCTTGGTGTTATTGACTGAACCTGCAATGTGACTATCCTTCCATCAATGGGCTCCCAGAATCTACCTTTCTGCTGTGACCAGTCTGCCTCTCCCTTGGTCGCTCACCGATTTGACTCCCTCTGGAGGTTTATGATGTTATTCACTCTGTCACTGCTCAGTGTCACATTGACATTGAGCCCATTTGTATTTTATAAGCGTCCATTTTGTTGTTGCTCAATCTGTCGCCAAACATGTAATTGCATTTTAGTAAATAGTTTGTATTTTGGATACAGTTGGTCTTGCTAGAATTGGAATTTAGTAAGTCCATTGTATATTCTCCATTTGCGCTGCCCTCCTGTTTGAAATGTGTGTTCTTTCCCCAGGAGTCATGCCTAAAGATGCTAGCTTTATGCTGCATGCCTTAGTTATCCAGCACTACCAGAATGGTGCATGGTACCCGAAAGGAGGGGCTAGTGAGATTGCCTTTCACATAATCCCAGTTATTAAGAAAAGTGGAGGAGATGTTCTTATGCGGGCACCTGTTCAACGTATACTAATAAATAAAGATGGTGAAGCGTATGGTAAGAGTGAATTAAGTGTTTTCATTGGTTTAAGAGTTGGGAGACAATAAAAGTGCATTTGCTTTAATTGTTGCCACTCAAGTTTTCCCCTTTCTTGCTAGGTGTGACTGTGAAGAAGGGTGAGGAAGAAATAAGCCTGTTTGCTCCGGTTGTGATTTCCAATGCTGGAATATTTAATACCTATGAACAATTGTTACCTCGTGAACTGCAAAGCAAACCAGGTGTGTGGATATTGGAATGTTTTTTTTCTGCAGAATATACAGAGCACAAACAAAAATAACAGCTTAAAGCATGTCACGCATGATTGACTAGGTCACGATCTATTGTTTGAGTCTTCCTCACTTACGGGATTGTTTGATATTAAATAATGATGAGTTTTCCTTTTTGGTACGTCTGTGATTTGTAACATGCTATTTTCCTCCCTTCCCCCAGCATGTTTCCATGGGCCAGCAGTATCAGTTTAACTGAAGCAGCAATATACATGTGCAGTTAGTAAGCTAGCAAGTATGTGCAAGATTAATTGGATTGCTTCTGGGGTTTTGGCCCGATCATTATTGTTCTAAGGTGGTTAACCTTGTATTTATTTTTAAAATATGTAATTCAAGTGACTAGGTTTCATAACAAGTGCATTAGAATGGTGCAATAATGGGAGAGACTGAGTGCGTCATTGTGAACTAGCAAGCCTTTAGTTCAGTGTCCACATCCATTAATTATTTACTCACTTATGTGATATTGCACTTCCAGCCAGGCCACTCAATGGTACACTGCACAAAAGCGAAGTTTTCCATTTTGGGGAGAGGTTGCCAAACTGCCGATCTAACTGGGGCTGTTTGTCATCGTTGCCATTACTCAATCAGCCAGACTCTTCTATCCTTCTGGCTTGCTGGAGGAGCATATCAGAAAGATAGTGGTCTAGTAGAGGAGTCATCTCTCTTTTTTTTGAATAAAACAGAATGATTGTGTTAAAGGAGACTGATGGTAGCTTTCTGTTTACAATGCTCTGTTTAAAATCTGTTTTCAATTCAGCCTTTTATCTAAAGGAGCATAGAACTCCAAACCTGGCTGCTTAAACAGCGCTCCCTGCATGGCAGGCAGTGACTGGAATTTGAGGGAGTGGGGAGGGGGAAAATTAGTTATCTGACTGTTGTCGTACCTTCACCGTGGTTCCAGCGGCGGGAAGGCGTGGTCGAAGAAGGCAGTGAGCAGAGTGGGAAGGACGGAAGATGCTGTTGAAGCCTCACAGCAGAACGGGAAAACAGGGCGGAAGAAGTTCTCGAAGCCTCTGCAGCTCTTCACAAGGTTTAGTCTTCAGGCATTTTATTGCAAGAGTGATTAGTGCGGCCCTGCCAACATGGAAGGGAGGTTGTGGGATGAATCACTTTTGGTTGCTTTTCCACATGTCCCAACAGCCAGCTGAAGAGTGACATTGGCACAGGTCTCTGAGCTATGGAATGGGCAATAGCATACGGAAATTAATGGAGAGGGAGAAAGAAAAAATTACGGTGGAGGGTACCCTCTTCTCATTTAAGGATCCTAATGGCAACAGTTGGGTGACCAGCTTCCATTTTTCTTTTCCCTTCTTCAGGTAGAGTTCCATCTCCACTTGACAAGTCCCAGGAAGTCGCAGTGTAGGAAATGCGGAACAATTGGGTTCTTCAGCTGACCACCAGAATGCACAAGATTAATCTTAGAATTTCTCTGATTTTCAGACTATTACGACAGTCCGGAATTTCATAAATTATTCCCATTGATATTTATGCTGCTATCCAGGAGCATGAAAATAATGTCTTCAACTATAAATGGATTACGATGGTTATTGATCATTCTGTTGGCCCCACAGCGATCCACGCTCAGCTGAGCATGGTGAAACATGGACTGGGAGGATTCAGTGTATTTGTCGGTCTTAATGGTTCAAAGGAAGAGTTGGAGTTGAAAGCAGCAAATTACTGGTTTTTTCAAGAGAACAATCTTGATGAGCTGTAAGTCCCTGTGGTGCTTTAAACTTGGCGACATAACATCCCGTGAAGGAGGAGAACTGACCTTTATTTGGTTGCACTCAATTTTGTAAAATAACATGATTACGGTACTCCAAAGTATTACACTGTCTTCTACTGTCGGGTGTGTCTCTAGTTGTTTTAATCACTTTTTTTTGTTCCCTTCTCTATCATCGCTCCTTTCATCTATAATCTCTGCTTATTTGTTTTTATACTTCTCTAAATTTCTTCCTGTTTTACCAAATATGCTTGACTGAGCTTTTCTCTACAATTCATGTCCCCCCTTTGTTGCAAGTTTGAATGTGGAATTGAAACTGGTTTGCCCTTAGTGCAGGGAACACCCAACTTTCAAAGTTCAAGAGCTGGGAAAAGCATTTGTAGAATGACAGTCACAAGTCATTAATGTAGTATGCCAGTATTCTCGTGTAACTACAAATATTCCATGGAAGAAATGTTGGAAACGAACCCATCAACATGACTCTTGAATTTTTTTTTTATTGTTTCCAACTGTTTGAAATCAGGATTGCAGTCTCGCATTCCGACTTCTCTTCATTTTTCTCCACCCTAGGGTTGGCGATTCTGGCTGGGTGTATTTCTAGAGGATTCATCATGACCGCTCACTTCCAACCACCCTGCCTAAACAAACAGCCTTTTTTCCCCCTTCTTTTGATAACTAATAGATGAAAGTGTTCAAAGAAAGTGGGGGGAGGGCGAGGGGAGAAACAAATTCTTTTAATACGCCAATCATTTTTCTCCCGGGTTGCTCGCAGCAGTGTCCGGGGGGGTTAAAATATTTAATTCCTGAAGACTCCAGAACAATCCTGGAGGTTTGGCCACCCTACTCCACCCTTCTCCATAAATAGTTAATAGTAACAATGTGTCTTAACCTCAAGCAAAGTTTCCATTCCAGGTAACACTATCCATCATCTTTTCTGCTGCAAACCAATAGCACTGAAGGTACTTGTCACATTAGTATTGCTGTTGGTCCCTGTCTAACTGCCTGTTTTATTTTTCTATCTCCCTCTCTCTCCCCACTCCCCCCCCCCTCCCCACCCCCCCGGCGTGCTATAGGTCCCCCGCACCACATACCATGTTCACACTTATAGCAGACAGGTGACCAACTCTTAGGCCTTTGTCCATTATTGAGAAGTCGCTCAACACCAGGTTATAGTCCAACAGTTTTATTTGAAATCATAAGCTTTCGGAGCGGCTGCTCCTTCGTCAGGTGAATTCAAATAGTGATTTCAAATAAAACTGTTGGACTATAACCTGGTGTTGTGCGACTTCTCACTTTTGTCCACCCCAGTCCAACACCGGCATCTCCGCATTTTGTCCATTATGTAATTGGTCCCTGCATTTACAGAGTGGAGTCCAGCACAGCTAGCAATCAACTGCAAACTAAAAGCGAAGGGCAGCACATGGAGGTTGCTTTCCTTAGACAGCAACAGTGGGAAATCAGCCATGTAAAAACACCTTATTAGTAGCCACTAGAAAATATGCATGTGCAGTTCCGATCTTCAACTTCTGAAATCTGGAACTCTCTCCCCTAAAAGGTTGTGGATGTTGCATCAACTGAAGCTTTTAAGACTGAGAGTGATAGATTTTTGTTATAAGGGTATCAAGGGATATGAAGTAAATAGAGTTGAGGTACAGATCAGCCATGATCTAACTGAATGGCGGAACAAGTTCGAGGGGCTGAATAGGCTACTCCTGTTCCTATGTCCTAACATTTTTTCCCTCCTTCTCCCCAACGAAAAAATACATTGAGGGAAATCCATGGAAGGACCTTCATAACCGTGACTGCACTTCAAAAGTATTTGGCTGTAATGTACTTTGAAATGTCCTGAGGATTTGATAAATAGAAAGAAGGAAAGAAAGAAAAAAATCTTGCATTTATATATTGAAATTACAAGATGCTATATAAATTCTTCTCCTTCTAAGTTGGTTTATTGAACAAATTGTTAGTTTTGCTAACACTTTTTTTATTGGCATTATTTCAGGCTCAAGAAATACTTCTCACTCAATAAAGAAGACGCCATTGAAGGGTGCCCGATAATGTTTGTCTCCTTTCCGTCAGCTAAGGATCCATCTTGGGATGACCGATATGCAGGTAAACAGCAGCAGATGTATATTTAAAATTTAAAACCAATATTGCGTGATACTCTCTTTTTTTTCCCCCCTCCCCAATAGCTCATTTAGTAAAGGTAAGGTGCAATTGAGCCAATATAGACCAGAAGATTCCAGGTTCGATGTCCTGTTGTGCTAAATTAGTTGATCTGAGATTCAGAATAAGGGGTCGCCCATTTAAAACTGAGATGAGGAGGAATTTCTTCTCTGAGGGTCATAAATCTGTGGAACCCTCTGCCCCAGAGAGCTGTGGAGGCTGGGTCATTGAATATATTTAAGGTGGAGATAGACAGATTTTTGAACAATAAGGGAGTGAAGGGTTATGGGGAGCGGGCAGGGAAATGGAGCTGAGCCCAAGATCAGATCAGCCATGATCTCATTAAATGGCGCGCAGGCTCGAGGGGTCAAATGGCCTACTCCTGCTCCTATTTCTTATCTCACTCTGGCATTAGGAGTACCATAATTTACCTCGGGGTGCCCCTGAGCTAGGGAGGGAAAAATCGGCCAGGGCCTTGCTTCTGATTGCTATCCATGAGCCCATGTTGGAAAGTGTGCATGTAGGGATTTTAGGTCAGAACAGGATTGGGCTCAATTGTGATGCCCCGTCACGATTAACTACTCTATTGACACTTGCTGTTGAGGCTCACACATGAAGAATAGCCACTTGGACAAGGTATCCAGAAGGTGACCGGCATCCATGGAACCATACCCCAGCTAGAGTCAATACCTTCAGGGGGAAATGAAAGGATGATAAAAGGGAGAAACTTGGAACCAAAAGATATATTCCTTGCTATTTTAAAATAAATGCCAAATTTGCCATTCTAACAGAGACTTACCATGAACATAACTTTGGAAGATCATGCAGTTGTAACTTCTCCAACCCAGTGAAAGACTTCACTGCGAAATTCGAGCCCATCGCGATCCCCGCGCCCGTTTTCGGGCCTAATTGAATTTTTAGCCCTTTGGACTTATCCAAGGCAATGACAAATAAGTCCTCAGGTGTTCAAGAGCAGAGTTTCTGAGATTCATAGCACAAACAAGATCATCACCAATGACAATTTTTAAAAAAAATGAGAAAAACAGTTCAAAGGAACACATTTGTTTTACTACTGCGAGGTTATTTTTGTATTTGAAGGGATAGTAATTTAAATTCTTAATATTTAGGGAAGTCTAGTATGGTTATTGTGACATTAGCACGCTATGAGTGGTTTGAAGAATGGAAGGATGAACGTGTGAAGAAGCGAGGGGAAGACTATAAAAATTTAAAAATGGGTATTGCCAGAAGATTGATAGACCAAGCTGCTGAGTACTTTCCACAACTCAAAGACAAGGTATGTTTGCCTGGCATCAGGTCTGTAAAAAATAGCTTGTGTGCAATGATAAAATGTATAATAAATGATAGTCTCGTTCATTGTTATGTTGTGAGAATCAGAAGTTACATTATAGATTGGAGTCTATATTGCAGTAAGAGATTTGCACAACTTGAGTGCTTCTTGTTTCTGGACTGTGCAAGTTTACAGTTGCTTGTGAATAGTGCAAAAAATAATTTCTACTTTCAATTCCTTTTGGCTAACTTGACTTGTTTGTGTCTAAATGCTCTCCAGATCGAGTACATTAAGGTTGGGTCTCCTCTTTCAAATCAGTTCTACATCGCTGCTTCACGTGGAGAAATATATGGTGTCAGTCACGATGTGTCGCGTTTTGCACCAGAAGCTATTGCCTCCCTTAGAACGAAAACACCAGTCAAGAAGCTTTACCTAACAGGTACGCACGTTACCCTAAGTCAAGCAATGAAAAGGGTTTAGAATCCAAAACACAGGCTTTATTAAAAAATTGAAAGCATGGCTTGCCCCCAAGTACAGCATTAAATTGTCAACAATAGGACAAGTTAGTGAAATGTTTGACTGCTGGAGGGGCCAGTGGATGGAAACAATTGGTTCAAAGTAGAAAGTGAGGACTTCTGTCAGAAGTGAGAAGGATGCAAGTGGGCAGAGATAAAGTAAACAAAGGTCTTAAAAGAACTTCAATCATAAAGGAGTGCGAGTGCACCAAAAGTGCATTCTTGCTAATGACAACCAGTGCATTTAGTAACTGATTATAAAAGGTACTGCAGTGGCAGTTTTGAAGTGTCCGTTGCAGCCAATAGTTAGACAAGGAGTAAAAACAGAAAATGCTGGAAATACTCAGCAGGTCAGGCAGCATCTGTGGAGATAGAAACAGAGTTAACGTTTCAGGTCAATGATCTTTCGTCGGAACTGGTTCTGATGAAAGGTCATCAACCTGAAACGTTAACTCTGTTTCTCTCTTCACAGATGCTGCCTGACCTGCTGAGTAGTTCCAGCATTTTGTGTTTTTATTTCAGATTTCCAGCATCCACGCTATTTTGCTTTTGAGTTAGACAAGGAGACTGCAAGCCATGTCAATTTTAGGAAGGAGTTGGAATTTAATGAAGGTGTTAAAGTAAATTGGTTAGAACAGTAAACCATTGGATTCCCAGTTTAATGTTGTAATTTTGAACAGGATTTAGAATTTGCCCAATTTATCATTAAGTTTAAAATGGTGAATTTTATTAAACTGAAAATGTTAGGGAAATCACTATGGTCTTGAAATTATGCTGTGAAATATATTGGGTACAAACACTTAATGCATTTATCTGAAATTCCTAATTCCCCCACCATCTATTTTAACTAAGGCATTACCCATTTATCTCAAAGCCTAATTTCAAGGCCTGTATGATTTGCAAATCAATCAAGGAGTTGGGATCAACCATGTCATTTTTAGGTAGATTGTCAAGCATGCTTCATAGGGATGAAATCATGTTAACATAAAATGTGTTGAAATGCGATGCATCATTATCGTTTAAGGAATCTTTGTCCAACTAAAAAGGCCGCTGAACTTATATTACAGAACAGCTTGAAGAAGCAATTCTAAAATATAGTCTGAAGCTTCTGGTAGGTGGAATCAACCTATGGGGCAAATGTTTCCGTATCCAAGCAATGGAGCAACTGCACATGCACAAACACTGGTACTCAAAGTAAGAAGCTTGATCTGATACATCATCAAATTACCACATCACAAGTCTGTTTCATTAAAGCATTCACTTAGGCACCATAGCTTGTTTGCATTGTAGTGAAGAACCAGAAATGAGAGTGTAAATATAGAAATAAGAAAAGACCATTCCTCTGCATACTTCTGTGTAAACCTTTCCACTGCCTCTCACCTTTATCATTCCAGGTCAGGATATATTTACCTGTGGGTTTATGGGAGCCATCCATGGGGGCCTTATTTGTGCGTCAGGAGTTCTTCACCGCAATCTGTACAAGGACATCAGAAATCTTAAGAAGAAAATTAAAAAAGCCAAAGTCAAAAAGGAAGCTTAACAGTGAGCTGTTGAGGTTTTAATCTTATTGTTTTTTTGTTTTACCTTACATTGAGATCAATTTCTGTAGAGTCAGAGGCTCTGGACAGATTTGTTTGTGGGTCCATAATTTTGCCACTTAGACTAGTGTAAAAGTGGCTTTTCAGAACTACATATAGAATATTACTGGAATTTGATAACAATTTACATCAGGAATCTAGTTCTATTAGCAATGTGTGCACAATAGAACTATATAGCCTGTGACACCATAGTGCGCTCGACTTCAGAACCAGATTTGCAATCTAGATTGTTAATAATGTAATATAAAGGGCAATGATTCACAAAGAACTAAGTTGATCAGGAAATTAATCTCGGAGGATGAAGAATTAACTCTGATATTTTGCATAATAGTTTGCTAATTGGACAGTTTTATCACGGTTGTGTCCAACACTTCTTCCAAACATGGTAATGAAGAGGCTGAAAGAGCTGTGGTGAGCACAAAGGTGGGCCACGCATCTGAAAATTGGAACAAAAACAGAAAATGCTGAAAACACTCCACGTCAGTCAGCACCTGTGGAAAGAACAAATTAAAGTTTCAAGTGTAACTTTTCATCAGAACTGCCTCGATGCAAGAGGCAATGTAAAATGCAATCTTGCTGCATTGCATTTAGCAACAATGCATAAATGGCATTCATGAGGATCTAATTGTAAATGATCCAAAAATATTTTATTCCTTCTAGCAAACTATTTTTTAATATTTGTAATTGCTGAAACATGAAATGCTGTATCACTGACTGTGGTAACGTAATTTGGACTTGCTTTTAAGAATCACCTTGCATGAAATGAGCTTAATGCAGAAAAAGATCGAGTGAATTAACTTAGATAAGGGCACAAAACCAGTTACTTTCCAAAAGAAACGGGCTACTTTTCGCTGTTTCCAAGAATGTGTTTACACTACAAGTTTAGGGGCCAGAAATTTGGCTCTCCGGCTTCCCGCGGGTGCAAGCATCGCGCGCGTACTTACCTACCGCGCCTGCCGTTGTGCTTCGGGCCCACGTGAAATTCGGCTCCTGGGCCTCCTGCAGCTGCCGGCGCGCAGTGCTTGCGTATCCCAGGGGCGCAGTTAGTTCGAAGCGTCCCCTGGGATCACGTGGGCCATGGAGAGCCAATCGGAGCAGGGAATCTCCGTTCATAGATTTTGACAGGAAGACCTGTCAAATCTATGAATAGAGATCACCCCCCAAAACCTAACTAAAACTTCAAATAAATAAAAAAAAATCACATTTTTAAAATAACTATAAATTACATAAATTAACTACTTTAAACAAAAATTAAAATTTTTGAAAAAATTAATTACACTTTTTAACGGTGCTAAAAATAAACTTACCTTTCTTTAAAGTATGTAAAAAAGATAAACCTGTTGAAAAAATGTTTAAATTGTACTTAATTCACCACTTACCTTGTTAAAAGCAGGCCTTGCGCCTCCTTTTTTCCTGTGCAGCTTCTCCGTACTTACCCTCACTGGAGAAACCTGAAAAAAAAAACGAGTTCGCTGCGTGCGCGCTGCCTCTCCGGCGCATGCGTTCGACCTCTGAACCCTCCTTCAGGGGAACGGAAGTTCCGGTTTCCAGCGCATGCGCCGCGAAACCGGCACTTTCGTTGGGTCTACGGGTGAGTACCCAGCGCGTACTCACCCATGGCGACCCGAATTTCTGGCCCTAGGTTTGGTGCAAAGCAGTTTTGACTTTACACCTTGTATTATGCAAATCGGTTGTTAAGGCCTGATGCACTCCAAAGCCAAGCAGAGTGCGTCTCGTTCTGCTTCACTCCTCTCAAATCGGGCCCTGGATCCTTATTCAGGCTGCATTTACACAACTGTAGTGTCAGTGTGATGCAAAACTACTATTTATATAATACAACAGTGCAAAGCCTTTTCATTGCACACTGACAGCTAACAATTTAGGTTATATTTACAGTACAATAGTTTTGCTTCACTAGTCTAAATTGTTAGCTGTCAGCATGGAGTGAAATCGCCTTGCCACTGGCGTATGGTCATATGTAAATAGTTGTAGTGTAAATCCAGAGTCGGGGCCCAACCCTGAGTCCGAAGTAAAGTGGAGTGATACTGGAGTCGCACTCTGCTCCAATCGCATTTGTGGGGTTTCTACTGATCCTGGAGCACCCAGGTCACAACTGCCCAAGTTTCTAAAATGAGTTTCAGTAGGAGTACTGGGCAAGTTGTTCCATTTTTTTTTCAGGAGGAGTTGCTGAATTTCTTACGGGAAGGAGCGATGTGATTCAACCTAAAGCCACATATGTAAGCACCTATATTCTGACGCCCAAACGTCCCAAAATGCTCTACTTGCAATAAAGTACTTTGCAGTGACTGTTTCATACATGATTCACTTCAAAAAAAAGATACATTTTAATTAATTTTAGCAAGGTGGGGGGAAGTTAAGCACGTGCAGTGGGAGGGCGGAGTCGGCGAGAAGTGGGATGAACTTATGTTGTGTTCATTGAAGTTAAGTTGCATCGCAGGTCAACTGACAAAGGCTCGCTGATTCTTCAAGGACATATTTTGGGTTGGTTTTAGTCACTAATATTCTTAATGGGGTTTCCTGCTGATTGCACTTTGATTTTGAATTCACGTTTCCGTTTTTGTTAATTGCATGTTGCAAATTCGAGGTGCTGCATTAAAATCATGTTAAATTAATATTTATATGGATATTTAAATAGATGAGGTTTTTTTTTGCTAACCGGATACATTGCTGCTAAGCTGCTGAAAGGTTTTTGGCAGTCAATCCTTTCGCATTTCATGGTACAGAATTTTTACAATCTCAGTGTGTGATTTATCTTAGTCGTTAATGCAAAGTGATAGAAATGCATAGTTTGGAAAGCACTCGATCTTTATATATCGGGTGCAAATCTTAACTCAAGCACTAGAGTGAGCCCTTTCCAATGTCATGGTGCAGACTTTCTAGGATAAACGTTGATTTATGACTTTTTAAAGGAATATTGAAATTATTGCAAAATGTAGAAATCAGCAACAATTTGGAAAGTTTGCAGACATCGGATGAGAACGATCATTTTTGGACGCTGATCTTTGCGGATTTAACAACACTGACGTGGGGGGCTAGGAGCTGGAAGATTGTGAACACATTGCTTAATGAGGTTTCCTGGTGACTGCACTTTGATTGAAGTCACGTCTCGTTTTCTTAATTGCATTTTGCAAATTCAAGGTCGTGCATTAAAATCACTGTAAAATTTGTATTTTCATCGATTGCAAATCGTCTTGCAACTGGAACATTTCGTTCAATAAAGCTAACGAATACAAAGCGTTTTCCTGAGTGCATTGTGTGCTGATGTGTACGTTTGCAGATGCCAGATCATTTTTTTTGCAATATATTCGGAAGTAAATTACACCTTTGCAGAATACATTTTGCAAAAAATAAGTGGAGATATGAATTTACTGTATGGATGGTAACGTTTTCGAACTATGGTGTGGATAACAGCCATGATTTCTGTTGCATCTTAGAACGACGTGTTTTTAATAACGAAGGTTGCAATGCAGATTGCATAGTGGGCGTAAGAAATGGAAACAGGCAATTCACAAGATAGGCAGAGATGAGGAGGCCTCTGTCAACTACCCAGGAAGACCTTATTGATCCTCTTCTCTCCCCCCATCATGGCATCTAGCTGCTTTATCAACGCCCCAGGGTTTTAGCCTGAACCTCAGTCTATCCAGAGGTCCAGCCCATGTGTTGATAATTTGCATAAAGTTCTGACGGCCATATATTTGCTTTTTACTTACTGCCCATGTCATAGTTTAACTCAAAGTAGGATCTACCTTTCCTACACAGTTTAACTCTTAAATTCACCTCCTTTCCTGGCTGAAAAGCCCTGGTTTCCTCCAGGAATTAGAACGTCCTCCTCTTTACCACCTATTCTAGGGGTGGACCAGGAAGAGGAAATAGCTGAGGAGTCCTTCTGGGGGTAGCCGCCATATTCCACCCCTTCCAGGATCTTCATCAGCTGCTGATTGAAGCAGTCAACACACCTCAGCAACAATGGACAAGAGGAATACTGTTGCCTTTCAACATCCGTGTTTGCGGAGGGGGATTTTAAATGGCCCGCTACTCCCCGCCATCGATTGCACTTGGCCAGTGAACGAAATTGAAACATTTTTACATTTGAGCAACTTCTTCAGCTGCCCTGAAGGCAGACAGTCACACTCCGCTGTTGCATTCACCTGATCAATTTTCCACCCAATCCGTGGCTCCGCTGGCAATCCTAGCACTGTTAAAGTTAGCTGACCCAGGACTATCTACCTGGGCCAATGGGAGCCACAGGTTGGCGCAAATTTCTCCCTGCCACAGTTTGGCAGGATTAACATCAAAGAGGAAAATCCAGGAATCAATATTGTGGCTTTTCTTCGAACTGCCTCCAGCAGTTGAATAACCTAGATGTCAGAGTGAGAATTTCCGTTCTTTGGACATAAAGTGGGCGTTCCCAGGCGGAAAACTGGGTGAGATCCATTATGCTGGATTTCCACCCATTTTTCCTTACTTTTTGATTCTTTGATCAGGATTAAATTGGTACAGGGCACTCGGTTGCTCGGCACTGAGGAGTTCCAAATGGAAATCAGTTCCAAGACACTCGTCTGAAATTGTAACACTGCCAGCCCATTGTGAAAACTTTTTTTCCTGTCGTCTTTGAGGTGTTTGAAGAGCCTTTGTGGCTATTGCTCATTTTTTTCTACAGCTGCCATTGTACCACAATGAGCTTCCACACTGGGAATTCCTGTCAATCTTTTGCTTTTTGGAGAAGACGAGGAGGAATAACGAAGGGCGATCTGGCTGTGCCTGAGGCAACCAGCACTCATCCACCAGTACCCAGGCACTAGAACATACAAACAGGTGTGCACATACCTCCACTTGTCCAAGGAAATGTGTCTGTGGAGACTTTAATTCAGCAGGGCAGCTGTCGCGGAGCTCTGCCACATGCTGCAAGTAGTCCTGCAGCCAAACTCCATCACAGGCACGGCACGGCACTATTGATGGCTGTTAAACTCAACTTGTAGCATCAAGGATGTTTCAAGGTGGCACCGGGGACATAGTGAATATTACCAATCAGCAGTACATAGATGTGTGAAGCAAGTCACAGGTGCATTATTTCCTTGATCATCCCAGTTCATCATCTCCTCCATGGATACCTGTCAGCAGCATGACACGGTCCTGCAATTTTACATAGTAAAAAGACATTGGGTCCTAAATTATTTTGTTGTCAGTTGCTTGACAAATCGTTAACTTTTGGGTGGCAGAATAAGGTAGCCAGAAATTCCTTTCACTTCTGAGACCTGGATTTGAATTCCAAGCATAGATTTCCAGTGTATTGTGCCCAGTGTTGAGATGGCAATTGAATGACTGGGAGTGGGAATCCATTACCAGATCCCTGCCCACTCTCGTTTGCCTGATTTTCTTTTTCTGCCTAATTTACACTGAGTGTTACTGACATCAGTGTAAAACTGGTGCCCAGATTTGCCAGTTGAAACAGACAAGCTTATTCAGTTTCTGTTGCTACTAAAACCTTATGTTATTTTTGTTTTTTGCTATTCCTACCTACCTTGCACTCTGCCGTTTGCTTAAGGGCTGCAATTTAACACCCCCCTCTCCTTCAAAGGGAGCTCTGCGGGTTCCCCATTGAAGATTCACCTCTATGAGAGAAAGAGCAATGGAGGGAGGCGAGACTGTACCGCAGGCGCCTGACGCCCACCCACCAATAACCCTAATTAGTGAATACAAGTAGAGGCATTCTCGCTGCATTTGACTGCAGGCCAATGCCAGCAGAGGCTTCGCTTTATCAAGGAAGCACAAGAGTTAAGCCACATGCTACAATTCGACCTCCAGCTTTCCTCCAGTGTGTGCACCACTCTGCCACTGGCTGATATGGTCATCACCACTGGGTACATCTGTAACACAAGCCAAATAATTGTGCACGGATGCATCAAGCCAGCCACAGATTGTTCTGTAGAGCAAGCAGTTTCAGCACCTTACCCATGTACAACCAGTGCCAACATCATAGAGGAGTGCAATTTTACCACATTCTCTCCACGTGGCCATATGTGCTTCCTTCATCGATGGCCAGATGTACATTACTGTCTCAAAGTTCAGCTTGTTTGTAACTAGCAGCATAGCATCATGCGAGCGACTATTCACTTCCCTGGCAGCTGCCACGGTACCCTTTATTTTAAGGGACTCCATTGTGCCACTACTTTTTAACCCAGGAATTCATGGCTGCTGTGTGTCAGATGGAGCCACTTGGAGCGGTGACAGACTCTCAGTAGGCTGCACCTCTTGTGCTGCTACATAGGCAGTCTCGCTCTGTGTCCTTTTGGCACATGTGCAGTCTTTGGAGGAGGCTACTTCCTACCCTGAATGGGCAAATGCCCAATCAGTTGTTTACAATGCCTGGAACATGCTCTTGTGCTAATCATGCTGAGCATTTGGGGTTGAATTGAAGAGACCTAGTTGGGCAAGGTAAGGGACATCTTGGCTCTGCACCTGACTACGCTGCCTCAGACCTGGGAGAGCTTGATACTGACAGTGGAATGCTAAAAGTTTTTTAAAAATCCTCTCCCAAAGACAGACTTCTCTCACCCAAAAAATGTTAAAATATTGCTCACTTTTGGGAAGAATGGAAAATAAATTTCAAGGATCCCAATACCGTCCACTGTCTCCAGTCCTTGGAAGTCTAGTGTCAGTTGACCCTATATACTTACATGTACAGGTTATGCTTTGTCACCACCAAAGATTGCATGTAGACTGACTCCTATCTTATTTCATAACATTCCTTATTTTTCTGGGGAAAATATTTACCTCCCTTGGCTGCGATACTGTGATTGGTAACTGCTTATATAATACAGACACAGCTACAGAAGACAAACGATACCTTGAGATAGTGTTTATATAAAATATTAATCCTAGACAATCTGATTTCACTAAATATTTCAATGTTGTTCAAAAACATTTCCAAAGATTGATGTGAAAGTAGTATGTTTGTCAGGATATTGCTGATAATGAGGTTTGTTCACTGCAGGTGGTGCTATTCAGTCTTTGAACTGATTACCGGTAAGAATGGAAAACAGTCATTCTGTGCGCTATGAGCTCCTGGCTGAGATTGGAGAAGGAGCTTATGGAAAAGTGTACAAAGCAAGAGACCTGGAAAATAATGGGAAGTTTGTGGCCCTGAAAAGAATTGAGATTCCAAGAACACAGGAAGGTATCCCTTTCATAGTCATTCGAGAAGTGGCCTGCTTAAAACAGTTGGAAGTCTTTGACCATCCAAATGTCATCAGGTGAGGCTACTGATGTATTGCATCCTTTCAGATTGTCTTTCCTGTTTTATCCCCCTCCCCAACAAATGTTTACACTCACGCATCCTTTTTGATCAATAAGATGGGATAATCAAGCTTATAGTCAACAGTACACCTTCATCAACCACTAACACAATAGCAAAATACTGCGGATGCTGGAAATCTGAAATAACAACAGAAAATGCTGGAAGCACTCAGCAGGCCAGGCAGCATCCGTGGAGAGAGAAACAGAGTTAATATTTCAGGTCTGTGACCCTTCATGAAGGGTCACAGACCTGAAACGTTAACACTGTTTCTCTCTCCACGGATGCTGCCTGGCCTGCTGAGTGCTTCCTTCATCAACCTAGTCAGGAGTCATTTTTGAGTGAGGACAAGGCCCCTTGACAGATTGGTGTGCTTTCTGCAAATCATAGAAATTTACGGCACAGAAGGAGGCCATTCGGCTCATCGTGTCTGTGCTGGCCGAATCCCACTTTTCCGGCTCTTGGTCCGTAGCCCTGTAGGTTACGGCACTTCAAGTAGGTTAGCAGAGGCTAGTGAAACTCAGCTTTTGAAGAAGGTTGAGAACAATGCTGCCGATCTTTCATGTAATGGATTAGCTGTGTGAAAGAATAAACCAAAACAGTTTACAAAGAAACAAACGTCCTCGCAGTAAGTATATCCCTGATTTGCATATCAATGTAATAATATTATTTAGGAGTAGTTGTGGGAAAGTTTCTGATTTGCAAGCCCAGTTTGCTATTTGCATATTTTTAAATCAAAAGGAGAGGTTCATGCCTCAAGGTATAGGAACCTGTTTGGAGCAGGGACAACCCTTTACTGCAGCTGAAAATCTTCACTCTCAAATTTTTAAACCTCAACTCTTTTCTCTCCCTTAATCTCTTACAACATGTCCCAGCCAAGTAAGGGGAAATAGACCCGCTCCCTGGTCTAAGCCATTGTTTATCTTCAATGCATTGCTAGAATTTGTGCAACAATGGCCTAGGGTGACAGCTCCTCCATTTTTTTTTGTCCTCCCGATGGAACAGCCAACTTTAGACTTTCTGTGGGAAGCTGTGGTTGCACGCCTGTACTGCCACACCACCGCACAATGATTGTTCTCTGCGGACTCATAATGGCTGTTCTCCCCTGGTTACTCACTTCCAAGTAGGTTGAGTGTTATCCGATGGCGTCCAGTGATGTGATCGGGCTTGAGCTGTTCTATGGAGTACTGCTGGGTATCCAGCAGATCAAGGTCTATCATATTTACAAGAGCAAAATACTGTGGATGCTGGAAATCTGAAATAAAAACAGAAAATGCCGGCAATACTCAACAGGTCAGGCAGCATCTGTAGGGAGAGAAACAGAGTTAAACGTTTCAGGTCGATGACCTGATGAAGGGTCATCGACCTGAAACGTTATATCAGTTTCTCTCTCTACAGATGCTGCCTGACCTGCTGAGTACATAAGAACATAAGGGCCCAGAAATTGATCTCGCTCTGTTCCCGCGGGGGTAAGCCTTCCCCGCGATGTCTCACCTCGCTTATGCTTTTTCAGATCCAGCTCGCACGAACTTGATGTTCCAGACATCAGCTGTGCTGGGCTTGCGTATCCCAGCGGCGTAGTGAATTCGTGCGAGCTGTGGGATCACGTGACTCAGTTAGAGCCAATGGCAGCACACCATCTTCCATTCATAAGTCTCACAGCATGGCTGTGAAATCTATGAATCTTACACCCCCCCAAAATAACAGCTAAACCTCAATTAAATTAAAAAAAAACCATCACATTAATAAAATAAGTATAGTTAATTAAATTAACCATTTTAAATAAAAAATTAAATTTTTGAAAAAATTTAAAATCTTTTAAAAAGTTATAAAAATAAACTTACCTGTCTTTAAAGTCTCTAAAAAAGATATACCTGTAAAAAAAAATTCAAAAAAATACTTAATTCACTACTTACCTTCTTAAAAGCGGGTCTTACTCCTCCTTTTTACATTTCCAAAATCTTCCCTACTTACCTGCGCGTCCAAAGCATGAAGTGCACAGCGTGCGCGCAGCCTGTAGCGCGCACGCGATGCACCCAGGCCCCGCCCCCTTTTCAGAAGAGCAATTGCCGGTTTTCAGTGCATGCGCAGGGCATGCAGAAAACCGGCAATTGGAGTGGGAATACGCGAGAGTACGCAGTGCGTACTCTCGCGTCCCGGGATCAATTTTCGGCCCATTATGTAGGAGCAGAAGTAGGCAATTTGGCCCCTTGAGCCTGCTCCGCCATTCAATAAGATCATGGCTGATCTGATCTTGGCCTCAACTCCACTTCCCTGCCCGCTCCCCATAACCCTTGACTCCCTTACCTTTCAAAAATCTGTCTATCTCCACCTTAAATATATTCAATGACCCAGCCTCCACAGCTCTCTGGGGAAGAGAATGCCAAAGATTCACGACCCTCTGAGAGAAGAAATTCTTCCTCATTTCCGATTTAAAAGGGTGCCCCCTTATTCTGAAATTATTTCAGTGTATTTCCAGCATTTTCTGTTATGATTCCTATCATATTTAATTAGTCCAGGGAATAACATTATCAAAGCAATGTTTAATAAATCATTTCATTGCAGTTCATTGTATACAGAGCACCAACTTACTACAGTGTATTCCACTTATAAAGGGTTTAGACAGAGTAAATAAAGAGAAACTGTTTCCAATGGCTGAAGGGTCTGATAACCAGAGGGCACAGATTTAAGGTGATTGGCAAAAGAACCAGAGGCCAGTATGAGGAAAAACTCTTTTACGCAACGAGTGGTTAGGATCTGGAATGCACTGCCTGAAAGGGTGGTGGAAACAGATTCAATAGTAGCCTTCAAAAGGGAATTGGATAAATACTTGAAGGAGAAAAAATTGTAGGGATATGGGGAAAGAGCGGGGGAGTGGGACTAACTGGATTGCTCTTCGAAAGAGCCAGCGCAGACTCAATGGGCCGAATGGCCTCCTTCTTTGCTGTACTATTTTATGATTCTCATGAAAATAGTTTGTGCAGATTTGCAAACCAAATGTATTGAAAGCACTGCATGTTTCATTGGCTATAGGGGAGAGACATATTGGCTCCCTTGACATTTCTTGACTTAAATTGACTGTAGTTGCATGAAAGATAGTTAGAATCATCTTGCTTTCTAATGGGCAGAGCTCCGCAAGACAGAGAAATGGAGCACATTATTTCTTCCTAAACCTGAACTCTTAATCTGTGTCTGTAGCCAGTAATCTGCAGTTTATGAATAAACCTCCTATGTCAGAGGTTTTTCAGCTGTCTGATCAAAAACATGGACGCACATTTATATGGGTGCATTTTAAAAAAAGAGTCAGAATAACTCCTGTTAGATTGGTCTTTGGCAGCATTGGTCCATTTATAACAGAAATCGGTTAAACCAAGTCAGCACACATCAGGCCATTGTACGAGGCTTGCGTGACACGGTCCCATTAATTTAGTCAGTGTGTGGTCAGCAAACAAGTCTTTGCTGAAATTTTGGCAATGGCAGCTACAATTCAGTTTGCATGACACTGATTATAGGCGCTCATCAAGAGCTTTGTGATCGAGGGCTCTGTTCAACTGTAAACAGAAGTCTAAGCAGAAGCTAGATAAACACACGAGGGAGAAAGGAATAGAAGGATATGCTGATAGGGTTTGATGAATTAAGGAGGCTCGTGTGGAGCATAAACACCAGCATAGACTAGTTGGGCCAAATGGCCTGTTTCTGTGGTATAAATTCTATGTAAACATGACATTTAGATCATATCTCCTTACACAAGAGCTGCATAAGTGATTTGACAATACTCCTAAAATTGGACCAATAATTGCCAAAATCAGGCATTTTACTAACTTTAATGGTCTATTTTCTCCACACTGACTGTAACCTAGCAGAATCTCAAAACAACTTATAGTGTGTCATCATTAGAATCAACACCTTGCATCTATATAGCGCCTTTAACGTAATAAAACGTCCCAAGGCGCTTCACAGGAGCATTATCAAACGAAATTTGACAAAATTGGGCATCGCTGCTGTGAAGACTTTTCCCTCTGTTATTATTCAGGTTATTTAATGTGGAGCTGGGACCTTCCACTGATCAGATGATGAAGTTGACGCTCGTGTTTGAACTCATTGAGCAAGATTTATCAGCGTTTCTAACCAAAGTTCACGAGCCAGGTCTTCCTCATAAAAAAATAAAGGTAGGCTGGGTATAATGCGTTTCGTAACAGCTTTCTTGTCCCAGGGCTCCTATATGTTGGAAGGCGGTGAGAAATGATTGAAAACATTGATTATTGTTCAGGGAGAGGAAATCTTCAAACTCATTCCTGAGTTTAGCTGACCCCAATTTAGAAGAGATCAGATCTTTCTGAATGTGCATGTTACAGATGAATGTGGATTCAAAGGGGGAGCTAATGTTTTTCAACTTGTAAAAAATTTGGGGTTTGCGCTCCAGGAAGGAAGGGGAGCGCTAAATCAAATGCTCCACTTCCTTCCTGGAACGCAACAGGCAGCAGGCGGGGCGGTAGGTGAGCAGCGCCGCACACTGGGCCTTGCAGCGCTGCTCCTTCCCTCCCTTAAAGGGAAAGGCCATCGCTGCAGGCTCTGCAAGGAAAAAACTTACCTGGTCCCCGACGGCAGCTGCGATCCAGCCCGATGCACTGCAGCAGCGTGCCGGGCTGATCGAACGCTGGCGAAGACAAATGAAAAAAAAAAGAGAAAGAGCATTTCAGAATTTTTTTACTTACCTCGGCCACCTCGCCTTTAAGTATCGCCCGCCGAAGCGCCCGATGAACGCCTCCTGCAGCTGTCGGTATTTTTGCCCGGCGATGCTGTAGGGGGCGGAACCGAAGTTCGGGTCCGGGGGCGATGCGCACGGCGATGACGTCACGATCTCCGGGCGTAGGAGATCGGGGCGCAACGCCATACCGCCGCCGCAAACCTCCCGCCGAATATAGCGAGAGTTGATCCGGCCGGTAAGTGCTTAGTGCCCCGTTATCACCCCCCGGAGGCAATAACAGGAGGCGCTAACGAGGCCAATTTCTAGGCCAAAGTGTGATTGTTTGTTTATTTGGCCTGCAACACACTTTCCAAAGGAGATATTAGCACAGGTGTGTCTCGACTTGGGACTGGAGTTTCCTGCACGTTTTGCACCCAAAGAGATGTCACAATGCATTGCGCAACTCATCACACGCAGGCTCGAAGATGGCGCCCCAGTGGAAGGATGGATAATCGGTGGCGAGGCTTACCGCCTGCTGCCATGGCTGATAAAGCCTTTTCGCGTTCCACAGGCCGCAATGGAGGAAGGGTACAACCAAGTACATGTGTCCACCAGACAGGTCATGGAGAGAGCCATCTGAAGAGCTGCTTCCGGTGCTTGGACAGGTGATGTACTTCAACATTCCCCAGAGAGAGAGGCGAAGATTGTCGTAGTCTGCTGCGCCCTACCCAGATTCGCCATGACTGAAGGTCTGGACCTCGGAGAGGAGCTAATTACAGGCAGAAGATCCGGCGTTGCAGGGGGCCGGAGTAAAGGGACCCAGTCGGTGTGCAGAAGGCATCGCTTCGAGAGGGCAGGGCTGTTGGAGCTTGTGCCGCAGGCTCTCACCCAATGAGCCCCCTGCCCCGGCAGAGGTTGCAGCCAGAAGCCTCCAACACTGATCTCTTCAAATGCAAATAAGCTTCATTACAAAAATGTTAAGGTGCAAATTGTTAATGACAGATGGAAGAAGTTTTATCAAAAAGTTAAGCTCCTGTTACAATTTCAAAAACTCTTCCATTATTACACCCATATTTAAATAATAACAATGTTTAATTTAAATGTAAAACTCTTCAGAAATTAGAAAAAAAGCATTTGCAAAAATATAACTAAACAAGATCGAGCATTTGAACAGTTGTGATCAAACAATGTCAACATTTTGATTGTTTGGTGCAACATTTTACTAACTTTCAAAAACTTCAATAAACATTTAACATTTTCAAACACGCATCTTTTTAAATATCAGAAACAACAATGAGACGGTAGATTATCTCCCAGCTTCCCTGCTTGATGACAGAGGAGGAGAAAGAGGAGGCAGTAGAGACAGGCTTAAATCGAGGCACCTCCCTTGGCCCCTGTGCCTAGATCAGATCTTCGGCCAGCTGTCCCCTCTGTGCTGTCTACCGGTTACTGTGGACGGGCAGGAATGTTGGGGCGTGGTGGCGGGATGCCAGTCTGATGAGCTGTGGGCCTGTGCTTCATCCTTACGGCCGTCTGAAAAGAAAAAAGAAAGACTCGTTGCATTAATATAGCGCCTTTCACAATCTCAGGACGCCCCAAAGCGCTTCACAGGCAGTGAAGTACTTTTGCAATGTAGTCACTGTTGTAGCCTGCTAATGGAGCAGGAATGCTGCGGCCTACATCCCAGGGTGGAGACCCCGAGCTGCCTCCTGCAGCCTCCCGTGTGCAGCTGGCAGTGTGCCCAGGGTGGTGCTGCCGCCCACAGAGGTGGAAGCGTCAGCCACTTGGACCACACGGCCTACCAATGTGGTCTTGATCTACGGCCCCAGCCAGCACCCTGATTGCTGGAATGATGGCAGCCATGAGATTCCCCCGCCGCCCCCGCAGCAAGAGCCTGAAAGCCGTGACTCATCAGGCCCTCCAGACTGTCTCCCAAAGCCTCAAGAGCTGAAGTCTGAACCTTCATCACGTTGGAGGCCCTGACTTTGTCCCATGACATTGGACCTGCCGGATATCCCAAAGCAGCAGTCACCGTTAAGATTCTAGGCTAGTCTCTAAGATGGATCCATGAATAATAAGAAACATGGACGGTAATAAAAAATATAACTAGGACAGAACTTTCACAGCCCCACATAGACCGGGGAAAGTAAACTTTGGCGAGCTCTCACTGCACATACCCAGCTTCTGTGACCTCACTTGGCAGATGCTGATCATCCAGTGCTACTCAAACATAACTCTGTGGGGGCAAACAACTGGAATATTGAAGATTAATCCAGTGAGCCTCGGAAACTGCAGGGATCGATGGACAGGATCCACCAGTCACCCAGAAATCCCATGTGTAATGCGAGCAGCCAGTGTGCAATAACAAGCATAGGGGTGCGGGCCAGTTGAAAGCTAACCCTGCCCCACTGCCCAACTTTTGACAGAGGATTTACCTCCCGAGATGCAAAATCGAATCTCGAAATCTCAAATATCTCCAGCTTCCCAAACATGAAGGGGAGTTCAACGTTCCCAATCTTAGGCACATCATGTTCAGGGAATCATGGCTTGGAATCTGACAGACCAGGGCTTCTCAGCCAATCCCACATCGTAGCAGCCCTTTGTTAGATCCCCCCCTGCTGCCCTCCCAGATATCCAGAAACACCCCACAATAGTACTGAGAGCTTGATAAGAGGTATGCATCTCCTCAAAAATCTCTTCATTATGGCACATTTGGACACTATTATATGCATTCATCACAAGTGGATTCCAAACCTGGCATCACCAAGATAGTTCAACTGTTCGAAAGTGGCCACGTTATGCCCTTCGACAAATTTCTCTTCACCTAACATGACCTGATTAAATACCTCCAAATGAAACACGTGCACCTTCTTCCAAAAACACTTACGTGGCCCATTACTGCACACATTCTGGTCATGCCCCCCACATTCAACCACTTCAGGAGACTACAGAGAGCACAATGGCCCTCAGGATCTCTGCCGATCCAGACCTGTGCCTGCAGGCCCTGTCTCCTGGAGAACGAGCTCATCCTGCCGCTGCGAGCTGCAAGAAGGTGCGTTCTCCCACTGTGGCACAACGCAGACCTTCCCACAACAGATGTGGGTGAAACATCTGCGGGGCACATGCCGATCGGAGTGGAAAATGGACGGACGCTGCAAGGGACTCGAGAGATGCCAGGCGGTCTGGCACTCCTTTCTGGCAAGCTGCATGACAGGCACATCCTAATATCCAGACCGTCTCCCGAGATCAGATTGGGACCATGAACCACAAATGGCAGTGACCTACTCCGCAAGTAGACAGAGCTTTTGATTTCCACGTGAAGTAGTCAGACTTTGAAGAACTCACCACCCCGACCCCCAAACAATGCATAATTAGCAACATCCCACAACCAGAATAGTGCCTATGTATTCTCCTGTACATACCGTGAAACTGTACAGTAACATTTTTTTTTATAAAACCTCACTTTTCACTTCTGCTTTTAACGGTTTTATCATTGTGCATTTAGGACATTATGCTACAACTATTTAGAGGCTTGGATTTTCTCCATTCAAACCGTGTGGTACATCGAGATTTGAAGCCACAAAACATCCTGGTTTCAAACAGTGGCCATGTGAAGTTAGCCGACTTCGGCCTCGCCCGGGTGTACAGCTTCAACATGGCACTGACACCTGTGGTAAGTCTTTAAAAGTGTATTTATCTCATTTTTGTCTTGTTCCACTGGTGATGCCTGGCACAGTGGGCTTTGGCCCTTCAGGTAGTTTTCAGTAAGGACTTTGTTTAGACAATACTTTTAAAAACAAAGGTTCCAGATCGCCAGAGAGCTCTAATCCATGAAGTGGACACATTGAACCACAGACTTTCACTAGTGACATCCCCCTACGCAAGCCCAAAATGAAGCTGATTTACAAAACAGTCAGAAAGAAGAAAGTCTTGCATTTATATAGCACCTTTCACGGCCACCAGACGTCTCAAAGCGCTTTACAGCCAATGAAGTACTTTTTGAAGTGTAGTCACTTGCAATGTGGGAGCCAATTTGCACACAGCAAGGTCCCACAGACAGCAATGTGAAAATGACCAGATAATCTGTTTTTGTTATGTTGGTTGAGGGAGAAATATGGGCCAGGACACCGGGGATAACTCCCCTGCTCTTCTTCGAAATAGTGCCATGGGATCTTTTACGTCCGCCTGAGAGAGCAGACGGGGCCTCGGTTTAACGTCTCATCTGAAAGATGGCACCTCTGACAGTGCAGCACTCCCTCAGCACTGCACTGGAGTGTCAGCCTAGCTTTATGTGCGCAAGTCCCATGGAGTGGGACTTGAACCCACAACCTTCTGACTCAGAGGCGAGTGTGCTACCCACTGAGCCACAGCTGACACAGTACCCAGCTCCAATCAGAAATGCTCCTGGCTCTCAGTTACCTTTCATTTTAAGTGTTTTCAACAATGCTTTTCTCCCAAATGGAATTTCAAAGCTTAATCAATTTTTCATTGCCCATAGCAGTCGTAAATCTAGAATCTGTCACGTGTTTTTTTAAATACCTCTCTTGTCCTGAATTTTATGGGAAATGGGAAACAACTTGCTGTATTCTAGTCTGCTTTACTGTCCCTGTTCTACCTCTTGATGTAGTGAAACGCATCTAAAGTGGATTCTGCTGATCAATCAAGGAGGATCTGCTTCAGACTAGTTTTACACAGTTTTCAATACTGTGTAAAATCCATTACCATTCCATAATGTTTTACTCTCTACTTTCATCTGCTTTGCAGCACTCTGCCATTTAAAGTTTACTGAATGTCGTTCTTGTGAAGGTCAGACCCATGCAGCTATAAAAGGGCTAAGAGTATGAAAATCTGCTCCCTTTCCCCTCCACCACTATAGCTATTCGTTCACCCATTAGCGCAGCCATTTATCTGAACATTTGAAATGGCAGATTTGCTAACTGAATTGCACACAGACATTTGGTACGATGAATTATTTGGTGACGCTATTGAATCTGCTGTGGCTTTTCTCACGGAAAGTCGAGACACAGCGAGTTTCCTTCGGCGTATTTAGTGATGCTGCAGATACAGTTATGGGGATCTGCAGCTTATGAAGATCCGTCTAGTGGTAGAAGTGTGCAGCTGCAGAATGGTGATGCCCCAAATAAGGAATCATAGACTTGTACAGCACAGAAGGAGGCCGTTCGACCCATCGTGCCTGTGCCGGCTCTGTGAAAGAGCTCTCCAATTAGTCCCACTCCCCTGCTCTTTCCCATAGCCCTGCCAATTTTTTCCTTCAAGTATTTATCCAATTTTCTTTTGAAAGTTACTATTGAATCTGCTTCCACCACCATATATACGCACCGGTTACTATCTACAGATTCTCGGCAATGTCATAGTGAGTCCTGACCTATTGAACATCCCCTAGTCAGAGAGGTAGTTGGGCTGCTATACTTGGCTTCAGTCCTCAAGCTAGAAAAAGAAAAAAAAAGAAATCAGCCACGGCTCCCAAGCCTGATTGACATCCAGTCACGCCAGCTGCAAAGTCCATTTGTCTCAACATCTGGTGATAGGAGTGGGCTCAGCTGTGATGCCTGTCACAGTTGAACAGCTCACTTAGGCAAGGATTCTGGAGAACTGCAATGGAAATGCGCCCCAGGATAATTCGCACTCTGTTCAGGCAGGGGGACAGATGCACAGCATACATCACTAATTCAATACAGTATAGATAACTGATTAAGCAGCAGATCCTGAGAGGGTAAAACAGGCCACGGCAAGTGTGCCACTATGTTTGTACTGGTGTACCCAGGACCTGTCACTTCAGCTCGTGCAGATCTGCCAGTTGACAAGAAAAACTTCCAAAATGCACAAGGAAACATTGCTTCAATCAGAATAAATCCGATAGTATGCGTCCATTCTGAAAGATTTTATTTCCTTCTACCTGCTGCTGTCCGTTTTTGCACAGTGCACTGGGTTGTATAACGGTGTCACAAGAAGCAGGTTTACAGCAGGGATTCCCTGCATGGTGAGTTCAGAGACTCAAGCGGGTCTTCAGGGAGGCATTGGGGTGAGGCCATTGAGGTGAGGCCATTGAGGTGAGGTCATTGAGGTGAAGTCATTGAGGTGAGGCCATTGAGGTGAGGTCATTGAGTGAAGTCATTGAGGTGAGGTCATTGAGTGAAGTCATTGAGGTGAGGCCATTGAGGTGAGGTCATTGAGGTGAGGTCATTGAGGTGAGGCGATGCTCTTCATAATGGCGAGGAAGGCAACAATTAATGATAAATATGCTTCCGATGTAGATAAAAGTTTAATGGAAAAGCAGGGCAAGACCAGAAAAAAAGTTGTAACAGTTCTCTTCCATTTTTTTTAACCATTCTTTAAGGTTTTACTCCCGCGCTTATATGAGTTAATGAAGATTAGTTCCTCCCCAAAAAACACCCCTTGGAATCAGCGTATTTGATTTAATCATACTGATTATGTTTGCGTTTTATAACCTTGAGTACAACCCCTCGCTTTTTTTTATTTCCTACCATTCCAGTCCATTGTTTTAATAGCCTATTAGTGCAGGAATGAAAATATCTTTTTGACCAGCACATCGTGAGCTGGCCTTTCCCCACCCCCCCAGTAGTTGTGCTTTGCTTTGCTTTTCCGTTATTACCAATGTTGACACAGGAGCACAAAGCCTCAACCTGTTTTGGAGGCGGGTATTTCTAACGAACCAGTCTCCTGTTTAGGTTGTTACTCTGTGGTACCGAGCGCCAGAAGTCCTTTTGTATTCAAGATACACAGCCGCTGTGGACATTTGGAGTGTTGGCTGCATATTCGCTGAAATTCTCCAACTTAGGTAAGATATCAAGCCTCTGACTGACTGACGAATACAGGGATTTATCCAGAATTCAATGCCCATGAATGTTTCCTTTAATAATTTGATGCTTTAAAATAAACCTGGCGCTTTATTGATTCTTATAATGTTCTGAGCTAAATAAAGATAGCAGTTTATTATTGCAATTCCTAACAGGCCTGAGTGGACTCGCACTGTGCTGGGGCAGACCCATTCCCATGGTAGTACTGTTCTCTGACATATTATAACCCACTGTAACCCCATTCTCTGACATACTGTAATCTTGTCCTTTGCCATAATGTAACCGACCGCCCCCGCCCCCCCAGCCCCATTCTCTGTCATATCCCGTTCTCTGCCATATTGTAACCGACGTAATCCCATTTTCTGCCATATTATAACCCATTGTAATCCCATTCCCTGCCATATCTAACCTCATTAAACCCTGTTCTCTGCCATAGCGTAGCCCTGTTCTTTATTATATTGTAAATCCCCACCTAATTTCTGTAACACTTTGTACCCCCATTCTTTGCCATATCGTAACCCTATATAGCCTATTTTTTGCTATATCTAACCTCATGTAATCCTGTTGTCTGCCATACGGTATATGTAGCACTGTTCTCTGCCATATCTAACCTCATGTAACCCTACGTAGCTCTGTTTTCCAGCATATTGTAACCTCGTTCTTTGCCATATATTAAACCCATTTAACTCTGTTCTCTGCCATACCGTAACCCCATTATCTACTATACTATAACCTCCGTCTAACCTTGTTTCCCACCATATAACCTAGTGTTTTGCACATCGTAACCCCATTCTCTGCTACATCATAATCCCAGGTAACCTCATTCTCTGCCATATCATAACAAAATATGGCAAAGGAGAAAGTATACTGTAGCTCAAAACGTAAAGAATTTTGTGGGAAAGGTTTCCTATTTCTGTGAAATTTGAATTTGAGCAACACCTTATTAACTACTGTCAAACTAAGATTGGAGCTAATTTCTCCTGTTGTAAGGCAAAGAGGCTGAACTCTTCTCATCTCGGTTATAGCGTATGGGCAACTTGCTTTAAAAATGGATTAAAACCAGCCAAGGTTTCTTGGTTTCTGACCATTGCCTCACAGAGCATATAATGCCCTGCTCTTAACAAGAGGTTAACACTACGGCAATGAATGGAAAAACAAATTATACAATATTGCTCTCAAGCGCAGCATCCAATACTTGAAAAAGATGAACTGTCGGGAGGGTAAAATGGGTGAATAATATTGAAAGATAAAGCGTAGCTGGAGGAAATGACATTGCATGGAGTGCACAGAGCAGCAAAAGCTCGATTATTATTCAGGGAATTGATAGTGTTGAGATTCATGGAAAGATGTGGTTTTATATCTCCAGTGGCTGAAGTGGAACAGCATCAAGTTTGTATCTTTAATAGTGAAAGGATTTCACATCATTTGACAATTTTTAATTTGTTTTATTTATAGACCCTTTCTTTGTGGAATTTCAGATATTAATCAGCTTCAGAAAATATTTGAGTAAGTATCATGCCTGGTACACAGATCCATCTTGTTAGAACCCAGGGCTCAAACTTAATGGCAGCTGACAAACAAATTGCAGGTGGAGTTCGACCGTTTCCCTGGCCATTCAGCGGTTATTAAATTTTGATAGTGAGGGTTGCAGTTAACCAGTAGTAACCCTCGTAACTAATTTTTATGGGGAAAAATGTGGGGTGTGGGACTAATTGGATAGCTCTTTCAAAGAGCCAGCACAGGCACGATGGGCCGAATGGCCTCCTTCTAGAAACATAGAAGATAGGAGCAGGAGTAGGCCATTCGGCCCCTCGAGCCTGCTCCGCCATTCGATGAGATCATGGCTGATCATCCAAACTCAGTACCCTGTACCTGCCTTCTCCCCATATCCCTTGATACCTTTAGCTTTAAGAAATATATCTAACTCATTCTTGAATATATTTAATGACTTGGCCTCAACTACCTTCTGTGGTAGAGAATGCCACAGGTTCACCACTCTCTGGGTGAAGAAATTCTTCCTCATTTCTGTCCTAAATGGCTTACCCCTTATCCTTAGATTATGACCCCTGGTTCTGGACTCTCCGACCATCGGGAACATTCTTCCTGCATCTAGTTTGTCCAGACCTGTCAGAATTTTATATGTTTCGATGTTCTGTGCTGCAAGATTCTATAACCCACGTTTTCATCTTTACTCTGTCATTGTGGTCAATCTCATTTGACAAATGTTCTCCTTCTACAATCTGACAAAGGTTCGAAGCCCAAAAACATTAACCTACCTTTTCTTCACAGAGATGCTGACAGACCCTCTGTATATTTCCAACACTTTACAGTTTTTCCTTGTTATCTGAGCAGTACAATCTATTGCTGTTAATGAGATTTATCCTTTCACTGTGATGTGCTGCCGTATATCTGCTCTCCTCTAATTCTGCCCTTTTGAGCATCCGTGATTATAATCTCTCAACCTGTTGCCTAGGCCCTAAGCTCTGGAATTCCCTGCCTAAACCTCTCCGCCTCGCTACCTCTCTTTCCTCCTTTAAGATGCTCCTTAAAACCTACCTCTTTGACCAAGCTTTTGGTCACCTGCCCTAATTTCTCCTTATGTGGCTCGGTGTCAAATTTTTTGTCATTTAATATTCCTATGAAGCGCCTTGGGATGTTTTACTACGTTAAAGGCGCTATATAAATGCAAGTTGTTGTTGTTGTAGTGAACCAACATTGGGCACTTTAATGGCAGGTTTTGTTTCAAATTTCACTTACGCGTATTCTCACCTGGAAATCTTCAGATTCAGAGTTCTGTAACTGGGTAGATTCCCTGCGGCAGAACTTGTAGGTCAATAAACAAAAAAATAACAAGCGTATGCGTGAATCCCAGAATGCAACACAAGACCAAGTGCGGCGGAAACAGGGGAGAGCGTGCGGATGCCAAATGAGTGTGTTAACAACTGCATTGCTGCAGGGAGTTCATTTAAAGATGCAAATGTCTTACATTGTTGCAGGTATAGAACAAAACAGGATAAATGTATTTTCCTCATCTAGGTCACAATATAACTTGGAGGCGGGTGTATTATGGGTCCGCTCCCGAAATCACCGGAATTTCTGAGGAGGACAAAAAGAAACAGGATCCAGGTTCCAGCCCAAATTCTGCTGCTATTAACATCAAGTGATTATAACGCTGCAATTTGCATCAAGTTCTGCGCAATGTTGAATTAAGTAAAGGACATTGCGCAGCTCTGCATTAGTGTAGGCATCCAGCTGACTAAAACTAGGGAGCAGTGGACATGGAAATGAATGTGAGAGGGGAGACAATGGAGACATTTGAAATGGGTGCATTCGACATGGAGATTATTTAGGGAGCTTCTCGCGTTGAAGGTGGTTGCATTAAAAAGCATTCAGTATTTAACGAGCTACTGGTACTTGCAATAACCTTAGCCTTATCTTTTCAGTATACTTGGTCTTCCTGATGAAGAGGAATGGCCTACAGATGCTCCACTGCCCTACAGTTCCTTTACTCCTAGGCCGCTAAAGCCTATTGAAGATTTACTGCCTCAAATTGATGCATTAGGAAAAGACCTACTACTTGTGAGTTTGCCTGTCTGACACTTTGATGTTGTGTTTAAGCCAAGAGTTATTTATCATTTTCTTACTGTTTTTACTGTGTAGCCCTCCCCCCCCCCCCACTTTCTCTCTCTCTCTCACTCCTTCCTAAGATATGTCACACATTACGCTGCACTGCTTGGACGTCCAGCTCACAGTCTGCCCAAGGTCCACGCCCCACCACTGTGCTGATAGAGGCCAAACCTTTCCCCGCAGCCATATTTTCCCAGCAAGACTAATGAAGCTCATCCAATAGAACAAGTTCAACTACGCTTGGGAACCTCCTCACAAACCCCCAGAGATCCATTGGCCCCAGTTTATAAACGTGATATGACTGTAAGTTGTTTCAAATTATAACTCATTCAAAAAAAAAGACACCATCAAACCACAAAATATTATCAATAAAAAAAATGACCACTGTTCCACAATTCTGTGTATTTTCTAAAGTTACTCAAATCAGTTTCAGTCTGCTACATGAGGAGGAAAATGGGCATTTTGAAACCTGAGTTTCAGTGGATTATCTGTCTTGGTTACAAGCGGAGTTACTTTTTTTAAAAGTTTGAAAGTCAGCGAGATGACTAGTCTGGTACCATGAAGTGATCTCCAGCTTTTCCAACATAACTCGCTCTTTCGGGAAGGTGTTCTGCGGGGGAGGGGGTGGGTGTATGGAAGAAAATCGAGGACAAGAGGTCTAATGCCCAACGTGTCAGGAACCTGCTGCCTGTTAGATACTGACAGCGCAGTGCTGGGGGGGGGGGGCAGGAGGCTTGTGTGAGCCATGATCTGATTGAACCTCAACCCCATTTACCAGCTTTGGACCCATATCCCTTGATACCCTTACCTAACAAAAATCTAGCGATCTCCGTCTTGAAAGCTTGGAAGGATCCTGGGTGACCAGGGATACTCTCTTGAGCTGTGGTTGATGACGCCAGTGCCGAATAAAAGAACTGCAGCAGATAAAAGTTTATTAAGGTACTTGCTTCTACAAGAAAATAGAACTTACATTAGGTTTGCTGAAACTAAGCGTCTGCTGTGTGGATCGCCCTGGAGGATGCTGCTGTACAACACATTATACCTCACAGTGACCCCGCATTATACCTCACAGTGACCCCGCATTATACCTCAGTGACCCGCATTATACCTCACAGTGACCCCGCATTATACCTCACAGTGACCCCACATTATACCTCAGTGACCCCGCATTATACCTCACAGTGACCCCGCATTACACCTCACGGTGACCCTGCATTATACCTCACGGTGACCCCGCATTACACCTCACAGTGACCCCGCATTACACCTCACAGTGACCCCGCATTACACCTCATGGTGACCCTGCATTATAGCTCAGTGACCCCGCATTATACCTCACAGTGACCCTGCATTATACCTCACAGTGACCCCTGCATTATACCTCACAGTGACCCTGCATTATACCTCACAGTGACCCCGCATTGTACCTCACAGTGACCCTGCATTATACCTCACAGTGACCCCGCATTACACCTCACAGTGACCCCGCATTACACCTCACAGTGACCCCGCATTATAGCTCAGTGACCCCGCATTATACCTCACGGTGACCCCGCATTATACCTCACGGTGACCCTGCATTATACCTCACGGTGACCCCGCATTATAGCCTCACGGTGACCCTGCATTATACCTCACAGTGACCCCTGCATTACACCTCACAGGTGACCCTGCATTATACCTCACAGGTGACCCCGCATTACACCTCACAGTGACCCCGCATTATACCTCACAGTGACCCCGCATTACACCTCACAGTGACCCCGCATTATACCTCACGGTGACCCCGCATTACACCTCACGGTGACCCCGCATTATACCTCACGGTGACCCCGCATTACACCTCACGGTGACCCCGCATTACACCTCACGGTGACCCCGCATTATACCTCACGGTGACCCCTGCATTATACCTCACGGTGACCCTGCATTATACCTCACGGTGACCCCGCATTACACCTCACGGTGACCCCGCATTATATCTCACAGTGACCCCGCATTATACCTCACGGTGACCCCGCATTACACCTCACGGTGACCCCGCATTATATCTCACGGTGACCCCGCATTATACCTCACAGTGACCCTGCATTACACCTCACAGTGACCCTGCATTATACCTCACGGTGACCCCGCATTATATCTCACGGTGACCCCACATTATACCTCACGGTGACCCTGCATTATACCTCACAGTGACCCCGCATTACACCTCACGGTGACCCCGCATTATACCTCACGGTGACCCCGCATTACACCTCACGGTGACCCCGCATTATACCTCACGGTGACCCTGCATTATACCTCACGGTGACCCTGCATTATACCTCACGGTGACCCTGCATTACAGCCTCACGGTGACCCCGCATTATATCTCACAGTGACCCCGCATTATACCTCACGTGACCCCGCATTACACCTCACGGTGACCCCGCATTATATCTCACGGTGACCCCGCATTATACCTCACAGTGACCCAGCATTATACCTCACGGTGACCCTGCATTATACCTCACGGTGACCCCACATTATACCTCACGGTGACCCTGCATTATACCTCACGGTGACCCTGCATTACACCTCACGGTGACCCCAGATTACACCTCACGGTGACCCTGCATTATACCTCACGGTGACCCCAGATTACACCTCACTCACCCCGCATTATACCTCATGATGACCCTGCATTATACCTCAGTGACCCCGTATTATCCCTCACAGTGACCCTGCATTATACCTCACGGTGACCCCGCATTATACCTCACAGTGACCCTGTATTATCCCTCACAGTGACCCCGCATTATACCTCACAGTGACCCTGTATTATACCTCACAGTGACCCTGCATTATACCTCACAGTGACCCCGCATTACACCTCACGGTGACCCCGCATTATACCTCACGGTGACCCCGCATTACACCTCACGGTGACCCCGCATTATACCTCACGGTGACCCCGCATTATACCTCACGGTGACCCCGCATTACACCTCACGGTGACCCCGCATTATACCTCACGGTGACCCCGCATTATACCTCACGGTGACCCCGCATTACACCTCACAGTGACCCCGCATTATACCTCACGGTGACCCCGCATTATACCTCACCGTGACCCCGCATTACACCTCACAGTGACCCTGCATTATACCTCACAGTGACCCCGCATTACACCTCACGGTGAGCCCGCATTACACCTCACGGTGACCCCAGATTACACCTCACGGTGACCCCGCATTATACCTCACGGTGACCCCAGATTACACCTCACTCACCCCACATTATACCTCATGATGACCCTGCATTATACCTCAGTGACCCCGTATTATCCCTCACAGTGACCCCGCATTACACCTCACGGTGAGCCCGCATTATACCTCACGGTGACCCCGCATTATACCTCACAGTGACCCTGCATTACACCTCATGGTGACCCTGCATTACACCTCACGGTGACCCTGCATTACACCTCACAGTGACCCCGCATTATACCTCACGGTGACCCCGCATTACACCTCACGGTGACCCCGCATTACACCTCACAGTGACCCCGCATTATACCTCACAGTGACCCTGCATTATACCTCACAGTGACCCCGCATTATACCTCACGGTGACCCTGCATTATATCTCACGGTGACCCCGCATTATACCTCACAGTGACCCCGCATTATACCTCACAGTGACCCCGCATTATATCTCACGGTGACCCCGCATTATATCTCACGGTGACCCCGCATTATACCTCACAGTGACCCTGCATTATACCTCACGGTGACCCCGCATTATACCTCACGGTGACCCCGCATTATACCTCACGGTGACCCCGCATTATACCTCACGGTGACCCCGCATTATACCTCACGGTGACCCCACATTATACCTCACGGTGACCCCGCATTATATCTCACTCACCCCGCATTATATCTCACGGTGACCCTGCATTACACCTCACGGTGACCCCGCATTATACCTCACGGTGACCCCAGATTACACCTCACTCACCCCACATTATACCTCATGATGACCCTGCATTATACTCAGTGACCCCGTATTATCCCTCACAGTGACTCTGCATTATACCTCACAGTGACCCTGCATTACACCTCACGGTGACCCTGCATTATAACTCCCTCAAAGTTCTTCCATCTGCATGGGGGTGGAACGCAGAGCTCCAGTGAAGCTGCAGAGGCTCCATTGTCATGTTAATTTCCAGACATTTCCCAAGCATGGTAATCCCAACCATCCTTGAACTGCCAACTTGTTCAAAGCTCAGCTTGTCCTGCACTAAAACACCCACTGTCCCATCATGCCTTTACCCCACCCTATCTCTGTGACCTGCTAGTGCCTTACTTCCCCTCCCGCACCCTTCGGCCTTCCGTCTCTGGCCTTTTATTCATCCTTCCTTGCTTTGCTCCACCATTGGTGGCACGGGCTTCAGCCATCTTGGCCCTACACTCTGAACCTCCCTCTTTAAACCACTCCTTAAAAACCTCCTCAAAGCCCATCTTTTTCACCAAACTTTCGATCACTTCCCCTAACTCTTGCACGGTGTCCATTTCTTTTATCTATGTTATTTGTTTCCCCCCACCCCCGTGAAGTGCCTTGAAATGTTTTCTGTGTTATATATAATTAATTCAGTAAGGTGCTTTGTAAACCTGTCACACTTCTTTGAACAGACTTCTGTTCCCCATTGTTTTTTTCAGTACTCGGCTTGTTAAGGCACTTTAATGAGAATTAGAGCCAGCTAATTTGCCATTTGTTTTTCTTTTTATAATTAGAGGAGAAACTAAGAATTTAATGTAATGTGTTTGGGCTGGTGTCATAATCAGTCTGGATCACATAAGTGTTGAAGGTCAATTCATGTTGGAGAGAGGAGGCAACATTTTTGAGGCAATACTGGTTCAGAATCGCACAGCAACAAAATGGTCGCGTCCCCAGGCTTTTCACAAGGATGATTTGGTGCTGCAGTATCCAGTTTAGCCACTGGAGGGCCTTGCTGATCTACATAAATAGCAGAGCTCTCCTGCAGTGGCAAAAAAATGCACTGCAACGTTTCAGTTTTCCCCAATCGGTTTCCCTGCACTAAAATTATAAATTACAAAAAAAAAAGTTAAGAAAATGGATTCCAGTACTTCATGACGAAGCGTACGAGAGCATGGGCCTTACACTAAACATCCGTAAGACAAAGGTCCTCTACCAATCTGCCCCCGCCACACAGTACTGCCCCCCGATTATCAAAATCCACGACAAGGCCTTGGACAACGTGGACCACTTTCCATACCTCGGGAGCCTACTGTCAACAAGGGCAGACGTCGACGACGAAGTCCAACACTGCCTTCAGTGTGCCAGTGCAGCCTTCGGTCACCTGAGGAAGAGAGTGTTTGAAGACCAGGACCTCAAACCCGGCACTAAGCTCATGGTCTACAGAGCAGTAGTGATACCCGCCCGCCTGTATGCCTCAGCGACATGGACCATGTACAGCAGGCACCTCAAAGCACTGGAGAGGTACCACCAACGCTGCCTCCGCAAGATCCTGCAAATCCATTGGCAGGATCGGCGCACCAACGTCAGTGTTCTTGCTCAGGCCACCATCCCCAGCATCGAAGCTTTGACCACGCTTGATCAGCTCCGATGGACGGGTCACATCGTCTGCATGCCCGATACGAGACTCCCAAAACAAGTGCTCTACTCGGAGCTCCGGCACGGCAAGAGAGCCCCAGGTGGGCAGAGGAAACGCTTCAAGGACACCCTCAAAGCCTCCTTGAAAAAGTGCAACATCCCCACCGACACCTGGGAATCCCTGGCCCAAGACCGCACAAAGTGGAGGAGAAGCATCCGGGAAGGCGCCGAACACCTCGAGTCTCTTCGCCGGGAGCAAGCGGAAGCCAAGCGCAGGCAGCGCAAGGAGCGCACGTCAACCCAAGCACCCCACCCACCCGCCCCTTCAACCACCGTCTGCCCCACCTGTGACAGAGACTGTAGGTCCCGCATTGGACTCATCAGTCACCTGTGAACTCATTTTTAATGTGGAAGCAAGTCATCCTCGGTTCCGAGGGACTGCCTAAGAAGAAGAAGAATAGGTACTATTGGGGCAAATTGAACTCCGCAATTACTCTGGCTCTCTGACGTAACTCCCAGTGGGCTGGGGCGAAACAAATCGGAAGGGGAGCTGTCCCATCGACTCCCTGCCACCCACCACCACTTCCGGGATTTCCCCCCTGGAAGTGACGTTGGGTGTTAAGTACGTCCACCACAACATATCCGTTTGCTATTGATCACAAATCTTGGGCTCTTTCTACATTTTAACTTCCAAATATGAGCGGGCATACCGTGTGGTAGGCAAATAATGGGAATACATATGTTCCCATCATTTGCACCATAGCAACGGAGAGTGCTCGGAATATTGTACGTTCCTGGTGTAAAATGTTACTGGAAGAAATTTAAATTTTAAATGCCCAAGAGGAGTGTAATCAGATGTGGGGTAATTAATTATGCTCCAGTTGTTTCAAACCTTTGCAAAAAAAAAAAAAAAATTATTTGGTTATCCTGAAGTCAGCTTGCCAGGCCTCACTGCTACAGGCTTCTGAGGCCTACAATAGTGATTTCCCTCCTTGCCCCTGAGGCAAGTATAAATCTCTCCCACCCCCCCAGGAGCCCGCCGAAGATATTAAGACGAGCCTGACCCCAGGAAAGTAGCTCGGGCCTGGAGCGCAGGCAGAAGTCCCACCCCGCCAAACTTACAAAGACTCGGAGGAAAATCAGGCCCTGTGTCTCCTGTAGCAGCAGTTTAACCTTGACAGCCAATACAGAGGAAGAGTTAAAGCACACTGTTGCAGGAACTTTGCTGGTCTAAAACATTCTCCAGAATTGTTACTAAAGACAAAATATAAAGGTGGAAACAGATAGTGAAAACTTACTTAGGCAATACAAATTTGTTTCTAATATAAGAATTTGTAAGATCCTGAACTGTGGTACTGAACCATGTGGGCCGGGAACGTCCCATGTTCAGGCTCTGGTCTCGCGTGTTAGCCAATATTCACTAGGGCAATCATAGGAGCACTACATTTGGCCACAGTGTCCCAGTCTAAGGAAGGGTCAACTCCTGTTCATTGTCCAGTAGCCCTTGACCCCTGTTGAAAAGTAAACAGCTGGACATTGAATGACAACATACCTCACGGTGACCCAGCATTATCCCTCACGGTGACCCTGCATTTTCATAGTCAATTAGTCTATCGACACTCACTGTCTAGGCTGTCATATGCAAAATGGACACTTGTGCAATGTACAGGAGGGCACCGTAGGAATTGTACCTCAGCATTTAGGAGAGACGGGAGGAGATTAGCAGTGGGCGAGGGTAGAGTTTCTAAGTTAGGCACCAGAAGCAGACTGCTCTAGATTTCTCATCAACATTGCTTACTTTTCAGCAAGTAAACACCTCTTTCCTGTTGATCACGTAACTTGGCTCTTTTTACATTCCCACTTCCAAAATGATCAGTTAGCAGGTTTTACATGTTTACCATCTTGCAACAAGCCTCAAGTCACTGAATTGGCCAGAGGGCAGACAGTAATGTAAACATCTCAGTATTGAAACTCCCTGTTGCTGTAAGATTAGCGAGGCTTTTCCAAAGATTTAAGATTTCTTTATTAAGCAAGGTTATGGTTTTAGAAATTAATACAGAATTTTACGATGGAATATTACTTTGAGCCCAAAATTATTGAAGAATTTAGCAATTTCTGAGCTCCGAAATCTTACTTAATAAGAATCATGTGTGAAACAAGAAACAGCCAGCCTGCCCATTGAATCCATCTCTACCGACGGGCATTGTGCAATTTGCACCATTATGGACTCTCCCGACCACTTAATCAGCGGTAAAACTCCCGACCCACAAAGATAGTAGAGTGAACTGCTTCAGTCTATCAGTCTTAATACATTATTCGATCAAGACCATTCCTGTGCATTCTACAAATGGGATCCCAGGGACCTCAGTCAAACAGAAGCTCATGGGATACATGGAGAATTTGTATCTCGATCAGCTTGGCTCAGCCTCACCTCTGAATGAAGAGAAAAGGTCATGGATTAAGCCGTACTCTGGGGCTTGAGCACACAATCTAGGCTGAGGGAATGCTTCTTGTTTGAGGTGCCCTCTCTAGCAGGAGACTTTAAGACGAGGTACCATCAGAAGCGGGCAATATAGATCCCAGGGCACTGTTCGAAGCAGGGTAGGTCCCCCGGTGACCTGAACAACAATTATCCCTCACCCAGCAGCACCAAAACAAATGAACTGATCATTCATCTCATTGCTGTTTGTGGGATCTTGCTGTGCGCAGATTGGTGGCCGCATGTGCCTATACAACAGTGACTACAATTCGAAGGTAATTTGCTTTGCGGACATGATAGGCACTATATAAAAATAGAAGCCTTTCCTTCCATTCAGCTCCAAAGGTTCCAAAATGCATTACATGTTACTGCTTTTGATATTAAACTATTTCCGACATCAACTTTGTGAGGAAAATGACTTTCAATCTTTAGCTGTGATTAAGGTTTGCCAATTTTATCCTCCTTGCTTTTTTTTCCCCAAATGGGTCACATTAATTCTCTTCTTTTTCAGAAATGTCTCCACTTCTGTCCAGACCGAAGGACTTCCACCTACGAGGCACTTGCCCATCCATATTTTAGTGATACGCCAGAACAATTTGAGGTCTGCAGTCACGAATGAACAGGAGAGCGCGTTGTGTTGGAACTGAAAGCAGGCACAGCTCTGCAATTAAAATCCACACCGCCTGCAGAAATAATAGGGAGAAGAAGTGTGACTGCGAACTATTGGACGTGTACAATAGTGACATCGTTTTCTACATTACAGACGGTGACTACAATTCAAAAGTACTTCATTGGCTGTAAAGAGCTTTGGGACGTCCTGAGGTCGTGAAAGGCGCTATATAATTACAAGTCTTTCCTTTTTCTTTCTTTTGAAACGCTGCAAGAAATGAATCATTGCAAGTGAAGAAAAATCCCGATGTCTTGAGTGCTAATCTTTTGGGTTTTAGTTTTGGATGATACAAGATCGTCGCTGAGACACAGTTTGTTAGCATTAATAGTGCGCTATGCTTATTAATAGCGTTCGCTTTGAGTGCCGTATGGTAACCTGAAGAGCCGCAAGTACTTTTTGTTATTAGTGCCAGCGGCTGATCGACCTGTGAACGGTGTCAGTTTTTACCCTGAAAGTGAGCAGCAAATACAACAAAAGTGACAACCGTGAGGCAGTCGGACTCCGGACGGCTTTGTATAGCACAGACTCAAAGAACTGGGGTCAATAGTATCATTTTTTTTTTAAAGACTAAGATATAACTGAAATGTGTTTTTTTTTTTAGGGCCTTCACACCACGAGGAAAGTGAGTGATGTCAACCCATTTCAGTAAGCAAATAAGAAAGTTCATCCTTAACGAAAATGGAGAATACATCAGGGACGAATGGTTTATGGAAAATAAGAAACAGGCACAGCTGTGTTATATAGCAGCGACACCAATAGATTATCCGTAATCCCCCCACACACACACAGTTCACACTTACAGTACGTGTAAATATAGGGAGGCTGAATTTCCTTGGGGCTACAAATGAAGCACTTTCTGGGCAGGTGGGAGCAGAACTTGAGACCCTGTTATGCCGAGTTTATCCCCTTACTCCACTTATCAGACGGTGGGGCAGGAGTATTGCGCTGCCATTGAAATGATGGAATAAGACATACAATGAATTTCCCCCCAGTCAGTGTTGCTAAGGGCCCCTTGTTGGGGGGGTGGTGGGGGAGGGGTATTTAAAATTTAGAAGCCGGATGGCCCTACTGCAAACAATCTCAGAGCGGTCGATCACATAACGGATGGTGGAGCCAGGACACTTGTGCCACAGTAAGATGCTGCAGTCATGTTCCACTCCCAAAAGCCTCCCCCCGAGGTGTTTCAGGGCCAATTTTTCTTCACTAATATTTTAGTTTTTTTTGTGCCATTTTGAAGTTCTGGCTGAAGAGCGATTCATATTATTAATGTCCATGATACTGTCCTGAATGGTTTTTTTTAATATGTAAAAGATTCTGGATAATCAAGCTGAAGCTTTGAGAGGAAGTGACAGAGCAGTTGTAAGTTCAGTAAGATTGGACGGCGCCATCTTGTGTGTAGTTGCTGTACACGAGTATTTTTTTAAAATGTGAAAACATAAATTTTATGAACTACTTGTGTGGAGAGCGTCGCTAGAGGCTCAGTGTAGAACGAGTCCTGGAGAGCAGGAAGATGCCAAGTTTGATCTCTGCTCTGGGCTGAGTTAACTAGTCTCAGCTGGGCCAGTGATAGGGATGCTCAACAGCCTGAGCGCGAGAGAGAGAGAGAGAGAGAGAGGGAGGAAGAAGTCAACAACAGTTCCTCTTGGAGGAGAGAAGAAAAACTGTACCAAACCCATCCAAAATGGCAGGCTGTAGACCGTCAAAAATGTCAGAGTCCCAGCTGAATATGCATTGGGGGGGGGAAAAATGAGCATATCTATACTGGAAAACAACACATCATTTATCAAATAACCTTCTCTCACAAATCGGCAGCTCTGTAAAATGTTTGCATTGCTCCTTGTGACATATTTAGCAACCAAATCATTCGTAGTGGAAAGGTAATGGGGGGTAGGGGGGAGTTCGGTGGGGCCATATCCCATTGCTATGTATAAAGCATGTGTTCAATACATAAAGATGTTTGCCGATAGTGGAAACATGCTGAGCATGCAGTGCAGCGTTTGTCAAAGGGTATTGACCCCCCAAATTCATTCTGACTGTTGGATTTGTGCAGCTTATATTTTCAAATGCAATAAACTAACGCGAGGTTTTCCTACAAGGTACAGATTTACCAAGCATAAAACCGGCACACGGTGGTAAATTAATCTCAGACTCCCCGATGCTTAAAACCAAAAAGAGTTGAAAAGTTAAAAAGGTTTGAATTTTTTGATGTTGTTCATAACATTTTTTTTTTAATTTACAGGTTTCTTCTCCTTCTTAGACAGTCCCTCGGAACCGAGGATGACTTGCTTCCACACTAAAAATGAGTTCTCAGGTGACTGATGAGTCTAATGCGGGACCTACAGTCTCTGTCATAGGTGGGGCAGACGGTGGTTGAAGGGGCGGGTGGGTGGGGTGCTTGGGTTGACGTGCGCTGCTTGCACTTGGCTTCCGCTTGCTCCCGGCGAAGAGACTCGAGGTGTCTGGCGCCTTCCTGGATGCTTCTCCTCCACTTTGTGCGGTCTTGGGCCAGGGATTCCCAGGTGTCGGTGGGGATGTTGCACTTTTTCAAGGAGGCTTTGAGGGTGTCCTTGAAGCGTTTCCTCTGCCTACCTGGGGCTCTCTTGCCGTGTCGGAGCTCCGAGTAGAGCGCTTGTTTTGGGAGTCTCATGTCGGGCATGCGGACGATGTGACCCGTCCATCGGAGCTGATCGAGCGTGGTCAAAGCTTCGATGCTGGGGATGTTGGCCTGAGCAAGAACACTGACGTTGGTGCGCCTGTCCTGCCAATGGATTTGCAGGATCTTGCGGAGGTTTCTTGCTGAAGTACTAATTAGTCAAAAATAGATACAGGTGGAATAATGAGTATACTGCTAGGAATTATGATTTCTACGGGTGTAATGATGCTTGAAGCTTTATTGTTTCGTTCTGTCCAGCAATTCAAAATCAGAACTCCTTTTCTACCTGAATTCTCTTTGGCCAGGCCCTGATCTCACTTCCTACAACTTCATACTTTCCAAGCCACAAACTCGGCCAGCTGGGATTTCAGCCACAATGGTGGTCGGCATGTGAAGGCTTTGGAGTCCTTTAAGTAGGGAGATTCAACTTTTTTTTTTACATTTACTAGTGGACGTGACAGTCTTCATTCTCCTTAAGTCTGGCGTGTGTGTGAAAATGTGTTAACATGTCGCAGTGTTCTCTTGGATTTTTCCCTTTTTTCTTGGCTATTGTCCAAACAGTTTTATATTAACAAGTAACTTTAAATAAACCTCAGGACAAATATGAAAAAATAAATTGATGCGCATTGTTTTTTTTTTCCTGGCAACTAAACATTTGCAGACTGTGTTTGAAAGTAACTCTCCTGACAGTGAAATTAAAGGCTAGAACAGTCATAGTTTTAGCGACAAGCAGTCAATTCGCTTCAAAGATTTGACAAAGCTACTTTTGAGCCAGCTATGACAAGAAGTGCAAGAACGCCTCAGGGCGACTTTTGGGAAGGGGGCGGGGGGGGGTTAGTGTCTGAAAATAGCACCAGTAGAAGCAGACATAGAACCACCATCACCAGAAGGATTGAGCGGTTCAAGGAAAAGGCCCACCACCACCTTCTTGGTAACTAGGGATGGGCAATAAATGCAGTCTTGCCAGCATCCCAAGAACAAAATAAGAGCATTGTACTCAAGGAATTTTAGTTATGCTTATGGCATTCTTTTTCAACCTGATCTTTTGCTCCTAAAAATAAGAAATATGAATTTAAAAAATAAATTAAGGATTGTCTAATGGGTACAAGAACCAATTCAAATGTTTTTTTAAATAGAGGACAATAATCGCATTGTGTTAAATGAAGCACCAGGACAGTATTTGTGTGGAGAAGTAACTAATTTCCACTCTGTTTCTCACAGCCTTGGGAGAGGTAGAGTTCATACAGAAATTCTCTTCAGGTTTGACTCTTTCCAAAAAGATTATTTTCAGTATAACCTCTTTACCCAGAGAGTGGAATGTGGAACTCGTTACCACATGGAGTAGTTGAGGTGACTAGAATAGATGCATGTAAGGGGAAGCTAGTTAAACACATGAGGGAGAAAGGATTAGAAGGTTATGTTGATTGGGTTAGATGAAGAGTGGTGGGAGGAGGCTCGTTTGGAGCATAAACACCGACATGGACCAGTTGGGCCGAATGGCCTGTTTCTGTGCTGTACATTCTAGGCAATATGTAATTCTGCCAAAAAGGTTATACAACAACTTGCATTTATATAGTGCCTTTAACATAGTCAAACGTCCCAAGGTGCTTCACAGGATCTCTGTGGTGAGAAGTTTGCCTTTTTCGACGTTCAATTGCTTGCAGCGCTCTGTCATGGGAATTCCTATGGCGATGCTGCAGTGACGTCAACAAGCTGTCTCAGCAGCCAATCACATTGAAAAATTCTCACAAACAGGAAACCAGGGAATGAGAAGCTGCTTTTATCCGGACTTTTTAAAAATGTTACAGAGAGCAAAATAAAGATTGGGACTTTCACATGGGGATAAGGTAGAAGCTGAAATACCAGGAACAAACTTAAAAAAAACATTTAAAAAAAAGTTTTTAAAAAATTGCAATTTTTATCATAATGGAGAGCTTTGACACTCCACAAATATAAGAATTTGTTTTTCCGGGTCATAATGTTTGTTTACCAGTTAATACGCTGTTAAAACCCCAGTTACACCTATTCCATCAAGGTTTAACATTTAATGGGGTATTTAACAGTGAAATTACCACGGAAATGCCCAAGTTTTTGTCAGTTTCCCTGATTTCACTGATTACCGGCTATGGGGGTCGGTGTGTGTGTGTGGGGGGGGGGGGGGGGGTGGATCTACAGTGCAGACTGTGTCGGAGCAGTGAATGACTGACCGCAACGTCAGGATTTCCGCGTTTAGATGCGCGTGCGCTACATCCTGAAGTTGCGGTCAGTTTCAGAGGGGTAATAACAGCAAACGCTGGTAGTACGTCGTCATTACCCACCGCAAAATCCGGGCCAATAGGACAGGCGACAAAAAGCTTGCTCAAAGAGGTAGGTTTTAAGGAGCACCTTAAAGGAGGAAAGAGAGGTGGAGAGGTTTAGGGAGGAAATTCCAGAGCTTAGAGCATAGGTAGCTGAAGGCACGGCTGCCAATCGGGGATGCAACAATTAGTTATTGAGCATGAATTAAATTGCACAAGGAATATCTGTACAGACAAAAGCAATTCCACATAATGTAGCGGAGATGCCGGTGTTGGACTGGGGTGGACAAAAATGAGAAGTCGCACAACACCAGGTTATAGTCCAACAGTTTTATTTGAAATCATGAGCTTTCGGAGTGCTGCTCCTTTGAAGGAGCAGCGCTCCGAAAGCTCGTGATTTCAAATAAAACTGTTGGACTATAACCTGGTGTTGTGCGACTTCTCACATAATGTAGTACACAGGAGAAAAACTGGAATGCTTGGAACAGGAGCCATAGCAACAGTAGAAAGCATTATAACAGATCTTTATAACAAGGTTCATACGTGTTCATTGGTGTCATATCCGATCACATATATGCGTCATCACTCTGACCGCCTATTTCCACCTCCGGAACATAGGCCGACTCCGCCCCACCTCAGCTCATCTGCTGCTGAAACCCTCATCCATGCCTTTGTTACCTCTAGACTTGACTATTAACATGTTCTACCCTCCGTAAACTTGAGGTCATCCAAAATTGCTGCCAAGTCCAGCTCACCCATCACCCCTGTGCTCGCTGACCTACATTGGCTACCAGCTAAACAACGCCTCGATTTTAAAATTCTCATCCTTGTTTTCAAATCAATCCATAGCCTCGCCCCTCCCTATCTCTGTAATCTCCTCCAGCCGTACAACCCTCCGAGATCTCTGCACTCCTCCAATTCTGGCCTCTTAAGCATCCCTGATTATAATCGCTCCACCATTGGCGGCCGTGCCTTCGGCTGCCTAGGCCCTGAGCTCTGGAATTCCCTCCCTAAACCTCTCCACCTCTCTATCTCTCTTTCCTCCTTTAAGATACTCCTTAAAACCTACCTCTTTGATCTGTCCTAATGGCCCATAATTTCCAATAGGAGGCTTCCTGCGTGCGGATGCCTCCTACCGGAAAAAAATCTACGAACTTACCTGAGGGGTCCTGAGTCCGGACACTTCCGCTCCTGGGCCTCTCCAAAGTCGAAATGCGCAGGGCCCACGTATCCCAGGAGCGCATGCAGTTCACAAACGTCCCTGGGATCACGTGGGCCAGGCCAGCCAATAGGAGAAGGGAATCTCCCTTCATACTTTTGACAGGTAGACCCGTCAAATATATGAATGGAGATCACCCCAAAAACACAGTAAAACATTAAATAAATTTAAAAAAAATCACTTTTTACCAGGCGTAAGATTTCTAAGGGTTTTCAGTGGGCGGAGGTTCTGCAGAAAGCGGAACTCTCCCCCCGCAGAGGCCCTTCTCCAGGGCAGGCGTCCGATCTGTCAACAGCATTCTTGACAGATCGGAAATGCCGGTTTTCAGTGCATGTGCTGCGCATGCCTGAAAACGGCATTTCCGATGTCCCTACGGGTGTGTACACAGCGCTACACACCCATAGGCATCGGAAAATACGGCCCATTATCTCCTTATGTGGCTCGGTGTCAAATTTTGTTTGATAATGCTCCTGTGAAACGCCTTCAAACGTTTTACTACATTAAAGGTGCTATATAAATACAAGTTGTTGTTGGCCCTCACTTCCTAATTTGACTATGCCACATCCAAAAACCTCCTTACACTTAAAGAAGCAGTAAACATAATGAATGGAACAAATCTTAAATAACCTCGTTGATTTTTTTGGTTGCAAAAATCAGTAACTAGTAAATACAAGAAAATAGTAATTCAAATTCATTTTGTTTTGGATATTAACGTTGCAAGCCCCCCCCCCCCCCCCACCCCCAACAATATGTATTTCTTTAAAAACAAAGTTCACTTCAAATAGATTGAAATATTGTGATTAATTTCAATATTGCAATTTCTGCTTAGCAGTTTAAGGTAACTGTCAAAGAATGCCTCATAAGGTGGTTGGGGAGGCCACTCAAGCTGCAGGAGGTGAATGTTGGTTTCAGAACCGCTGCAGAAAGATCTTCAGTTGAGATAAGAGAGCTCTGACTGGCAATATCCCAGGGAGACGTGGCTGGGAGGAGCTGGTTTTGCTGCAATATGAGTACGCTGACTATAGTGTCAAAATAGTTTGTCCGAATCCGAGTACTCACAGAATGCACATCGACATGGACTTTGTCTGTGCTCTGCTAAAAGAAGACCCTTGGAGGATCAAGCGCCTGTCTCAGCAGCACACCCTGGACCTCCCCCACCCCGCCCCCCTCCCAATCCTTGGGCGGGAAGGGTTCAGTGGCTGTGGACGACGCCACCTCACAAGTAGATTCTCACCCTCCTGTGCTGTTTTCTCACTTGACTTATTTAGGATTAAACAGAGTGACGGTTTTGGGCAGTATAGGAACATGAGCATTTCTGCAAGTACTGACACTGGAGGCAGAGACCCGAAGAAAAGGAAGCTGTAATATAAAAGTAGATTTCCTCCTCAATATTAGCAGTCAGAAATAAAGCAACAACTTGCATTTATATAGCGCCTTTAACGTAGTAGAACATCCCATGGAACGTTACCAGACAAAATTAGACACCGAGCCATACAAGAAGATACTAGGACAGGTGACCAAAAGCTTGGTCAAAAAGGTAGGTTTTAAGGAGTGTCTTAAAGGAGGGCAGAGAGGTTTGGAGAGGGAATTCCAGAGCTTAAGATCTGGCAAGGATTTGGCAGGTGATTGTGGTGATAAACAACTGTTATGTAACAGTCAAGGCTGCAGATCGTGACCATACATTATCATTGTTCTCACCATCTAGTGTTGAATTCAAATCCTTTAGTAATGAAAAGTACAATCAATAGCTTGAAGCCACACTTACTGAAGGAGGCTGGCAGAATACATAAATAAGAGTTGCATTCAAATTAAGCAGCAACCTCTCCACACAAGAAGCAAGCTGCAATCGCCATGTAAAGGGCGAAGCGGTTTGGTTTTGGCCAGAACTATCGCTTACCTGCATTTAACAACCTCGTCAGGAATTGCTTTGGCAAAATAAATCTTTGAAAAAGTCAGAGTTTGTGGCTGTTATGCACAGTCAGATTAAAGAAACTTGGTGTTCCAGGCCAGTGTGCTGGGAAATGGGAAGTCCAATCACTGGATTGTATCCATTTCACTGTTTTACTAATTAAATGAGGTACTTGCAGAGATTCAAAGGCAGAGGCCTAACATGATTTTGTTTAGACTTAAAGTCACTCGAGTGCGCAACGCCCCGGTATCGCCCCGGAGCGGATATTGAGTGGCGCCCCCTGCCTTACCGCCTGACGCTAGCAACGACAGGTTGAGGGGAGCGTTCTGCAGTCATGAAGGGAAAGGGGGAGCGCTATTTCAAGGTGACCGCTTCCTGCCTTTTATTGTTGGTGCCATTTTTGAGAGAGAGAGGGAGAGACTTCTGGAGAGATTCAACGTTGTGTGAAGGAGTTTTGGGTACTGAGCAGCACTTTGCAGGTTCATTTTGATTTGCCATTCCTTGTATCGATTTAGCAGAGACTGTGGGGGCTGCACTCTGAGCTCTTTGCCTGGTACTCTCCATCGTTCTTTCCAGCAGATTTGATGTACAGGTCTCTCCAGGCCGAGATTCAAGGCTGCAATGAGCAGGATGTGGATGGAAAGCAAGATCAACCCTCCCCTTTAAGAACTGGCCCGTGCCATTGTGTGTGTGTTCCATTGCTGACTGACATTACATGAGCTTCGCCAATCTCCAATTCCTGTCTCAATATGGAACGCACGTACAGGAAAGTATTTACCAACCGTGCACTTAATTCACCTCTTTAGAACACATTTCTCAAGTTAGAAACGATAGAAATGATCCCCAAGAGTATAGTTTTCAGCTCACACATATATATATATATATAAACACACCAAATTAACTTTCTTATATTTTAATGACCTTGGCAAACAGCATCTTTAACTCTAGCAGGGGACCAACACACTTGTTTGTTGCCTTTAGCCATATATCAGATTCTAATGTGTTTGCCCATTTGAAGGGTTCCACTGTGCTTTGAACAATTCACTTCACCTAACACCAGAGGACATCCAGTTCCTTTGGTGTCCATCCATTTTTCTGTGCTCAAGTGGTCATTTCATAGAGTCATAACGGCACAGACGGAGGCCATTCGGCCCATCGAGTCCGTGCCGGCTCTCTGCAGAGCAATCCCCCGCTCTATCCCCGTAGCCCTGCAAATTTATTTCCCTCAAGTGCTTATCCAGTCGCCCCTTGAAAACATTGAGTGTCTCCGCTTCCACCACTTCCATCGGCAGCGAATTCCAGGTCATCACCACTCGCTGTGTAAAAAAGTTTTTCCTCACATTCCCCCTGTATCTCTTGCCCAAAACCTTAAATCTGTGTCCTTGTACTAGTGGGAACAGCCTTTCCCCGTCTAGCCTATCCAAACCTGTCATAATCTTTACACTTCTATCAAATCACCCCTCAACCTCCTTTGCTCTAATGAAAACAAATCTAGCTTCTCCAACCTGTCCTTGTAGCTAAGATCCCCCATCCCCGGAATGATTAAAGTTGCCTTGTTTAATTAGTAGAAAAGAAACAAAAACTTTGATTGTTTAAACCTCTGGAACAATATTCATTAAGCTAACAAAGCTGAGGTATTGTTTCACTATCAAATATCTTAGGTGTGCCATGATTTAAACTATGCTCAACAAAAGAGATAGCATCTAGACAAGCTATTCAAAACCACTGGAGAACATGTTAGGTCACTGAAAATTTAGCATGTTTCCTCACTAAGTCAGCTGTAGTTGACTCGTTGAATGAGGTTATCGTTGTGACCCTTGTCTATCAGAATTAATGTGCAAGGTAAAAAAAAAACAGGTGAGAAATGCTTACCTCTTATAAATAAACCACTTCAAAATGAAACAGGTAGTTCTAAGGTGTCTCTGCTAAGGGAACAGTTGCTTTGGCAGAAGACTGTATACAGTTACCGGAACCCAGTAAGAATCCATGTTGAAATATTAGTCAAATTTTCCAGTTCACTTTAACTTTTATGGATGACCATTTTTAAAAGTAAGCTTTACACTTAGCAATTTGTATTTAACCCTTACATTGCCAGTAAGTCCAGAGAAATAACCATTTCCTTGGGTCAGCCAGGGTTGGGTGATGTTGAAATTAATACTAACATACCTTAATAAAACTTCCCAAATGCCAAGAGTACCTTTTATTATTCATATTAACTACAAAAACATTTAAACAATTTTAATTAAGGCTAACAAATTTTAAACATTCTAATTGCATTTTATCTTCGGTCCCTTCTCTCCATTCTCACTCTTTATTTTTTTATGTTTTTAACTGTCGTTTTATTTCCTATCTAAGCTATTATTTGTCTTATTCCTCAGAAAAATCCCCTAACTTTTAGACTCTTAACCAATTTCATTCTGGTTCCCAGTTTTTCTCACTGAGATATCTTCTCTGCTTTCCTCTCTTTGCCTCTGCAACAAGTGACTTCTCATGCTCAGTGATTTCAAACTCCATCTCAACTCTTCTTGTTCTCTCTCCTCTGAGTTCACTGCCCTCCTTTCCTCCCTTAATCTCTCCCTCCATATAAACTCTCCTACCCATATACACAGCCACCCCCTCAATCTCGTCATCTCATGTGGCCTTGCTACCTCCACTGTAACTATCACTGATAAGACAATCTCTGACCAGTTCCTTACATCGCAATCTACCCATATTCCCCTTCCCCCTCCCAACCCACTTCTTTCTGTGTCTGCCCCTGGGAAAAAACTCTCCCTCAAGTCCCTTACCATTGCACTTTCTAATTCCCAACTATCTAGCCTTTGGCTAACAATTCTTCATGGCATTTCGGCAGCTACTCATTTGCTAAATCACACCTTCTCCACCACCTTTGATGCCCTAGTCCCCACTAAAACCATTATACTCTCTCACCCTAGTCATTTCCCATGGTATACCCTGATCTCCGCTCCCTTAAATCCAAGGGACGCAGACTTGAACGTCTTTGGTGGACAACTGGTCTAACCATACATCACCAGATATGGTTAGATCATATAAAGCATTATCGGGTCCTGCTCTCCATTGCTAAAACTGCCCACTTTTCGAAGATCATCCAGGAAGGCAAAGATAACACCAGGCTTCTCTTCACCACTAACCGTCTTCCAAAACCACCCTCTCCTGGCTCCTCCTCCCTCACCTCCAACAACAAATGCGAGGAGTTCATGGACTTTTTTGTTGAAAAGATCAAGAACATCCGTTCAACTGTCTCTGCTACTTCCTTCCCTTCCCCTAGCCCACCGGACCTAACTTACTATCAGTTTCCCCCCTGCCCTAACCATGAATTTGCATATTTCTCTTGTTTCTCTTATTACTCCCGTCATGCCCTTTCAAAGCTCGTTTGTCAATGAGACCGACCTCCTGCTCTCTCGACCCTATTATGAAACTGCTGACCACCCAACTTCCCTTTCTGGCTCCCATGTTAGCTGATATTGTTAATGGTTCTCTCTTCTCAGGTATTGACCGTCTCTACTTCAAATCTGCCGTAATCACCCCTCGCCTCAAAAAAAAAACTCTCGGCCAATGTTCCCTCTAATTTTTTTTTTAGCCACATGGCCCATTCAAAAATCCGCACATGCGCGGTTTTTGCTTTTAAAAGCCGGTGATCCAGCTGCGTGGGAGCTCCCGAGCGCCGTGCGGTCGCGCAGCTTAAAGGGAACATTGCCCTTGACCCCACCGTCCTTGCAAACTATCGCCCCATCTCCAACCTCCCTTTCCTCTCCAAAGTCCTTGAACGTGTTGTCGCCTCCCAAATCCGTGCCCATCTTTCCCGGAACTCCTTGTTTGAATCCCTCCAATCAGGTTTCCGCCCCTGCCACAGTACCGAAACAGCTCTTAACAAAGTCACAAATGACATCCTTCTCGACCTGCCTGCAGCCTTTGACACGGTTGACCACAAAATTCTGCTTCAACGCCTCTCCAATGTCGGCCAGCTGGATGGGACTGCACTTGCCTGGTTCCATTCCTATCTTTCCAGTCATAGCCATAGAATCACCTGCAATGGCTTCGATTCCCGATCCCGCACTGTCACCTCTGGTGTCCCCCAAGGATCTATCCTTGGCCCCCTTCTATTTCTCATCTACATGTTGCCCCTCAGTGATAATCAGCTGGCAACACAGCGTGAGTTTTCACATGTACGCAAATGATACCCAGCTCTACCTCTCCTCCACCTCTCTTGAACCCTCTACCATCTCTATATTGTCAAACTGCTTATCCGACATCGAGCACTGGATGAGCAGAAATTTCCTCCAATTAAATATTGGAAAGACCAAAGCCATTGTCTTCGGCTCATGTCACAAACGCCGTTCCCTTGCCACTGATTCCATCCCTCTCCCTGGCAGTTGTCTGAGGCTGACCAAGTCTGTTTGCAACCTTGGTGTCATATCTGATCACGAGTTGAGCTTCCTACCTCATATCCGTTCCATCACTAAGACTGCCCGTTTCCACCTCCATAACATCGCCTATCTCTGCCCTTGCCTCAGCTTATCTGCTGCTGAAACCCTCATCCATGCCTTTGTTACCTCTAGACTTGACAATTGAAACGCACTCCTAGCCGGCCTCCCGGGTTCTACCCTCCATAAACTTGAGGTCATCCAAAACTAGGCTGCCTGTGTCCTAACTCGCACCAACCAACTCGCTCATCCATCCCCCCTATGCTCGCTGACCTACATTGGCTCCCAGTTAAGCAACGCCTCAATTTAAAAATTCTTGTTTTCAAATCCCTCCATGGCCTCGTACCTCCCTATCTCTGTAAACTTCTCCAGCCCTATAATCCCCTGAGATCTCTGTGCGCCACCAATTCTGGCCTCTTGAACATCCTCGATTTTAATTGCTTCACCATTGGCCGCTGTGCAAGGCACTGGAATTCTCTCCCTAAATCTCTCCACCTCTACCTCTCTTTCCTCCTTTAAGATGCTCCTTAAAACCTATCTCTTTGACCAAGCTTTTGGTCATCTGCTCCAACATCTCCTTATATGGCTCGGTGTCAAACGTTTTTTGATAACGCGCACGTGAAGTGCTTTGGGAAGTTTTATTATGTTAAGGGCGCTATATAAATGTAAGTTGTTGTTGTTGAAATCCAGAACCGTGTCAACATACTCATTCGCTGCCCACAGAGGGCTCATAAGGTTGCCTGTGGTGAACTAAGCATTAACATGAATTTCCCAAAGCCTGCCTGTACCAAAATCAAACATTGCCCTTAATTCCAATCAATAGATCAGCTGGCCTTTTTCTGACCTTAACTAGAGGTTTTCAGTAAAAATAATGAGTAACAGATAGCATGACTTGTTCTAATGTTACAGGTACAACCGAAGTCTATTAAATGATCCGATTTACAAGATTAATTGGAATCATTTGCTACTTGAGAAAATGGCCTCCAATAAAGGAATGCTCTCATTAGCAGGTGACCAGATAATCGGTTTTAGTGATGTCGATTGAGGAATAAATATTGGCCCCAGGACACCGGGGAGAACTCCCCTGCTCTTCTTCAAAATAGTGCCCTGGGATCTTTTACGTCCACCTGAGAGGGCAGACGGGGCCTCGGTTTAACGTCTCATCCAAAGACGGCACCTCCGACAGTGCAGCACTCCCTCAGTACCCGCAACCTTCTGTCTCAGAGGCAAGAGTGCTACCCACTGAGCCATGGCTGAGACTGGATAGTGAGCCATTAGATAAATAATCAGCCATTTTTACTATTTAGTACACACTGTAAATAGTGTGGAGTCCACCATACACTCCGGGTCTCTTTGACGAATGAGAAACAGACAGACCACATGACTCAGGCTGAATACTACAAATCCATTTTATTAAGAAATAATATTAAACAGCAGCAATAGCAAAAATAGCAGATCTAGCTAGATTACAATACTTAACTTATTGTATCTGTTTCAAAACAATATAACACAGAGTGTGAGAAGAGAGAATAAAAGGGTACTTTCTCAATTACTTATAGCTGTCTATGAAAAATAGATCCAAAGACACTATAATAAACCCAATGAATAGGCAATAGAAAGCTCAGTGCTCCAGTTTTAATAAACCTACCACCTTAGTGGGCTTTGCAACTTTAGAGAAATACAAATAGCTTGTTTCTGAATGACCATGTGCATCTATTTCAACCAAGATATGGTAATATGGACAAAATGGGTAACCAATTAACACTTGAAACAACAAGGTGATTTTTGATAGCGATCATGACAAATCATAGAATCCTAGAATGGTTACAGCACAGAAGGAGGCCATTCGGCCCGTCGAGCCCTGTGCCGGCTCTCTGCAAGAGCACTTCAGCTAGTCCCACTCCCCCGCCCTTTCTCCGTAGCCCTGCAAATTTTTTTTCCTTTTGGTACTTATCCAATTCCCTTTTGAAAACCACGATTGAATCTGCCTCCTCCACCCTTTCAGTCGGTGCATTCCAGATCCTAACCACTTGCTGCATAAAAAAGTTTTTCCTCATGTCGCCTTTGGTTCTTCTGCCAATCACCTTAAATCTGTGTCCTCTGGTTCTCGACCCTTCCGCCAATGGGAACAGTTTCTCTCTATCTACTCTGTCTAGACCCCTCATGATTTTGAACACCTCTATCAAATCTCCTCTCAACTTTCTCTGCTCTAAGGAGAACAATCCCAGCTTCTCCAGACTATCCACGTAACTGAAGTCCCTCATCCCTGGAACCATTCTTGTCAATCTTTTCTGCACCCTCTCTAAGGCCTTCACAACCTTCCTAAAGTGCGGTGCCCAGAATTGGACACAATACTCCAGTTGAGGCCGAACCCGTGTTTTATACAGGTTCATCATAACTTCCTTGCTTTTGTACTCTATGCCTCTATTTATGAAATTGAGAGGTCGCACAACACCAGGTTATAGTCCAACAGTTTTATTTGAAATCACAAGCTTTCGGAGCTATCGATTGCTCCTTCCTCAGGTGAAGTAAATTAGATACAGAATCGCCAAAGCATATATAGATAGAAAACAAAGCATGTGTAAATAAAACTGTTGGACTATAACCTGGTGTTGTGCGACCTCTCAATTTTGTCCACCCCAGTCCAACACCGGCATCTCCGCATCATGACCTCTATTTATGAAGCCCAGGATCCCGTATGCTGTTTTAATCGCTTTCTCAACCTGCCCTGCCACCTTCAACGATTTGTGCACATATACCCCCAGGTCTCTCTGTTCATGCACCCTCTTTAGAATTGTACCCTTTAAAGTTTATATTGCCTCTCCTCGTTCTTCCTAGCAAAATGTATCACTTCGCACTTTTCTGTGTTCAATTTCATCTGCCACGTGTCCGCCCATTCCACCAGCCTGTCTATGTCCTCTTGAAGTCCATCACTATCCCCCTCACTGTTCACTATACTTCCAAGTTTTGTGTCATCTGCAAATTTTGAAATTGTGCCCTGTACACCCAAGTCCAAGTCATTAATATATATCAATAAAAGCAGTGGTTCTAGTACCGATCCCTGTTGGTACACAACTGAATAATGGCTCCTCTTGCAGTGACACACTGATATCTATCAATATTCCACAAGCCTGAGGTAACCTGCTCACTAGTCTGGACCTGTAGATGAGAAACTGTATAGCAACAAAGACTGAAACAAAAGGCATACCAAATCCCCTTGCACTGCAATGTCAATGCTACTCAGCTCATATATTCCCTGTCCCAGAAAACCTAATTTAAAAATTGATGCCATATGGGCAAGCTATAAATTCTTGTTAAGAATCTCTGGGGGAAAAATTCGGTGGCGCCCCCTTTTCGGGCGCTAACTTTGCCGGGGCGCTAATTTTAGCACCCTGAAAAAGTTAGCGCCCCTGCTCCATAAAGTCAGTGGTAGCGCCCCAAGCAGTAGGCGAGGCACTACTGGAAACGCTCCCCCTCCTTCCTGGGGCGCTACAAGTGAATATCGCGGCGCAACAGCGACACATAGCGCCGCGCCCTGCTGGACCACTGGGGAGCGGGGTGCTGGGAAAACAGCCCGGCACTCAAGAGGAGTGCCGGGCTAAGCAATCGCGGCCGGCACCCTGAATAAAAAAGGGGAAGGGAGCAGGTGCTGGCAGTCGGCCAAAAAAAAATGGCAGCCCGGCACCTGCCCTTTAACTTGCGCCGCCGCGGCCGCAAAAATGCCACCCTGACCCTGTCGGACATATCATCCGGCGGTAGGTCAGGGGGCATAACTGAAGTTTGTGGCCGGGGCGTGAGCGGGGCACTGCGCACAGCGATGATGTCATCGCCGGAGTCGCAGCGCCGCGGGGCGCTACCGGCTACCGCCGCCGCTAACCTCCCGCTGAATTTCGCAGGAGGTGTTAGTGGCGCCGCACCCGGGCGCTAGGGGCTTTGTACCCCGTTAGCTCCCCCCGGGGGCGCTAACGAGAGGCGCAAATCAATCCAATTTTCCCCCCTCTTTTATATATTTGTTGAACTCAAAGAAGACAGTGTTTCAATCTGTCACAATGACTTCTAAGTCCAAGCTGTAAGAGGAACAAACCTGACCAAACAGTACTACGAGACCTGCCTCCTGTTAGATAAGCCCAATCAAACCATTCAAATAATCATTTCCACCTCTCCTTCAAATCACTGCACTGTGATCCGGAGGGTCACAAGTTTGAAGCTCGCAGCTTTGTCTGTCATTTAAACTTGCCTCTCCTGTCTAGGTGAATTCTAGGCTCACACACTGTGTGCAGAATGTTATAGTTATGGAATACTCGGAAATCTGTCAGAAGCGGTTCTGTCTCTCAGAAGCACAACTGAGAGCCATCAGTGGCTGAAGAGGAATGCATGATGGTGGGAGACAGCAGTCGGAGGTTGTGAAAGGCGCTATATAAATGCAAGTCTTTCTTTCTATTTGTCTCAGTACCTTATGCCTATGCCTTTTGTGATCTATGGCTCTTTCACTGGGTAATGCACTGTACCTGTGCAATATGCCAGATGTAACTTACTTTTGTGAACCGTTTTGGAGTTTGCTAACATGATAAAATCGTCTGATTTGAATTGAAGAAGCATGTGATTTGAACTGCAATGATATTAGGTTTTATTTCACTGGATGCAGCAGGAGAATAGCCTGCACTATATATGAACTGTTTCTGCATGCATACATTACAAATCCTGCCAGGTGCACCATGCAATTAGTTGTCATGTTCCAGCTTTGCCTTTTACATATATACAGTATGTATATTGCACAATATTATGTGTATGTTGGTAATATGTTTTGGGCTAAAAATTGAGCAGCGCCCCATTTGGGGCACTAACTTCGCCGGGTAGCGCCCCGGAAAAATTAGCGCCCCCGCGCCAGAACTTGAGTGGTTGCGCCCCAAAAGGGAAGCAGGGCGCTACTAGAAGCACACCTCATCCCTCTTGGGGCGCTGCGAGTCAACATCGCAGGCCTTCCTCCCCTTCTTAAAGGGGAGGGTGCCTTGCGCAGCGCGACCCGGGGCCCAGCTGGGCCCCCGGGGATCGGGAGTGCCAGCAAAAGAGCCCGGCACTCAAGAGTCGTGCCGGGCTCTTGGAGCGCAGCCGGCACTCCGCGGGGGAGGGGCGGTTCAGGAGGCCGGGGACGGGAGCGGAGGCAGGTGCTGGCAGGCGGCCAGCAACAAAAATGGCCGCCCCGCACCTCGCCTTTAAATAGCGTTGCCCCGGCCGCAGGTAGGCCCCCCTGACCCCGTCGGACATGGCATCCGGCGGTAAGTCAGGGGGCGCTCCTGAAGATCGTGGCCGGGGCGCGAGCAGGGTGCTGTGCACGGCGATGATGTCATCGCTGGTGGCGCAACGCCACGGAGCGCTACCGGTTAGCGTCGCAGCTAACATCCCGCTGATTTTCGCGGGAGGCGTGGGTGGCGCCGCACCCGGGCGCGAGTTGCTTTGCGCCCTCTTAAGACGCTAATGGGAGGCACAAAGCAACCCAATTTTTCCCCCTTTGTATCTGAAATCTGCCTGCTTCCTACTCTGTGCTCGTCTGGTCACTGATGGGCACTGGGCAGCAAGCACCCTGTTGGTATGTACAGTCCTATGGGCTCTGCTCCTTCCTCAAAATGCATAATTTACTGTCCATTTCTTTAAAACCAATTCAGGAATGCGTGCCCCTCCCAGCTGCTAAGATGGTACCATTTACTTTCCCATAAAACTATCGATAACAATAGTGGTACGTGCTGTGTTCACCATCCACTGCCTCTCCCTGTTTTCAATCCTTGATAATGGTGAAGGTAGAGTTTTCTAACTGTGGCTAGTTTGTGGCCTGCATCACAAATACATGCAAGCAACATCCTACTGATAGATAAAACATGTTACCGTTGGCAGTGTGTTATAGGGAGTTTTCCCCCCCCCCATGTCAGCTGTGGCTCAGTGGGTTGCACTCTCACCTCTGAGTCAGAAGGTTGTGGTTTCACATCCCACTCCAGAGATTTGAGCACAAAAATCTAGGCTCACTCTCCAGTGCAGTACTGAGGGAGCGTTGCACTGTCGAATGAGACGTTAAACGGAGGCCCCATCTGCTCTCAGGTGGACGTAAAAGATCCCATGACACTATTTTGAAGAAGAGCAGGGGAGTTCTCCCCGGTGTCCTGGCCAATATTTGTCCCTCTCTCTCAACGTCACAAAAAACAGATAATCTGGTCACTATCACATTGCTGTTTGTGGGAGCTTGCTGTGCGTAAATTGGCTGCCGCGTTTCCTACATTACAACAGTGACTACACTTCAAAAGTACTTCATTGGCTGTAAAACACTATGGGACATTCTGAGGTTGTGAAAGGCGCTATATAAATGCAAGTCTTTCTTTCTATTTGTCTCAGTACCTTATGCCTATGGCTTTTGTGATCCTGGCTCTTTCACTGGGTAATGCACTGTACCTGTGCAATATGCCAGATGTAACTTATTTTTGTGAACTGTTTTGGAGTTTGTTATAAATTGGTGTTATTGTTTTTAGTCAAGCAGGGTTGATGTCAAACGTCAACGATGAATCTCCACATACACGTATATTCAGAGTATTTACATGCCAACATTTCAAATTTACAAAGGATTCCCTGGTGAAGATAGGCAAATGACTTTTAAGCCTCAGCCAGTGTTGCTCTAACCAGCTGCTACAGCCAAAAGAAAAGATTCTTCCCTCATGACAATGAGACCAAGAAAGTGCAGGGATTCATTCACAAGTGTGAATCTGAATCCTACTACTCCACAGCATATCTTTCCATATTAATGTACTGCTCTACTGCACTGCACTGAGATCCCAAGCTGAATTCTGCACTGAGCTGGATGGAGTATTTATGGCGTTACTAAAATCTTCATAGTTGGCGGATCTGAGATAATCATAGCTCAGGCTTTAGTCCATTCAGTAAGGGCCAGCATTTCAGATAAGTGATTTCTTCTTAAGCCTAATCTGATGATGGCGACTATTAAAAGCCATTTATAATCTACATAAAATAAACAATTTATAGATGAGTGTGGGAGGAAATTATGCCTTGCTCATGCCTGGAGTCTAATTCAGCACAATAATTCGTTTTGCTGTTGTGAATGTGTAATAAAAATGTCAAAGCCTTTCATTTAATAATATAGATCACGTCACAGTCAGTCATCCTGCGAGCAAATGGCTGAATGCGTTTTACCCCAATCATGTACATCACCAATGTTCAGTGTTGAAATGTGATGGGGCTCTGCTGTATCTTAATGCAAACTGACTTGAAATGCAGAATAAAAATACATTGGATCCGTTCAACGAGCAGCCGAAGTAAATTTATTAGAATACAATGACCTGTGTTTTATTTTGTGTAGAAACATTCCTGTTTATTATCGCCTATTGTTACCTGGAATATTGTGTAATATTGGGGTTTGGAGGAAGGTTCAATTAGGACCCTTCCTAAAAGTGTTCAATTAGGAATACAGAAACATTCAAGTAGGATGTGTAGATGTCTCCCTGCGAATTACTCACAGTCTTTGGTTAAAACAATTGCTAATGTATGCTTAGAAGTGGCTGGTAGGAATGAGAATTCATCTTATCCATACATCTGTGAAGCTGAACCTGAAGAGTTCTCGTGGCCCAGATAAAAGTCTTCCTAGTCAACAGTGAGGAATCTTCCCACTAAATAGTGAAAACCAACTACTACCATTTACATTGAGGCTATGGGCTGGATTTTGCCAGCCCTGGGGAGGCGGGTTTGGAGGCGGGACTGCTGAGAAAATGGTAGAATCTGGGGGCGGGTGCCCAACCTGCCCCCAACCCACCTCCACACCATCTTCCCAGGAGGCGGGAAGCTGTCCCACGCTGGGTCCAGTCTCCTTGGAGGCGAGAAGGGATTACAGCCACTTAACTACCTGTTAACAAGTAGTTAACAGGCAGATAAGAGGATTATCCCCATTTTGCCCAGACAAGTGCGGGCTTCCCAAAGGCACCGAACCCCACCAGGGTCACCGAGGCGAGTAGTGGATCTGCGGGGGTCTGCGGGGTGCAAAAGTGCTCTGTGAAGGTAAGTGATGGGTGCAAGTGGGGAGAGGTGAGTATCTGAGGTAAGTGCAAAGTGTTAGAAAAAGTGTACTTCCCTTTGTTTCTTCCTGCAGGCTTCAGTCAGTGGGTATGCGGAGAGTCCCGCACCTCCGCGGCAGAGATGACAGATGGCCGTTGCATTCTCCAATGCAACAACCATCTAATTTCTACAAAAGAAAGAGGTTTAATGAGGTCTTGAATACAAGAACTCATCAAACTACAGAGAATGTCAGTGTTTGACAGCTTCACAGAGCTGTCAAACGATAACAATTCATCTGTCAAAAATTTTTGACAGATGAAACGTCATACGTTGACGTTCTCTGTAACCAGCTTTCCCTTAATTGGCCTGCTAAGCCCGCTGGGTGGGCTTAACAAGCTCAATCAAGGGAAAATAGTGTGAGTTGGCCAGAAGTTGATGGAGGCGGGACTGAAACCCGACAAGTGGGAGTCCTGCCTCCAAAAGCTCCCCATTGGCCAAATCCAGCCCTAGTACAAAAGCAAGGAAGTTATGATGAACCTTTATAAAACACTGGCTCGGCCTCAACTGGAGTATTGTGTCCAATTCTGGGCACCGCACTTTAGGAAGGATGTGAAGGCCTTAGAGAGGGTGCAGAAAAGATTTACAAGAATGGTTCCTGGGATGAGGGACTTCAGTTATGTGGATAGACTATAGAAGCTGGGGTTGTTCTCCTTAAAGCAGAGAAGGTTGAGAGGAGATTTGATAGAGGTGTTCAAAATCATGAGGGGTCTAGACAGAGTAGATAGAGAGAAATTGTTGCCATTGGCGGAAGGGTCGCGAACCAGAGGACACAGATTTAAGGTGATTGGCAAAAGAACCAAAGGCAACATGAGGAAAAACTTTTTTATGCAGCGAGTGGTTAGGATCTGGAATTCACTGCCTGAAAGGGTGGTGGAGGCAGACTCAACCGTGGCTTTCAAAAGGGAATTGGATAAGTACGTACCTGAAGGGAAAAAAATTTGCAGGGCTACGGGGAAAGGGCGGGGGAGTGGGACTAGCTGAAGTGCTCTTGCAGAGAGCCGGCACGGGCTTGAGGGGCTGAATGGCCTCCTTCTGTGCTGTAACCATTCTATGATTCTGTACTCATATCAATATTACCACGGATTTGTTGCGCACTTTACAGTTGAGTACCAGGGATCAGAGAGTTCCACCATACCACTATAGAAAGAGGGCCTCACCAACTAGAGTATTAGCATGATGGTGGGGATGTTTACAATAGAAAAATGAAGACTCACAGGTGCAGAGAGGCATATTACAGCTCTGTGCACACATCCAACTTTTTAAAGGATAAACCAGTTTGGAATTGAGTTTGGATCCTTCTTTCAACAACAATAACAACAACACAACTTGTATTTATATCGTGCCTTTAACATCGTAAAACATCCCTAGGCACTTCACAGGAGCGTTATAAAACAAAATTTGACACCGAGCCACATGAGGAGATATTAGGGCAAAAGGTTTTATGGTGTGTCTTAAAGAGAGGCGGAGAGGTTTAGGGAGCAAATTCCAGAGCTTAGGGCCTTGGCAGCTGAAGGCACGGCCGTCAATTGTGGAGCGATTATAATCAGGGATGCTCAAGAGGCCAGAATTGGAGGAGCGCAGATATCTCGGGGGGTTGTAGAGCTGGAGGAAATGACAGAGATAGGGAGGGGCGAAGACATGGAGGGATTTGAAAGCAAGGATGAGAATTTTAAAATCAAGGCGTTGCTTAACCGGGAGCCAATGTAGGTCAGCGAGCACAGGGGAGATGGGTGAACGGGACTTGGTGCGAGTTAGGACACAGGCAGCAAATTTTGGATGACCTCAAGTTTACAGAGGGTAGAACACGGGAGGCCGGCCAGGAGTGCGTTGGAATGGTCCAGTCTAGAGATAACAGAGGCATGGATGAGGGTTTCAGCAGCAGAGAAGCAGAGGCAAGGGCGGAGACGGGCAACGTTACGTAGGTGGAAATGGGCGGTCTTAGTGATAGACAGAAACTTCAGAGCGCAGGAGTATAGCTGCACGCACTGAAACCCAGAAGGATGCAAGATGTAATGCATACATTCAGCATTAATTATAGAGTTTAGGACAGGATAAAACATGAATGGGGCAAGGTTGAAAGATACTGCAAGAAAAACAGAAAATGCTGGAAACACTCAGTAGGCCAGGCAGCATCTGTGGAGGAAGAAACAGAGTCAACGTTTCAGGTTGATGACCTTTCATCAGAACTGGAAGAAGTTAAGAGATTTAACAGTTTATAAGCAAGTACAGAGCCTGGGGAAAGGCCGGGGTGGGGGTGGGGGGGGTGCGGGGGGTGCTGCGTGGGGAAGGAAAGAACAAAGGGGAAGGTCTGGTGATTAAATGACAGAAAAGATAATGCAGTTTGATGTGCTGAGATCTAGCTATTCTTTTCTGGTTTATAGATCAGAGGTAGCATCTAACACATACAAACTGAAACTCCCTCTTCTTTTGTGAAATGGAACTAATAGCTGACTTTGGGGATATGGAAACTCTTATCACACTACCAGTAGAATTGGCTGCAAGGATTTAAATGAAGAAAAAATGGGTCTGAATGAAGAGAGTTTTTTCACTCTGGTCCACGATGACACCTTTAACATTCCGTTGACCTTTAACCATCAGAGGCAATACCAACTTCAATATTGAATAAAGTGAATTTTCTTCATAACTTCCCCAATTATTACTGATTCTGGACAAATGCATTATTGTATATAAAAAAAGAAACTTCAGGCTGCTATAATATAAGACATAAACAGTGACCCACTAGTGAACAGGAGACTGGCTTCTGAATGAGACTTGCACCAGCTCCTTCAGCAGCAAAATCAAAACACCAGTTTTATTTGTGTGTGCCAAGGGAACGATAGCGTAGTGGAAATGTCACTGGGCTAGTAATCCAGAGGCTTGGACTAATGATCCAGAAACGTGAGTTCAAATCCCACCACGGCAGCTGGGGAATATAAATTCAGTTAATTAAATAAATCTGGAATAAAAAGCTAGTATCAGTAATGGTAAGCATGAAACTATCGGATTGTCGTAAAAACCCATCTGGTTCACTAAGGTCCTTTCGGGAAGGAAATCTGCTGTCCTTACCTGGTCTGGCCTATATGTGACTCCAGACCCACAGCAATGTGGTTGACACTTAACTGCCCTCTGAAATGGCCTAGCAAGCCACTCAGTTGTAACAAACCGTTACGAAACATCATGGCCCGTATTTTCCGATCGCAGGCCTTACGTCTGCTTTTACCAGGCGTAAGAATTGTAAGGGTTTTCTGCGGGCGGAGGGTCTCCAAAAAGTGGAACTATCTGCCCGCAGAGGCCCTTCTCCAGGGCAGCCGGAGGATCCTTCTTGACAGATCGGAAATGCCGGTTTTCAGCGCATGCGCAGTGCATGCCTGAAACCGGCATTTCCGATGTCCCTACTGGTAGGTACACAGCCCGTACACACCCGTAGGCATCGGAATATCTGGGCCAATAAGAATGAAACCGGATCGACCTCGGCACCGGCTACGGACACGGCACACCCAGCCCAGTCAACCCTGCAAAGTCCTCCTCACCAACATCTGGGTGCTTGTGCCAAAATTGGGAGAGCTGTCCCACAGACTAGTCAAGCAACAGCCTGACATAGTCATACTCACAGAATCATCACTCCCTCCACCACCGGCGTACCGTGGCTGCAGTGTGTACCATCTACAAGATGCACTGCAGCAACTCACCAAGGCTTCTTCGGCAGCACCTCCCAAACCCGCGACCTCTACCACCTAGAAGGACAAGGGCAGCAGGCGCATGGGAACACCACCACCTCCAAGTTCCCCTCCAAGTCACTCACCATCCTGACTTGGAAATATATCACCGTTCCTTCATCGTCGCTGGGTCAAAATCCTGGAACTCCCTCCCTAACAGCACTGTGGGAGTACATTCACCACACGGACTGCAGCGGTTCAAGAAGGCGGCTCACCACCACCTTCTCAAGGGCAACTAGGGATGGGCAATAAATGCTGGCCTTGCCAGCGACACCCAGATCCCAAAAGCGAATAAAAAAAACCACTGTGTGCGTGTTTGTGCTCTTGCAATTTTGGCCTCTTGCACCTCTCTGATTTTAATCGCTCCACCATTGGCAACCGTGGCTTCAGCCTTGGGCCCAAGCTCTGGAAATCCCTCCCTAAACCTCTCCTCCTTTAAAACCGACCTCTTTGACCAAGCTTATGATCGTCCGTCCTAATATCTCCTTATGTGGCTCGTTGTCAGATTTTGTTTGATAATCGCTCCTGTGAAGCAGCTTGGGACATTTTACTACATTAAAGGCGCTACTTAAATGCAGGTTGTTGTTGTTGGTGTTGGTGCAGCTGCAGAATGTGGTCATTGTGGAAAGCGTTGCTGTTTACAGCATTTACCACCAGAGGGCGAATGAGACCTAAACTCCTGTCACAGCTGATCACGTGGCCACTTCTTCAAGCAACCGAAATGGTTTAATGTTGGCCAAATGCAGGCAGTAGTGTCTGAACAGCTGCAGTAGGGCCATGGGATTAGAATTTATATTGCAATAACCCAACAGCAACGTCTTGTTATCATTCAGTCAATATGATCCACGCTCACATAAATCATCGTGGCTTCGTTATCATTCTAATTTAATATTTTGGAATTTTTTTAATACAAATGGCACAGATTTATTCACTAGCTGCTTTCAAGTCTGTTTTTGAATTTACTCCTAGCATGGGCAAATTTTTAATTTTTTTTTAAACTGAAAATAATACACATTTCATAATGTGGGAAGCAGGTAATCCATTCTGCATTTCTTCTGTCTCTCTGTCACCCTCCATAACATTGCACAGAGAAAGAATGGCACTTGTAGACCTGCTTCATTACTGCAGCATCACTGCAAGGGTCTGCAGGAACAGGACATTCACCCGAAATGGCTACAGGACAGTCAGATTCACTTCACGTTATACAATTGCTTGTGCCCAAGCATTCGCTGCCTACTAGCTCATAGCACTGATAAATGCAACAAACAGGTATATTGCCTGATTTTAGAATCGGCCCTGGTACAGGACCTGTAACCCTGCGATTAAAAGCGTTATTATGAACTCCACCATGCCTCGCTTGGTCAGTGCCTATTCTGGAACGGAGACATATAGAATAGGAAGGATTTGATCTTGGTCGGCGCTAAGTTACCCGCTATCCGCTAGGTGGCAGTAGAGGGGCTAAATTTAGCTGGCGAGTGGGGGGGGAAAAAATCAGCCAAGGTTCCTGTTCACGACTGGTATCCAGTGCCTGCTGAGGGAAAGTGTGGACGTTGGGTAAGGACGGGATTGGGTTTGGCAGTGATGCCCCCCACAATTGAATAGCACAGCAATACTCACTGTCCAGGCTCCCGTTTCAAAAGTGGCCACTTGGGGGCGATGTTCTGGATGGCAGCTGGCAATTGTGAGACCCATTCTGCAGCACGTGTCAGTGCTTTCAGGAAAGGGAGGAGAAAATTAATGGGGGGGGGGGGTTAGGGAATTAACATCATTAGGCGTGCCTGCGAACTGAATGAAGCTTCTTGTCACATGAATCTGCCTGCCATTGATTCCGGGGTGGGGCGGGGAGAGAATAAATGACTTACTCGGTATCTCCCAAAGCAAGTGTGTCTTTCAGTGGCCAATTTTGTTGAAGTATTGCTGGCAATCATGGAACAGTCGACATTTTGACCCATTCTTCCCTGCGGGAGACTGCACGGAAACAAACAGCTCTATGGCCACACACAGTGCACACTTGATTAATTAGCCTCAGTACCTTTGGATTGAAGAGAGTAGCCAGCACCTGTGGAGCATCGCCTTCAGAAGAGGGGAAAAAATAGAAAAACACAGTCGACTAACATCTGGTAGTGTATGACTATAACACCAACTTACATTTATATCCTTCTATTCCATTCTCCCTCATGTGCTTAACTAGTTTCTGCTTAAATTTCTGTTTACTATTGAACAAGAGCCCTCGATCACAAAGCTCTTGATGAGCTCCTATAATCCGTGTCATGCAAACTGAATTGTAGCTGCCATTCCCAAAATTTCAGCAAAGGCTCATTTGCTGACCACACACTAATGGGACAGTAAAAAGAAGAAAAGAAAGAAAGACTTGCATTTATATAGCGCCTTTCATGACCACCGAACGTCTCAAAGCGCTTTACAGCCAATGAAGTACTTTGTAGTACAATGTAGTCACTGTTGTAATGTAGGAAACACGGCAGCCAATTTGCACACAGCAAGCTCCCACAAACAGCAATGTGATAATGACCAGATCATCACGCAAACCTCGTACAATGGCCTGATGTGTGCTGACTTGGTTTAACCGATGTCTGTTATAACTAGACCAGTGCTGCCAAAGACGACATAACGGGAGTTATTCGGAATCTTTCTAGGATATGCTGATAGGGTTAGATGAATTAGGGTGGGAGGAGGCTCGTGTGGAGCATAAACACCGGCAGAGACCAGTTGGGCCAAATGGCCTGTTTCTGTGCTGTAAACTCTATGGGGGAAAAATTCGGTGGCTGAATTGTCAGCCTGGATTATGCTCAAGTCTCTGGAGTGGGGCTTGAACCCTCAGTGTTCTAACTCAAAGGTGAGAGTGCTACCAACTGAGCCAAGGTTGACACGAAGGTAAATACAGCATACTGCAACAACAGAAAATCTCCTTGCAATCTGGTTCTTTGATTTTATTGAACAGTGGGAAATTAAGATTCAGTTACGTTTCATTCATTCGGTGATTGAATTTGCTTCCATCCTTAATTTAAATCTTTAATGAATGCATCAATTACATCTCCTCATAGACACTGAGAGGAATTTTAACATGGAGGAGCATGTGGGTGGGGGTTAAAACTGGAAAAAATGACAGTGCGTTGGGAAGCCGGCTCCAACCCGCCAACTACCGAAAATTTCACTTAAGTGCGTTAGACTGTTTGCGCGCAACCCTCTCGGGAAAGGCGGGTTGGCAATTAACATATGTTAATCGCTCAATTAGAGCAATATTTACGCAGACTTTTGAGTTTAATGTTGGGTCCATGGGCTTCCCAGGCTTCCTGAAACTCACCAGTGAAAGCACGGCATCTACACAGCGGCAATTGAGGGGGTCAATTCATCTCATGGCAATATGGCTATAAATATCCAGTACTCACAGCTGCTTTCTTACCTGCTACAGGGAGAGGGTGCGCGCAGTACTTTTGCTGAGAGTTTACTTTCTACACTTTGGAGGGTTGGTGCGCTTTGGCTGCCTTAGATTGGATCTCAGGTGAGGAGCAATATGGCCGGCAGCAGTAACACCAGCAACAGCAGCCTGCTGGTCACAGACCTGTAGCTGCACAAGAGAGAGGGGGGGAGCAGCAGGCGGGTGCAGCTCGCAGGAGGCACTACCCGCGAAACAGCGTCTACAGGCAGAGGCTGAGTTTCCTTGACATGTCTGAACAGCGGTGTCTCAGGTTGTCGCTTCAGGTGGTGGCAGACATCTGCAGCCTCCTAGAAGAAGACCTGCTGCCTGCTGGACCTGGTGGCCACCCTTTACCAATGGCTGGCAAAGTCACCACCGCCCTCAAAGTCTTTGCCTCTGGATCCTTCCAGGGCTTTGCTGGAGACACATCCAGGATCTCCCAGTCGGCGGCCCACAAATGCATAAGACAGGTGGCTGATAGGTTGTTTGCCAGGGCCACCAATCATGTCAAATTTGTGTGCGATGACGCCACTCAGAATGAGCGGGCGCTCGGGCTTCTGGCTCTGGCTGGCTTCCCACAGGTGCAGGGCGTCATCGACTGCACATGCGTGGCAATCAGGGCATCCCCAGATCACCCAGGAGCTTCCACTCCATCAATGTGCAGCCACAAAAAGATATTTCTGTAGGCGTGTGCAAGATTCCCGGGGAGCTGCCATGATGCTTTCGTCCTGCGGCAGTCCAAGCTCCCTGACATCTTCGGACCTGCAAGCACACTTAAGGGGTGGCTGCTAGACGAGAAGGGATACCCACTTCAAACTTGGCTGATGACACCCATCAGAAACCCGACCAATGAAGCGCAACAGCGCTACAATGAATGCCATATGACCACCAGATGTGTGATCAAACAAGCATGCTGAAGATGCACTTCAGGTGCCTAGACAGATCTTGAGGCACCCTTCAGTACACACCAGCCAGGGTCTCCAGAATAGTCGTGGAGTGCTGCGCTCTGCACAACATTGCACGGCAGTGAGGTTTGGACCTGCAGGAGGAACAAGGCGAAGAGCTCAGAGGCTCCTCGGACGATTCAGAGGGGGAGGAGGAGGATGAGATAAATGAGGAGGAGGAATATGATGATGCCAATGCACCATGAGCTGCTCAGTTTGCATAAGCCTAAATGCATAAATGTATTTGTAAAGCTGGTCGTAAATCACTTTTCACTTTTATCTGAAGAATTTGTTGTTCTTTGTAGATGTTAATCTTGAGCAAAATGAGATGATGATCCTGAAAGGAGCCAGATAAAATTATAATGTACTGCAGGTAATGGGAAGAATGTAACATGGGAAATGACTGATCCACTCGATGAAGAATTGAGTGGAGTCATTAAAGTGGTTGGAAAGGTCACACACAAAGCCACCATCAAGGCTGTATATTATGCCTCTTCCCAAGAGAATAAGAACGGTTTTGATCTCAGCCTTTACAATGAAGCCCTGCACATTGTGCATGAATTTCCACAGTACTATCCATTTAGTGTTACAGGCAGCAGTTGATTTCCTCATATTGCACATCACCATGAGAAGAATCAGTATGATTTGGAAGACAAGATCGCCACACCACAATCCCCGATGCCAGAGATGCATTTATTAATGCAAGGTTCACTTAGGTTACACCAGTGGACCCATTTCACAAGCACATGCAACGGCCACTCTTCCCACCCCACCAATGCCACTGAAAAAGAACAGTCCTGCAAACAACCAACCACCCCTTGAACATCCCCCCATTGGTCCCCATCAATTCATGTCTTCCCATTCATCATTAAATAAGTTTAAAAGCAACTTGCCACCCAGCACCCAAGAATGGACAAGATGGGAAAGTGGTGCAAAATATTAATATTTATCCGACCTAACGAAAGAACAGAAACTTAACAACACAACATTGTCTCATGCACCCATGCGCATACTCTTGTGTAACCACAAAGCCTTACCCTTCCATTCCTACAACTTTTACGAGATGTAACCCCTGTGGCTTCTGCAGAGCTAGAGGTAGGCTGCTCAGATCCCTGCTCTGACTGCTAAGATGCTCTTGGCCCACATCCTCTGGGTTTTAGAGCTCGTGAGGGCCTCACCAAAGACTGCTCCACCTGCAACAGTGCAGGGACAGACTCGGCCATCGGGAGAGGAGGAGGCAGCATGTGGGCTACTGACTGGGGGTTGGGGGGGCGCAATGGGTGAGAAGCGTCTCATGTCCATGTCCCCTTTCACCATCATCCCTCTCATGGCCCAGCCGCATTTCATGGCTACCACTGTGCTGGAGCACACTTTGGTGCAGATCAATGGGGTACTGTAAGGCCAAGGCTAAAGTATCTGTCATCCTATTTAAGGTGGCAGACATGTTGGCATCCAGAGCCTGCATGACCGTGGTCAAGGGGTGCATGGACTCATTTCATTGGAGCATTTGATGTTCCACGGCGCTGGCCACTCTATCCATGTAAGAACACATCATCTCAATGGCCTGTGACATCAAGCCACTCATGCCTGAGGCAGACTCCTACATTCTCTGTGCAATTGTGGTGAGTGTGCTTGGAAGTCCTGTCAGTGCATCGCACATACTCTGCTACTGCTCAAGGATTCTCCTTTTCATTGACAGCCCCCGGGGGTACAGCATCTGTGTCCAGCTGAGCAGAGCTTAGAGAGGGCTGTGCCCTCCGATGCGGACTCTCCACAGCTGTCCCTGCCACCACTGTCTGCTCTTGCTCACTTGTGAAGTGTGATTCACCAGGTGAAAACCCAACTATCTATCTAGGAGGTCCCACCAAAGTCCAACTATCTGAGCTGGTGCATGGTATGCACAAGTCCTGTCAGAATCCTCAGAAGGATTCAGCTCCTCTGAGGAATCATCATCCACAAACTCCAGCAACTTCTGCTACACACATGAAGGCCCTGTCAGAGATAAAAGACCTGAATTAGTACAGGCAACATAAGACTGTTGCAAGCTATCATTATGAAGATGATCATACTTTACTCGCTGTTGAAATCAAGTCAACGTGTCTGAGTGCCGTACGACATGTGGGTCGCTGATATTTAATTGTGTCACCAGGCAGCTGGGTGCTCCCCATCTCGGATGGCCAGGCAAGCCTAAACCCCAATGATCTCCAGTGCCTTCTTCTCTGTAGTTGTTAGATGTGAGATGGCTGGAGGGCCACCTCTGGTTCTCTCGCTCTCCCTGGTGTTCTGTGTTCTCTTCTCCTGCAATGAGGGAAAGAACAGATCTATGAGTGAGTGTAATGAAATGTGTTCAGCTAATCGTTGGAGTTCATTTGGTGAAGGGTGAGTATCAGGGAGAGGCATGAAATTGCATAAGGATGAGGGCGAGTGGGAGTGGAGGATGGATAGATGGGGATGTGAGGAAGTGCATAGTCAGAGAAGGATGGGTGCACCTGAAAGATAAGTGGGTGTGAGGAGTGATGTGATGGAGTCTGCTTGAGAAGGCAGAGTGAGGGGGTTGGGGTGATGCGCAGAGCAGGATGCAGGTGAATGTGCAACTGTACTCACCTTTCTTGACCTGATTAGGTCATTAAATCACTTCCTGCACTGCACCCAGGAGCGTGGCACTACGCTCCTGCTGCTGACCTCCTCAGCAACCTCCAACCACGCCTTCGTTGTTTCTGCCACAGGTTTCTTCCTCCCATTGCTGGGGAATTAGATGTCCCTCTGGTTCCTCACAGCTCCCCAGCAACACATCAAGGGAGGCATCAGTGAACCAGGGCGCAGTCTTGGAACGTCTCAAATCCATTCTTTAACTTCCTCCTCGCTTATTTCCAACTCCAAGCTCCTCCAAATTGTATCTTTGGCTTGGCCCTTTAAATACTGCAGCTGAGATCACATCATGTGGGTCCTCATCTTGCTCGCTGCTGCTGATTGGACGGCAAACCCGAAAGTAAAATGATAATGAGGTGGCTGAGTTAAAAAGCCACTGGCAAACGCGCTGAACATACCCACGATATCAGAACCACCCCCCCCTGCTCCCAGCGCATCTCCCAATTAACATTGGGGCCTCTGCTTTTCATGTGAATGTTCTGTGTAGACATAGCTGTTGTGAGATCAGTCAAGGGCAAAGTTAAATGTAGTTGCAAAAGAATGGAAGATAAATGCTCTATTCATTTGCAGACTGCAAGGCTGGGTGTCTGCAGTACATAAAAATAGCAAAAGATCAACTTTTAGGGGTCACTTTTCTTGTTGTGTATTGTCTGTGGTGCAGAAGAAGTCACTTAGCTCGAATATTCTGTGGCAGACAAAACACCCCCTTTATTCATTCCTCTTAAGAAAATTCAAGAATTATAAAGAAAAAAATCAATAGTTGAGTAATAGTCCCTGCATTTTGTAGGATTCATGGTCGCAATACAAATATAAAACAAGAATGACAAAGATCCCAACAATGACTTATGCCAGTGTTGAAGTACCATCTTTCTATAAAGGTCACCTGGAATCGCTGTTAAAGGCAGTAATTATTCCAATATTATTAGGAATGAAATGTAATAAAATAACATAATATGCAGCATTAATTTTCTTAGGATTGACAATTTAGAAATGGTAACTTGATGGGCTGAACAGCACAGTGAGCGTGAAACACAATCCTTTCACATTTGTGACCCGAGGCATTGCACCCTGCACCTGATGTAGTGAAAGTCACCTCTCTCTGTTGACTGTAAGGATCCCAAGTAAAATAAGTTTGAGTAGTTCCAATCATATTCCGAATGGGTGTGCGTCCAATGCACAGAACTGCCAACAATTAGTCACTAAATTGGGCCATAGGGACGCCACACATAAGCAATGGAAATGTCCTACTGACTTAGTACAGAATGGGCCGCATCTTGCTGGAAAAATAACGGCGTGTTAACGACGCACACCGTGATTAATGTGCAAATCGGCCAACAAATTCAGGGGATTACGAGATACGCCGTGAGTTGCGAGTCCCCAGAACTTGCTGGTCGATTTACGCCACTCCGCCGTTTGCTTCACACAGACGGTATTTCGCCCTCAGCTTCCCCGTTATTTTTAAGAACTTGCTGGGTTTGCACATTAATTGCCCAGTAAACTCGTCGTGGAAAGTTAAGTCTGACACTTAAGAGCGTAAGTAACCTTTTAAGTGTGATAATTGTTAATGCAATGCCAATCAACCTCTCTGGCCCAGACAGGGAACAATTTAAAGTGTTCAATCTCAATTGCATGTAGTAAATTGCTGGAGATTTTTAAAATGTAACATTTTTTCTTACTTTTCCTTTCTGACTTTTTTTCTCCCTCTTTTAATCCAATCTTTCTTTCCCTCTCTTTTTTTTTTACAAAGAATATACAGCACAGAAACAGGCCATTCGGCCCAACTAGTCTGTGCTGGTGTTTATACTCCACTCGAGTCTCCTCCCATTCTATCTAACTCATCTCAGCCTTTCAGCATATCTTTCTATTCCCTTTCTTCTCATGTACTCATCCAGTTACCTTTTGAAAGAATCTAAACATCCTGGAGAGTGAGAACATCGGAATCCAAAATCCCAACGCTCATCACTAGTGCTCTCACTCTCGTCATGTCTTCAAATATCAGGTAATTTTTTTTGGCATTGTGTTTGATCACAGATGGGTAGGGATTATTGTGTTCCCAGCTCATCCCGCCCCCAAATGGGGTGGACCAAATGGCTACATTTGTTACTGTACACAAATCTTCTCACTAAGGACAAGCAGATTCAAATTACAGGCATTCGTGGGACTTGAACTCATTGACTTTCTGGTTCGGAGCTGAGCACTCAACGGCATATGAACTATTGACCCTCAACTAGTTACATGTAATATTAAAACCCACACCATCATCAGATGGCCTTGTAACAGTGGAGTAATGGACCCTCTTACAATCCTGTCCTGTCTCCGTTGCTGGGGTTTATGGTTGCAAGTCCAAATACCCTGTAGCACCAATTAAATCACTACATAAGCCTTCGATGATGTTTAAGCCAACATCAAGCACAAGTCAAAACGCCGTTAAGTCTTACACACATTCATTAGTATAGATAAATCCGCTCAGTGGGCTCAATTCTACTCATTGCGCCACTGCTTAACAGCATTTGAGCCTACGTCCCAAAGCTGAATAACCACTGCCTTTTTTGATATCTTCCCAGCCAGCACCTGGAGAGGGAATACTTTGTGCGCTGACAAGAAAGTCTCCTGAAAATGAATGCAAATTGAATGCCTGATGATGAATCTGTGGCACAATCCTTCATTTAATCCTTGTGATTAAAGTAGTATTGTTTTTTTCCTGCCATGGCATGTGGAATTTTGCTTTGTGTCAGTATCTATCCAAATAAGACTTACTACCCATGGCTAGATTATTGTCTCAATTTACTGTGAATGGGGTGTAAATTGCAGCCGGTATTCTTTACATCAGCTTTGTGAAGGAAAATGGATGGGAGCTTTTCCAGCGTAAGACAACAAAATAGACAGATAGATACATGGTCGATACAAAAGAAAGGACAGATAAAGGAAGGTAGGCGACAGGAAAAGCGAGTGTGTCAGTGTTACAAATCGTGATATTGTGCTGCTTTTAGGACTTTTGATTAAATCCAAGAGACCATTTTAGCTACTGGAGAACAGCTGCTAAGAGCTTTGGTAAGATGTATGTCAATAAATGACAATAATCCTGTCTGCCAGTATCTGTCTAATATGCTGTGTTTTAGAACTTTAATCATTTAATTAGCTGTTTTATCTTCTATATGTGCAATATTTCCAATCATCCATATAGACCAAAGACATGGTGGGAATCTTACATTGGAACAGGAATCGGCCATTCAGCCCCCCCGAGCCTGTTCCGCCATTTAATCTGATCATAGCTGATCTGTACCTCAACTCCATTTACCTGCCTTTGATCCATATCCCTTGATACCCTTGCATAATAAAAATCTGTCAATGTCAGTCTTGAAAATTTTAATTGACCCAGCGTCCACAGTCTTTTGGGGGACGAGAGTTTCAGATTTCCACTATCCTTTGTGTGCAAAAGTGGCTCTTTGACTGCACTCACTTCACCTTGCAGGCTCCTTTACACGATGACACTGCCTTCATGAATCGCAAGGGCTTCCACTCTATTAATGTACACAGGTGTGTGACTACCACAGTGCATAATGAAGGTGTGTACCCGGTTTCCTGGCAGCTGCTACGACGCTTTGGCCTTGTGCCAATCCTCCAATCTCCCCCCCCACCCAACCATTCTTTGTCCCTGTAGAGCAACTGAGAGGCAGGCTGCCTGGGGACAAGGGTTAACCCCTGCACATGGCTCATGATTCTTCTCAGGAACTTATTCTCAGCGGTCAAAATACACCACAATCAAATCCATGGCTCAACTAGATCCCTCATCGAGCAGACCACTGGAGTCCTCAAACAATGATTCCACTGTCTGGACTGGTCTAGTGACGGAGTCCTGTAAAACAGCCCACAAAGAGTGTCCCGTATGATACTGGTTTGCAGTATGCTGCATAACCTTGCTCTCCAATGGAACAACACATGGAGTCAATCATTGGATGAAAACCTTCAGCATGATATTTTTGTCAGTTAACAGTTTAGTACCATCATTTTCAGAGGAATCTACTGACCGTTAAAATAATTGAAGTTGCAGTTTCAGAGTGCAGGCTATCCAGAAAGCAGATGCTGAATATTTGTTGGGTAAGTGCTGGTTTTCTTCAATTGACACTTCTGTTCTGATTTATGTATCAGGTACTGTTGCAGACATGCATGTAAAGCACTTAATATCCTTAAACTATTCTAATTTTTAAAGCTCTTTTATCCAACAATATCATTATCTGTTTAAAGCAGTAATACCCCATAACAGTTACAAAGTGATTTGTCCTAATACCAACTAAGGAACCTCATCTGTTTAATAAGTCTTCCTTCCGCATGCCATCTATTATGAAGCATTTTCAGAAGTCAATTTAAAAAGTATGCTGGTTCGCTTTGATTGTGTTGTTGACCTTTGCTCTTTGACCGTGGGGTTCGGTTCTTCAATTGGCAGGAACCCAGCGGGTGACAAGCAAAGGTCAGGAGGGTGAGTGGAAATAGTGCATAAATCTTCGTAACAGACTGTGCTAAGAAAAAGTTTTTGGAAGATAGAACACTCCGGTGCTTTGTGGCACAGAGACAACATGTAGGTTGCTGCCTGTAAACCAGCACACCACTGAGCTCGGATCCCTGAAACATTGCTATGTTCAGGCCAAGTGGCTGCTCGGTGATCCTCCCTGTTAGGTGGCAACAGGAAGGAGAGGTGTCAGCAATGACTTTTGTGCAGTTCCTAGCACTGTATTAGCAAAGGCCTCATCTTGGCTGCTGTTAGTCTGTAACCTTTTATTAATTAATTCTCGGGATGTGGGCGCGGCTGGCAAGGCCAGCACTTATTGCCCATCCTTAGCTTCTTTTGAAAAGGTGGTGGTGGGCCTTCTTCTTGAACCATTGCTGTCCATGTGGTGAAGTTGTTTCCACAATCCTGTTAGGTAGGGAGTTCCAGGATTTTGACCCAGTGACAATGAAGGATCAGCGATTATATGCCAAAGTCAGGATGGTGTGCGACTTGGAGGTGGTGGTGTTCCCATGCACCTGCTGCTCTTGTCCTTCTAGGTGGTAGAGGGCACGGGTTTGGGGAGGTGCTGCCGAAGAAGCTTTGGCGAGTTGCTGCAGTGCATCGTGTAGATGGTACACACTGCAGCCGCAGTGTGCTGATAGTGAAGGGAGTGGATGTTTAAGCCAGGGAATGGGGTGCCGATCAAGCAGAGAGAAAGAAGGAGAAAAAAAAGAGGTACCCTCACAATAAAATAAGCTTTTTTTAAAATGATTGGCTCTCTCTCTCATCTAGAGCCACAGTCTGGTGAATCATTAACTACCAAAGATTGGATGTCATCACTGAACTTCTAATCTACTGTACACAGCATATTGCTACACATGAATTAAAAACTGGCAACTCATTCACCGCCAGCAGGATATGCCTCCACGTAAACTCCAGGACATATGTGCTACAAATTGGAACATTCCATACCAACTATAGTAGAAGAGCTGATATTTGAGAGCAATACAACCTCTGCTAATAATGGAGAACTTGCTATTAAAGCAGCATCTCAGATTGTTGCAAATGCTGCATAAATGACATACCCCTGCTATTAACAGTGTACTGTACATCTCATGCAGCAATGGTGTACAGCTCCTGCATAATAAATACCTAACACTGTGCCCCCACAATTAATATAAGTTAGAAATTGAGTGATGTGCAGAAATTGAATGGTGTGTATTTTTCCAAAAAATCAAAGTTATTTTTAGCTTAAAGTAATTCTTCACTGAAGAATCTAGATTTAGCCTTGCTGCGATTGCTGTTTGGGAATCAAGAATCCGAGAGGTTCAGCTATCCGACTGTACGCTCAATATTCCAGTCATCCTTGTCGTAAGATGTGTAAAAATGGGTGAAAGAAATGGATCCGGTTGTTGGAAGACACCAAGTGTAAGCATTCCAATAAATCCTACAGTTGAGGACTCCTTTGTCAGGTCATATTTACAGTAAACACTGAAGGCCTCTGTTGCTGGTGTCTTCCACACCAGTAATATGCAAATTTGTTGCCGCTGGTTGATCCAGTGATTAAAAAGATTGAGAGGATCCTTGATGGTGCAATTAGTAAATCCATCACCTGGTGAGGAACAGAGCTCAGCAAGTCCCAGGTTTGACCCCCAGTTTGTGCTGGTGACAGCTGATCTCAGTTGTACTACAACTAATATTTGGAAAAGTCGATACTGCAGCCTTAAAATTCGACAGCTTTACGTTTTTTTTTAAATTTCAGGAACAGACTGCAATCATTTTTACTCAGGGTCTTCTATAACTAGCCTAAAAAAAAACGAACCTGAGGACCATCAGAGGTTGAATTTTGAGCTTTTGGGAATTGCGGCCTATTTAAAGGCTGCTAGGGTGACACTGGCCTAGAAATTGGTTCACGCCCCAATCGGGCCACGATCTCGTGAGGCCAGTGGCAGGACCACGGCAAATTGCTCCGCCGGCTTCATTAGAATAGCACCGGTGAATTGTGTGCGCCACTCCGTGCCACAGAGGCAGTTTTCTGGTCGGAGGGAAATGAGGATCTAATGTGAGTTCAGGGGGGAGGCAATCAGGAAGAGGGTGAGCGATGACTGGCAGCGGCCCATGGTTTTAATGTGGAGCTGGGAGAAGCACTACTTCTCCTCCCAGTTAAGCGTTCAAGTAAGTATTCTTTTTTAAAAACTTTCTTTTTTGGTAGCTGCCTCCAGTGGTCCCTTTAAGGAACACTGATTATGCCGAATATAGACCTGGTAATCCTGACGGAGCAGGTCCAACGGCAGCTCTGTTCAGGGCAAACCAATTTCTGGTTTGGGCCCTAAAACAGGTGTTAGACTCCTTATTAACATATTGAAGAGGCCGTCACGCCTGTTTTAGGAGGCCGCCAGGCACATCTCTACAGCACTCAAACCAATATGGCGTCAGATGTGTTTCTGATGCTATTCGAACACAGGAGGTTGGCCATCTTAATAGGGCCTCTTTGCACCCAGAAAATGGGCATAACGAGGTCCAATTTCACCCCCACTGTTCCTTTAAAGGTGGACAGTGTACTCTCATAGCTCTAAACCCACAGTAGTGGGTTTCAATCTCTTTCCATAATGTTAGGAGACTTTACTGTCATGGGTATGGTAGTGTAGTGGTTATATTACTGGACTAATAGTCGAAAGGCCTGGAGTAATAATCCAGAGAATGCGAGTTCAAATCCTACCATGGCAGTTTGAGAACTTGAATTCAGTTTTTAAAAAATCTGGGAAAAAAATGAACTGGTATCAGTGAAAGTGACCACGAAGATTGTCTTAAAAACCCAACTAGTTCATTAATGTCCTTTAGGGAAGGAAACCCGATGTCCTTATCCGGTCCGGCCTATATGTTACCCCAGTCCCACACCAGTGTGGTTGACTCTTAACTGCCCTCTGAAGTGGCCTAGCAACCCACTCAGTTGTGAGGGATGGGCAATAAATGTCAGACTTGCCAGCAACACACACATAAAAGAAGCTGTAGCCCATTCTCAGGAGAACTGAACACAAACTAAATAGATTTCAGCAGCCCTGTGGAGATGAAAACAAATTGCGTCAGTTCATCCCATATATTGCTGCCAGTATTACAAGAGGGTCTGATACAATGTCAACTGATACTGTCAAGAATCTGGGTGCAAAATTTCTAAAAGTGGATTGACAGATTATTTGTGTTTACCTTGGCTCACAGTGTTCAGCTCCAAAGTTTAATCGGAAGTCAAAATTGATCCGAAATGCTTTCTTGCTCTGATGCGGTGGAATCTGGTCTGATATATAAAAAGGGAAGGTTCTGCAGCACAGGCAACCTCAGACTATATTGCAAATCCACTTGGTGAAGTGGCTCTTTGTGAAATGCGTCTGCAATGTAAAGAAGACAAAGAGGATTGAGCAATGAATCCAGCTCTAAAAAAACAGCAGTGAGAATCCAAATTCCCGGTTTAGATTCAGATTCACTTACTCATGTTGAAACTTATCAGCAATAGTGCAGGACTTATTTCCATGCTCTACCACCAAGCCAGACTGAGCCACACGCGCATCACCAAGATGCTCGTGCATAACCTACTCTCAGATATTAGCTCTGTTACTTGGTGGGTATAGAATCACAGAATGGTTACAGCACAGAAGGAGGCCATTCGGGTCGTCAAGCCCGTGCTGGCTCTCTGCAAGAGCACTTCAGCTAGTCCCACTCCCCCGCCCTTTCCCCGTAGCCCTGCAAATTTATTTCCTTCTGGTACTTATCCAATTCCCTTTTGAAAGCCACAATTGAATCTGCCTCCACCACCCTTTCAGGCAGTGAATTCCAGATCCTAACCACTTGCTGCATAAAAAAGTTTTCACTCATGTCGTCTTTGGTTCTTCTGCCAATCACCTTAAATCTGTGTCCTCTGGTTCTCGACCCTTCTGCCAATGGGAACAGTTTCTCTCTATCTACTCTGTCTAGACCCTTCATGATTTTGAACACCTCTATCAAATCTCCTCTCAACCTTCTCTGCTCTAAGGAGAACAACCCCAGCTGCTCCAGTCTATCCAAGTAACTGAAGTCCCTCATCCCTGGAACCATTCTTGTAAATCTTGTCTGCACCCTCTCTAAGGCCTTCACATCCTTCCTAAAGTGTGGTGCCCAGAATTGGACTCAATACTCCAGTTGAAGCCGAACCAGTGTTTTATAAAGGTTCACCATAACTTCCTTGCTTTTGCACTCTATGGGCTGGATTTTACCAGCCCTGAGGAGGCAGGGTTGGAGGCAGGACTGCTGGGAAAATCAAAAAGAATGGGAGCGGGTCCCGAATCCGCTCCCAACCCACCTCCAACCAATCTTCCCGGGAGTCGGGTCCCATATTTGCGCAGGGACCCGACTACTAGCGGCGGGAAGAGGATTATAGCCACTTAACTGCCTGTTAACAGGTAGTTAACAGGCAGTTAAGAGGCTTTTTCCCATTTTGCGACTTCTGCTGCGGGCTTCCCGACGTCGGGGAACCCTGCCAGGGTAAGTGAGGCGTGCTGTGGGTCTGTTGTAATGTTTGTGTACAGATGACAGCTGCAGAAGTGGTGTGAAGGATACAATGGGACACTGGTGAGTATCAGAGGTAAGGAAATGTTGGGAAAGTTATTTTTAATGTGTTTAGATTTTTCTGTAGATGACAAGCTTTGAAGTGTTTGTGTGGCCTCACCTCATTGGGAGAAGTGACAGATCGCTTCTGTAACCTCACCTGCAGCTGCCATCTGTTTTATCCTAAGGAGAGAATCATTGGAGAGTCTGGGAGCAAGGGCTCACCTTTGTACAGTGATTGTCAGTGTTTGACAGCACCTCAATGCTGTCAAACACTGTCAAATTATGTCAAAAATAAATGTTTCATGTCCCTTTTCAGAAAACCGGCAGATGAAGCGTCATCAACTGACGTCATCTGACACCGGCTTTCCCTTAATTGGCCGGCAAGCCCACAGGGCGGGCTTAACAAGGCCAATCAGGGGAAAATAGCGTCTGTGCGTCAGACGTCGCTAGGGGCGGGACTAGAACCCGGAAGGCAGCAGTCCTGCCCCGAACTCGTCTCGGTAAGTAAAATCCAGCCCTATGCCTCTATCTATGAAGCCCAGGATCCCGTATGCTTTTTTAACTGCTTTCTCAACCTGCCCTGCCACCTTCAATGATTTGTGCACATATACCCCCAGGTCTGTCTGTTCATGCACCCCCCTTTAGAATTGTACCCTTTAGTTTATATTGCGTCTCCTCATTCTTCCTACAAAAATGTATCACTTCGCACTTTTCTGTGTTAGGTTTCATCTGCCACGTGCCCGCCAATTCCACCAGCCTGTCTCTGTCTTCTTAAGAACATAAGAAATAGGAGCAGGAGTAGGCCATACGGCCCCTCGAGCCTGCTCTGCCATTCAATAAGATCATGGCTGATCATCGACCTCAACTCCACTTTCCCGCCCGATCTCCATATCCCTTGATTCCCCGAGAGTCCAAAAATCTATTTATCTCAGCCTTGAATATACTCAAAGACTCAACATTCACAGCCCTCTGGGGCAGAGAATTCCAAAGATTCACAACCCTCTGAGTGAAGAAATTCCTCCTCATCTCGGTCTTAAATGGCCTACCCCTTATCCTGAGACTATGCCCCCTAGTTCTAGACACTCCAGCCAGGGGAAACAACCTCTCAGCATCTACCCTGTCAATCCCCTTCAGTTACTTGTATGTTTCAATGAGATCACCTCTCATTCTTCTAAACTCCAGAGAGTATAGGCCCATTCTACATAATCTCTCATCATAGGACAGCCCTCTCATCCCAGGAATTGATCTAGTGAACTTTCGTTGCACCGCCTCCAAGTCAGGTATATCCTTCCTTAGATAAGGAGACCAAAACTATGCACAGTACTCCAGGTATGGTCTCACCAAGGTCCTGTACAATTGTAGCAAGACTTTCTTACTCTTGTACTCCAACCCCCTTGTAATAAAGGCCAGCATGCCATTTGCCTTTCTTATTGTTTGCTGTACCTGCATTCTAGCTTTCTATGTTTCTTGCATGAGGACACCCAAATCTCTCTGAACACCAACATTTGAAAGTTTCTCACCATTTAAAAAAATATTCTGTTTTTCTATTCTTCCTACCAAAGTGAATAACCTCATATTTCCCTACATTATACTCCATCTGCCACCTTACTGCCCACTCACTTAGTCTATCTATATCCCTTTGCAGATTCTTTGTGTTCTCCTCACAGCTTACTGTCCCACCTAGATTTGTATCGGCAGCAAACTTGGATACATTACATTCAGTCCCTTCATCTAGGTCATTAATATAGATTGTAAATAGCTGAGGCCGCAACACTGACCCTTGCGTCACCCCACTAGTTACAGCCTGCCAACCTGAAAAAGATCTGTTTATCCCTACTCTCTGTTTTCTGTCCGTTAACCAATCCTCTATCCATGCTACTATATTACCCCCAATGCCATGAGCCCTAATCTTGTGTAATAAGCTTTTATGTGGCACCTTATCGAATGCCTTTTGGAAATCCAAATATACTACATCCACTGGTTCCCCTTGCTAGTTACATCCTCAAAAAACTCTAATAAATTTGTCAAACACGATTTCCCTTTCATAAAACCATGCTGACTCTGCCTAATCATGTTAGGATTTTCTAAGTGCTCTGATACCACTTCCTTAACAATGGATTCCATCATTTTCCCCGACGGCTAACCGGCCTGTAGTTCCCTGTTTTCTCTCTCCCTCCTTTCTTGAATAGCGGTGTTACATTTGCAACCTTCTAATCTGCTGGGACCGTTCTAGAATCTAGGGAATTTTGGAAGATCAAAACCAATGCATCCACTATTTCTTCAGCCACCTCTTTTAGAACCCTAGGATGTAGGCAGTCAGGTCCAGGGGATTTGTTGGCTATTAGTCCCATTAGTTTCTCTAGTACTTTATCTCTACTTATATTAATTAAGTTAAGTTCCTCACCCTCATTAGACTCTTGGTTCTCCACCATTTTTGGTATGCTTTTTGTGTTTTCTACTGTGAAGACAGATACAAAATATTTGTTTAACATTTCTGCCATTTCCTTATTCCCCATAATAATTTCTCCTGTCTCAGCCTCTAAGGGACCAATGTTTACTTTTGCTACTCTCTTCATTTTTACATACTTGTAGAAGCTCTTACAATCTGCTTTTATATTTCTTGCTAGTTTTCTCTCATTCTATTTTTTCCCTTTTTATCATTTGCTGGTTTCTGAAACTCTCCCAATCCTCAGACTTACTACTATTCTTCACAACATTATAAGCGTCTTCTTTCAATCTAATGCTATCCTTAACTTCTTTAGTTAGCCATGGTTGGATCATTTTTCACGTGGAGTTTTTGTTTCTCAATGGAATGTATTTTTGTTGAGAATTATGAAATATTTCTTTAAATGCTAGCCACTGCGTATCTACCGCCATACCCTTTAATCTATTTTTCCAATCTACCTTAGCCAACTCGCCCCTCATACCTATGTAATTGGCTTTATTTAAGTTTAAGGCTCTAGTTTCAGATTTAGGCAAATCATTCTCAAACTTAATATGAAATTCTATCATATTATGATCACTCTGTCCCAGACGATCCTTTACTATGAGATTGCTAATTAACCCTGTCTCATTACACAATACAAGATCTAAAATAGCCTGTTCCCTAATTGGTTCCATGATGTATTGTTCCAGGAAACTGTCCCGAATGCATTCCATGAACTTGTCCTCCAGACTACCTTTGCCAATTTGATTTGTCCAATCCATATGAAAATTAAAGTCCCTCACGATTATTGCATTACCTTTGTTGCAAGCTCCTACTATTTCTTGATTAATATTCCGTCCATTGGTATAGCTACTGTTAGGGGGCCTATATACTACACCCACCAGTGTTTTTTGCCCCTTGTTATTCCTTATCTCCACCCATACTGATTCTACTTCCTGATCTTCTGAGCCAAGATCCTTTCTCTCTACTGTCCTTACACCATCCTTTATTATCAGAGCTACTCCCCTTCCTTTTCCCTTCTGCCTGTCTTTTCGAAATGTCAAGTACTCTGGAACATTTAGTTCCCAACCTTGGCCACCTTGCAACCAATCTCTGTAATGGCTCTTAGATCAAACCCATTTATCTCTATTTGTGCCACTAGTTCATCTATCTTGTTACGAATGCTTCGTGCATTCAGATAAAGAGCCTTTAATTTAAATTTTTTACCATTATTCTCTGCTTTGACCTTATTCTCTGCTGCACTGCTACTGTTAAACTCTCTGACCCTTTCTTGAAGTCTATCACTATCCTCCTCACTGTTCACTATACTTCCAAGTTTTTTGAATTAACCCGGTTTATGGTAAACAGATATAGGAGTGGACACCAGGACATGAAATACCAGATGTGAGTGAAGGTTTACTTTTTGCCCACTGCATATCCAGACTATCCAGAGGTGATCGCTGAATCAGAATTGGCCTAAATACAAAGAACTAGAATTTATATAGTGCCTGGTCATGTCCTCAAGGTGTGCCAAAGTACTTCACAGCTAATAGATTACTTTTGAAGTGCAGTTGGCAGTTTGCAGGACAGCCTTAGACCCTACCCCTCATAACAGCTGACTGCGTGCAAGATACCATAATCCCTCACTCGTACTACCCACAAATGCGATTAGTGGATCTACGTTCAACCAACAGGTTTCTATTGACGTATAAATTGTCTAATCATTTAGAAGCTCAGACTGTTTAGATTTTTATCATTTACACCCTATAGATAGTTAGCTTGCTTAAATTGCCTCGGGTAATAAAGCTTTTATTACTAGTTGCTGAGGTCTTCGTCTCTGTGTCCTAGTGAATCAGGATCTACCCTGGCCTACTCCGTGCAACCTTGTGTTAGGGCAGTGGCTCTCAAACTGGGATCCGTGGATCCCTGGGGTCCGTAGAGACTTTCCAGGGGGTCCACAAAATAAGCGAACGAGCGGCGGCCGGAGACGTCGTGCGGCAACTTGGGGGGTGCGCAGTCCCTTTAACGGGACGTGCGGCCTATTCAAAATTCCACGCGGGCGCAAAATCTCCCATTTGAAAAGCCGTTCCCGGGCTGCACGGGACCTCCAGACAGCTGCACGACCGCGTAGCTTAGCAGGAATGTTGGTTCGCGAGCCTGTAGGTTATTGCTGATAATTTTGAGCAAAGCAGTGGCTGCCCATCGCTCCCACAAGGACCTCCTCACTTCCAACTGTCACCACACTCGCGCGGGAATATTTCAAATGCTGGCGTGCGTGCTGCTAATGACTGACGTGATCCTCATCCAATCGCCGCACGATGTCTCGTCGATGAACCGATGAAAAGTTAGGGATTTATTTCTTGTAAGTTTTTTTTTCTATAAAACCTTTCCTGTGGGCATGAGCGGCGGCAAAAGAAAATAAAGGGCTGGATTTTGCCAATGGGGAGCTTTTGGAGGCGGGACTCCCACTTGTTGGGTTTCGTCCCGCCTCCATCAACTTCTGGCCAACCCACGCTATTTTCCCTTGATTGACCTTGTTAAGCCCGTCCAGCGGGCTTAGCCGGCCAATTAAGGGAAAGCCGGTTACAGAGAACGTCAACGTATGACGTTGTCATCGTTTGACAGCTCTGTGAAGCTGTCAAACACTGACATTCTCTGTAGTTTGATGAGTTCTTGAATTCAAGACCTCATCAAAGCTCTTTCTTTTGCAGAAATTAGATGGTTGTTGCATTGGCGAATGCAGCGGCCATCTGTCATCTCTGCCGCGGAGGTGCGAGACTCTCCGCATCCCCAACTCTTGAAGCCTGCAGGAAGAAACAAAGGTAAGTAAACTTTTTCTATTACTTTCCACTTACCTCACATACTCACCTCTCCACACTTGCACCCATCACTTACCTTCACAGCGCACTTTTGCACCCCGCAGACCCCCGCAGACCCACTACTCGCCTCGGTGACCCTGGCGGGGTTCGGAGCCTTCGGGAAGCTCGCACTTGTCTGGGCAAAATGGGGATAATCCTCTTATCTGCCTGTTAACTACATGTTAACAGGCCGTTAAGTGGCTGTAATCCCCTTCCTGCCTCCAAAGAGGCGGGACCCGGCGCGGGTCGGCTACCCGCCTCCTGGCAAGATGGCATGGAGGCGGGTTGGGCGCGGGATGGGCACCCGCCCCCAAATTCTGCCATTTGCCCGGCAGTCCCGCCTCCAAACCCGCCTCCCCAGGGCTGGCAAGATCGCGCCAAAACAAAAAGCTTCGGCTACGGCGGCTGAGACGGTAGGAAAATATCCGCTTCGAAATATAGAGCGTCTAAGGAAGCCGGCCTGGGACTTTGGACTAGTCTGGAGTTATACCGCATGCTGAGAGAGTAAATCGATGTCTTACGTCTGGGGACTTTACTGTGAAATAAAGCCAGCTGCTGCTGGTCATCTGTAAAGGGAAGAGTGGTTGGCATTCCGTGGGAGTGCCTTGGCCAGGACTTCGCAAACGTCACACCAGGGATAGACAGACTCTGCAGTGAGAAGCAGGCACACCCAGCTCACTGATATCTGTAAGAAAATACCTGTTTTCTTAAAAGCATTATTAAAACACTCTTTACATGCAGCACTTTCAGATTATGAGTATTACATAGTATTATAATTTAGAAGGGGGGGGGGCGGTCCTTGATTACTAATCCATTTGAAAAGGGTCCTTCAACCAAAAAAGCTCGAGAACCGCTGTGATAGGGGGAATCCGCAGCCACAGTCAAAGTTGATCTGTTATCAGTTGGCAGCAGCTGCAGTTGAAGCAGGGCAAGGTGAAGAGGGTCACTTTTTCCCCTCCCTTCCTCCACTGATAAAATACTTCTTATCCATTTCGTGCTCCATTCAGCAGCCCAGCTGAGAAACGACTAAACTGATCCAGCTAAGGTGAACACGTTCAACTGACGGGGCAGCCCTGAACTCAAAGGCCTCTTTATATTAATAGGCTGGCTTTAGGGAGAGTGAACTACGAACATTGCTCTCCTCAATTTACTTTTAAGTTGGACCGCTGGTCTCCCTGTGAACTGGCAGCAAAGGGCAAGCACATGCGCGCAGAACGGCTGCGATTTTTTTTTGGCCATATCAGATGTAGGGAGCACCGCCGCCAATATGTCCGTGCGTGATGCATCATGATGCAATGTAATGACGTTGCCACCAACATGTGTTGAATAGCCCTCGCAAGACAGACAACAGCCAGGAAGACTGCTGAAAAATGGGTCTAAAAATAAGCCCAGCAGGTTTACACTGATGTTTTTTGCAGCTGTGGGAGACCCGTGCTACAGGAGGCAAAGGTCAAAGAGCAATATTAAAATCAGGACTTTAAAACCCATGTGAGAATTCCTGAAGTGATGTGTGCTTTTTTTTTAAATTGGTCCACAATCTACACTCCTTTCCCTCGCACTTCACACAACTGGGATGGTGTGTGTCGAAAGCTTTTACAATGTGGTGATTACCCCACCCCGTTAGCAGTGGAGATGCTGTAATATGGCTGGGTTGCCATTGGACTGCCGAATAGCTGCAACAGAAACAAAATATAGAAATGATCTGTGAAAAAAGCCACTGAGCTATTTCACATTTTCCTACTGCTGCATAATTCTAATTGTTAAAGAGAGGGAGATCCCTGGACACACTGAAACCTCACAGTCGTGCCTTGTTTTTATGTTTTATGGTTTCATCTCTGCTGTTCACAAGCGAGACAGGCAGGGAGTGGATGGTGTGTGTAGGGCGTCCCCTTCAGTGACATCACGGATGTGGAGCGAGGTCTGTGGGCAGCACTCCCAATCCATGAGGTCATTGAACAGAAAATTCCAAACAAAACATCTCTCCTGCACTGACTCGGACGAGCTGCCTCGGACAGGCACAAAATACACAAGAACAGAAAGTCTGGATTAAATAGAAAGGGCAATGTTTTTGTACTATCGTTTAGGATTATAAAGCAAATTAGTTCAATAAATTTTCCCTTGAAGCAAAAAAACAAGGAGCTTGACAGAATGTGAGGCTGTTGGTCCAATCGTTCACTCTGCTCAGTCCTCCATTTGAGATAGGCTAAGCAGCGAGGAGTTAAAATGAGCAGAGAACCCCTCTCTGGGCTGTTGTCAGACATTCCTTGGCTGCTGGGCGAAGAACGGCCAAGGCAATGGCCTTGGAACAGCCTCCCACCCCAGCAGCAGAGTCCTGTGACCTGGAAAGGACCTTAAGTTAAAGGGGAGAAGAAGAAAGAGAACCCTGAGGACAAATATCCTGGGAAGAGGCGGAGAAGGAAGTAGCTTCATAAAGAAAAGTGCAAGTTAGTTGATGGATGTACTTGTCGGGCCAGTACTGAGAGAAAACACTCGTAAATTGGTGACTTCATTCATATTTCAGTTATTATATAAACAAATTCTAGTTTGGTAACACAGTGGCACAGAGAACAACAAGAACAAATGCACTGTGTCACCGTGTGGAAGGATATAGGTAGGACAAATAACTTGTTATTTGCCCAGTAGCATTTCACTGCCTGTGGGACTTGTCATGCAGTACTTGGGCAGCAAATTGTGCTACACATGGTATTTGCTGGGACACACCACCACCGGACCACACCAGATCTCCTGCCCTGGGAACATGTTCCCCTCTAGATACAGGTTATTCCCCAAATGCACAGGCTCCTCCCTAGATACAGGTTCTTCCTCTATACACAAGTTCCCCCTAGATACAGGTTCCCTCCCCATACACAGGATTTGCCCAGATATAGGTTCCCTCCCTATACACAAGGGGTACGGTAGCATGAGCTCAAATCCCATCATGGCAGCTGAGGAATTTAAATTCAGTTAATTAAATAAATCTGGAATAAAAAGCTAGTATCAGTAATGGTGACCATGAAACTACCGATTGTCGTAAAAACCCATCTGATTCACTAGTGTCCCTTTAGGGAAGGAAATCTGCCATCCTTACCCGGACTCCAGACCCACAGCAATGTGGTTGACTCTTAACTGCCCAGTGCCAGTCACTTGTAGTCAAGAAGGCGGCTCAACACCAACTTCTCAAGGGCAATTAGGGATGGGCAATAAATGCTGGCCTTGCCAGCGATGCCCAGTGAATGAATTAAAAAAAAACACACAGGTTCTGCCCAGATACAGGTTGCCACATACATATTTCTTCACTCAGAGGGTTGTGAATCTTTGGAATTCTCTGTCTCTGAGGGCTGTGAATGCTGTGTCTTTGAGTATATTGAAGGCTGAGATAGATAGATTTTTGGACTCTAGGGGAATCAAGGGATATGGAGATCGGGCGGGAAAGTGGAGTTGAGGTCGATGATCAGCCATGATATTGAATGGCGGAGCAGGCTCGAGGGGCCGTATGGCCTACTCCTGCTCCTATTTCTTATGTTCTTCTGTTCTTATGTAGGTTCCCCAGGTAAAATGTTCACGATCTCAGCCACGTTATCCAGGTTTGACACTAAGTGGAGGCCAGAGGTATCATAGGAACAAATAAAATGACAAATCAGAGGGTGAACCATTCAAATCCCTTTTTGTACACCCAGGAGTGCAGCTAGCATTCGGAAGTTTATAAATATGCCAACTCACCTGTTCCGCTCCCCAACCTGGTGTCCCTGGGAATTGAGCAGAGACACCAACCTTGTAGACTTTGCCTTCCTTGCTGTTCTACATCCTCAGGATCAGCGTAAACTAAAACAACAACAGCAACTTGCAATTATATAGCACCTTTAATGTAATCGCGCTTCACAGGAGCGTTATCAAACAAAAATTGACACCAAGCTACATAAAGAGATATTAGGGCAGGTGATCAAAAGCTTGGCCAAAGAGGCAGGTTTTAAGCAGCGTCCTAAAGGAGGAAAGAGAGGTAGAGAAGCGGAGAGGTTTAGGGAGGGAATTCCAGAGCTTGGGGCCTAAGCAGCAGAAGGCAAGGCCATTAATGGTGACCAAACTAAATGGAACCATCAGCAAGAGAACCAGTGATGATCTGCATCTCTCTGATTGGTTTCCCTGCCACAGCCAACCTGACCTTGAAATAAATAAATTTGTACGCAATTGCATACGTCCTTCCTACATCTCTGTATATACCTCATGGAAGCCAGTACGTCAGCAGTACTGGGGAATACTGAATGCGTTTCCTGGCCTACAGTATAGCACAGGGAGACTTGAGAGGAATGAAAGATAAAATATGTTTCTCTCATTAAGACAATTGTTCAATTCTAACTTTGCACAAAACTACTCATTTTTTATGATCAGAAAGCTCTGCGTTTTATTTATTTGAGGGCATTTTCAGTTACGCAATTCTGGGGGGGAATGGCAAATTGTTTGGTGTGCTAGACCTCTTATAACTACTGCCAAGACTCTCTTGCAATAATTTTACAATAGCATTCCTGAATTCCATTGGGCACAGGGTTAAGTGCAGTTCCCACCCACTGCTTGGACTCAGTGACAGCCTGTACTTGTATAGTCTGCTGGGGATCTCGTGCCACGGGCATCTCTGACCAATCGGAACAGCAGCCGGCTGATGTTTGCTTAACCCTGCCACAACCAGGGCCCTCTTGTAGCTTCAGGCCTCCAGTATAAATAAAATGATTTTCTACAACAGGAACAACCTTTGATGCACATGATTTTATTCCAGATGTGCTGGTCTAACAGACAAAATAAGAACTACTGTCACCTCAGAATTAATGTGGGTGAAAATCTTCTCAATTCTGGCCTCACGTATCTTAAGAAAATATTTTAGAATAACATGGAGCATGCTTTGTGTGTGTTTACAGTCTGCAAGAAGCTTTATTTTCATACAAGGCCTTTGGAGACATTCAGGATTTTATTTTGGCAGATTTAATGAAACATATTTTTTTTAAACTTATCACCTTTTGTATTTTGAGCTGTTTTGATGCCTCATGAATATTTTGTTCTAATAATCACTATTATTTTCAAAGGGTACTTAGAGGTGTTTTGCCCCATTAGTGGGGCTTAATGATGTGAGTGCACAACTGCAGACTCTGTGCATTATTCAAGTGACCTTCAGAATATAGTGTTCCTCAGGATGTCCCAAAGCACTTCACAGCCAATGAATTACTTTTGAAATGCGGTCAGCTGGCGTAACTGAGGGAAACTCGGTAGCCAAGCACATTTTTTTCTAATTTTCTCTCCTCTCCTAAAACTGCTGACACTTACTGGTTCAGGAACTGGCCACTCTCTGGTACCTCAGCCAAGTGTGAGCCTTAACAAGCAGGCTAGTCGGTCACGAACTTCATCACAGGCAGTCCCAGTCCTGTCTTCACCCCAGGTCCCAACATGTGCACCTTTAGCAGGTCGCAAGATGCCGATCAGGAGTGGAAACAATGGCTGATTTTTCCCTTCCCTAGCCCAGGGATGTTGAGGTAGATTTTAGTGCCCTGAGATCAGCCAACTCAGCACAGACTGAAAATCGAACTTGGGACCTTCTAGTCTGTGTGACATAGTGTTTAACCAGTTGGTGCCCTTGTATCTATGAGGCGGTTGGGGGGGGGGGGGCTTCTGACTCAGAGGCAAGTGTGTTATCACTGAGCCACGGCTAACACCTGGAGTATCGCTGAATGTTCAAAGAGTTCAGTATTCATAACAGATACTTATTTATAGTTAAACATAGCAGATAGTAAAACATTTCTAAAGCTTTGCCTTGTGGGTTCCTTCCTACGACTTCCCCTGAGGAAACCTACATGGGAAAGCTTTGCACTGTTCTGTTAGACACTAACCGTTTTATTCTCTTTCCATAGTCACCTTTCCCTTTGATCTACAGTTTTGTTCTTTATCACAAGACAGTGATGACCTATTGGATGGGAGCCAAAGCCTGTCGTAAATCAGAGGATATATTCCAGACATCATATTATCACTTAAGGAAACAGTCATTTAAGGTGGAAATCTTTAAACAAGCCAACTGCCTCCACATAGCTCAGGGATGCTGCTAGTCAAAGCTCCTTGATGTGCTCTGATATCCAGCAAACTTGTGACATTGTGGCTGATATACCACAACCTTCACAGCGGCCAACTCTCCGGAGGACCATTACTGTGACACTGCTCCCAACATTCTACATTAAACTGTCTTTGAGAGCTATAACAACTTATATTTAAATAACACCTTTTAACGCAATAAAACGCCCGCACTGAGCCATAAAAGGAGATGTTGGGGCAGATGACCAAAAGCTTGGTGGAAGAGGTAGGTTTTAAGGAGCATCTTAAAGTAGGAAAGAGAAGTGGAGAGGCGGAGAGATTTAGGCAGGGAATTCCAGAGCTTAGGACCTAGGCAGCTGAAGGCACGACCGCCAATGGTGACGCGTTTAAAATCGGGGATGTTCAAAAGGCCAGAATAGACGGAGCACAGAGGTCTAGAGGAATTATAGGGCTGGAGGTGATTACAGAGATAAGGAGGGACGAGGCCATGGAGGGATTTGAACACTTCCTCTCATTGCGTTTCTATTGAAGTTGTAAATTTAAATTTTTTCTAGACCTATTAAACATTGGAACATCTCCCAATTTTTTTTCTGGTGCCTGGAGGAAGTTTCCCCCCCCCCCTCCCCTGATGGTCAATATTTCTGCTGTATGTTAGTTGAAAAGAAATGATCTCTCATCTACTCTTCTGGTCGTATGGAGGCGATCCCTTGGGAGTGCTTAGGTAACAGTAAACGTGGCGCTGGTGGAAGATTCAAAGCAGGATGGCAAAGCATGGCTGAGACTGATTTTGAATGCCGGTGAAAGACAATGCTCGAACGCAGTTGTGGAAGATACAGAGCTGAGTAACAGCAGAGAACATTTTCATCGAGAGTGTCCCAGCATTCAGATAAATTTAGAAACCACTAGAGTTTCACTCTTGTGCATTGCAAAGCCAGTTAAACCTTTAGCCGTGTGAGATACTCAAAGTCAGACCCGACCGTTAGTCCCTATTTTAAGCTGCTATATAATGCTGATGGTTCTTTTAGTGTTTTTATGCAGCATGTAGAGGTTGCAGCTATAGGTCTAAAAATAGCTCAGGGGAATAAAAATGCGCATGTTATGTAAAAAGGAGAAATCTAGCTCCCAGATGGTTCAGTAACTTTATCCAATGAGTAACTGAGCCACACAGACCAGAGAGGACCTAGCTTTGATCCACAGTCGGTGCTGAGTTAGCAGATCTCAGACAGGCCAGCTGTGGGAATGCTACGATTCACCACAGTAACCCTGGGTTAGAAAAGAAAGAGAAAGAAAGACTTGCATTTATATAGCGTCTTTCACGACCACCGGACGTCCCAAAGCACTTTACAGCCAATTAAGTACTTTTTTTTTTTGAAGTGTAGTCGCTGCTGTAATGTAGCAAACGTAGCGGCCGATTTGTGGACAGCAAGCTCCCACAAACAGTAATGTGATCATTTGTTTTTTTAGTGATTTTGATTGAGGAATAAATACTGGCTCGGACACCGGGGATAAATTCCCTGCTCTTCTTTGAAATAGTGCCATAGAATCTTTTACTTCCACCCGAGAGGGCAGACGGGGCCTCGGTTTAACATCTCATCCAAAAGGCGACACCTTCGACAGTGCAGCGCTCCCTCAGTATTGCACTGGAGTATCAGCCTCGATTTTTGTGCTCAAGTCTCTGAGGTGGGACTTGAACCCACAACCTTCTGACTCAGAGGCGAGGGTGCTACCAACTGAGCCACGGCTGACACACAGGGAAGGAGAAAATCAACCCACTCCTGATTGCTATTCAGCAGCCACTACTAAAAGTAGGCCTGCTGGAACATCGGGTGAGGACCGGATCAGGCGCGGCCATGATGTGCCCTGCAGCCAAATAGCTTGCTGACACTCGCTGTCAAAGCTCACACGTGAATAATGGCTAGTTGGGCATAGTACTGGAGGGAGACTAGTGTCCATGGAACTGCAGCCTAAAATGGCCTAAAAATTCGGTTGCTTTGTGCCTAAGAAGGCGCCAACGGGGCGCAAAGCAACTTGCGCCCGGGCGCGGTGCCTGCCAACGCCACCCGCGAAATTCTGCGGGAGGTTAGCGGCGGTAACCGTTAGCGCCCCGTGGCGCTGTGCCGCCGGCGACAATGTCATCACCGTGCGCAGCGCCCCGCTTGCGATCTTCGGTAGTGCCCCCTGACTTACCGCCGGACTCTATGTCCAACGGGGTCAGGGGGGCCTACCTGTGGCCGAGGCGGCGCTAATTAAAGGCGAGGTGCCAGGCGGCCATTTTTGGTGCTGGCTGTCTGCCAGCACCTGCCCCCGTTGCCGTCCCCGGCCTCCTGACCAGCCCCCCCGCGGAGTGCCGGCTGCGCTCCGTGAGCCCGGCACTTCTCGAGTCCTGGGCTCTTTTGCCGGCACTCCGATCTCTGGTGGCCCAGTTGGGCCCCGGGTCGCGTTGCGCAAGGCCCCTCCCCTTTAAGTAGGGGAGGAAGGCCTGCAGTACCGCGGCGCGTCGCTCTGCGGCACGTAGCACAGCGATATTCCCTCGCAGCGCCCCAAGAGGGAGGCGGGGCGCTTCCAGTAGAGCCCCGCTTCCCTCTTGGGGAGCTACCGATGAATTTCGGTCGCTGGGGCGCTATTTTTTCGGGGCGCTAAAAGTAGCGCCCCGCGCGAAGTTAGCGCCCCAAAGGGGGCACGACTCAATTTTTCCCCCAACACCTTCAGGAGGGGAGAAATTGAGGGAAAGATTTAAGGCGGGAGTGCCCATCTCCCAGAATTATTCAGTAGTACAATTACAGGTTTTAACCCTCAGACTGGAAGATTCAGTCATTCGCTGCATGCTCCTGAAGGACCATTGACAACTTGTGTTGTTTATTTTCCTGCTGTTTTTGAAACTCAGTATTGTTAGTGTTAGACTGCAGATGGCTGTATTTATGAATATGGCAAAGGAGATTACAGAGAAGAGTAGGTGGACAATGTTCTATCTACATCATCCTTCCTGGCCTGATCACAATTAATTTGAATTAGTAACATATGTGCGCATTCTGCAGATGTTGCTTTATATCCACCTCCCCCCTCCCCCATTGTCTTCCCTCCTCTACTGGGTCCAGTTCCACACCAACTGACAGCCTACTGCTACTCTAGTCAAATGACAGAGGCCATGCCTACAATTCTGTATAAAACCTCTGAGGCTGTGAAAATGCTGCTTTCTGAACAATAACAAGTCATGTGTCACGACAAATAACTTCCCCATGTAATTCGGGAAACTGGCAAAACTTTTTTTGCATAAAGAAAGAGAGAGAGAGAGAGAGAGAGAGAGAGCCATGGTATCATATTCACATTTTTTAAATTCATTCACGGGATGTGGGCGTCGCTAGCAAGGCCGACACTTATTGCCCATCCCTAATTGCCCTTGAGAAGGCAGGTGGTGAGCTGCCTTCTTGAACCGCTGCAGTTCGTGTGGTGAAGGTACTCTCACAGTGACTTTGTCGTAGTGATTTGGTACAACTGAGTGGCTTGCTAGGTCGTTTCAGAGGGCAATTAAGAGTCAACCACATTGCTGTGGGTCTGGAGTCACATATAGGCCAGACCGGGTAAGGATGGCAGATTTCCTTCCCTAAAGGACATTAGTGAACCTTCTTCCTTCTTCGGCAGTCCCTCGGAACCGAGGATGACTTGCTTCCACATTAAAAATGAGTTCTCAAGTGACTGATGAGTCCAATGCGGGACCTACAGTCTCTGTCACAGGTGGGGCAGACGGTGGTTGAAGGGGCGGGTGGGCGGGGTGCTTGGGTTGACGTGCGCTCCTTGTGCTGCCTGCGCTTGGCTTCCGCTTTGCTCCCGGCGAAGAGACTCGAGGTGTTCGGCGCCTTCCCGGATGCTTCTCCTCCACTTTGTGCGGTCTTGGGCCAGGGATTCCCAGGTGTCAGTGGGGATGTTGCACTTTTTTAAGGAGGCTTGGAGGGTGTCCTTGAAGCATTTCCTCTGCCCACCTGGGGCTCTCTTGCCGTGTCGGAGCTCCGAGTAGAGCGCTTGTTTTGGGAGTCTCGTATCGGGCATACGAATGATGTGACCCGTCCATCGGAGCTGATCGAGCGTGGTCAAAGCTTCGATGCTGGGGATGTTGGCCTGAGCAAGAACACTGAGGTTGGTGCGCCTATCCTGCCAATGGATTTGCAGGATCTTGTGAAGGCAGCGTTGGTGGTACCTCTCCAGTGCTTTGAGGTGCCTGCTGTACATGGTCCATGTCTCTGAGGCATACAGCAGGGCAGGTATCACTGCTGCTCTGTAGACCATGAGCTTAGTGCCGGGTTTGAGGTCCTGGTCTTCAAACACTCTCTTCCTCAGGCGACCGAAGGCTGCACTGGCACACTGAAGGCGGTGTTGGACTTCGTCATCGACGTCTGCCCTTGTTGACAGTAGGCTCCCAAGGTATGGAAAGTGGTTCACGTTGTCCAAGGCCTTGTCATGGATTTTGATAATCGGGGGGCAGTACTGTGTGGTGGGGGTAGGTTGGTAGAGGACCTTTGTCTTACGGATGTTTAGTGTAAGGCCTATGCTCTTGTACGCTTCGGTGAAGGTGTTGACGATGGTTTGGAGTTCGGCCTCCGAATGAGCGCAGACGCAAGCATCGTCTGCATACTGTAATTCGACCACAGAGGATGGGATGACCTTGGATCTGGACTGGAGGCGACGGAGGTTGAACAGTTTCCCGTTTGTTCTGTAAATTAGCTCCACTCCAGCGGGGAGCTTATAGAGGGTGAGATGGAGCATTGCAGCAAGGAAGATCGAGAAGAGCGTTGGTGCGATGACACAGCCTTGCTTGACCCCGGTCCGTATGTGAATTGGGTCTGTGGTGGAACCATTGGTCAGGATCACGGCTTGCATGTCGTTGTTAAGCAGGCGGAGGATGGTGACAAACTTTTGAGGACAGCCGAATTTGAGGAGGACACTCCATAATCCCTCATGGTTGACAGTGTCGAAGGCCTTTGTGAGATCAAAGACGGCCATGTACAGCGGTTGGGGCTGCTCCCTGCATTTCTCTTGTAATTGACGCGCGGTGACGATCATGTCCATTGTGCCCCTTAGTGGGCGGAATCCGCATTGCGACTCTGGGAGGAGCTCTTCGGCCACTGGGAGAAGGTGATTGAGGAGGATTCTTGCGATGACGTTCCCTGCGGCAGACAGCAGGGAAACTCCTCTGTAATTACCGCAATCGGACTTGTCACCATTCTTGAAGATGGTCACAATTACGGCGTCTCTGAGATCCCCTGGCATGCTCTCCTCCTTCCAGATAAGAGAAATGAGTTCATGAATTCACCCCAGTAGTGCTTCTCTGCTATGCTTTAGTGCCTCGGCAGGGATTCCATCTGCTCCTGAGGCCTTGTTGTTCTTCAGTTGTCGGATGGCCTTTTCAACCTCATGCCGGGCTGGGATTGTGCTGAGGTGGTGGCGGGTAGCATGCTGCGGGATGGAGTTGAGGACACTTGCATCGAAGACAGAGTCTCGGTTAAGGAGATCTTCGAAGTGCTCCTTCCAGCGGGCACTGACTGCCTCTCTGTCCTTGATGAGTACCTCTCCGTTCTTGGCCCGCAGTGGGCTAGGATCTTGGGTGCTTGGGCCATAGATGGTCTTGACTGCGCTAAAGAATCCGCGCACGTCGTGGTTGTCGGCTAGCCGCTGGATCTCCTGCGCTTTCTCCACCCACCGTCTGTTCTTTAGGTCGCGAGTTTTTTGTTGGACCTCGGCCTTCAGGCGTCTGTAGAGCTGCTACAGCTGCTATTAGTGAACCAGACGGGTTTTTAACGACAATCCGGTAGTTTTCATGGTCACTATTACTGATACTAGCTTTTAATATTCCAGATTTATTTAATTAATTTAAATTCCCCAGCTGCTGTGGTGGGATTTGAACTCATGTCTCCAGATGATTAGTCCAGGCCTCTGGATTACTAGTCCAGTAACATAACCTATGCTACCGTTCCGGTGTTTTTATTCACAATTTTTTCAACAACAACTTGTATTTATATAGCGCCTTTATCGTAGCAAAACATCCCAAGGCGCTTCACAGAAGTTTGACACCGAGCCACATAAGGCGATATTGGGGCAGGTGACCAAAAGTTTGGTCAAAGAGGTAGGTTTTAAGGAGCGTCTTAAAGGAGGAAAGAGAGGTAGAGAGGTGGAGAGGTTTAGGGAGGGAATTCCAGAGCTTAGAGCCTAGGCTGCTGAAGGCACGGCCGCCAATGGTGGGGCAATTAAAATTGGGGATGCTCAAGAGGCCAGAATTAGAGGATCGCAGATATCTCGGGGGGTTGTGGGGCTGGAGGAGATTACAGAGATAGGGAGGGGCGAGGCCATGGAGGGATTTGAAAACAAGGATGAGAATTTTAAAATCGAGGCATTGCTTAACCGGGAACCAATGTACGTCAGCGAGCACAGGGGTGATAGGTGATCGGGACTTGGTGCGAGTTAGGACATGGGTAGCAGAGTTTTGGATGACCTCAAGTTTACAGAGAAAGAAAAGAAAGACTTGCATTTATACAGCGCCTTTCACGACCACCAGACGTCCCAAAGTGCTTTACAGCCAATGAAGTACTTTTTGAAGTGTAGTCACTGTTGTAATGTAGGAAACACGGCAGCCGATTTGCGCACAGCAAGATCCCACAACTCAGAGGGTAGAACGTGGGAGGCCGGCCAGGAGTGCGTTGGAATAGTCAAGTCTAGAGGTAACAAAGGCATGGATGAGGGTTTCAGCAGCAGGTGAGCTGAGGCTGGGGCGGAATCGGGCGATATTCTGGAGGTGGAAATAGGCGGTCTTAGTGACGGCACGGATATGTGGTCGAAAGTTCATCCTTTTCAAGTACATTTCCAATTCCCTTTTGAAAGTTATTATTGAATCTGCTTCCACCACCATTTCAGGCAGTGCATTCCAGATCGTAACAGTGTGCTGCTTAAAATTTTTTTTTCCTCATCTCCACCCTGGTTCTTTTGCCAATTATCTTCAAAATATTTGTAAAGTGACACCCAGAACATCCTCTAGCGGAGAGCAAATCCACCGATTATCATCCTTTTTTTCCACCAATTTTCTCTGCCGATGTTGTCTCCTCCCCTCCGGAGGATGTTGACTCCTTTCTGGGGCAAGGTTATAGAGGCAACAGTTGCCTTTCAGAAGCAGCTTGCCTAGGTGCCTGTTACTGATGTGTGAGTGCGGTTAGTGAATGTCAGTGGGTTACTCAAATGCAGGGGCAATCGGATCTGTGTCTTACCCACGCATGGTCATTTTTTTTTCCAAATGACTCGCCCTGCCCAGTTCTAAACTAGACAAAAAGGTGCCAACCTTAGTTGGCTGCTAATCACAATATAAGTTTAGCAAAATAGTGGAAGGCTGCCAATGCTTGTGGAACTGTGTCCCTGCCGGACTCTCTGGCCTCAGTATAGAAGGAGAAAGGGGAGACAATTAATTGGAGGAGGGAAAAAAATTGTAGTAATCTTTTCAGGCCACCTGAAATGAGCTTAGAAATTATTTTGTGTGGTTTGAGCTAAAGCAAAAATTCAAATGGTGGACAGTGTGTTCGTGCTGTCAGGTCTCAGTGGGTTTGGTAGGGTTAAAAGGTCACCAGTGTTGTGTTGGCTCTTGTGTTGTGTGGACCAGTTTGTAGTTCAGTGTTGGCTAGCTTTCAAGACAAGGTATTTTTCCTGGAGGAAGGCTAAAAGCGGTTAGTTTATACAAGTTTGAGGCTGCAGTGATTCGTAGGAAGTATTCCTAGATGGACGTGAAAACTACAGTTTTGGTGTTTGGCTTGTAGGCGTAGTTCAAAAATCACTGTGAGGTAAAAGGTTCGGAATTGTTTCTGTAATGGTGTGTTTTTGTTGGGTTGTGTCAGGTTACTATGGCGGTCGTTAGGAAGCAGGCACTTGGCTGGACAGCAGTAGTGTTGTACACACAGTTGAGGTAGCGAGGCTGTGCTTGACAGCTGTATTGAACTTGCTCCTGCAGTTTTGTTTACTTAAAGCAATTTAGTCATTAAGTTATTCAATAGGTACTCTTCAATGGCTTGAGAGAAGTTTTTTTGGGGGGGCAGGGGGCGGGGGGGATGCAGTGGGAATGCAGGGATTAAAAACTTGATCCCAGCATAAAAGCAGTCTGCATCTTTGACGATTATTTTGGAGAAAAGTGTATCCTGAACAGAATAAAGCAGTGAAGGTAAATGTCATTGCTGTAGTATCCAACCTGCAGGAGTCCATTCTAGGGCATTGCCTGGTACCTGTGGGTATTTAAAAAAAAACTGGCACACTCTTCGAGTACCCGTGATTATTTTATACAGAATTAATAGCCCCATTTGTTGTACAGTTTGAGAGCCACATTTAAGGCATGTGTCATCCATCCAAGCCTATAAAGGTTGGAATCCACTTTCCTGCCCGCTCCCCATAACCCTTGACTCCCTTATTTTTGAAAGGTAAGGGAGTCGAGGGTTATGGGGAGCGGGCAGGAAAGTGGAGTTGAGGCCAAGACCAGATCAGCCATGATCTTATTGAATGGTGGAGCAGGCTCGAGGGGCCAAATGGCCTACTCCTGCTCCTATTTCTTATGTTCTTAATGGCCAGCTCAGAACAGGCAATGATGGGGAAAAGTAGCTTTTTATAGTAACTCTTGAAGCCATGGGAGAGGCAATGGGTAAATGTATTGTGTAATGAGGTATGGAGCAGCCAGACCCCAGCTTGAATCTCTGGTCTGTTGCAATGGTAGCTTGGTTGGTCAAAATTGAGAGGTCGCACAACACCAGGTTATAGTCCAACAGTTTTATTTGAAATCACAAGCTTTCGGAGCTATCGATTGCTCCTTCCTCAGGTGAAGTAAATTAGATACAGAATCGCCAAAGCATATATAGATAGAAAACAAAGCATGTGTACTTTACAATTGCAGACCAATAAATTAAATCTACTTCACCTGAGGAAGGAGCAATCGATAGCTCCGAAAGCTTGTGATTTCAAATAAAACTGTTGGACTATAACCTGGTGTTGTGCGACCTCTCAATTTTGTCCACCCCAGTCCAACACCGGCATCTCCGCAGCTTGGTTGGTGCCAGGGGTACTGAAATAGGCATCAGTGTCCCTTGGCTGGGAAGGATTTAAATCAGCCTGGAGTTCGTCAAATAGCCTGCAGACATTCACCCTCTACCTCATTATGAACAATCGCTAATTTGCCAAAGTACTGGAGGACAGTAAGCACTTGTGGAACTGCACCCTAGCGCGAGTCAGCACCTTGAGGGTTGAATTGCCACAGGATGTGTTTTGGACAGAACCGCCGCCCTCCCACTAGTTGCATTCCTGACCCCGTTCCAAATTCTAGGGTTGGAGGTATTTGCATAGATCAGGCGAGCACCAGCATCGTTGACGTCACAACTGGGTTGCCCACTTTAAGCGGGAGAGAGAAACACACAGCGGGGTCCGACCACAGTGTAGGGTGCTGGGCTGATGGTATTTAAAAAAGGAACATTTTCAGACTAACAGATCATTGCGAGCTGCTCTCCAAAGGGAAGTGCAATCAAATCGTATCACATGACGCCTAACCAATAGATCACAACAGGATCAGCAGCATTCTCGACCATCTGATCTTGCTCCTTGGGTTGTTTTTACTACGTTAAAGGTGCTATATAAATGCAAATTGTGGTTGTTCACTTTGCTTAGATGAGGTTTGCCAGTTCTCAATCAGGCCACTAGATGGAGCATTATGCTGAGACAAGGCATTCCAGCTGGGATTTTCAACTTCATTATGCGACATAACCAGGTGTACTCGGGCCAGGGTGGAGCAAAAGTACGGACTTACGCTGGATCCCTGCCTGTAATACATACAACGCGAATTTCCAACGGGCGTTCTTTTCAATGCTGTATCGTATCGTGACATTATGTTAGAAACATAGAAACATAGAAACTAGGAGCAGGAGTAGGCCATTCGGCCCGTCGAGCCTGCTCCACCATTCAATACGATCATGGCTGATCATCCAAATCCAGTACCCTGTCCCTGCTTTCTCACACAGAATCCCCATCGAGCCTGCACCGACACATATCCCACCCTATCCCCGTAACCCCACGTATTTAATTCCCCCTAACATATCCCATCCTATCCCCGTAACCCCACATATTTAATCCCCCCCTAACACTAAGGGTCAATTTATCATAGCCAAATCAACCTAACCCGCACATTTTTGGACTGTGGGAGGAAACCGGAGCACCCGGAGGAAACCCACGCAGACACGGGGAGAATGTGCAAACTCCACACAGGCAGTCACCCGAGGCCAGATTCGAACCCGGGTCACTGGCGCTGTGAGACACCAGTGCTAACCACTATGCCACCGTGTTGCCCTCTGAATCAGCAATCATGCATAAAAATGTCCCTATGTAATGGGAATATGTCCCTTTATGCCAAGGGGTTGGACACTCATATTTTAGTTAGCTCCTAAAAATTTGGAAATGGGACTTGCTCGATTTGAGGAAAAGAACGAACTTGCATTGACCTACTGCCTTTCATTGTCTCAGGACCTCCCAAAACACTTCACAGCCAATGATGCATTTTTGAAGTGCAGTCATTGTTGGAAATACAGCTGGCAATTTGCATAGAGTAAGGGTCCCACAAACAGCACCGGGAAAAATGACCAGATAATCTGACGTTGGTTGAGGGATAAATATTGGCTAAGATTCCAGGAGAACTTCCCTGCACCTCTTCGGAATAGTGCCATGGGATCTTTTACGTATTTTTTTAAATGGTGAAAGATTGGGAAATGTTGGTGTTCAGAGGGACCTGGGTGTCCTTGTACGCGAATCACTGAAAGTGAACATGCAGGTACAGCAAGCAATTAGGAAAGCAAATGGTATTTTGGTCTTTATTACAAGAGGATTTGAGTACAAGAGTAAAGACGTCTTACTGCAATCATATAGAGCCCTGGTGAGACCACACCTGGAGTATTGTGTACAGTTTTGGTCTCCTTACCTAAGGAAGGATATACTTGCCATAGAGGGAGTGCAACAAAGGCTCACCAGACTGATTCCTGTGATGGGGGGATTGTCCTATGAGGAGAGATTGAGTAGACTAAGCCTATATTCTCTAGAGTTTAGAAGAATGAGAGGTGATCTCATTGAAACATACAAAATTCTTTCAGGGCTTGACAGGGTAGATGCAGGGAGGATGTTTCCCCTGGCTGGGGAGTCTAGAACCAGGGGTCACAGTCTCTGAATAAAGGGTCAGCCATTTAGGACTGAGATGAGGAAAAATTTCTTCACTCAGTGGGTGGTGAATCTTTGGAATTCTCTACCCCAGAGGGCTGTGGGTGCTCAGTCATTGAGTATATTCAAGACAGAGATCGATAGATTTGTGAATATTAAGGGAATCAAGGGATATGGGGATAGTGCAGGAAAGTGCAGTTGAGGTAGATGATCAACCATGATCTTATTGAATGGCGGAGTAGGCCCAAAGGGCCAAGTGGCCTACTCCTGCTCCTATTTCTTATGTTCTTGTTCTTATTGCACCATAGGTGGGTTTGTTTTCACCTGTTACCCACCCGCTCATAAACACAGGCATTTACCTGGATTTGCCCACAGCACTCTGTGTAAGTGTGTTTCCGGTTCACCAGGGAGGCAATAACAGAGGTGTCCTGCTTGCTGTAATCTGCCCGGCAACCAAACTCCAACAGAGGCACAGCATGGCCGATAGCCGTGAAGTCACTTCAGCTCTGGTTCTTTTGTGCCTCATGCGCATTCCAGGCGTACTACGTTGCTGTCTTATGAGGAGGGTATCATGCTGTGCACAACAAAGCAATGCATGCCATACCCACCTCACCCATTATCACGCCCACTTTGACAGCCATGAAATACGGAACCATGGGCAGGGCTTCTCCATCAGTTGCCTGTATACTTCATTTTATTCTTCCACATTGGGTTTCCTTTCAGACCATTTTTGTTGCCTGCCACTTCTTTCCATTCTCTTTTTAGTCTTGGCAAGTGAGGCCAACGGATTGAAATGCCTATTGAACCTTTCCAAAAGCTGTAATCATTTTTGTCCCATTGCAGTCACATCTGTTTATATTTTGCCTAAAGGAAGACTGCTGGTTCTCCCGTTAGGCTAGTTCGCTGCACAAAACTGCACAGGGAGCTATGAATAATTATGCAAATGAGACAAATGTAGCAATTTGCATGCTTACTAATTTGCAAGCTTACTGATTGCACTTCTGGCCAGCTTTACACTAAAATCGAGTCATTCTGGACTGAACTCCACCTGAAGCTCCAAATAGAAATCTACCCTTCTCTCTTGAAGGGGCAAAAAGTGACATTGCATGGCTGAATTGAACCTAAACGCAGCCAGTCAAGTAGAATCGTTACTGAGAATCAGTGAGAATCTGCAGTCTGAACAACTCTGGCTGGGTCAAGTTGCAGGAAGATGGTTGTCGGCAAGCAGCCTGCAGGGAGAAGATATAATAGGGAAAACTAAATAAGGTACAGCACTGGGTTTGGTGCTATAGGATATTTTAATCAGAGTGGAAGTAGGCCATACAATCATGTGTGACAAAATTGAGTGTGTGTTTTTTAGTGCAGGTCTGATTCGAGCACAGTGAAAGTGTCTCATCAGACTGAACTCACTGCTGTATTCTACGGACAACATCTCTGAAGTGTTTTGAAGAAAATGTAAATTTGGTATTTATTTTAAGATTTGATGAGTGGAACTCTTCATTGAAGAGGCATAGCGTGATCGAATGATGCAAGTTGTTGCATCTCTGGAGTCATTTCTAGTTTGGAAGCGGTCAAAGAATTTTTTTACTTCACTTTAAATTTTTTTTTTTTTACACTCTCCTATCCTGAAGGCAGCGACTCAAGTTGGAGTAGAGTGCACAGATGCCTGGCACCTTCCCCCACCTGGACCAAGTAGCCATTCGTCATGTGCAAGACTAAACAGCAAGTGTTGGCAGGCTATTCGACCACGGAGGGCGTCATAGCGGAGACAAATTCTGTCCCCACCTGATATCCACGCATAGGAACAGGAGGAGGCCATTCAGCCCCACAAGCCAGTTCCGTTGTTCAATTAGATCATGGCTGACCTGTAGCATAACTCAATCTACCCGCCTTGGTACCGTAACACTTAATACCCTTGGCCCAACAAAAATCTATCAATCTCAGCTTTAAAATTTTCAATTGACCTCCCTTGCCACAGATTTATGGGGGAAGAGAGTTCCAGATTTCCACTACCTTTTGGAAGAAGTGTTTCCTGACGTCACCCTTGAACGGCCCAGCTCTAATTTTAAGATTATGCCCCCTTGTTTTGGACTCTCCCAGGCACTTAACAGCAGGTGAGATTATAGACTTTTTGTCTGAGAGTAGTTGTCACTGATGTACTAACCTAGATAAGCAAAGCCTGATAAAGCCAAAAGTTGGAGTGTTACTCTGCTGCCTTTCAAAGATAACAAGGATCGTCTGTGATCACATTATAAAGCTAATGGCTGAAAATAACTCTGCTCATTCCCCTGAATATACCAGCAGTTGATAGTGATTGGGAGTGCGAACCCCTGAGAAATGCTTCCCTCCCGAGCATAGGAGACTAAATTTGGCATCTGTTCCAGGGAGGGAAAGACATTTGCCCCGAATGTGTATCCAAGGGATATTTTACATGTTTGTGGTGTATTTTCATTCCGTTAGGTCTGCTGGTGTTGAGGGGTCAGGATGACGCGAGAGGAGAGGGCATCTGCTAGTTCTGGTCTGTGAAGCGGTGATCAGCATGGGACCCATACACTGGCTCACACTGAACCAGAAGTTGTCTGTTAATTATAAATGAGAAATAGTTCCATAAAATATCATCGCACAGCTCCATGGACCACAACAATGACTGAATGTTTCTGGAAAGACAGATTGCAGAAATCCTTTTTTAGTAATTTCTCCATGAGTCTCTCTCAATTGCCCTGTTCCTCGCCCACCATGAAATGATGGTAATAAATCCTTTCACAAGTTACTTAATCTGAGCTTCCGCCTCATTAACACATAGGGAAGAATGTTTATAAAGAACACATTAACAATTTTGCTGCGACAGGTGCAACAGGGATAATCTTCCCCTCATGTATTAAAGGTATACTGCCTTCATGAAAAAAAAGTGTTTATAAACAACTGAAGGAGGAGCTTTTCTAAACACAGAGTGGATGACATCAATCGCATTGAAATACGTCAGCATGTCACTGGTAGGGTTGCCAACTCTGCTTGGACTGTATTCAGGGAGGCCTCATCATATGGCCACCCGCCATGTCCCCACACTCCCGCCATCAGTTGCCCGAGAGGCCAATCGGTCAATAATGGCAGCTACAATACCCACAATCCTCTGCACTCGAGAAACCACTCTAGCATTGCATCCTGGGCAACTTGCAGCCCTGCTGTTTAATGAGAGTCCGACTGGAGCAAAACAAGGGAACAAAATGTCCCTATGATTTCACCCCAGGTTGCTCGCAGGAGTGTCTGGGGGACTTCAGGACAATGTGGGAGGGTTGATGACCCCCGTGACTAGTGCAAAACATCATGGTGGTGATATCTTGGCCTTATCCTCCCCCCAAACAAAAAAAGGTGGGGGAAAAAATGTTCCCCGCTTGCCTGATGACTCAGCTGCTTAAGAAAGTTCAGTAGTTTTTGTCTTATAATACTCCTGTGAAGCGCCTTGGGACGTTTTACTACATTAAAGGCGCTATATAAATACAAGGTGTTGTTGTTGTAGCAGTTGAGCCATGCAGTCCCAATCTGTGCTGAGTTAGCTGATCTCAGCCAGGGCAGATATAGGTCTGTTACAATTGGTCTCAGTGTCCTTGGATTGGGTGGGAAGTGGCAGTGGAGAGGGAAGAATCATCTATGGCTCCCGCTCAAGATTATTATCCAGCGACTCCTAATGGAAGGAGGAGGATTTGGACATCAAGTGAGGGCCGGATCAGACTTAGTTGTAATGCCCCCAGCACTTGAATAGCACAACAACACTCACCGTCCAAGTTCCCATGTGAAAATCGCCCACTTGGGCAGGTACAGAACGGCAGCAGTGCCTATAGAACCAAACCCCAACAAAGAGTCAACCGGTGTATAGATTTCCCTAGAAGTGCATAACAACAAATTGTATTTATATAGCGCCTTTAACATAGTAAAACGCTCCACGGCGCTTCACAGGAAACAATTTGAACAACCTTGAACAATACTTCCAAGGTTGGCTAGTGCAAGCTTGAGGTACCTGCAGACAAGCTTGAACACAGAGTTAGTGAATTAATTGAATAACCCAGCCAAATTGCAGGTTTTGGAGAATTTTACGAATTTGTTTTCCTGTCAACACAGTAGAGAGTAGTAACTGAGCAGACTGTTTATGCAAGTTTCTAGTCGACCTCAATTCATTCATGAACAAAATGTGTAAATTGTTGCAATTCTTTTGCAGTAGCCTGGGCACAGGGGCAACATCAAGACATATGTTTCAGGACCTCCACCTATTCTACTTCCTCATTATACGAAGACAACACAAATTAGCATCCCTCGTGCTTTTTGAAAGCACGATAGGTTTTAAAAGAAATTGCAGACATCAAGAGACTTGAATATTTTTTTTAATTTTCCAGCCTAATGTCTCCCTCTGTGTTACGCAGGTTCTCTGATTTAAGGGTAGGGAGAAGTCCTGCTTCTATCTTTCGATTAATATTCGATAAGCTGGTTGTCAGGACACAAAAAGTCATGGATAAGAAGAGACCAGTCAGCTCAATGAAGCTCATTCAATTAACTCACTAACTCTGCTTTTAGAACATCGAGTTGCATTTTTAATGCCTCTAATATTTTTGCCTCTACTACCCTGCCTGGCAGGGTATTCCAAGCATATCATCAGAAAATGCTCTTCCTTAGTACGGTACAGTCGCAGTCTTAAATTTGCATTTCATTCATTTCAATTTGTATCCTCTGGTACTTCTCTTCCAGTTTACTTGTAATATTCTGGGTTTATCTTGTTTATACCATTTAATATTATGTAAACCTCTGAGATACCCCTTAACCTTCTTCTCTCCAAACTGTAGAGCTTGAACTTCTCTTATCTTTCCTTACAGATTTACACTTGTGATCAACCTTGTTCCTTTTCTCTGCAATCCTCTCCAGTGCATGTGTTTGTAATTGTGGTGTGGTGACCAGAATGGAACTTAGGACAATGCTGGAGAGTGGTGTGCTGCTATTGACATCCTGTTTCTTCGCCATCTCTGCAGAATTGGGGTTTGCCAACTCTGGCTAGATGTATTCCTGGAGGCTTCACCACATGACCGCCTCCCTCCAAGTGCCTCATTACTAGAGCCCTCCAGGATTTAATGTGCATAAACATCTATGTTATAAATAATGAGAGGCCTCTTCGGTTTGCTGATTGGAGCGCCGCCCACGTCATCCCAGGTACGCTTCCGCACACAGTGCGGCCCTGGGATCCCTGGGCCACTACGCTGCCCTCTACTGCACAGCGTCTGCCAGCAAGTTCTTGAAGGAGGGTCCCCATCAGGTAAATTCGCATTCCGTTCGGATGCCAGTGACGTAATCCGTAGTTACACCGCCAACCGCAAAATCCAGGCCATTAAAATTAGTACATCAGCGCATGCCGAAGTCACGCTCCAGGCATCTTATTTTGTTAAAGATGCAACAAAAAAAAATCCTGAAATACTGGGTACTTCTGACAAGAACATTCCAATCTGCATAGTTACCTGACCAAAAAACAATTTAACAAAGGTTCAGGTCATTCAGAGTTTAAGGGACACAGTTCACCTGAGCAGATCAGTGCATTGTGCAATACATGGTATGAAATCCCTGTCCTTATAAAACATCATCAGCCAGTTTACCTCAAGCAATGCAACGCCTCAGAGATCTGCTAGTAACAGAAAACCAATAGGTATTTTCTGACCATCATGTCACACTTCCTTTGTTACGCTTCTCTGTCACACTTTAGGCAAATTTATTCAAGGCAACTTTCTTGCGTCAATTAGTTCATAGCGACATTCCTTCTAAACAATTTTTTTTAATATAAAAGAAAGAAATCCGGTCATTTGGAATGTATGGAGATAGTGCCTGGGATATGGGGATAGTGCAGGAAAGTGGAGTTGAGGTAGAAGATCAGCCATGATCTTATTGAATGGCGGAGCAGGCTCGAGGGGCCAAATGGCCTACTCCTGCTCCTATTTCTTATGTTCTTATGCAGAAACAACAGCAAGTACCTTATTAACAGAGGAGCCAGAGGGGATAAGGGACAAAAATTATACATTAACAGAAGTGCAGATACAGCTTTTTGATCAGTGTTGGTTGGTTATTGAGCAGGCCTGTTCCCTCAATTTGCAGAAATCGGTTTGAAAATACATTTTTGAACTTCCAATGACGGATTAACTTTTTAAAAAATTGCTTCAAAAGTCAGTCTGGAATAACAGCAGTTAAAACCAAAACCTACCTTCACTTCTCACCTTATAGCCACTCCCGGTTTTCACTTTATAAAGCCGGAGAGCATTTCAATACACCCTCATTGTTTTTAAACTGATGTCATTGTTTATTTTTAGTTTCTGCATTCTTGCATTTTAAAATAAAACTTTATTTTTATGTATCTTATCTCAATTTACTCCCTGTTGTAGCATCCAAATGGCCACTGAAAGCATGAACAAGCAATCAGAGACATCTCCGCAGCTTGTATCATTCTGTGAGCAGCCAGTATGGGGGGTTGAAGTCTGACTGATATGACCCATGCTGGAGCTCACCCTCTAGGGTGATTTTCACTCCCTCCCATTGGTAAAAAAGAACTATGTTACCGCTGTGCTTGGTATGGTGCCTAAACTCCAACCGAAGATTGCCAACTTGCCCTCAGGAGGCGAGGTTGAATTCTACACATCAGCGTTAGCTGATCTGACAATCCATGGCCCAGCACACTAAGACGTTTGATTGTCCCAAATGATTGGCAGGGGTGGAAACCGGATTGGAGAGATTCAAGCAAGAAGTTGCGGGCAAGATGGGCACGGATTTGAGAGGTGACAGCACAGTCATGGGCTTTGGAGAGGAAAGGGAGATTGAGGATGAAGCAGTTGTTTGCTAAGACGGCGGAGTCAAATTCGCTTTTTGAGAGGGGGTGAAAGGGAGCGGGACAATACCCGAGGAGAGGGAACTATTTACAACGTCAGCTAGCATGGGGGCCAGGAAGGGAAGTTGGGTGGTCAGAGAGTTTAGTGAGAATGGAGGTAAGGAGGCAGAAGGTGGGTCTCATGTACAACATGAGCTCTGAGAAGTCTGACTGAGAAGGTATGAGGGTTAACGGGGAGAAACTACAGAGAGACATGGGTTCAGGGCTAAGGCGGGGGAGGTTTGGCTTGGTAGGAAGGATTGGCTTGGTGGGAAGGAGGAAGTGGGAAGCCACAGAGGCAGCTGAGGTCTCACTCTTAGCGACAAAGATAAGCATCTCACACTTGTTATTGGAGGTGGGGGGTGGGGGCAGGAGAGAGGTTCAAGGAGACAGTGGAGAAAAGAAGATGAGGGTTATTTTTGCTCTCCAGGATGATCCTGGACGAGTGGATGGTTTTAGCAGAGGACAATGATGCCCATAAGCACTTAATGTGGTCCAGCCATATCTGGTGGTGATAGCTAAACCAATTGTGTGCTCGATACACTCAAGTCTGCGCCCCTTTTGCTTGAGGAATGAAAGATGAGGGACATACCAGGGGGAATGACCGAGATGGGAGAGAGAGCAAAGGTTTTGCTGGGGACGAGCGTATCAAAGATGGGGGTGAGGGAGTGGTTGAGCAAATCAATAACTGCAGAAGTATCGTGGTGAATGGCAGGCCAAAATGTTTGTCCATGGACAAAAGTTTCTGGAACAAACTGTCTCCTGTGACATCTGGCACATATTATGCACCTCACTATATCTCTCAGGAAAAAGGCCAACACAATGTCTGCTGTAACAAACATGCTCAAAGTTATCAACTGAACCAATTTGGTCTCATGTTGGGATGTGGTAAATCGCAAAGACAGAATTAATTTAACAGTTCTATTTAACTTGTTATAACTCTACACTCTATTTTCCAGTGAACTGAAGCAATAATCTAGTTAAATTGCCTGCTCTACTGCACCCTCATCAGGTTGTATCATGTACAATGCAAGCACAGCCAATTTCCAACAGAGGGCTAAAGTCGATTTATATTTTGCTTCAATGAATATGCGACAAATTTATGCATCAATAATTTTAGTTTTGCATTGTCTTTTTAAAGGGAAATTCTGATAATTTAAACTGTTTGTAGTTCATAGCATCCCACATGAACTTATTGGGAATGATAGCATAGTGCTTCTGTTACTGGACTAGTAATCCAGAGGCCTGGACTAATGATGCAGCGACGGGAGTTCAAATCCCACCACGGCAGCTGGGGAATTTAATTTCAGTTAGTTAAATAAATCTGGAATAAAAAGCTCGTATCAGTAATGGTGACCAAGAAACTATCGGATTGTCGTAAAAACCCATCTGGTTCACTAATGTCCTTTAGGGAAGGAAATCTGCCGTCCTTACCCGGTCTGGCCCATATATGACTCCAGACCCACAGCAATGTGGTTGACTCTTAACTGCCCTCTGAAATGGCCGAGCATGCCACTCAGTTGTAACAAACCATTGCGGAAAAAAAATGGACGGACCACCCGGCATCGACCTCAGCACCGGCTACAGACACGACAACGGCACACCCAGCCCAGTCGACCCTGCAAAGTCCTCCACCTTAACATCTGGGGACTTGTGTCAAAATTGGGAGAGCTGTCCCACAGACTTGTCAAGCAACAAACTGACATAGTCATACTCACAGAAAGACACCTTTCAGCCAATGTCCCATACTCCTCCATCACCATCCCTGGGTATGTCCTGTCCCACCGGCAGGACAGATCCACCAGAGGTGGCGGCACAGTGGTATACAGTTGGGAGGGAGTGGCCCTGGGAGTCCTCAACATTGACTCTGGATCCCATGAAGTCTCATGACTTCAGGTCAAGCATGGGCAAGGAAACCTCCTGCTGATTACCACCTACCACCCTCCCTCAGCTGATGAATCAGTACTCCTCCATGTTGAACACCACTTGGAAGAAGCACGGAGAGTAGCAAGGGCACAGAATCTACTCTGGGTGGGGGACTTCAATGTCCATCACCAAGAGTGACTTGGTAGCACCACTACTGATCGAGCTGGCTGAGTCCTGAAGGACATAGCTGCCAGACTGGGCCTGCGACAGGTGGTGAGAGAACCAACACGAGGGAAAAACCTACTTGATCTCGTCCTCACCAATCTACCTGTCGGAGATGCATCTGTCCATAACAGTATTGGTAGCAGTGACCACCGCACAGTCCTTGTGGAGACCAAGTCCCATCTTCATAGAGGACACCCTCCACCATGCTAAATGGGATAGATTCAGAACAGATCTGGCAGCTCAAAACTGGGCATCCATGAGGCGCTGTGGGCCATCAGCAACAGCAGAATTGTATTCCACCATAATCTGTAACCTCATGGCCCGGCATATCCCGCACTCTACCATTACCATCAAGCCAGGGGACCAACCATGGTTCAATAAGGAGTGTAGAAGTGCATGCCAGGAGCAGCACCAGGCGTACCTAAAAATGAGGTGTCAACCTGGGGAAGCTGCAACACAGGACTACATGCATGCTAAAAAGTGGAAGCAGCATGCTATAGACAGGGCTAAGCAATCCCACAATCAACAGATCAGATCAAAGGTCTGCAGTCCTACCACATCCAGTCGTGAATGGTGGCGGACAATTAAACAACTAACGGGAGGAGGAGGCTCCATGAATATCCCCATCCTCAATGATGGTGGAGCCCAGCACGTGAGTGCAAAAGACAAAGCTGAAGCGTTTGCAACCATCTTCAGCCAGAAGTGCCGAGTGGATGATCCATATCGGCTTCCTCCTGAGGTCCCCACCACCATAGAAGCCAGTCTTCAGCCAATTCGATTCACTCCACGTGATATCAAGAAATGGCTGCGCGCACTGGATACAGCAAAGGCTATGGGCCCCGACAACATCCCAGCTATCGTGCTGAAAACTTGTGCTCCAGAACTAGCCGTGCCTCTAGCCAAGCTGTTCCAGTACAGCTATAACACTGGCAGCTACCCGACAATGTGGAAAACTACCCAGGTATGTCCTGTTCACAAAAAGCAGGACAAATCCAACCCGGCCAGTTACCACCCCATCAGTCTACTCTCAATCATCAGCAAAGTGATGGAAGGTGTCATCGACAGTGCTATCAAGTGGCACTTATTCACCAATAACCTGCTCACTGATGCCCAGTTTGGGTTCCGCCAAGACTACTCGGCTCCCGACCTCATTATAGCCTTGGTCCAAACATAGCCTTGGTCCAAACATGGACAAAGAAGCTGAATTCCAGAGGTGAGGTGAGAGTGACTGCCCTTGACCGAGTGTGGCATCAAGAAGCCCTAGTAAAACTGAAGTCAATGGGAATCGGGGCGAAAACTCTCCACTGGCTGGAGTAATATCTAGCACAAAGGAAGATGGTTGTGGTGGTTGAAGGTCAATCATCACAGCCCCAGGACATCACTGCAGGAGTTCCTCAGGGCAGTGTCCTAGGCCCAACCATCTTCAGCTGCTTCATCAATGACCTTCCCTCCAACATAAGGTCAGAAATGGGGATGTTCGCTGATGACTGCACGGTGTTCAGTGCCATTCACAACTCCTCAGATAATGAAGCAGTCCATGCCCGCATGCAACAAGACCTGGATGACGTTCAGGCTTGGACTGATAAGTGGCAGGTAACATTCACACCACACAAGTGCCAGGCAATGACAATCTCCAACAAGCAAGAGTCTAACCACCGCCTCTTGACATTCAATGGCATTACCATCGCCGAATCCTCCACCATCAACATCCTGGGGGTCACCATTGACCAGAAACTTAACTGGACCAGCCACATAGATACTGTGGCAAAAAGAGCAGGTCAGAGGCTAGGTATTTTGCGGCGAGTGTCTCACCTGTGGATTCCCCAAAGCCTTTCCACCATCTACAAGGCACAAGTAAGGAGTGTGATGGAATACTCTCCACTTGCCTGGATGAGTGCAGCTCCAACAACACTCAAGAAGCTTGACACCATCCAGGATAAAGCAGCCCGCTTGATTGGCACCCCATCCACCACCCTAAACATTCACTCCCTCCACCACCGGCGCACCGTGGCTGCAGTGTGTACCATTTACAAGATGCACTGCAGCAACTCGCCAAGGCTTCTTCGGCAGCACCTCCCAAACCCGCGACCTCTACCACCTTGAAGGACAAGGGCAGCAGGCGCATGGGAACACCACCACCTCCAAGTTCCCCTCCAAGTCACTCACCATCCTGACTTGGAAATATATCGGCTGTTCCTTCATCGTCGCTGGGTCAAAATCCTGGAACTCCCTCCCCAACAGCACTGTGGGTGTACCTTCACCACACGGACTGCAGCGGTTCAAGAAGGCAGCTCACCACCACCTTCTCAAAGGCAATCAGGGATTGGGCAATAAATGCTGGCCTTGCCAGTGACGCCCACATCCCATGAACGAATAAAAAAAAAATCCAATCTTCTGTGAGCCAACAGCAGACTTTCACAAGTTGGAGAATGTCACAAACTATGCCACCGCAACATTCCATTTGAGTGTGTGTGTGAGACACATCATTAAAATCAATGCAACATCAAATAGGTTATAGCACTGTTTATATCCTCTGTAACCAGGGCTCCAATCCAGTTGGGAAACATTAAATGTTTGTTGCTATGGCCGAGAAATTCAGGCGTGTCCATTTTTGGGTGTGCGGGAGATGCGGGGTATAATTCCGGTGCCTGAATGGTGAGGCCGGAGGCGCACCCGATATTGGGCCTCGAACCTCATTTCCATAAAGCGGGCGAGCTACAGAGAGCAAGGGCTGCAACGCTAGCAGCAGCCCTCAGGTGAGTGAGGGAGGGAGGTGATGGCTGGGTGGGGTGGTTGTGCTGAATTTGGTGACCGGGGGCGAGAGGGCTCTCTGCCCCGGGGGAGTGATCATTGGTCGAGGGTGACCGATTGGCAGCTGGGACAGAGCAATTGGAGGCCAGGAGGGGAAGCGATCGGTGGCCAGGGGGAAATCGATGGGCAGGTTGAGACAATTGGTGGCCAGCAGGGGGCGGGAGGGGAAGAGGGTGGGGCAGCCCATGTTATTTTATTGTAGGGTCGAGTGCAGCACTCCTGCTCCTCTGAGCGCCACATTCAGGTAAGTATGGGGGCCCTCCCTCCGGTTAGCGCCACGTGGCGCTGTGCGAGTTCTGCACGTGGCGAGTGAAGCCTCGGGGTGTTCGGAAAAAAGTCTAATAAATTATTTCCACCTTTGAATGTTCTCGGCGTGTCTCCTGACACTAGCGCAACCATCTTATCCCATATGGCAAGCCATGGCCGCCATATTGGAGGTTTAGGAGGCCCTTTAGTGGTGCTTGGCCAATTTTCTAGGCCTGTGAATCCTAAGTACAATGTTCAGTGGAATATCAATCCTTTAGGAATGCAAGCTCACTGCACTTAATCAGAACTGTCCATGATTTGTGAATGACTGTTGCTAAGTTAGCAGCCCTGCTCAGAAAAGCCACAAGGATGAAACACCAGTGCAGAGGATGCTGTTCCAAGGCTGGGACTAAGGTATACCATTGGAGAGGTGTAGAAACCATTTACTGTGCCTATTCCACTTCCCAGCAATCAGATCCTACACCTTGTGTACAAAATTCCCCACATTCAAAACCACTGGATGTGTTTGTCCAGGTTGAAAGCTGATTTACAACAGTTTCTCAGTTGGAAAAAAAAGAGTTATTTTGTCTACTACGACAAGACAATAAATTTTGCGGACGTAAAAAAATTAAAATTCTGCCAGCAGAAAATTAAAACATCAAATCAGAAGCAACGACCTTAGCTTCTGGAAGCCAACTGCACGACTCGTTTGCTACTCTGCAGGGGTGACAAAGAGCAGAAAATGACGTCGAATTCTGACAACAGCGGAAAGTACAGTTTGTCGAAGTATTTGGCAGACAGTTTACAAAGTCAAAAGATTTATTTCTCGGCGTAACATGTCACTCGCAGCTGAAAATCAAAGGCGGCAACAACAAATGAAGACCGCAGGGAGCAATGTCAATAATTCACAGCAACAGCCAGGTTAAAGAAAATGAGTTCAACCAACAAAAGACTCACGAGGATCAATTTTAATCCCCAATGGGCAAGTACAAAATTAATTCACAGGCCTAAGTTTTAGGCCAGAGGTAATTTAACTCCTAGGCCTCACCTGCATGCCGATGAGCTGCCTGGCTGAAATGGATGGAAAGTGGTAGCTGGCCGGTGGGTGAGAGCAGAAGTTCGAGAGGTCAGAGGTCGCTGGCCGGTACCATTGGAAGGCTCACCAAGACGCAGGAAAGTTGTGGGAGGGGTCTCGCGTGAGTTGTTGGGCGGTGGGGAAAAAGGAGTGGGGGAGAAAGTCCGGGGCCGGAGAGGACACGACTTTCCTTGTGGGGAGCCCAGAGGAGCACTCTATGCTTCCCCTGGACCCACAAAAGAAAGTTTTTTCTCTTAGCTTGGAGGGCCTCCGTCCTTCCTGACAGCTGCAGACCCGCCTTCACCTGGTGGCAAAGCTGTGCCAGCTTCCCCGCTCAGGCCCGGGATAAAATGCAATCGGGGTTTGATATAATAGGAGTCCGATTTACATTAATTCAGGAGGCTCTCCTCTGCTGCCAGCGAGCGGCTCAGCCACACAAACTGCAGCGAGCTATTAAAATGGTGGCCAATGGGTTTCGTGCGGGAAAGGGGCAGAAAGCCCCGTTTTAAAGGCCCCACCGCCTTTAAAACGCCAGGCAGGGTGGGTTGAAGTCAACTCCACTGAGCGAGATCCAGATATGTAGCAGAAGAGAAAAATAAACTGAGAAAAAATGAGGGTGACTCAAATATTCCAGCTGATGGACCAAGTGCATTACTCATCATCTCCACATTTAGCATTGGTTTATGAACGCATCTCTAATAGTTCAGATATTAGCACTGCTTGGCAATGCCTCAGACACCAAATGCTCCGTGGGGCATTCTTATTCTGGCCGTCCTGCTTTCAATTAGTTATTTGTGTAGAATGTGGTTTGGATTGTATAATTTCAACATTCCATAATTTATTTGATAAACACAAGCACATTTTGGAAAGACTTCTCAGCAAAGCAGCGATACTATTATACAGTAAAGAAATATGCCATAAAACTCAAAAATACAGCAACGTACAGTACAATCACTCGTTTACTGCGACACGTGCTCGCATTGGAGAAAAGGCCAGCACAAATCTCACTTATTTATTTAATTAACAGCATTTCTAGAGAAATGAAAATGATCTTTTTCTGGTTTCTGTGTTGCACACATTGCAGCTTTTGGAAGATATACAATTGAAAGCAGAACGTGCAGTTCATTCAAAAAGTCACCCAGTCTTCCAAAACAGAATGAAGAAGCTAGTCGTAGATTGAAGAGGTTATAAGAAAGGGTGGTGAAAATTCTGTTCACGCCCCATACATATTCGCAGTGTTTCATGTATTTTTTTATATTAAACTCTATAAGCAGCATTAAGCACAGTTTAGTCAGTCTCATTTAATGCGTGATAGTTAGAAATGCAAGGTTGGGATCCAAAGAGAGGTGAAAATAGAGCAAAAAAGAGAGTGGCTGTGAAGAAAGTCTCCGCTAATATTTTAGAGCTGAATTTCAATCTCTAGGTATCTGAGCAGGCACTGAACAGAGGCAGTTATGAATGAACACAGCATCCCCCCCTCCCACCCACCGTCGCCAATCCCATATGGTCTCTGTACATGCAAATCGGACAGAAGGAGGCACACCTGTAGCATGATTGGTTGGGAAGTGCAGAATGAGATAAAGGGAAGTATGCAATGTGGACAATGGGATGACTTTCTCCCCTTCTCCTCCCTCCTCCCTCCTCCATTCAGACAAGCTGTTGAAGGTCCTGCTGCAAGAGGTGCAACAAAGGAGGGCGGCCCCAATTTGAGATGTAGGCCAGTCTCCTGTTCAATGACAGATCCAAGTTGCATGGGTGCAGGTTGCAGATTAAAACCTGGCTGCCAATAGGGAAGAAGTTCAGTGACGTTAGGAGGAGTGCCAAGGTAAGTGCACACACCTTTGTGTAAATGCCATTATTTGGTCACAGAAGGCACGGAACAAATCTAAATGTTGAGCTGCTGCAGCCTTAGAGAGATAGCAGTTGCCCTTTTTTCAACATTCCTTCATTGCACAAAAGCTGTAGGGCACAATTCTAATGAAGCACACCAATAACCTTCCACGAAACAGTTCAAAGTTCAACTCAGGATAGGTACTGCCACGATAAGCAGCCTATAAGCCACTTTGCAATGCTCTCACATCGGGAGGGAGGTGTTCTGGACACATGGGAGGTGTTTGAGAATCTCAGGCAGTTGCTAACGTCTTCATAAATGTGTGTTTTGAGGGCAAGGCAGCACCAACATAAAAGAGAAGAGATGGATGGGTGGTGGGTCAGCCATATGAAGCAGTTCTCACAATGTGAGGAGATGGCCCTGGCCCTTTATCGACATGAATCTGTGAAGAGTATTAGCGAGAGGCATGGTTCCACTTCCTTCATACACTGATCACTTTCTTAACTATCACGGCAGGGGCAAAAGTTGCTCAGCAGTTGCATGTTGCACAAAATATCTCGCGATCTTACCTCTTTTTGAAGATGCTGTATTGGGAATCCATTGTAATAATTCTTCCTTTCCTCTTCCATTGTTTACCCTGGCAGAATCAGCCTGTGAAGAATGTCGGGGAGGGCAAGAGCACAGCAGAACACATCTTCGAGTTGTCTTCCATCTCAGCCCACCTCAAATCCCCTGAGAAATTGGCGGTGGTAATTTGGTCATTATCTGCACAAATCAATATTCCAGCAAATTTCAACAATGAATAAGCACTGGCAACAGGTAGTGGGTATTAACCATCTCCAAGTAAGAAAGGAAGACTTGCATTTATGTAGCGCCTTTCACGACCACCAGACGTCCCAAAGCACTTTACAGCCAATGAAGTACTTTTTGAAGTGTAGTCACTGTTGTAATATAGGAAACATGGCAGCGTACAGCAAGCTCCCACAAACAGCGATGTGATAATGACCAGATAATCTGCTTTAGTGATGTTGGTTGAGGGATAAATATTGGCCAGGACACCGGGGATAACTCCCCTGCTCTTCTTCGAACTAGTGCCATGGGATCTTTTACGTCCACCTGAAAGGGCAGACGGGACCTCGGTTTAACATCTCATCTGAAAGACGGTACCTCCGACAGTGCAGCACTCCCTCAGCACTGCACTGGAGTGTCAGCCCAGATTTTGGTGCTCAAGTCCTGGGTTGGGACTTGAACCCACAACCTTCTGACTCGGAGGCAAGGGTGCTACCCACTGAGCCACTGGGTCTCCTCTGAAATCTACCTGCATGACCAGGCTGCATGTGTTACATGGGAAAAACAATGGAAAAAGATATGCCATAATGGCTTAATTCACCGAAGGCCAAAAATGACCTGGCAGAGCAGTTATAACTTAGACACACTGTAAGAGTTAGATAGAGTAGATACAGAGAGAGTGTCTCCACTTGTGGGGAAGAGCAAAACTAGAGGCCATCAATATAAGATAGGCATCAAGAAATCAAATAGGGAATTCAGAAGAAACTTCTTTACCCAGAAAGTGGGGAGAATGTGGAACTCGCTACCACAGGGAGTGGTTGAAGAGAATAATATAGATGCATTTAAGGGGAGGCTAGATAAGCATATAGGAGGGAGAAGAAATAGAGGGTTATGCTGATAGAGTTAGATGAGGAAAGACGGGAGGAGGCTCGAGTGGAGCATAAATGCCTGCATGGACTGGTTGGGCCGAACGGCCTGTTATTGTGCTGTATATTCTATGTAACGTCACACCACCTTTCTAATCAATATCTGAAACTGCTGTTTCATAAGTATCAACTTTAACCCTGGCATATGAGCTTTTACAAGTTCTTGGAACAATCATTTTTTTTTTTAAGTATGGCTAACTTTTTCTTCTATTTTAGTCTAACTAAATGGCCAAAGGTTGGGCCACCTGGTGATACTAGAGAAAAGTAAACAGTTGACTTGATATTTGCAAGCACACATAGGAGGGGCTAATAACAGGCCCAACACCTGCTTTGGGACCCAAACTAGAAATTGGCTTACACTGAATGCAGCAGGCAAAGGGGCCTTACCTGCAGCCTAACCAGGGTCCTTAAAAGGACCCTTGGAGGCTGGCACCAAAAAGGTAAGTTTAAAAAATATATATTTACTTGAATATGGAACCAGAAGGAAGCAGGAGTGCGTCTCCCGGTTCCAGATTAAAACCGCAGGCCGTCGCTGGCTGCCGCTCAGCTCGCCCTCCCACCCCGATTTCCGTTCCCCCACACTTCCTTCTGGACTCACTTTAGGTCCTGCACTCACCTCCCCGCGACCGGCAATCTACCCCTGGGGCGGGACTGACAGCTGCAGCATGCCACTAATAAACAAATGAGGCCGGCAGAGCAATTTGCCGTGGTCTTGCCGCCGGCCTCTTTAGGCGCGTGCAGCATTCACTGTGCCTGGATCACGCACCGATTCAGGTGCGATCCAGTGTCAAGGCCCCCATTTCTACTGGTGCTGCATTATTAAAAAAAAAGTTTCAAATCAGCAAAAAACTACAAATACTCAATTAAAAAAATATCTTCACCTGGTTACCAAGTATCTGAAACCTGATTGGCACCCCATCCACCACCTTAAACATTCACTCCCTCCACCACCGACATACCGTGGCTGCAGTGTGTACCATCTACAAGATGCACTGCAGCAACTCGCCAAGGCTTCTTCGGCAGCACCTCCCAAACCCGCGACCTCTTCCACCTAGAAGGACAAGGGCAGCAGGCGCACGGGAACACCACCACCTCCAAGTTCCCCTCCAAGTCACACACCATCCTGACTTAGAAGTATATCGCCGATCCTTCATCGTCGCTGGGTCAAAATCCTGGAACTCCCTACCTAACAGCACTGTGGGAGTACCTTCACCACACGGACTGCAGCGGTTCAAGAAGGCAGCTCACCACCACCTTCACAAGGGCAAAGAGGGATGGGCAATAAATGCTGGCCTTGCCAGCGATGCCCAGATCCCATAAGCGAATAAAAACAAATAAAATAAATAAATAATGGGCATCACTGTCAGATGATGCATTTAAACAGGTATGGAGTTCACAGCCCTGGTTAATGATCAGTGGTTTATGTTTCCCATGCGAAAGCCCCAGAGTATTCAGTAGCATCATGCAGCAACACATGTCCATGATTTACATTGAGAAAAAGACATTAATGTCATCACATCATGATTGCAATGGCGCAAAATGTGACCTCATGAGTTATGCAGAAAGCACCACTCTGTGGTTTCTTTTCTGTAAGTCACGGTTCCCTGATCTGTATCGTCAACCATTTTATTCAGCCTAATCTTATCCACACCATCAATATGCAAAATAATTTCATCGTTTGATTTTTGTGCAGAGAAGGCCAGCTAAGTTTAATTTTCCTTTTACATCAATCCCTTGAAATTGTGCTGTACAATATTGGTAACAAATGTTTTTGTGTTTAGATGAAATTCCTACCTCTATGATTGAACAGGTAAAAGCAGCAGACAGAGGAATTTCAAATGCGCATGTTAACGCTTGCATTGCAATATTGCACAGCAGAATTTCAAGGCACAAGGTTGCAAATTGCATTCATTTGATTGAAAAGCAGATGAAGCTGAACGGTGAGATAACAAACTGCCCTTGGCGTGGAACTACATTTGGGAAATTCTCTTACACTGGAAAAAGATATTAAAATATTTGTTGATGAGTTTCAATTTTTTAAAAAGTGACAGTAATTATACAGAAAAACAGCACTCAATATATTTCCAGAGAACGCAGCCAAAAATAATCACACTAAAAATACAGTTTTACTATCACCTAAAGAAAATCAATTTGCTGCGTCCATTCATTTCAACTACAGTTGAAACCCCAGTATGGAACAAATTCGTTTACAATACAATTTACTTGGGCTTTCAAATAATTTTGAGAAAGAACATTTAAATAGTGGGTAACGGCACCATAGTGTAGCACTAGAACAAAGGTTTTGAGAGAGCACCTCCTACCCTGCTGAGAAAAACCATGACACCTCCCCAGTTACGACATTAAGAAAAAGAAAGACTTCATAGAATGATACAGCCATTCGGCCCATCGTGCCTGTGCCGGCTCTTTGAAGGAGCTATCCAATTAGTCCCACTCTCCTGCTCTTTCCCCAGACTTCCATTTATATAATGCATTTCACGACCTTAGAACGTCCCAAAACACTTTACACCCAATTAAGTACTTTTGAATTAACAACAGAAAACGCTGGAATTGGCAAGAATTGTAGTCACTGTTGTAATGTAGGAAACGCAGCAGGCAATTTATGCACCACGCGCTCCCACAAACAGCAATGAAATAAATGACCAGATCGTCTGTTTTGTAGGTGTTGCTTGAGGGATAATGTTAGCCAGGACACCAGGAGAACTCCCCTGCTCTTCTTCGAATAGTACCGTGGGATCTTTTAGGCAAGAGAGCAGACGGGGTTTCGGTTGAACTACTCATCGGAAAGACGGCACCTCCAACAGTGCAGCACTCCCTTGGTACTGCACAGAAATGCCAGCCTAGATTATGTACTCAAGTCTCTGGAGTGGGATTTGAACACACAACCTCTGACTTAGAGGCGAGAGTGCTACCACTGAGCCAAGGCTGACACCTAAAGATGACTTACTACAGGAGATGGATCAGAGTTGGCTTGGGAAATCAGTCTGCAAAAGAGGCATTAACCAGAGGAAATGGGCTTTAGAGACATTATTGTTTTACACATCCTAGTAATATAAACATTTTGCATCCCAATATGATTAGTATAATTACAGTTACAGCACTGATGTGAATCAGTGTAAAATTCAGCAGCATCTTCCAGTTTCTCACACTATCAGAGAGCAAGAGAGAGAGAGCGAGCACACACTGAACTCAGAGCTACTGTGAGATACACAGGAACACACATAAATATTCACCTGCAGTGACCAAAAGGAAAGGCCCAGATGCCAAGATGAGCATTTGTTGATTTAAGTGACAGTCTCACTATCACCCATGAGTTATTTAGAATCTAGATCCCATTATGGATATGTAAATAACAAACACAATTTTCAGTTGCAGTAAGATTCCAGGTTTGAGGGACTTCAGTTACATTGATAGACTGGAGAAGCTGGGGTTGTTCTCCTTGGAGCAGAGGAGATTTGATAGAGGTGTTCAAAATCATGAGGGGTCTCGACAGAGTAGATAGAGAGAAACTGTTCCCATTGGCAGAAGGATCGAGAACCAGAGGACACAGATTTAAGGTGATTGGCAAAAGAACCAAAGGCGATGCAAGAAAAAACTTTTCTACGCAGCGAGTGGTTAAGATCTGGAATTCACTTCCTGAAAGGGTGATGGAGGCAGACTCAATCTTATCTTTCAAAAGGGAGTTGGATAAGTATCTGAAGGAAAAATATTTGCAGGGTTACGGGGAAAGGGCGGGGGAGTGGGACTAGCTGAGGAGCAAGATCTTGCAGAGAGCCGGCACGGTCTCGACGGGCCGAATGGCCTTCTTCCATGCTGCAACCATTCTATGATTCTCTGATAAGTAACCTGCTGACACTCACTGATTGGCCTCACACCTGAAGAATGGCCACTTGTCTGAGGTAGTGGAGGGCTGCCAGTACCCAAGGAACCACAAAGAGTGATCAATACTGGGAATGGTCTCCCAGATAGAGATATGGAGGTGAAAACTCTGGAATCATTAAAGAACCAATTGGATACTACAGTGGGAGGACTTTAAGGTCATTCTGGTTGGATGGATGAATTAAGATGGGCCGAATGGCCTTCCTCAACCGTAATTATCTTGTGATCATACCCCAGTAAGACTCAGAACCAAGGTTGTGAACAGTTTGAATCAGCCCGAGACAGTGGCCGGGGAGGAGTAATGGAGTTGATAATGAAAGCATGGAGAATGTGACAGGGATCAAAGATGATGGCTTTGGTCTTCCCAGTGTTTAGCTGGAGGAAGACAAGGTGTTGAACAAGCAGTCTTTCAGCACAGAGGGAGTGAAAAGGTTGAGAGAGTGGAGTGGTAGAGCTGGGTGTCATCAGCATACATGTCGAAGCTGACCCTATGTCTGCAAATGATGTCACCAAGGGACAGATTACAGACAAGGATAGACTCCAAAGGTGACAAATCGGGGATGGGAAGAGAAGAACTATAGATGCTCTGGCTATGATCAATTAGTGGAACCGAGCAAGGGCAGCTACACCTGGACAATAGACGAGAGGTGTTACGGGAGGTTGGTATGGTCAACTGTGTCAAAAGCTGCAGAGAGAATGAGAATGGTGAGGAGGAATAATGCACCATGGTCACAGTTACAGGATTCAAACAGGGCATTACAGGAGAGTTGGACATGGATTTGGGACGTGATAACACAAGGGCTTTAAAGAGAAAAGGGAAATTGAAGATGGGGTGGTAGTTTGAAAGGACAGAGGGGTCAAGGGTGGGAGTTTTGAGGATGGGGTGATGACGGTAGTTTTGAAAGACAAGGGGACAGTACCTCAGGAGAGGGAATTATTAACAATGTCAGCTAGCTTGGGGCACAGGAAGAGAAGTTGGGTTTTCAGTTTAGTGAAATTGGGCGTTGAGGGAATAGAAGATGAGATTGGCAAAGGTATAGATGAAGATAGGAACAGAGAGAGCAAGAGAGAAAGGGGCTGCAGGATAGAGGAGGTGGGGGGATAGGTTTGGCTTGGTGGGCAAGTGGAAGGGAAGGATGCAGCTGAATGAATAGTCTCTATCTCAGTGACAAAAAATCCATGAGTTCCTTGTATTTGTTGGTGGAAGTGTGAATCAAGGAGGCAGGGGAGAGGACCTCAAGGAGGCGGTTGGTAGTCGAGAAAAGCAGCTGGGAGTTCTCTTTGCTCACCAGAATGATGCTAGAGTAATCGGCAGTTTTGGCAGCCAAGTGTTAGGCCTGGTCGATCTTGATGTGCTCCAGCCAGATCTGGGCATGGATGGCTAAGACAGTTGTGTGCTAGATATGCTCAAAAGTCTGAGTTCCTTGGATTTGAGGGACCGAAGATGGGATTGTATCGGGAGAATAAGTGAAGGTTTTGCAGGGAATAAGGCCATCAAAGATGGAGGTGAAGGAATGGCTGAGCAAATTAATAGTTGCAGAGGTATTATGGTAAATAGAGGGTCAAAGGCTGCCCAGTTTGGATTTTGAAAGTGCGGTGGTAAATGAATTGGGGGAAAGAGATGGACACAGAAGGAAACTGGGTAGGGGACATGGGTGATAGGGACACAAGGAGATGGTTGGAGATGACGTCAGTGATAGAGACTACAGGAGTAAAGAGGCCATCCACAAGAGATGGCAAGGTTATGGGGGTGGCCATGATTAAAGGTGGGAGTGTTTATATGGGGAAAGAGAGGTTTGGGAGGACAGGGGGCAGTGCATTTCAAGGAGAGGTCAAGGGAAGCGGAGATGGAGACTGAAATCACAGAGGATGAGGAGAAACCACCACAGAAATTCCAGACGTCAATGTTTATGCAATTAAGTTTTGTTTTAAATCTTTTTATTTTCCCCATTGTTAGAACATTTTAGACAGCCCCACCTTCACTCCCAAATCAGTAGCCAACTAGGAACCTGTTCTCTTGAGCTGGCTGCCAGGGGATACAGTAGATCAACTCAGGTTAAACTCTGATTCGCTTCTCCTATTCCCCACCACATCAGCATTCTTAAAGCAGTTGGATGCTAGGTTGGAAGAGTTAGTAATGAGCTTCAGTGAGCTGAATGGCATTTTCTCATCCAAGACTTTACTCGTGTTCTCACAAATAAGCTGTAAAGCAATCAGCAATTAATATCTTAATATAAAATAGTAGATTTTCATCAATCCAAAATATCCACTTCAGCGACAGCATATCAACCCAGAACTCATGCATAGTCAGCAACTGAATACATCAGAACTCAAAACTTCTTGACCTCAAATTATGCAATTATAAAAAGCAGTAAAAGATCAACCAAGGCACAATTAAAATTAAAAAAACATCCAATAAGGATAATGCAGAGCATGTGTAAGCAATCCAGCACGGCAATAGTGCTCAGCATCAATAACTAGACAACTCTGGGCCTTTAAGTATCTGTAGGGTTTATGTCATCCGTCAGAAAGGTTCTAGCTTCATATTAGAATTCACTTTAAGCACCAGCAATAAAACATCCAGAACATTTCGGAAAATAGCCCTTTAGTGTTAGTTAATCCCATTAATACAGTTATCGATCATTTTATGTCATGGAGACTAATTGCTGATTAATTTAACAAGCACTAGTTTTAAGTCATGTTCCGATACGTCAGGTTAAACCATCTTTGACCTGGGAAAACATTTCATTTAGGCAACATTCAATTTGAAGGATTATAAGTTAATGTCCTCCTCTGCTTGCTTGATTAGTGCAAAGTATCACACACGTTGAAATATCTTTATTTGGTAAAAATATATTTTCTAAATAGGACTACAATGTGTTTCTGGTCTATAGAGGCAGATTTTTTTTTTTACATTGAGAAAGCAAGCTGAAGGAAGGAAGGACTGTGGTGCAGGACACCACTAAAGCCACACAGAGTAAGACGATGAGAAAAGTTAGAAAATAGTGATTAGGTGATGCTGAACTTGGATTTTGACAGCTTGAGAATTGTAGCAGAGAGGAATGACTTAAGATGGTAAGGAGTTCCACAGTTTTGAGATCCTGCAAAGAATGAGTAGCTGGAGACTGCGCTGAGACATGATATCAATACAATGGATGTAAACAGCAACAACTTGCATTTATATAGCGCATTTAACATAGCAAAACGTCCCAAGGCGCTGCACAGGAGCGTTATCAAGCTAAATTTGACACCGAGCCACACAAGGAGATATTAGGACAGGTGACCAAATCTTGGTCAAAGAGGTAGGTTTTAAGGAGCATCTTAAAGGAAGAGAGAGAGAGGTTTAGGGAGGGAATTTCAGAGCTCAGGGCCTAGGCAGCTGAAGGCATGGCCACCAATGGTGGAGCGATGAAGATTGGGGATGGGCAAGAGAGGCCAGAAATGGAGGCGAGAGGAAGACATAGTTGCAGCTTAAAAGGAAGAGGAGAAATTTTGAGGAACATTATATATACACAATAACAGAGGGCTGTGAAAGCATTACAAGGCTATAACACACTCAGAGTTCAATGTCAGAAACCACAAGAGTGAAGTTGAAGTGGTTTTCAAGTGCCATCTGAACCCTGGGATAACATCTTTAGACATACTTCTAGTTTTCTCTTCTTTGTAACTTATGACCCGAGTTAACAAGCGTTGTTTTGGAGTTAACACAATCTGTTAGCACTGCCAGCTTCTTTCTCCGCTATTATTATTTTATTCTTGCTGCATGACTTCTGTCGAGTGGCAGTCTGATGGGGGGGGGGGGGGAAGGTAACCTTGATTACAACAGATCACAATACTGTACTAAAAAATATTGTGGGCTGCTTTTGGGCATAATAACACAATTCCAAAACTTGTATTTATAATGCCGTATCGGGGTGTGTGGGGTGGTGGTGAAGGGAAGCTGGGGGACGATACATAAATACATTTCTTATTCAACTTTGTTGATTTCAGCCAGGACACCATTAGGGGTTTTAAAGTCAGCTTCAGTGCCCCTGGGTTCCTGATCATTATACAGTCACCCCTTCTGGAAGTGTGCGTGTGTGTCTGTCGGGTGAGGAGAGGGTAAGGATCTGGCTCGGATATCTCCCACGGTCTAATACCCTGCCAACACTCACTGTAGGAGCGTGTGTGTCTGTCGGGTGAGGAGAGGGTAAGGATCTGGCTCGGATATCTCCCACAGTCTAATACCCTGCCAACACTCACTGTAGGAGCGTGTGTGTCTGTCGGATGAGGAGAGAGTAAGAATCTGGCTCTGATATCTCCTACAGTCTAATACGCTGCCAACACTCACTGTCTGGGCTCCCTTATCAAGAATGGTCACCTGAGCAGCTAACTGGACACCAGCCAGTGCCTACTGGGACGTACCCCAGCATGAATCATTACCTTCCGGAGAAAGGGGAGAAAAATTTGGAGTTTAAAAAAATAATTCAACTGAATATATTTAGGAGCAGGAACTGCTCCATTTAGTTCCCAGACTACTTAATCATCAGCAGCATTTACATTCCTAGAATATTTAGGATGCATTTACAATTCCTTAAGGGAACTGAGAGCAAATCGCTCTGAATTAGTCATAGGTTTGGAGAATTGATTAACATGGCCTCTTCCGAAACCAGTGTTATTTCCTGGTTTTGAAGCCTTTTGACGCTCACTACGTCATGATGTTTTTGGAGTGTTCGCTGAAGTTCTGTGCACTTCTGAACCAGAAGATTGCATTTACGCTGCAATCTGGGATCTGCAGTGCGGGTAGGAATTGTAATTTAAACCAGCTCTACAACAAGTGGTTATTAAAAAGCATCACTGTTATGGCCACATCTGCCCCGTTTTAAGCTTTAATCTGTGGTAGCAGCATTTTTAAAGTGGCAGATAAAATAATCTGGAATGTGGTAAAAGTCATTACACCTAAAGGCATTATACAATTAGAGATATAGGCCCAGAAATTGATCTCGCTCTGTTCCCGCGGGGGTAAGCCTTCCCCGCGATGTCTCACCTCGCTTATGCTTTTTCTGATCCAGCTCGCACGAACTTGATGTTCCAGACATCAGCTGTGCTGGGCTTGCGTATCCCAGCGGCGTAGTGAATTCGTGCGAGCTGTGGGATCACGTGACTCAGTTAGAGCCAATGGCAGCACACCATCTTCCATTCATAAGTCTCACAGCATGGCTGTGAGACTTATGAATCTTACACCCCCCCAAAATAACAGCTAAACCTCAATTAAATTAAAAAAAAAAAACCATCACATTAATAAAATAAGTATAGTTAATTAAATTAACCATTTTAAATAAAAAATTAAATTTTTGAAAAAATTTAAAATCTTTTAAAAAGTTATAAAAATAAACTTACCTGTCTTTAAAGTCTATAAAAAAGATATACCTGTAAAAAAAAATTCAAAAAAATACTTAATTCACTACTTACCTTCTTAAAAGCGGGTCTTACTCCTCCTTTTTACATTTCCAAAATCTTCCCTACTTACCTGCGCGTCCAAAGCATGAAGTGCACAGCGTGCGCGCAGCCTGTAGCGCGCACGCGATGCACCCAGGCCCCGCCTCCTTTTCAGAAGAGCAATTGCCGGTTTTCAGCGCATGCGCAGGGCATGCAGAAAACCGGCAATTGGAGTGGGAATACGCGAGAGTATGCAGTGCGTACTCTCGCGTCCCGGGATCAATTTTCGGCCCATAATACATATGTTCTAAAGGAATTTTGACCTGTCCCCTCTTGACTCCTTGTCAGGGTGCAGTTTCACAGGTCACCCGTCATTACTGCACCCAAGTGGCCATTCTTTGTGTGTGAGTTTTGAAGAGGAGTGTTGGCAGGCTTGTTGAATGTTGGGGATGTCACAGCTAAGCCCAATCCTGTTTTCACCCAATGTGGGTCAGCCAGTTGTTCAGTTGGTAGCACCCTTGCCTCTGGGTCAGAAGGTTGTGGGTCCAAGTCCCACTCCAGGACTTCAGGGCAAAAATCTAGGCTGACACTCTAGTGCAGTACCAATGGAGTGCTATTCTGTCGGAAGTGCCGTCTTTCAGATGAGATGTTAAACCGAGGCCTTGTCTGCCCTCTCAGGTGGACGTAAAAGATCTCATGGCACTATTTCGAAGAAGAGCAGGGGCGTTCTCCCTGGTGTCAATATTTATCCCTTAACCAACATCACTAAAGCAGATTATCTGGTCATTATCACATTGCTGTCTGTGGGAACATGCTGTGTAAATTGGCTGCTGCGTTTCCTACATTACAACAGTGACTAGACTTCAAAAGGTACCTCATTGACTGTAAAGTGCTTGGGACATCCGGTGGTTGTGAAAGGCGCAATATAAATGCAAGTCTTTTTTTAACTCACACATACAGATTTCCAGCAGGGGCTTCTGTCTAGGAATCTGGCCCATTTATCCCAGGGAACTGAGGCCACTTACAGCATCCCTGCTGTCACATTAGCTTAGACCAGCTGATTCAGCACAGACCGGAGATCGAACCTGGGACTTTGCTGGTCTGTGTGGCTCAGCCTAACACTGTGCAAACCCAGTAGGCCATCAAGGCAGCCAATAACTTATATTTAAAAATAAATGAATCCTGCTGTTGGAAAATGCTAATGGGAAGCGTTCCAATGATAACATTTAGCTTGAATAAATCCTTACCTAGGCCAAAATTAAAAGACAGTCGCTAGGAATTTCCTTGGGGGTGCTCTTGATCGGCGACCGTAACTTTGTTACAAAGGTCGGTTGGTACCCCAGATACATACACAAACGGGGTTTCCGCGATCTTCTGCCAAAGTTACCACAGCCAATGGGGAAAACTCCCGAGGAAATTTCCAACGAGTAAACAAGATTTTAATTTTCAAGATGGCCACCAGCAGACAGGAAGTTGGCATCACAATGAGCTAAAAATCCTTAGATAAATTCTCGAGCATCAGTTTGCCTTTGAGTCCCAATTTTGTAGGTTCAAACCCACTTCCAGGACTTCAGCACATTATCTAGGCAGAGGCACAGGGAGACATTTAAACATTGGAGGCAATGCAGAGAAGAGCCACAAGGCTGCTCCCTAGTCTTGGAGGTCTGAGTTACCATTTCAGCCTTGAAAGGAAGCATCTGGGAGGTGATCTTCCAGAGGTATGAAGAATAATAAACAGTATGGAAAAGGTAAATCCGGAAAATTACTTCAAATTAAATTGCGAGTAGAATAAGAGGGCTTTAACTAGTAAAAGGCAAACTTAGAACTGATATCAGAAAGCTCGTCACACAAATAGTGATCAGTACTTCGAATGGACTCCCAGATAGAGTAGCAGAGGCAAAACCCTGGAATCATTTAAGAACCAATTGGATGCTGCAATGCGAGGACTTTAGGGTCATTCTTGATGGATGAATCAAGATAGGCCAAATTGTCTTCCTCATCGATAATTATCTTGTGACACTTCAATGCAGTACTGATGGAGTGCTCCAATAAACTGAGACACTATCTCTCTATTCAAATGCATGTAAAAGATCCTATGGAAATAGTCGAAGAACAGCTCAGAGTTCTCATGGTATTTCTTCCGCAACCAACACCATTATGACAGGACTAACTGATCATTGCTTTCATTTGTTGTTTGTGGGATCTTGCTGTGCACTGGTTTGCTTACTTAAAAAAAGTGCTAACACTTCAAAAAAAAAATAGATCTAAATCATGAGGACATGAGGTCTTTTTCTTAAAAGAAACTAAGAATTCTGGCTGCATAATCACAAATTAAATGATGCCAGGCTCTAGAATAACAATTTAATAAACACATTCCAATTTTTATCCAATATAAACAAGTGGCTACAACATTGCAGTTGGCTTTATCATCATTTATTTTTAGCTGCAGGCTTTCCTCCCGCACAAGACTGTGTTTTGACTTGTGCCTGCTATCAGTTCTGATGACACAGTGATGCTGAAAGCTGCTCTTTTGCAAAATGTTCAAACATCTTATAGCAAATGTCAAAGGACTGCCAAATATAGCTGTAGCAGATGGGAAGATTTTACAACTGCTGAGCCTTGTTATTCAGGGTCCCCCCCCCCATCCCCCATTTATTTTTAATGTGAAACAAAGGTGAAGGGCCAAAGTCCACAAAGTAGGAAACTGCCAATGTTCAAAAAAGTAAGGAAGCGGAGGTAAATCAGGAAGTAGTAATTAAACGACTTCAAGCGATAGTTTTAAAGCCTGAACATTTTAGGAGGAAGGAAAGAGAACACTGTAACAAGCTGATGCAGGCCCAGGACCCAATGGTCAATTAGACACGCAGACTAGCTCTTAAAACAAATGAGGTTTATTCACCAATGTGTGTCTTTACTTGCAGCAATAAACAAGACGGTGATAAGTATTACTTACCTCGCAATTCCTTCCTCTCCACAACTGAGCCATTTCCCTGCCTTTTATTTTTATGGGCTGGGTGTCGTCCCTTATTAAAGGCAATTAAGGGCAACAATTTCTTAAAGCTATACCGCCTTTTATGCAACTTCTTAAAGTTGTATCCCTATCTTGGCTACAGAGCTCTCAACATTCTATGATTTACATATTGTCACTCTCTCACTCGGTTACAGCACATAGATTTCAACACAGTGGAAATGTAGAGAGGAGGAAGAGCAGTTAGGGGGCCACATTTGGAGCCAAGAAGGAATAAGGGAGGTAAGTTCAGAGGAGCCCTAACCGTAATAGTATTGGATAAAGGGCAAGAACAATTGCGATAGATGGAGACTATAGATGAGAGTTGAATTGGCTAAAAGAAAGATATATTATTGAAGCAGCTCAAATATATATTATCAAAGAATGATTTTAAGTATAAAGAATGGGGCTGATAAAGGCTAACTGATAAAGTAGAGATTCCCTGGACTACTGAACATCATCCTTAAATGGTTCTAAACTGATAATGAATTAATCTACTTGAAGTTCACATCACCAGTTTCTTTCCTACCTTATTTGAATCTGGTTAACAGATTGGGGGGTGGGGGCAGGATATGTATGCTCCCGGTCCTGTTTATCCTTTATCAACTAGTTTTGTGTTGACAAGAGATTTACTGATATATACCATAATATCAAACTAATTTTAGAATTTACCCAATAACTGTTGTACATATGAAGTGGAAAAATCCAGAAACTAGTGTCTGGAAACAACAAATGTCTGTCGAGCAGTTTACTGCATGCATTGTTAGCACCAGATTAGCTTGAGTTCCCACCCAGGTGCAACATTAGGAAACATCGGAGTCCAAAAGGCCAGTTATACCGGACATTTTAACTAGATGCAAAGTGATTTTACAAACAGTATCATGTAAAAAAAATTGTTGTGCAACTTGGGTGTGAAATGCCCAAAGTAAACTTAGGCAAGTAATGTGAGATGACCATGAGGAGGGAGCCTCACACCGCACCGACTTTGCACAGGCTGCAGCATAACTATAGTGATGTGAAGTGGACTTGGTCTACCTGGGAACTTTTTACGGTTCATTTTTCAGTGCTGGTTTAGCTTACTCTTTGCTAATACTAAAGTTTAACTGTTGTTTCCATGCTAATGAAAGAAAGAAAGAAAGACTTGCATTTATATAGCACCTTTCACGACCACCGGACGTCTCAAAGCGCTTTACAGTCAATGAAGTACTTTTGAAGTGGAGTCACTGTTGTAATGTGGGAAACATTACTCAGTTCAACAACACAGCTCTGCACATTTGTTTCCATTACCCAGCAAAGGAATGCTGATTTACTTCTCAAAAGTTGTTAATTTGAAGAAAAAAAATATCAAATGACACAATATCTTACTCTCTGTTGAGTACATTGTCCACATAATAAAAATTTACACACATTTGCAATTAACTTGCCCTCACTGGCTGCAGTATTTGTGCTGACAAAGGGAGCTAAGAAGTTGGTGAGCAAGTATAAGTGGAGTGTAGATGTGCATAAAAAGGCCCAGGGATGACGACTATTTTGGTTTTTCTCCCCCATCCTCCCCCTCCCAGCCTGAATTCTGCTGGTCGCTTTCCACAGCACTGCAGCTTTAATTAGAAACTCTGTGCACAAGGAATGGGGGAAGGACATCACGCAGACAAACCCACATTCCATCACGCCATGAAGTCATACATCATGCTTTAATACACTGCACTGATGTCAGCAACTCTTCTAATGATTGTTTATTGCTCTGCAAAGCACAATTAACTCACAGAGATTTATTTTTTGCCAAACGATCTACAGTATGTGAGATGAGATAAAGCTGAATCTCTAACGCACAGTAAGTCCCGTTCACACATCACACCTGTGCTCGCTGACCTACACTGGTTCCTGGTCCAGCAAAGCTTCAATTTAAAAATTCTCATCCCTCCATGACCTCGCCCCTCCCTATCTCTTTGACCTCGTCCCGGCCCTACAATCCTTTGCGATCTCTGTGCTCCTCCCATTCTGGCTTCTTGAGCATCTCCGATTTTCATCGCTCCACCATTGCTGCCGAGGCCCTAAGTTCTGGAATTCCCTCCCTAAACCTCTCTGCCTCTCCTCCTTTAAGTCGCTCCTTAAAACCTACCTCTTTGACCAAACTTTTGGTCATCTGTCCTAGTATCTCCTTGATGTTAAATTTTGTTTGATAACGCTCCTGTGAAGTACCTTATAAATGCAAGTTGTTGTTGTTATTGCAGCATCACATAAAAGCAGTTGCTCCTGACAAGCTTTAGGAATTTCACTTTATGAAAGAAGACCATTTAAATTTTAGATTTTGATTACTTATTCAATGGAATAAAACTGGGCCTGGAGATAAGACTAACCTAACTAACGTCAACCAACCTTAAGGGAATACAATTTAGATCTACCATGCAAACAGCCTGTGCATTTAAACTAAAGAATAAACTAGGTTATTCTTAAGAGCAGCTTAGTTGATCATCTGTGGAATTTGCCCTTCTCACAATTGGTCTTAAGTGGCAATACTTGCACCAGTGAAACACCTACGTAAAAAGCGAATTCTAAGAGAAAAATTTAAACCTCTGCTGGAAAGTACGTAGATGTGGAAGTCAAATGAGATCAAGATCAGTTTCAGCTCTGAAGTGCCCCGCTACAATCAAATAGACTGGCAACACTCACTATCCAAAGTCACAGGTAAAGAATGGTCACTTGGATATGGTACCAGAATATTGCCAGTTACCATGGAACTGTATCCCAGCATGAATCAGCACATTAAGAAAAATGGAGAAAACAGGCACAAATTGTGAAACTCCTTTTATATAATGATACGCTGTTCTGAAAACATCGACACTGCTGAGAGAGTTAACCTGACAACTTTTTCGAGCCTTCACACTGAAGTAACATGCATTGAATTATTTCATTGCATTGATGAGGTAAAATTACCCATCAACCATTGTAAATTATTATATCCAATTGCTTCTTCAAGCCATTGAAGAGATTAATTGCAAAGTACAGCACAAAATTACCACAGGACCTTAATGAACCCACAGCCACGGGGTTCCTAAATGCTACTGGCAAATCACTAAATTATGGAATTAATACAGCTCCCTCGAGGTCAGTCACAGAGCAGCAAGATATAATTCTCAGGCTGAAGTATAATTGCCTGCAGTAAAGGCTCAGCATCAGAATTAAAGAGGGATGGTACTTTTCCAGTATGACTGCTTAGGGTCACATGATTGAATTATAGGTAAGGGTGGCTCTAGTAAAGTGTCTATTCTAGACCTATTTAGAATATTAGAACCATAATGAAACATTAGTTGCCTTGAGGTTTTTTAAGCTATAGATGAACAGTTTAATGGGGCAACATCAAGATTTTCTAGTTTGCAACAAATACCAATTCAGTTAGTACAATATTCATATCATCACATGCTACTTTGTAAGAAACTTGATTGGTAGAATCAAAAAAGTAGGGAAGTTTTTTTTTATTCGTTCATGAGACGTTGGCCTTGCTGGCAAGGCCAGCATTTATTGCCTATGCCTAATTGCCCTTGAGAAGGTGGTGGTGAGCCGCCTTCTTGAACTGCTGCAGTCCGTGTGGTGAAGGTACTCCCACAGTGCTGTTAGGGAGGGAGTTCCAGGATTTTGACCCAGCGACGATGAAGGAACGGCAAAATATTTCCAAGTCAGTAAATTATTATATCCAATTGCTTCTTCAAGCCATTGAAGAGATTAATTGCAAAGTAACTTGATGGGGAACTTAGAGGGGATGGTGTTCCCATGCACCTGCTGCCTTTGTCCTTCTAGGTGGTAGAGGTCGCTGGTTTTGGAGGTGCTGTCAAAGAAGCCTTGGCGAGTAGCTGCAGTGCATCTTGTAGATGATATACACTGCAGCCATGGTGCGCCGGTGATGGAGGGAATGAATGTTTAGGGTGGTGGATGGGGTGCCAATCAAGTGGGCTGCTTTGTCCTGGATGGTGTTGAGCTTCTTGAGTGTTGTTGGAGCTGCACTCATCCAGGCAAGTGGAGAGTATTCCATCACACTCCTGACTTGTGCCTTGTAGATGGTGGAAAGGCTTTGGGGAGTTAGGAGGTGAGACACTTGCTGCAGAATACCCAGCCTCTGACCTGCTCTTGTAGCCACAGTATTTATGTGGCTGGTCCAGTTAAGTTTCTGGTCAATGGTGACCCCCCCAGGATGTTGATGGTGGCAGATTCGGCGATGGTAATGCTGTTGAATATCAAGGGGCGGTGGTTAGACTCTCTGTTGGAGATAGTCATTGCCTGGCACTTGTGTGGTGTGAATGTTACTTGCCACTTATCAGCCCAAGACTGAATGTCATTCAGGGTCTTGCTGCATGTGGGCATGGACTGCTTTATTATCTGAGGAGTTGTGAATGGAACTGAACACTGTGCAATCATCAGCGAACATCTCCACTTCTGACCTTATGGTGGAGGGAATGTCATTGATGAAGCAGCTGAAGATGGTTGGGCCTAGGACACTGCCCTGAGGAACTCCTGTAGCGATGTCCTGGGGCTGAGATGATTGGCCTCCAACAACCACAACCATGTTCCTTTGTTCTAGGTATGTCTCCAGCCAGTGGAGAGTTTTCTCCCTGATTACCACTAACTTCAGTTTTACTAGGGCTCCTTGATGCCACACTCGGTCAAATATTTTTATTCAAAAACAATAATACCTGTACAACTCATCAATTACATAGTAAATCCATTACATAGTAAATCCATTACATTCATCCATCACAGTAAAAAATAAAGCCTTAAAAACAGCCTTATAATTAATATAAATGCAATGATTAATTTTACAAATAATCAATAATGTTTACAGTACAAATACCCTTAAACAATACCACACAACTTTTTAGATTTAAAATAATAAATCTCAAAGTTAACTCCACATAAAACAAAAACCATTTCAACACCAGTGTACAAACACATAACACCATCATAACACACTCGGTCAAATGCTGCCCTGATGTCAAAAGCAGTCACTTTCACCTCTTCTCTGGAATTCAGCTCTTTTGTCCATGTTTGGTCAAAGGCTGTAATGAGGTCCTGGTAGAACCTAAATTGAGCATTGGTGAGCAGGTTATTGGTAAGCAAGTGCTGCTTGATTGCACTGTCTACGACACCTTCCATCACTTTGCTGATGATTGTACACACAATTGATATGACACCACAAAAAGTCTGGAATACTATTTCTGTACTTTTACTTGTAATCATACTTGGGTGTATACAGGAAAATATACAGAAAAACAGGACCTAAATACAAAAAAAAAGTTGTTAAACATGTTATACAGGAAAACTCAGGAAAAATCGTGATATGGAAGCAGAGTCTGTATCTGCATTTATGGTATTGTGACTTAAGAATGAGAATACATTTTTTGTCGGCACTTTCAGCAGCACCACTGATTCAAACAGTACAGTTATATTGGAACCCACACAGCTACCATAAATACAAAGAGTGTTTAGTACAAGCCACTTTGGTGACAAATCAGGGGCTCATCAGAAAAAAAAAGGTATAATGATTCTCCTCCCATATTATTCACAAATGCTTAACACACCGTGATTGAAATTGATTACAATGGAATTTATCATGTGTATTCTGTAATGTATCTGTTATAGTCACTGTATCCAATAAAGGGAATTGTCAAAGAAAGACTAGAAATTACTGTTTGCGGTATTAGTAGATGAACATTTCACACATTAATATGACATTCCTCTGTCTGCTATCATAATGCCGGCATTAACGTAGTTATTAATATGAACACTCTGGTAGAGCATATCAGAAAATTGAGCACCCAGCCTGTGATTTTTCATCCATTGATTTTAATTGCTTTAAGGCAGGAACAGGACGACAGAAACCAGCTGACAATGGGGCAAGGGATGGGAGGTGACGGAGGGTGCTAAGCAGCTGTGCGGGCGTGCAGCTCTCTGGACGTCCCGTGCAGCTGAGTTGCCGGCTTTACAATGGTAAATACCGCGCATGCACGGTGTTTTGAATGGGCCACGCATCCCCGAAAAAAATTGACGGGAACATTGGTTGCGAAAGTGGCTGGTGACACTGAGAGGCAGGAACATGCTGGGGGATTGGAGTATCATGTTTCAAAAGAAGCCATTGACAGTCATGGGTCCAATTCTTCTGGGCACCCCTCCTCCACAAGGCCGTGAGACCCCACCAACCCCCCTTCCCCCATACTACCAGACTCCGGCCCCTCAATGCTCCGAAACCCGCTCCTCAGTCCTGGCGGACCCCAGAATCCCATCTCCTCAGACTTCCCCCCCCCACCATTTCCAGATCCTGGGACCTCCTCTCAGTGCTTACAAACACCTAGACTGCATTCCCAATGTTCCCAGAACTGCCCCAATGTTCCCAGACTCTGAGACCTCTCTCCCCAATGCCTCCATATCCCAGGATCCTCTTCCAATGATCCCACATCCTAGGATCTGTTCCTGGAACTGTGGTAGCCCTCTCCTACTACTCCCAGACCCCCTCAAATGCTGCTGGGCCCTGAATTACCTTCCAAGTACTCCCAGGTTCATCCCAATGCTGATGGATCAGTGTCGCTGGTAATAGTACATGACATAATGTCCTCTTTTTGTAAACCCTATGATTTATTGCGAGCAATGTCACTGGAGATTCGCTATATATATATAAATAAATAAAATGTTGCACCCACAATGGTCAATTACTGGCTTTAATTCATGAATGGGGAAAGACTCATTAGTGCTACAGATGTGTTTAATTCTATTTCCCTTCCACATTGATGAATTTAAACCCTCATAAGTGTAACACTCTGACGGTTTTGATTGTGTTGCTCCGGACATATTTCCAGAGTTTGATCAATATTTCACACTGATGTCAGTTTGGCTTTAAGTCTAAATATATAATGTTGCTTCTGTTAAGTTGCTAACAAAGCAGTGGGATTCTGTAAATCTGTTTGGGAATGTGCTGTACAATAGTGGAAGTTATGTTACAATTTTTTGATAATATCAAGGTTCCCCCCTAAAAGGCTCCGAGAGCTTCCCTGATGGCTCAGATAATAAGTACACTGGATATTGTGGAATGGAGACATACATACCAAATAGATCTCAGGCTCAATGCCAAGTCAGGACACGGTAGACGTGCTATAATTGGTTTCAGTTCCCTTGAGCTAGGGAGAAGAAAACTATCTGTCAGAGTCCTACTCCTGATTGCTATCCAGCGCCCCCTGGACCGTGCAAGATATACCATCAACAACAAATACACACTCTATATCACACTGTTAGCCTTGACATAGCCTTCCCAGTCCTGATATACTTTAGGTCATTTTACTGGCACTGACATATCACACTGCTCACTCGGATACACTTTATATCACACGGCTGACACACACTTTATATCACACGGCTGACTCACACACTTTATATCACACGGCTGACTCACACACTTTATATCAAATGGCTGACTCACACACTTTATATCACACTGCTGACTCACACACTTTGTATCACACTACTGATTCTGACGTATCCTGTCCAACATTTGGCAGTACTAATTTCACACTACACTCTGACTACTATCTACATTACATTGCTGGTCCCAGTATCCTCTACATCACATTTGATGTCTTGACCTACCCTCTACACCACAATGAGGGCCCTGAGAAACCATCTATATCACACTGATGGCCCTGAGAAACTACCAATATCACAATGATATCCCTGACAAACCACCTATATCACACTTAATGGATCTGACGTACCCTTGCACAGCACAGAGCCAGTTCTGGCATATTCATTTTATCTCACTGCCAGACTTGACATGCTTTACATTCCATTACAAACTCTAACATGCCTTTTGCATTACATTGGCATCTGTGACATACTGGCTATATCACACAACTAGCCTTGATAATTACTTTACAAAACATTGATGTCCCTGACACCTTCTTTGTATCACATCTTTGGCAATGCATACCCTGTGTATCACTTTTCTGACTCTGGCATACTCTCCAAATCACACCACCAGCCCAGTTAGATTAAGTTACAGACCCTGCCTGCAATCGACATCACATGCCTGGACCTGACGAATCCTCTGCATCACACTGCTGTCTGTGACGTACCCTCTACATCACACTGTCAGCTCCAACATACACTTTACATTAGACTCCGAACACACACTGGCCCTGATATATTCTTTATATTACATTGCCCTGCCTGATATTTATTTCATACTGCCAGCCGTGACATATCCTTTACATCACATTACCAACCTCACCATACTTTATAATATTATTGGCCCTGACATACCCTCAATGTGGCCCTGATGTAGCCTCCAAATGCTTACCATGATAAGCCCACTATGTTACCATTGCAGCTCTAACATATCCTTTGTATCATATTGCCAGCCAACTGTTTATGAAACATTATTGGTTATAACAAACTCTCCAGATTACACTGCCAGTCTTGATATAACTTAGATCACATTACTGCTGCTGACATAATTTCTGTCGGTGATGCACCCACTGCAGGACAGAGCTGGTGTGATATATCTGTTTTACAGCACCATGCCAGGTCTAATATACTTCAGCTTACATTATTAGCCTTGACAGATCTCCCGCTGTCACATCTAAGATACTATTTAGCACATTACTGCTCGCACATACTTTCTGTATCATACTGCAGGCCCCAATACACCCTCAATATCGCACTGCAGGCCTTAACATACCCTCCATATCGCCATCTTAGCCAGATGAGCACATGTGAACTATCTGCCTCGCTCCCAGCTCCTACCCGACTCTTCTGATACTTTGCTTGGGTATCCTAGGGAAAGGAGGAACCAGAGGAGGAGGTTTGAAGAACGTCTCCACGAACTGGAGGGAAGGACAGAAGAAGACTGCTTCCATGACAATCTTAAACAATTTAACAAATCTGATTTAGTAGAACTAGGGGCTATAAAATATAAGATAGTCACTAATAAATCCTATAGGGAATTCAGGAGAAACTTCTTTACCCAGAAAGTGGTTAGAATGTGGAACTCGCTACCACAAGGAGTAGTTGAGGCACCTAGCATAGATGCATTTAAGGGGAAGCTAGATAAACCACATGAGAACAAAAGGAATAGAAGGATATGTTGATGGGGTTAGATGAAGAAGGGTGGGAGGAGGCTCGTGTGGAGCATAAATACCGGCATGGACTTGTTGGGCCGAATGGCCTGTTTCTGTGCTGTAAATACTATGTAACACTATGTAATAGAAAGCGTATAGTAGGACCAGTTTCTGATTTTCGAATGCCCCAGCGCTTCATTCACCACGTGCTGAACTCACCAGGCACAATGTGGCACTAACCGGCAGGAAGGCCCCCATACTTACTGAATGTGGAGCTGGGAAGAGCAGGAGTGCTTGTCTTGGCCCCACATTAAAAGAACGCAGGCTTCTCCCACCCTCGTTCACCGATCACCGCTCCCCCCGCCCCCCCCAGCCACCACTCCCCGGCCACAACTCCCTCCCTTCCAGCCACCTCGTCCATCACTCCTGCCCTCGCTGGCCTACTGTGGCTCCAGGTTCTCCCAACGCTTCAAATTTAAAATTCTCATTCTCGTGTTTAAATCCCTTCATGGCTTCACCCCTCCCTATCTCTGCAACCTCCTCTAGCTCTACAAACTTGTGCATATCCCCCCCCCCCCCCCCGCCACCCTCCACATCCCTTTGCCCCACCATTGGCAGCTATACCTTTAGCCACCTAGACAATACACTCAGGAAAGGGTGACTAGTTTCTAGGCGTCTGGTATTCAAGGCACTGTATAAATGCATGCTGTTGTTGGCTGTTTTTGAGCTATCAACTTTTTTGAAGCTGTTGGTCAATTTTTACGACTTTTATAGGTTAGCAGATAGGCTTACATATCCTTTATATCACACTGCCATTTCTATCACTACTGGCCCTGATTTATCTTCTAAAGCATAAAGGGAGAAGTTAAAAGAGATTTGTTCACATAAAAGTGTTATTAGAATATAAAATCCACTACTACAAGTAGCTACTGAGACCGACTCAATAATAACTGTGTGAGAAGTTCGAGAAACAGAGAAAAATATTAAAGGGCATGGTTAAAGAGCAGGAGAATGAATGGGACTCGAGTGGATAGCTTCAGTGTGAAGAATAGCTGTGGCTCAGGCACGATGAGCTGAAATGGCCCCCTTCTGCACTTACATTTCTGTGATTTTATGATATCACAATTCCAGCAATCACATACGCTTTGGGAAACAAACCTGCTCCTGACTTACTTTATATCATATTACTGGCCGCAACATACCCTCCAAATTACCAGCCCCGACGCATTTCAGGTAATATTACTGGCACTGACATAACCATTATATCACACTACTGGCCGAACATACCCTCTACATCACAGAACCGCCCTTGCTGTATTCATTCGAGCACCCTACCAGCCCTGATATGCTTTAGATTACATTTATTACTGGCCATAACATGATCTCCTGGAGCTACCTCCATCTTTCCTTTCCCCTCCCCTATCAAGACTTATATATTTTATATTTCAGAATAAGGGGGCACCCATTTAAATCGCAAATGAGGAGGAATTTCTTCACTCAGAGGGTCATGAATCTTTGGAATTCTCTTCCCCAGAGAGCTGTGGAGGCTGGGTCGTTGAATATATTTAAGGTGGAGATAGACAGATTTTTGAAAGGTAAGGGAGTCAAGCGTTATGGGGAGCGGGCAGGGAAGTGGAGTTGAGGCCAAGATCAGATCAGCCATGATCTTATTGAATGGCGGAGCAGGCTCGAGGGGCCAAATGACCTACTCCTGCTCCTACGTCTTATCTCTTATATCTTATATAGCCAAGCCACAAATGTCCTAATATATATATCACATGAGTAGAATGGACCTCCCTCAGTCCTTTAAAATGTGGAATATGAACAGTGATTGTGGCACAAAACCTCTAATCGATTAATTGTTTAGACCTTTATTGTGTGTTAAATTTCAAATTTTTCTTCCCCTTTTTCTTTCTTGGACCAAACTATTTGCTTTTTCAAATCTCTGCAGCAAAGATCCCCTTGTACAGAACAGTACCCTTGTCTCCCTTGATAGTTCTGCAGGTGAATACAACACTCGGTGTGTTATTGGCCTGTACGGGCAGGAAGGTCCCAGACTCCATCATCCAACTGTGTGAGGAGTTAGCTGATCTTAAAATTGGGCAGCAGTAGGGGTACTACAGTTGACCCTGGGACCAGTGAGCCAGAGAGAGCGAGAGGGCAAAATCGGTCAGGGATCAGAAGATGGCTAGTTTCTAGGTGTCTGGTATCCACTCCGCTCCAGCCCAGGACCCAAAACCTATTTGAGGTTGTCAGAGGAGACCCTATCTTCATCATCTACACTTCATGGGAGGAGGCTATAACAGATTTATGCTGCTTATTCAAGGCTGACCTCCAGACAAGATCTGCCACAGGGACAGCTCGACCAGATCCTTCCAAGCCAGCACTGGTGAGATTTGCCACGTTAGTAAGTCTTTGGTCCACCAATGCATCAAGCAAGTCACAGAAGCGTTGGTTGCAACTGGAAACCTTCCTTAAAACGAGGGGCATATGAGGACACAGCATTTTTACCAGTTAGCAGGCTTTCCAAAAGTTCAGGGCCTAACTGATGGTACACACATAGTCATGAAGGCCTCTAACAACAACTCCAGCTGAAATACCCTATTAATACTGTATTGAGACATAGGCAGAACCAGCCATTTTCTTGCAAACAGTCTCACAGGGGAGATTCTGATCTACTACTCTACAAACATGTGTTTGCACTGTGCCAGTAATTCCTGGTGCTTCTCTTGCTTTCTCTCTCAACTTGTAAAAATCCTCTGTTAAAACTGTAGGCTATAAAGTTTTAATAGAAGGCTTGCTACTTTTAGCTATATTTCTGTTTTTGCGATAAAGTTCACAGTGGAAAATCTCACACCTAGGATTTGTCCAGTTTTGACAACTGCACATAGGACTTGAATTAACATGGCAACAGATGCTGCCATACACCTACAGCTTCTTTGTTATTATGGCCTTTATTCATATTGCCTACGTTATGTCCCCTCTGCTATGCACAGCCCCTTGCTGTACAATAGTGCAACTTACTTTTAAACTACGATATAATAATACAAAGAATACCAAATGGCTAGCAGTGAGTTAAGCCAATATATTTAATCTCGTGGAGGGGCTAATGTTCATAAAACAATGCAGCCTCATAGTTTAAGATGTCATCGGAGCCTCTCAATTTAATTGCTACCTGTTATTTTTTTTTACCAATTGTAAGTCATCCTACACCCGTTTTACTGTTCAAATTCTTTCATTCATCAGGATCTTTCTACATCTCTCCAGATGAGTCTTTAGTCAAACTATTTGGTTCTCCTTTCCTTATATATTGCAATCTCTAACTCAGTATGCTGTAGCTTGCACTGCATGTTGGCACTTCAGCAGTCACCTTAAAATGGAAGTGTGGGACTTGTAGTTCTGTTCACATTCTCTCTCCAAAAACTGGACAGGGAACTACAATTCCCAGGTACACGAACAACACTGCTCGGGCAAAATTCTGCATTCAGATTGCAGTGATTGGTTTAGCATTCGGCCGGCAGAAACTAGGTGGAAGCAGCAATAAGATCTCGAGGCTGAATTTCAGCAGTAAAGAGAGGAAGCTACCATCAAAATCAGTAGGGTGCGAAAGCCACTTCAAAAGACACCATTTTAAACCTGCAGATTTTTGTAGACTGGATATCACCAAATGTTACTTTTTCATTATGAGTAGCTAGTTCTGCAGGCCCTTGTCGTAATGTTTGCAGATATACTATAAGACAAGGACAGCATATATTCATTAAAGCTTAAACAAAGGAGGTCAGAGCTGGAATTTTACACACAATGTATGGATCACATAATTCAGCAGCATAATCAATAAGGACTTTAAAAAAAAAACAAAAGTGTAACATTTGATTTGTTTAATAATGCTTGTTTTCAATACATCTGGATAGCTCAGGACCAACGTTCATACGAACATACGAATTAGGAGCAGGAGTAGGCCACTCGGTCCCTTGAGCCTGCTCCGCCATTTAATAAGATCATGGCTAGTCGGATTACTCCACATTCCCGCCTACCCCCGATAACCTTTCACCTCCTTGCTCATCAAGAATCTATCTACCTCTGCCTTAAAAATATTCAAAGACTCTGCTTCCACCGCCCTCTGAGGAAGAGAGTTCCAAAGACTCACGACCCTCTGAGAGAAAACATTTCTCCTCATCTCGGTCTTAAATGGGCGACCCCTTATTTTTAAACAGTGACCCCTAGTTCTAGATTCTTCCACAAGAGGAAACATCCTCTCTACATCTACCCTGTCAATACCCCTCAGGATCTTATATGTTCCTGCTAAGCTGTGCGGCCGCGCAGCGGTCTGGAGGTCCCGCGCAGGCCGCTCACCGGCTTTTCAATGGAAATAACCGCGCATGCGCAAAAATTTGAATGGGCCGCGCGGCCAGTTAAAGGGACCACGCACAAAAAAAAGAATGACAGGGAACATTGCTCAGGACGTTGATATGGTAATGTGCTGCGACATGTTGCGTCAAGACGCGAGTCCGCATTCACCATGCAATCACCTCACATACCTCAGATGGATGGCCACAGAAAGTCCGGCAGCCTTTTAGACCACCTGTCTCAAGCGTGGCAGTGACCTGAAACAGGGCAGCTACCACCCTCTCTTTAAGTGCTCCTCCTGAAAAGTGGGGAACTGAAAAAGGGAACGGAGAATAAAAATTAAACTCCTGGGGGGGAAATCAGAGAAGAACTATGGGTGCTGCTCATCAGTGGTGCAACATATTAGCAAACCAACGCACGTCATCAGGAAGGAGCAGGCCTGCAGATTGTTGTTTAAGAATTTGACTAATGCCCTGGCCAATGACACAGTCCAACACAAATGCTTTAAAAAATAATATGGGGGTAGAGTTTCTGCTGTGGGCGCAAACAGTAAATTGTGCCCAAAATGTGCTGGTTGGGTTCGGCTTCAAGTTTCCACTAAAATTAATTTGCATAATCACAAACGTAAAAGCTTCCATGAACCCGCGCAATAGGGCAGCGTAACAGAACGCAATTGTTTCTTTTCTTCCCCTTTCCATTAAAAAGAATTCCTTGATGTATTTGAATGGGCCGCGCGGCCAGTTAAAGGGACCACGCACAAAAAAAAGAATGACAGGGAACATTGCTCAGGACGTTGATACGGTAATGTGCTGCGACATGTTGCGTCAAGACGCGAGTCCGCATTCACCATGCAATCACCTCACATACCTCAGATGGATGGCCACAGAAAGTCCGGCAGCCTTTTAGACCACCTGTCTCAAGCGTGGCAGTGACCTGAAACAGGGTCTTTAAGATGTATTTAAGAGTGGCAACCTGGGGCAACACGGTGGCATAGTGGTTAGCACTGGTGCCTCACAGCGCCAGAGACCCGGGTTCGAATCTGACCTCGGGTGACTGTCTGTGTGGAGTTTGCACATTCTCCCCGTGTCTGCGTGGGTTTCCTCCGGGTGCTCCGGTTTCCTCCCACAGTCCAAAAATGTGTGGGTTAGGTTGATTTGGCTATGATAAATTGACCCTTAGTGTTAGGGGGGATTAAATATGTGGGGTTATGGGGATAGGATGGGATATGTTAGGGGGAATTAAATACGTGGGGTTACGGGGGTAGGGTGGGATATGTGTACTGTGGGGATTAAAGCAGGGACAGGGTACTGGATTTGGATGATCAGCCATGATCGTATTGAATGGCGGAGCAGGCTCGACGGGCCGAATGGCCTACTCCTGCTCCTAGATTCTATGTTTCTACGTTTCTATTAATACAGCTGAAAATCGGTTTATCAGCAAAAATAAACATTTTTAATAAAGGTGTCCAGTCCTCCACCTGTGACTAACCAGATTAAATATCACTGAAAATGGCTTAAGAAACTATACTGAACCATTTAATAGTTTCATAGTCGGTTTCTTAGTAAATTAAATATTTTTTGATATGCACGTTTTTTTTTTATATAAGTGACGATGAGTGCCTGTGCGCCTAAGAAAATAAGTGTCATTTGAAGATCCTTCCCGAAACCAGCACAATCGATGGAAAAATCGCAATTTCGATCTGGGGGCGTGAATGGTTTTGCGAGCGGGGCCTGATCCGGGCGAATTGAATCTTGAACCAGCATAAAAGATGCGGAAAACACGATGTAAGTGGTTTTGGTCGTAACTCCCTCACAAGGTAGAAACTCACTCTCGGTTCGCACGAAGGTACAGTTTTCAGACCAGTTTTTAAGGCATTATTTATTTAGTGCTCCTTTTTAAAGCAGAAGTCTGGAAACTCACATCACGGAAAGTGATCTTACAATAGGATTTTATAGCAGACAGTCCATTTATCGAGAGGGCTGCCCAGGAACCGCTAAGTGTAAGCCAGACAGTAAAAGCCTTCCTTCCAAATTAGTAATCAATTTTTGCCACTTCTGTCTCTTATGAGTGGAAATGTTAGTTATTAAGGTTTTTGAAGGCTCTTTATAAGCAGCTGAACATCAGAACTCAAGACTCCAGTTTTGCCTTTTGAAAGGTGACAACCCAACATTCCAATGAACGGACATTATCACCAGACTGTCAACCTTATTCCTGGGATTCACCGGCTACGCCACCAAATATCTAACAACATAACAAAACAAATAATAAGAGACAGTTCATATTGAGAGCAGTATGAGGCAAAAAGAAAGCATGGGCGAAGACCAAGGCTATTAGTTTTTAATAACGTGTACAAAATAGCGACTATTCTGGTCAAGCATAGGAATATCCATCAAATCTACTGCATGTGCAGCAGCCCCCTCTCTCTGCGATATTAAGTCAGTGTTGGGGGCGGAACATCACACTGGATTATTAAAAATTTTGTAGGCCAAGGCTGGGGAATTAAGCTTTTTGGTTGATGAGCTTGAATCAGACAGGTAACAATTGGATCTGTTTTTCAAACAATGGGCTCTGATTACCTGAGGCCTGAAATACCGGTTTAATATTCACTGATTATTGCTTTCACTTAGTGAAGCACTTGTTTCTTTCCATTGTCTAATTTCCTTCTTTTCATTGACTCTCTTGTGTGCTCCTTACCTCCCGACTGTGCGTGTAGCTGTCATTTCACTTTCTTTAAGTGCTGTATTTTCTATTTCTGCTCTTACCTGTACCATTTATTAATGTGAAATTGGCAGTTTTTTCAGGGGGGGGGGGGTGGAGGGCAGGGGAAGCATTCAGCAAAAATAGGGTTAAAAATAAAATTGTTTGTGCAGTGGGGACACTAAAAGAGGAAGTCATATACTGAGCTTTACCATTGGGCTGCCACAATATAAATAGCCAATCATAACCCACAATATATTCATATGTTGCAAGCCCCAATCAGAAGGCGGCACAGTCACAACACAGACTAAACAGAGGATTTAACCCTACTTTTGCCAAAGTAAGTACCATGAAATAGTCAAAGCCATAAGCTATACTCCTCAGCCTGGCTGCAGCACCTCACTGTGGTACGAAAGAAGAGCTGATCAGCAGAACAGAGTTCCCCATAGGGTGACCATATTTTCTAAACTGAATCCGGAGACGCAAAGGGTGGGAGCACTACAAAGTAGCCAGGACAGAAAATGTAGGTTGCACAGCGGAGCGAGGCAAAATGTTTTTAGCAGCCTATATTTTAACAGTTGCACATATACACTACAAATGTGCATATAGTTACTGTGGAAGTGACGTCACACTATTGAAGCGGATTATAAATAATACAGTAACACTCTTCGGGAACGTCAGTTTTTCGTACCCACTGTCTATACGGCGTATTCAGAAAATCACTTTCTTCACATCACTGCCCAAGTCATTTATTTCTCTCCCCCTCCTTTATGGCCCTCCATGAAATTCCTCTTTGACCAAATTTTTCATCACTCCTCCCAACCTTCTTTGGCTTAGTGTCCATTTTATTTGATTATGCTTCTATGAACGACCGGGGACACAGTACCTCATCCGGGAACTGTCCCCGGGAAACAGGGATGTCTGATCACTCTACTTTAGTGAAGCATAAAACATAGCTGTCAAGATCAGAGAACGGTTACAGTGAGATTTATGATCAATAAGAGTGAGATTGATTGCAAACCCATTTAAACTCATGGAGCGGAGTTTATTTTTCCAAGAGTGAGATACATCAAAATAGGTACCATTTTTAAACCAAACTGAGTGAAAACAGAGGAACATAGGAAGAGGAGTAGGCCCTCGAGCATGCAATTAGATCATGGCTGATCTGCAAATATTGCAAACTTCTGGAATCTTTAACTTCCTATTACCTGTGTACTATTTTGCCAATGTGCATAGATTTCATCCATTGGTTCTGGAAATTACTCGTGACATTACAAGCAGGAAGTGCCCCTCGAGGTCCTTGGGCTGTTTTGGTGAGTGCAGTGTACAAGCATTGTGATGCAAGAAAATGAAAGTTTAATGATAACTTTAGCAGTAGGAAGGTCTGGCAAGGTGATGCTTTTTTATGTTATTGACAAAGCCAGGTAAAGGGCCAAGACCCATAGTGCTGGCACCACCAAGGCAGAGGAGAGTTGATAAGATTAAAAAAGAGAAAGGGGTAAATCACATAATGAATTTCAGTCAGCAACTGGGTGATTTGCTAACTTATAATCAAAGAAATAACATCTGTATTGATATTGCTAAGAATGCGCCTGGCATTGACACCTAAACCATTAACGCAAGAACTCCTGCTCTTTGCAGCATTGCAGTTGTGGCATTACTTGGTGAAGAGACAACTAGATAAAATATTAAATAGATGGTTTCCATGAATTTTCTTTATCTTTTACAATTCGACATTCCACTAATCAGGATAAAGAAATGTTTTATAAACTCTCACAGGACTAATGCCAACTTTATCATTTTTGTAAAAATCCCATGTTAAACTTTAAAACAAATCTATTGGTTTGATAAAATTTAATGCCATCTTGCAAGCTGCTAACATAAACAACATGTTCCTCATGCTTTGAGCTGCTCTGGATCCCCTTAGTTCAGCATAAAATAAAATACAACATTTTTCCTAATCATATGATAAATGGCTCCAATGTTAATTAAATGCCAATCTCACAATCTGGATGTTTCATCAAACCATGATGCGACATTATTGCTGGGCTACTCTAGACAAACATAATCAGCCCTATTTCCTGTGTTTGAGGAATTCTAGATCTAACTTTATAATGCTGCTGACTGCATCACTGCCATGTGATTGTGATAGTGATGATTAGGTATAAAATTAGAGCCTGCTGTTTGTTGGTCTAATTATTAGGCAAGAGCAAAATAGATGTGCAGGTATTTTCCTCCCTTCCCATTCGGCCTCTTTGGCCATGCACTGTCCCAGCTGTGAAGGAGCGGAAGAAGCCTTCTCCCTGATGTTACTCTACAATTAGCTTCTAGGAGGTGAGCAAGCACAGTCTGGGGTAACTGCCCCTTCGATTTTCCCTCTCACCCTTCCATAGGGAAGTGCCTTTGCTCAGCACCTCTCTGTGACAACACAGCTCAGCTTAGGAACTCGCCATCAGGGACACAGTGGGCGGAAACCTGTGTTCCAGGTGCTACACTAGACTCTTATTGTACATTGCTGGCTGTTTCAACATGAGGCACTGCTTGTGAACGAATTGCCACATTCAGTCATTGCACTTGTTCTAATGAATTGTTGCCCTAGCCCTTTGCCCAAACTGGAGGACAGTGACACCAGTCACTCATTTATTTCAGTGGAAGGCCTCCACCCTCCCCACATACCAATGAGATGAATATATTTTATTATAAAGTTAGTAAGACTTTAATCTGTGCAACCAGTTCAACGTTAAAAAGCAGAGATTTTAATCAGGCACAAGTTGGAGGGTGTCAATGATATTAAATGACAGTAACAGTTTGGTAAATTGCCAATTTCACTCACCACATCCTCCATCAACTGTCAAAACAGCACAATCTTAGGGGCCATTTTGTTTGATGGTGTGGTATGAAACCATGCATTGGAATTTGTTTGCAAGTGCTGCCATCATATGATTACAGTAGATATTTGGAAAGATAGCAGAACTTTTCTTTAGAAGTTGTTAATTACTGGTAATCTCATTAATTTTACAAATAATCTGGGGCTAGAGTGTTTCCCATCAGAGTTCTGCACTGAACTGACTTAAAAGAGGAGACGGAACATGTTGGACTGTTTGGCTAATTTACCGATTACCTGAATTTGCACCAACTCCAATCACTTTGGGTTTAACTGCAGCTTTGGGTTTGGATGTGCCTGTCCCTTTTGTTAATTGTGAGAGGGATACAAAAAGCGATCAATATCCATGTTCTCTCATAGGAACAGGAGTAGGCCATCAGCCCCTCGAGCTTGCTGTCATTCAATTAGATCATAACTGATCAGTACCTCAACTCCATTTACCCGCTTTGACACTCATATCTAACAAAAATCTATCGATCTCTGTCTTAAAAGCTCCAATTGTCCCAGTATCCACAGTTTTTGGGGCAGAGAATTCCAAATTTCTACTACCCTTTGTGTGAAAAATTACTTCCTGATTTCACTCCTAAATGGTCTAGTTTTAATTTTAAGATTATGTTTCCTCGATCTCCCCCCAACAATCAGAGGAATAGTTTCTCTGTATCTACCCTATCAAATCCTTTAAACATCTCAATCAGATCACCTCTCAATCTTCTCTACTCAAGGGAATCCAAGCCAAGTTTATGCAACCTGTCCTCATAATTTAACCCTCTAAGCTCCGGCATTATTCTGGTGAATCTGCGCTGTGACTCCTCCAAGGCCAGTATATCCTTCCTGACGTGTGGTGGCCGAACTAGACGCAATACTCCAGATGGGGTCTGACCAAGGTTCTATACAACTGGAGCATAACTTCCTCCCCTTTGGAAGACAGCCCCCTTGAGATAAAGGCCAACATTCCATTAGCCTTGTTGATAGCTTTTTGTACTGCACTATACAAAAACACAAGATATCCCTTTACACATGTACAGTCTGTCTCCTGCCAAAGTTTCCCCATCAGGCTGATGCATGTCTGTAGTTGGAGCCACAAAGGAAAGCGCTTTCTTTTCTGAATACTGTATATAATATATGTCATTGTTTTATTATTTCTGCATATTAATTGGGGGAGTCCACTGAGTGAGCATGCAATCATTTTACAGATTAGGTTCATTTTTTTGTTCAATTTTAATTATTTCACTTTTTGATGGTATAATGGGGATAGGATCCAATTCCTGGTGTACAAGCAGTGGGTATGTGTTCATTTATTCTGGTGGGTATTCATCTGTGTTCTCAGACAAACCAGAAGTGTGGAATGCATCTGCATCCCTTGACAGTATATTGTGCCTTATGCATTCTAGGGGAACGAGATGGGTTTGTGTTCGCCAACAGTCTGGTGCAAGGGAAGGGGTCTGCACGTCTGGTGCAGGGTCTGTGTGTCTGATGTAGGGGAGAGGGGACTGTGTGCTTAGTGAGAGGGTGGAAGAGATGTTCCTGTGCACCTCACACCCTGATGCATGAGGGATGGTTCTCCGTATCTGGTGTAGGAGAAAGTGTCTGCATGTCTTTTGGGGGAAGAGGTCCAAGTGTCTGGTGTGTCTCATTGATGGGGGCGCGGGGGGAGCAGGATGTGTTCATGCATCAGAGTGTTTGGTGGGAAGGGATGCCAATTGCCTGTTGCTTGAATGCATTTTCAATATTAGAAGAGATATTGAAGTTTCAGTCAATTATTCACTCCCATTTACAGAATTACTAAGCATCAATGGTTCACTGACATACAGCACTAATGTGACATCTGCTTCAACAGGGCAAACAGTGATACTGAATAATATCACTCAGCCTGGCTGTAGGATGGACTTCAAGTGGGCAAGTCAGCATTTTAAAATCTACACAATTGTATTCTGTTTAGTTGAAATTAGTGTAGTGGAACTTGGAACAAAGCATAATCCTGATTTGTGCAAAGCATTTCAATTACAGAGAAAATTCAAGCACACACATATATAAATATGCATTTTCCTGCAGGATTCAAATATAGTACAATCCCTCCCCATCAAGGAAAACAAGTACAGTTCTCACCCAAATAAGTAGCTGTAGTTTAAAAAAATACATTATCTTTGTTATTTTTCTTCTCTCTAGATCTCCCTGAACCACATAATTCTCAGCTAAATATGGAAGTGGGTGATATGTTTAATACTTCTATTCTCTACAAGTCCGACTGCCAAATTGTACTGAATTACAGGTAGTTTTGCGTTGTGGCCCATTAGGAAATATTTGTGGGTTGAGGCTACCCAAACTCACTTCACTCAGGACCCTTACAGCCAGTAGAGGCTGACTTTCATCCCATCAGCCTTTGGCTTTGAACCCAATCCCTATAGCACTTATTTTAAATAGCACAATGCTCAATTCTTCATTCATACCAGTTTTAATTGGAGGTCAGGATATTCAACAGTATGATTCTGGCAAAGGCTTTAGTTTTTGGCTCACTTTAGTGAGTTCTGCTCTTTCCTAACAAATATGAACGTCACTGTAGCATATGCTGTGGAACTTTCAAATAGTTTCGTTAGTATGTGATGTTAATGCTTAATCGCCCGCAAACCCCCACTAAACATCTCTAAGGCATTATGGCTTTAAAAATTAATCTCACTTTCACAATGCATCGAATGCAATATGCACATTTTAAGAAGCAGCGGGTATTATTATGGCTTAGAAAACGGTTTGTTCGTCAGTGGCAGTCCAAGGCAGCAGTGAGGAGCATTTGAGAGGATTTGTGTTCCACGCTATTGTCAGGCCTTTCTCTGGAGGCAGCACTGAACCAAAATCGAGCTGAGCAGGGTGGAAAGTCATGCATTCGGAATACATAAAGATGGTGTCACCACCTACCATATTTGCACAGTCTCTTGGTTGTGTTCAAAATCCACTGTGACAGAACTATAAAGTGGAGCAAAAGTACACGTTTTCTGTACCCAACAGTAAATAGGTGAGGCACCCTAGTTAGCCCATCCCGGAGCTTGAATGGAAGGAACAGGGCCATCTCTATCCAATGAAGCAGCTTGTCTGCATTCCTGGTAAACTAAAGTCCTACACAGTACTTTGAGCATTGTTGTGTTTAAAGGGGCACTATCTTCACGAAAATGTGTTCATTATTCTTTGGCTGTTTACAAACACAATGCAACGAGGTAAATCTTACTGAAAGACCCTTGCAGGTGGCATCTTAAACAAAAATAATTTTTTGTGAAGACAGTCCCACTTTAATAGACAATGTGTAATGATTCGGCCTTTTTAAATTGGTTCACCTTCTCCATTCTTTTATTGGTAGGTTCCCCTGACTGGTCATTCAGAATCAGAATCGGTTGTTTTCATAAATCCTTAGCATTTTCACATTAGCAGTCTTTAAGCTATTTGCTTCGCTTTTGATTTGCATGGTCCTTACCTCTTCAGTTATGATTTGCTGCTGTTTTGCTTTGAGACAATCAACAAAGTATGACAGGAAAAGTGTGATGGCAAAAGTGTGATAGTTTCAGAAAGTAAGTGTTGCAAAACATTAAGTGTGTGCTATATGCAAATCTTTTAATGTGTTGCAGATCAGTGGATTACCCATGGTATTGTTTATGAGTAGTCAGATGATGTGGTGTTTTACAAGAACAGATTATACCATATAATGCACTGTGCATTATTTTGCTGCTAAAGTGGGCTATAACAAAGTTCAACTGAGTAAACACAGAATCAGGCCAGACAATTTAATTGTTGTTTGGTCCAGGAACTTTGCAAATTGGAATGCATTCTTCAGTTCAGGATGCAGCTCAGCAGTACTCAACATTTTAAGATTATTCTGCATCTGTAGCAAAGTATGAAACATGGACGAATGCACTAGCTAGATATATTATATGTTCACACTTAGTCCAGGAAGAGAGGTGAAGGCAAAAATCCTCAGTTATTCAAGAGTCTATGCGAAGGCTGTAGGTTTTATTCTTGGATGGTTAAGATACGATTGGCCAAATGGCCTTCGTCATCTGTATAGATCTTGTGAAAATGATTTTAGAATCATAGAATCGTTACAGCACAGAAGGAGGCCTTCAGCCTGTTGAGCCCGTGCCGGCTCTCTGCAAGAGCATTTCAGCTAGTCCCAATCCCCCGCCCTTTCCCCGTAGCCCTGCAATTTTTTTTCCTTCAGGTACTTATCTAATTCCCTTTTGAAAGCCACGATTGAATCTGCCTCCACCACCATTTCAGACAGTGCATTCCAGATCCTAACCACTCGCTGCATAAAAAAGTTTTTCCTCATGTCGCCTTTGGTTCTTCTGCCAATCACCTTAAATCTGTGTCCTCTGGTTCTCGACCCTTCTGCCAATGGGAACAGTTTCTATCTATCTACTCTATCTAGACCCCTCATGATTTTGAACACCTCTATCAGATCTCCTCTCAACCTTCTCTGCACCAAGGAAAACAACTCCAGCCTCTCCAGTCTATCCACGTAACTGAAGTTCCTCATCCCTGGAACCATTCTTGTAAATCTTTTCTGCACCCTCTCTAAAGCCTTCACATCCTTCCTAAAGTGCAGTGCCCAGAATTGGACACAATACTCCAGTTGTGGCCAAACCAGTGTTTTATCAAGGTTCATGATAACTTCCTTGCTTTTGTACTCGATGCCTCTATTTATAAAGCCCAGGATCTCGTATGCTTTTTTAACCGCTTTCTCAACCTGTCCTTCCACCTTCAACGATTTGTGCACATATACCCCCAAGTCTCTCTGTTCATACATCCCCTTTAGTTTATATTGCCTCTCCTCGTTTTTAAGAACATAAGAAATAGGAGCCGGAGTAGGCCATTCAGCCCTTCGAGCCTGTTCCGCCATTCAATGAGATCATGGCTGATCTTCTGCCTCAACTCCATTCACCGGCCCTATCGCCATATCCCTTGATGCCCTTACTAGTCAGAAATCTATCGACTTCTGTTTTGAATATACCCAATGACTGAGCCTCCACAGCCCTCTGGGGTAGAGAATTCCAAAGATTCACCACCCTCTGTGTGAAGAAATTTCTTCTCATCTCAGTCCTGAATGGCCTACCCTTTATCCTGAGGCTGTGGCCCCTGGTTTAGACTCCCCAGCCAAGGGAAACATTCTCCCAGCATCCACCCTATCAAGCCCTGTAATAATTTTGTATGCTTCAATGAGATCCCCTCATTCTTCTGAATTCAAGAGAATACAGGCCTAGTTTACTCAATGTCTTCTCATACGACAGTCCTGCCATCCCAGGAATCAATCTCGTGAACCTTCATTGCACTCCCTCTTTGGCAAGTATATTCTTCCTTAGGTAAGGAGACCAAAATTGTACACAGTACTCCAGGTGTGGTCTCACCAAGGCCATATATAATTGGAGTAACACTTCTTTACTCCTATACTCAAATCCTCTTGTAATGAAGGCCAGCATAACATTTGCCTTCCTAATGGCTTGCTGCACAGTGACTCATGTACAAGGACACCCAGGTCCCTTTGAGAATCTGCATTCCCCAATACTCTGCCTTTCTGTTTTTTCTACCAAAGTGGATAACTTCACATTTATCCACATTATATTCCATCTGCCATGTTCTCGCCCACTCACTGAGCCTGTCGAGATCCCCTTGAAGCCTTTTCACATCCTCTTCACAACTGACACTGCCACCCAGCTTTGTATCATCAGCAAATTTGGAAATGTTACATTTAGTCCCCTCATCCAAATCATTGATATAGATTGTGAATAGCTGGGGCCCAAGCACCGATCCTTGCGGTACCCCACTAGTCACAGCCTGCCATCCTGAAAAAGACCCATTTATCCCTACTCTTTGTTTTGTGTCTGTTAACCAATTCTCAATCCATGCTAGTATATTACCCCCAATTCCATGTGCCCTAACCTCGTGTGGGACCTTATCGAAGGCCTTCTGAAAATCCAAATACACCACATCTACCGGTTCCCCTTTGTCTACACCACTAGTTACATCCTCAAAGAACTCCAATAGGTTTGTTAAACAGGATTTCCCTTTCATAAATCCATGTCGACTCTGCCCAATCTTACTATTAGTTTCTAAGTGCCCAGTTATTGTATCCTTTATAATAGATTCCAGCATTTTCGCAACTACTGATGTGAGGCTAACAGGTCTGTAGTTCCCCGTTTTCTCTCTCCCTCTTTTCTTAAATAGCGGGGTTGCATTTGCTATCCTCCAATCTGCAGGAACCATTCCAGAATCTATAGAATTTTGGAAGATGACAACGAATGCGTCCACTATCCCAATGGCCACCTCTTTCAAAGCCCTAAGATGTAGGTCATCCGAGCCTTGGGATTTATCGACTTTTTGTCCCATTAATTTTGCTAGTACTGTTTTTTTACTAATAGTAATTTCTTTAAGTTCCTCATTCTCACCACACCCTTGGTTTTCTCGTATTTCTGGGAGGTTTTTTGTGTCTTCCTCCGTGAAGACAGAAACAAAGCATTTATTTAATTTCTCTGCCATTTCCTCATTCCTCATTATAAATTCTCCCGTCTCTGACTGTAAAGGACCTACATTTACCTTCACCAGTCTTTTCCTTTTCACATACCTATAGAAGCTTTTACAATCAGTTTTTATATTTTCGCTAGTTTGTGCTCATATTTCATTTTCCCTTTCTTTATCAATTTCTTGGTCCCCCTTTGCTGATTTCTAAAAAGATCCCAATCCTCAGACTGACCGCTTTTTCTGGCAACTTTATAAGCTTCCGCCTTTGACTTAATACTAGCTTTAATTTCTTTTGTTAGCCATGGTTGGATCACTTTTCCTTTTGGGTTTTTATGCCCTAGAAGAATATATGTTTGTTGCAAATTATGCATTACCAAAATGTATCACTTCGCACTTTTCTGCGTTAAACTTCATCTGCCATGTGTCCGCCCATTCCACCAGCCTGTCTATGTCCTCTTGAAGTCTATCCCTATCCTCCTCACTGTTCGCTATACTTCCAAGTTTTGTCTCATCTGCAAATTTTGAAATAGTGCCCTGTACACCCATGTCCAAATTATTAATATATATCAAGAAAAGCAGTGTTCCTAGTACCGACCCCTGGGGAACACCACTGTGTACCTTCCTCCAGTCCGAAAAACAACCATTCACCACTACTCTCTGTTTCCTGTCACTTAGCCAATTTCGTATCCATGCTGCCACTGTCCCTTTTATTCCATGGGCTTCAACTTTTCTGGCAAGCCTATTATGTGGTACTTTATCAAACGCCTTTTGGAAGTCCATGTACACCACATCAACCGCATTGCCTTCAGCAACCCTCTTCGTTATCTCATAAAAAAATTCAATCAAGTTAGTTAAACACGATTTGCCTTTAACAAATCTGTGCTGGCTTCCCTTAATTAATTAGTTTTCATTAGCATATAACAGAAATAATGCGCAAGTAAGCCAATAAATATAAAACATATAGAAATCTAATGGATAGCAATCTGATGATCTCAGGGGCACATTGGGACCACCTCAGGGACTTGAGTTTGAAATCTATTCCTTAAAAGATATTGAGAAACTAGAAAACCACTGTAAAGCAGGCAAACAGGGACTTCAAGTAGCCACATGTTTTTAGACCTAGAGCCTGGCACTGGAGGACAATGATACTTCAAGATGAGGACGTGTGGAATTGTGAACAAAGATACATTGAATGGAAATACTACTGAAATGTATAAGAAGGAAAATGCCTTCAGCATACAGGGTACAATAGACTCCATAACTGTTAATACAAGGGGAGAGGTGCGATTAGTACAGATGGGCCTGACTACACAATTAAACATTTTTGCTCAAAAAAGCTTTAAAATTTCCTTTCCTCGTTTTCCCTTATGGACACAGCGGCATTAATTAGAATGTTAATAGCATGACCTACTCAGGCTTTTGAAAGTCTGAGGTCTTTGAGTCAAAACATTAATGAAGGTAGCCAAAGACACACAAGGAAATTTGAGAGTTAAGATTAATCATGTCAAGGTGAAATATGTAACTTTTATTTCCTTGTGTTACTAATATTAGTTTGAAATTTAAAAATTAGAGCAACTGAGGAAAAAAATGGTGACTGAAAAGAATTTGAAATTTTTCTTTTGAGCAATTTAATTGGTTGAGTTTCTTTATTCGTTCATGAGAAAGTGGTGGTGAGCCACCTTCTTGAACCTCTGCAGTCCATGTGGTGAAGGTACTACCACAGTGTTGTTAGGGAGGGAGTTCCAGGATTTTGACCCAGCAACGATGAAGGAATGGCAATATATTTCCAAGTCAGATGATGTGTGACTTGGAGGAGAACTTGCAGGTAATGGTGTTCCCATGCGCCTGCTGCCCTTGTCCTTCTAGGTGGTAGAGTTCGCAGGTTTGGGAGGTGCTGTTGAAGAAGCCTTGGCGAGTTGCTGCAGTGCATCTTGTAGATGGTTCACACTTTTATGAATCTGTACAGTTATAGATGAGCTGAGATAGTGAGAGTCGATTTTTAAACTTCAAAAGAATACCATTTCAGAGTATTATGGACAGTAACTGCATGCTATTGGACTGTTTTTAATTTAATAGAAAGATATGTAGATAAATGTACAGCAGCTTAAAATGCTATCTTGAATTTATATTGCACAATAGAAAGTCCAATGAATTTTCACAGTTCTGAGAGCGTCCATTATTACTTGAGTTTATTTCCAAAGAATATTTCTGTCAGCCTCCAACATACTGACAACCTTTTCTGTAATGAATCTTACCACTGAACTGAAAAGTTTCTGCCTTCAGGCCCCTTTAACAGCATGCAGAACTGTTTCCACGGAGATGCTGTAACTGATGTGTCAGGATGCCAAATGGAAAAAGCCCTATTAACATAATGGCACGTCACTTAACATGCCAAAAGGCAGTCTTTACACAGCAGTGCAAGATGTTGAGAATAAAATGAACATTCTATTGAAATAGTTTTATACACAGTAGGGACAAAATTCAATGTATACTAAAGTATCATTATAGAGCATGAGATTTTTTTTATGGGTTTCTCGTCATAAAAGACATTTTATTTTCCAGTAAAACATAGTTTAATGTCAATCTCATTAAAAATAAAAATCTTTTAAAATGCTTCTTGTTCCATGAAGCACGAATAATAAAAAAAAAAATCAGACTTGGCAATCAAAATGGTGGCAGCTAGTGACGATAAAGAAAACTTGCTCGCAATAATGGAAGATATAAATCTCAAAAGAAGGGTTTAGATATGGGAGGAAAATGGAAAGCTACATGTATAATGAAAAAGAAAAAGATAACAAATTATGTTGAAGGCTGAAATAATCTTGGATTCAGGTCATGTCCTGAACTGTTTGACCTTTGCTCTTCCTGTTTATATGATCCAAATCACGAGAATGTAGTATACCCTCACAACACATACCAAGCCATGCTATTCTCTATGGAGCCCTATATCGCCAGACTGTCAAGATACTAAATTTCAAAAATGTTGGAAGTCAATAAGGTGAACATGCCACTGCTCAAAAAGTCAAGCTCCCCAAGAGTCTGAACTCTGCTTGGCACCAACTTAAAAAAAAAGCTTACAGCTTGTATTACTGGCTTTGGCACAGTAGTATTCATGGTTCACATCTGCCTTGATATTATGCCACTCCCATTTTAATAACAACCAGCCTCTCTCTCTACACCCCCAACACAACATTTCTTGTCATTCTGCATTTTAACAATACTATGCTGCCATCTGAATCCCCAATGCCCAATAAGCATGTCTACTCTCACCTCTAGTATCCAATCTGTTACCTTCCAGCAGAATCTTTCATACATCTATTTTATCAATGCTTGTATAACCGGTACTCTTCTGAACTTTCCTCTCCAATTTCAAAAGTAAGTAATCCTTTAAACAATATTTTGATATTGGAGAAACTGTATAATTGAAACTCGCCATGTGCTAAATTATATAGGCCCAGAGTAATGTACTGTGCCAGTCACAAGAGTAGCATAATTGGTATCCACTGCACCCCCACAGGTTTGTAGTTTTAGCTATGATAAGATTAATGGTCAATGACGCCTTTGGATAGAATCTAACAACAAAATTATCTCTACAGCAGCCAAAGTAATCATACCCATTATGACCACAAAGGTTTGATTTTAATTAATTCTTTACAACGGCCATTATGCTGTTCTCACTGTAGCCTCTTGTATAAGGAAAAGAAAAGAAAGACTTGCATTTACATAGCACCTTTCACAACCACCGGACGTCTCAAAGCGCTTTACAACCAATGAAGTACTTTTGAAGTGTAGTCACTGTTGTAATATGGGAAACGCGGCAGCCAATTTGCACACAGCAAGCTCCCACAAACAGCAATGTGAAAATGACTAGATAATCTGTTTTTGTTATGTTGGTTGAGGGAGAAATATTGGCCAGGACACCAGGGATAACTAATACAAAAGCAAAATACTGCGGATGCTGGAAATCTGAAATATAAACAGAAAATGCTGGAAATACTCGGCAGGTCAGGCAGCATCTGTGGAGAGAAACAGATCCCATCACAGACCTTCCCTTTTGTTCTTTCCTCCCCTCCCCCCTTTCCCGGCCCCTGCACTTGCTTAAAAACCTGTTCCATCTCCAACTTTTTCCAGTTCTGACGAAGGGTCATCGACCTGAAACGTTAACTCTGTTTCTCTCTCCACAGATGCTGTCTGACCTGCTGAGTATTTCCAGCATTTTCTGTTTTTATACCAGGGATAACTCCCCTGCTCTTCTTCGAAATAGTGCCATGGGATCGTTTATATCCACCTGAGAGCGCAGACGGGGCCTTGGTTTAACGTCGCATCCGAAAGGAAGGTGCCATATGGTCTTTGAAGCTGTATTAGGGTTGCCAATGTTCCAGGATTGTCCTGGAGCCTCCAGGGATTAAAGTTCAATCCCAGGAGAAAAATCATAGCGACATTAAAAAAGTGTTTCTAGCCCCTTTTTTAACATTTTGTTATAAAAAAAAATATTGGAGATGGGGGGAAAAAAGGTCATTTGAGTGGGCAGGACGGCAAGAGGTCATGTGATGAAACCTCCAGGAATATGTCCAACCAGAATTGGCAAACCCATGGTGTGTGGTGTAGCTGCTTGCTGTAACACAAATTACAAGGTAGTGGGAGGATCCACAGAAGTATATGGGTAAGAGGGTCTCAGCTTCTTCCAGACAAAGCTCCAAACACAGTTATTTATGTAGAACAGTGTATTTAATAATAACCCAGAACAATGATGTAACTTAACTGCAACAGCACTTCCCCTTCCATTTCTCTAAAGAACCTTCTGAATTTTATCTTAAACACCCAACTTCCCCCTCTGCTTCCAGCAGTGGTAGAGCAGCAACCTTACTTTCTCAAAGCCCAGTCCCTCAGGATTGTTATTAAAAGGTCGTTAATCTTACCGGCAGTTGTGAAAACGGTCAGGATTGGCCCAACACCATACAAGTGCATCTAGCATTCATGTAAACGTCTAGTTGTTGCTGAATACCAGGTACAGGGCAAGAGATCTTAAAAAGCAATACAGTGCAGAAGAGGACAATACCCATCTTGTACTCCATATATCATCCTTAACTGAGCACTGGAATTGGGATTCACAACAGAGCCTGTGACCCACTGATTCCTAAATAAAGAATTCCGGCCAGTCAGCAGACAGGACAGAGAATTAACAAAAGGGAAAAAAGGTGGACAGGGAGTTCCTGATCTCGACCAACAAGGGGAGGCACTGAACATGTGAAAGAGAGAGAAAACAGCGATGGTTCAGTCTGAGCCATGTTTGTACTCCCCCTAGCAACAGGCTACAGAGTGACACTGTGACAGGCCTGTAGAGAGCCTCTTATTGCCATGGGAATAGGAAGATCTAGAAAAGGGAACAATATAAAAATGAAAATCTTTAAAAAGCTGGATGGAAAAAATAATTATCAAATTTAACATTCTTTAGTCCATGGCAGCCCTAAAACTATTTTTTGGTAAATTATTTTCATTGCCTTTTTAAAATATATATTTTATGTTCACCTTGCATTGCATGCCAACTAAAAAGTATGCCTCTATAACCAGACACCAGCGCTATGAAGATTTGGTTTCACCCTCCCCTCTGTGGAAAAGCTTGGCCAAGAAGTCATCTCAAATGGCAGAAAAGCAGTTTTCAATTGAAAATGAGTGTTTCCAACTCCATTTCTTAAATATTCTGATTTTCTTTTCCTGGTTGGTAGAAAAATGCTTTAACCGCCAGAATCTGTTGGCATGTTTTCAGCTGATGAAGAAATGATGAACTTCACCATTAATTGAAATTTGAAACCTTTACTTTGAGAGAGTCGTACATTAATACTGAGAGGGCACACTCATTCGGATGAATCTGATCCATTGTTCCAAATTCACTGATTGAAGAAGTCAAAGTTCATTATCAGTAGATGTATAACTTAGTAATGCATTTTTCTCCCCACACAGATTCATTTATTTCCTGAAGGCATAGACACTTGTTCACATACAGATCCATATATTCCAGTAGCCTTCCAAGTGGCCATTCAAGGGTGCTCCTGCACAATGAGCATTGATGAGCTATTCACCGCTTGGCATATTCGCAGCTGTGCATGATCCGAACCACACCAGACATCCACAGACGTACTTTCCAGAAAGGGTCACTGTGTAGTGATCAGGAACTCTGACCGAGCCCAGTGGTGCTAAGGTCTATTGGGATTATTAGTTGACTCACCACAGTCTACAAGATTGAACCATGTTTGCCAGGCACATTGCCATAAAAAGCTGTACATCTACATTTTACTGACAAATGTTTGTGCATGCAGTTAAATGACTGTTCTTGCAATTACAGCACACAGCAGTTGACAATAAAATGATGCACCATGCAAAAAATGTCAAACCTTGAACTTGCAAAGTACAGCATGTGACAAGAGTATAATCTATGCCATCCGTGATAAACGCCAACATGCTTCATGAATATTTGCATCCAAAAACTTTTGCCCTTCTAGTTCTTCGCCTTCCTTCTACATCTGGTATTTCCACTTCTCTGTTGGGTTGCAGAGCTCAGCATGTGCTGTTTAACAAACCAACTGAAAATTAGCAAAATTGACCCACAGAAGACAATGAAGTACAAGCAATAAAATGTTGGATTGGAACTCACACCTCCTGGGCAAGATGCTCTGCTTTACAGCAATCTGGACGCAATGGGTTTCATCAGTGCTGAAATCCCAGAGGTGTCAATGAATGACAGGATGCAAACTTGCCCTTTTGATTTCAGACAGTATCTTTAATTCTGTTTTAAATGCTTTCCTTTGAAGAACACTTAAAAAAAATTATTAGTTCACATTTACCCCTCTTTTTAGACACTCCAGCACTATTCCTTAAGCACAACTAGGCCAGGAGGCCCTACTTCCAGGCCTTTTCCGATGTTGCTTTTGAGGCGCTGGGTAAAAAGTTCAGAAGGAGACACTTGGGTTACCTCACCTACCGAATTAACCTTCCTCTGTGGGGGGGGGGAAAAAAAGCCTCATCTTGGAATTATGGTTTAGCCAAGTTGAGAAATCAGCACTTGGAGAATCTCATTGGTGACCCCCCATGCCCATCCACCCTGTTGCACAACACATTGGCACACCAATTCCCACACCACCAGGTAAGACCTTCTCATTGATATGCTTTTTTAAATTGCATATTTCACACATTTCCATAGGCTCAGAAGCATAACCAACAGCCTAATAATAGAAACTTGAGTGACTACACTTCAAAAGTATTTAATTGGCTATAAAGTGCTTGGAGATGTCCCGAGGTCGTGAAAGGTGCTCTATCAATGCACACTCTTTTAGATACAATTAAAAAAAAAATTCTTCATTTATTCATTCTGTATTCCTTTCAGCAAATTAAACAGCACTTTATAACCAGTTTTTAAAAAAAAAAAACTTGTGGGGGGGGGGGGGCAGGCGGGAGCACAAAACAACCTCATCGTGTTGCATATTTTAGTTTTTTCCTCTTCTTCAGGCCTGCCGAGTCCATGCCCCAATCCCCAGCTGAGAAGGCAAGCAGGTGACCAACTATTGGGTCTCTACCAATTTTTCCACTGGACGTGCCAGAGCTATCCAGTGACTCATCAAATGAATTTTTCCTCCCTACCTTTCCATGGAGAACTGCCTGGCTTCGATTCAGCATCGAATTAATGACATGTTGGAAATTTATTGAGCAGGGAGGGCCCTTCCTACAGTCCATGGAATGGTCCAAGACCTTGTGCCTGTCGAGTGAACAAGCGGTTGATGGGGGGACTTTTTTTTTAAAAAGCTGCTGATTCAGGGTTTATTAGCTGAATGGTGCTAGTAAAGCATGAAATAAATATGATGCTGACTGAATAAATCATAAGAAATTATAGTCAGGCAGAGTATAATGAATGATAAAACCTATTTCATGAGGAAAGCACGCTGTATTCTATTTATATCACTTGCAAATTGGAGAGTTTGAACAAATTGCATTCTGGCTATTCTTAGTCTGAAAAACTAGAGCATGTTGTTAGCTTGCATCACTTTTATCATAAAGGCAGGAGTTCATCCCCAGACTTTAGGAGCTACACAAGTTATTAAGATTCACATAGAAACGCCATTAAAAGTTGCATCAGAGCAAATATAAGAATGGGCATTTTCACCCATTTCAGGAGTGAAAAAAAAATCCACCTCACTGCTGCAGACACTCTATTTAAAGAAAAGCAGCTTCATTTTCCATAAATCAGTTGTTGCTGAATCACATTATTCCACGTGGCTTGATTATTTTCTTTCAGTTCTCGGTAGGGATGGGCCTTGACTTTCTCTGGTTGGAGAGAAGATTTGGACTATGCAAGTGGCCTTTAATATTGACCACCCCAAGTTCACAGAATCACAGAATCCCCACAGTGCAGATAGAGGCCATTTCGGCCCATCGAGCCTGCACCGACACATATCCCACCCTATCCCCGTAACCCCACGTATTTAATCCCCCTAACACTAAGGGTCAATTTATCATAGCCAAATCAACCTAACCCGCACATCTTTGGACTGTGGGAGGAAGCCGGAGCACCCGGAGGAAATCCACGCAGACACAGGGAGAATGTGCAAACTCCACACAGACAGTCACCCGAGGCCGGATTTGAACCCGGGTCCCTGGCGCTGTGAGGTAACAGTGCTAAGCACTATGCCACCGTGTTGATTTGGTTTTGGTGATAGTTTTTAAATTGGAATGAACTGTGTTTCCCCTTTCAACCCATAGTGGCAAGGGGCCTATTCACCCACTTTTATCACTTATTCACCATCTCAACGGAATCTCAAGTAATGCTAATTTGTTACAGTTGAGACGAAGTGGATGATGCCAAAATACATAGAAAATCATATAACTCTATACGTGAACATGTTGCTCTATGTAAGGCAACTTTCCACATAGTTTCCTCAGGAAGTATGTGGAAATATCAGGAGTTAAAAACTGAAGAGGGAGATTACTATTGTCATTAGAACAGCACTCAATGGATGGAATATTCAAGAGTTCAGGTATTTGTGTCCATTTTATTGCATCTCTGCTGGGGCTGTATGGGATCAAATGGACACCGACTGTTAAGGCAAGTTTAGTGACCTGCCTTAGAATCGTAGCTTGTTACATAGAATGTTACAAGGTAGTCATTGCAGATTTCATTTTTGCAGAAAAAGTGCAATTAAATGCATTGCCATATCTGTTCCGTATGTTGCATGAGAGTTCCTTACACTTTAACCACATAATTTCGCCCTTCAGTAGGAAACCTTGCATCATAAATTTTGCACGGGAAAAGGGAGGCGTAGATTATTGGGCTGCACAGCTGTAAGCTCTGCACATGACGGACTTCATGAGACAATAGGTGGGTGGGGAAAGAGAGAAAAGAGAGGGCAATATTCCACCTTCAGACCACCCCCCTATTTTTGAAGTGAACAGCCTGTTTGTTAGTGATCAATATCTTGAGCATTTGGAGAGCAGTGCTGTGTTGATTGAACATCCCCAGAAAGATTTCTCACTTTTCAGCCAATCGAATGGGGTTGGATACAGATCCTACTCGAGCAAAATGGGAATCTGCATCTTGTCAGTTTTGTTTCATGAAGGCCTTTTAAGTTTCTTCCTAAAGTTAAAGACGATTTATATTTCTATAGACAGCCCCCCCCCACCCCCCCCCCCCAAACAGAGTTGGCAGATAAAGTATTATGTTAATTCTGAGGAATACATTCAGAAAACCACTCAAAGATTAACAGTTCTTGATCATTGGAAAACCATTACATCTTTGCAAGCCTGATTTAAGCAGGAGCCATTTCCAGAGTGTGTTGTGGAATCAACATGAGGAAAGTGGGAGGCAGCTGAAAGATTGTGTTCAAGGGAGTTGGTTAGCTTAAGCTTGAACCAGAGTTCTTTTACAAGTCTGCACTACACAGAGGAAGATACAATATTGTGTTCTCTACCAGCCATTCTGTGCCCAACAGGACTGTGTATTTTCCCCTTTGGAAGTGTCTCCAATGCACTGATGGGGTTGTGAAATTGGAAATAAAATATGTGCAATAATTCAGTTCCCCTATAACTGTTTTAATGGAAAGCTAAATACTGGATTTCCACCAGGGAGGGGAGAAAAGAGAATTCCTGAAGAATTATTTACTGCAACCAAGGATACATTCTGGAATAAATGAAAAGTGCCAGACCTTCTCTATCAGAAGTTACAAATAGTAAACCTATGTGCAGTCTGAGAGGTGAATGCATGCGTGTTTGCTTAATCATTCCAAGTTCCATGACGCATAGGATCCATTCAAGGAATACTACAAAAACGGCAAACCTTAGCCCTCAAGGATTTCCGATCATGTTCTTTGTCTGTTAGGGAGAAATTGCTTGTGCCTTTGTCTTGCGTATGCCCACTGGAAGAATGGTACACAAAATGGAGGTGGAAAAGCTGTGGTGACGGAGAAGAATGGAGATAAATTAGAGGGCTAGTAATAGATAAGGATTTGGAAAACAAGGACTTTTACTTGGAGAGGAGTCACTTTACTGCTACGGTCTTAGTTTTTTTTGGAAGTTTGGGGGCAACAGCCATTTGCAGTCTGAGGTTCTGGGGCATTTTTCCCCTCTTGGTATGCTATTTAATTTGGTTCCCGATTTATGTAATGGTTTTACATGTATTAAATATTGATTAGACTGTATCCAGTCGTTTCACTATTGAAGTTTTGTATCCTGGAAGATACATGAAGTTTTGTTTTGTGTAGGTCTGCAAAAAAAAAGTGTAATAAATTTTTTTTAAATAAAAAAATGTCCATTCTGATCGATTCTCACTCACTAACCAATATCATAACTACGGATGAAATGTCTGGAAGTTTAAAAAAGAGTAAAAGGGTAATGATGTGAATGGTTTGGCTTGGTTGTGCATGCAAGGGGGAGGAGGTAAAGAAACAGGTAGAGAAAAGGCCAACTGGCCTAGATACGTATTGGAGTTATCTGCTCAAATCAATTTGATCTCACCTTTCCAGAGTTCCCCATTATCTTCCCAGTACCGCATCCAGTGGTTTCCTAAATGAGACCAGTGTTCTGGCTTCACCCTTCCCAAGAATGCAGTCCAGCTGTTGATCACCATTTCTGTAGAGATACTTCCTGGTATCTGTCCTAAACATGTCTGTCACAACCCTGAATCGGTGCGCAGTTGTTCTGAATAAAATCCTCACAAATATAGAACACTTCACAGGCTGGAGTATATTTTTTTAAAGTAATACAGCTTGAGGTTCAAGGAGACTATTATCTGAATTCCTTCATGTCCGATGGGTGACCTTGTATTCACTCCAGCCTTTCTCTCTTTCCTTCATGATGATTCTTGTCTCTATTTTATCTTACAACAGCAAGTACTCCATTGATGTGTCCTAAGCTGCAAATACATCTTCCTAAAAACATTTGCATCCTCCTCCCTGCAGTTTAAAACTGTCTTTATAGGTTGGATTCTAGGAGACCAGCACCTGTGAGCCAGCAGCCAGTGTGTGTTTATATAAAAAAAAAATTAAGACTCATGCATGCAAATGTGTCAATGTAAAATAGAGAAAGCCAATCACTTCTAACCTACAGAAAAACTTCCCCAGTAACTAGGGATGGGCAATAAATGCTGGCCTTGCCAGCAACGCCCACATCCCATGAATGAATAAAAAAAACTAATTGACCTCAAGATGTCTATAAGGACAACTGGCCTCGAATCGATTTCAGAAAGTTAGAGCATTTAGATCTTGTGATCTTAAAGGGACAGGCTTATACGCAGCAGCCGCTTAGCAGAATATTATTGTGCACTACATGGTAGAATGCTCCTGTCTTTAGAAAACAAAGTATCCTCTGTCTTAGCTGGCAATAGCTCATGAGATCTGCTCGTTATCCACTAGATACACAGATCAGTTATACTATTCACATCTAATTTACAATACAAATCTGTCAGCTGCCCTCACTATAACGCTGGTCTGCCCCCTCCATCAAGTGCAAGGAGCTTATGAATTTCTTGGTCTCAAAGATGAAGACAATCTGCACAGGTGCCTCAGCCACCTTCTCTCTCCTCCCCATTTTTCCTCTCACTCTCGTCCGTCCTCCACCCAGACAACAATCTGCAACTTCAACCCCCACCCCTCCCCACCAAAGCCTCACAAGGCTCATCTCCTCTGTAGAGCTCATCTCCTGCAGTCCCCTTCCCACCACCTCCACACTCAGCTACCACTTGCTTCAATCTTTGCCAACACCATAAACAATTTTCTTAAAGGCATAGTTCCCCATCCCTTATAAACTGCTATTGGCCCCTCCTCAAGAAGCCTCTGTTCCAACATAGTCACCACATTTCCAGCAATAGCTGGTTTATCCCACCCTCTACGGTAACTTCCAGAGTACCCCAAAGTTCTCTCCTTCACCTCCCCCAATGCATTAAATTCAAAATTCTTGTCCTTGTTTGCAAACCCCTTCCTTATCTCAACTGCTTACTACCGTTGCATCCTCTCCAGCCCTACATCCTAGCTGGTGCCATTTGGGCCTTCGACTGACATGCTGTGCACCTCCTCTACCACAGCTCCTCCCTTGGGAGCAGAGCCTTCCACTGTCTTGGCCCTACTCTCTGGAACTCCATCCCTAAATTGCTTTACCTTGCTGCTTCACCATCTGCCTTTAAAATCTCAAAATCCATCATTTTGGTTGGCTTTGTAATCTTTTCTGACTCTTCCCATCTGCTTGGTGTCAGTTCTTTCCACTGCAAAGCGCTTTGTAACATTTCATATGTTAAAAGGACCTATAATAATACAAGTTGTTGTAAAACAGCCTCCAAAAGTTGATCAGAATTGCATCCTGTCCGTAACTGGCAATAACAAAGAGGTACCAAGTCAAAATGAGCAATCTCTGAAAAAGTACAATGAGGAATGAAGACAAAAATGTAGTATTCCTACTTGATGGTCAGGAGTCATGACAGATCACTGGGTGTATCCAAAGAACGGCAAGAAGCAAGGTGCCTATTTAAAAATAAAACATTTGCAAGTGTATATGAAGAAATTCACCAGGTCGTAACAGCTTCATTCTGGAGTATGCCTTTGAGGAGATTCTGTTGCACTTTTTGAAAAACAAAGAGACCAACATTTTCATTGTCCTCGCTAACAAAAAACCATAACAATAAAATAGTTGCACATTTGTGTTTGCCACTTATGACGTATCTAAATAGCGCTCCAATCCTATATTTAAAAAAATGAAATTTTCCTACCTTACAGTTGGTAGTCTGACAGACTGGATGTATCTGTTGAAAAGGGAAGAACCGCATTATTGTCTAGTATGTTTGAGAAATCAACATTTTCATACATTGGAGTTCGCTCGCAAGGGGCATTGTGAAGTGTTCAAATGGACCTTTATTTTAAAACCAAGTTTTCTGATAATCGTGCATGTCTTCACCTACCCAAGGACTCTGAATCTAGTTCTATGCTAATATTTGGCTAACATAAGGAGAAAAAAAGAAACATACCCCATGAAGGAAGATTTTACATTCCAGAGTGTTCGCTCAAATTCTTTAATATGCACCCTTGAACACTGCAAAACCCCTAGCCTAGTACTGCAACCTTGAGGGAAGATTTCCACCGTTCACTATTGACAATTAAATCATAAACACGTGTATAAAGACCATGTTTATGATTGTAATAAACAGCAAACAGAAGTCATCTGCCCCCTTGTATCTTTATTCCCAATCATGTAAAATTGAACAGCAGGATTTGGCTGTTATAGTGGAAATGAGGGACAAATTAGCATTACAGAAACTGTTACTTGGGTAGGGGACAGGGCACAAGAGTGCCTTCCATCTTTTAGCATAGCTAGCTTTGAAAGACACTGAGCACTTGATGTTTCCATCTCATCATACTCCCAGCCATTTTATTCTCTACATGGTTCTTCACTGTTTCTCTCATAATTAGTAGCCTGCCAAATAAAAACCCTTAGCAACCACAGGGAATATTAAAGTCTCTGGTCCCCAATGCCAACATCCAATCATCCTACTGCTTAGAGGGCATAGCAAGATGCGAGTATTCGCAGTATAATTATTCATATTAGGGATGGGTGAAGACATAGCTCGATTGCCACATAGATTAGGCTATGCAATATTATACATCTACAGAATAGCTAAATCTTTTAACTCAGTATCTGCCTCACACAGCAAGGTGCTACTTACTTACCTGCAGTCTTGCTAAGATTCAATGGCTTTATTTCTTAAAGGCAGAACTTGCTTAACTTATTCAAGTTAAGTGTCGCTACCAGTGTCTCTGTCTCGTATCAGTTACACTTCAGGGAACATACCCTATTGAAAACATCACTGCATAAAATGGAGGCCAATTTTTTGGGACTTTGAATGAACAAATGTGATTAGCAGCCATGTTGTGGGTATAGAATGCCTTTGTTCTCTTTACCAATAGCAAGATAAACACCTGTCCATAATTTGCTTGACATTTTAAAAAGTATTAGTCCAAGTTAGTACTCATGTTACAATAGTCTAATATGCTTTAATTCCTTTAATAAAAGGAAACTTTCCATACTATCTTCTACATTTCCCAAAGCCCACTATTATGAGTGTCTTTTCTATCCCCACTACCATTTTGTAGATACTTTGTCATAACTATATCAAATCAAAATAGCTCAAATGGACTGGTTTCAGACGAGGGGAATGCTATACAGTACATTGAAGCAAAATCCCACAGAGTAATGTGATAAATTTGATCTCTGCAGTGCCAAGTTCAATCTCAGCCACTGCAGCAGGGATACTGCACCAACTGATTTAGGGCAGTTAAGACTTGAGTAATCCAGTGAAATGGGGCAAAAAAAAAAAATCCCTCTTCCCAACTAAATTGGGAAGATTTATCTTTGCCAGCTCTTCGACTTTAAACAGGCAACTACAAGGTCATTTATAAACACATCCAATGGTCATATCCATCATTACTTCAAACCAGTATTTTGCCAAATCACATTTGCCCAAACTAGCTTTCCCACCTATGATGAAAAGATGTGGGACTTTTCCTACTGATCTACATATTACAATTACATCCAGATCTAGACCAAGGCCAGTTCTGAAGTGGCATCATTTGAATTCAGGAATCTCCCCTAGAGACAAATTTTTAAAAATCTTCAGTCCCCATGGCTGGCTGTATTTTCAAATTCTTGGGTTATCCAGAATTCTAAACCATGATGCCAAGCACCAAAAATCACTTCACTAGGGGCACCCAAGTTTATTCTCCACTTTCATATATAAAAAAGGTACAAGAAACATTTTTTTTAAAGACATACTAATTTTATTCTTTAAATTGAATATATAGCCATTGAAAAGGTACATTTTACAAATTTATCCCCAAAAATCTTGATACTGGCCTCCAAGTTTATTCTTGGGAAATTATTTAGTTTTTTTAAAAAAAACTAGGTGTTACCACTGTTTTTATTAACAGAATTTGAAACAAAAACTACATACTGTGATGGATTTGCAACTTTCCTTGGTAGACCACATACATATATAAAATATGTATGTACAGTATTTTAATAGATGCAGAATAGGAGGATCATTGAAATACAGTGACAGCTACACAGAAAATCCCCATTAAAAGCAAAAGTTGGCTTAAAACTTGTGTTTGAGGGCTTGCACACATCTAAATTTGATTTGTCTAACTGGTTTTGAGTTGATGCACCTCTTATCAACACAGATCGTGGGGCACAGTGGAACAGTAGAAAATGATTCAAAACCATTAACTAGATTAATATTTGAAGCAGGGAAGGGGTAAAATTATATCTGACCTGCAAGAGGGATCAACAGCCCTCAGATTGTAGCAGATGGGGAAAATCCATGCATAAAAAGAAAAGCAGCCATCATTCTAATGGCTTGGATAAGGCTTCCTCCAGTGGGGAGGCAGTGCAGGATTGTGTACCGTAGGCATTTACTAATTTGGCAAAATTTCAGGAAATTCGAAGTTTGTAGTAAACAGACAGGAAACCTAACTATTTAAAATAAGGCAATGACATCCCCACCAAAAAAGTTAAACCAAATTTTAAAAAAAGTACAGAATACTCTACTGCCTGTACTTTTGGTTCGAGGTTTTACACAAATGTGCAGAAAGAGAAAAAGGATGGCTGGGGATCACTTGTATAAAACACAAGTTAAAGTTACTTCCATATCTCTGCAAAGGCAGATACTTAAAAAGTAAAAGAAAAAAGGTTTATCCCAATCCAACTTCAAAAATAAAACCAATTAGATCATTTCAAATATACAACGCAAAATCCAAACAATCCAAAACAAATCTAGAATCTGTACAGGCTAAAAATATTTACAGATTTATATATAATGCCTAGAGTTCATATTTCATTCAACAGTTTCCGACAGTCTTTTTTCCCGTTTGTACAGTTCGTTTTCTCTCAGGAGCTTGAGGTTTTCGGCTCGCAATCTTTCAATCTCTCGTTCCAATTCTGTCATTCTGTTTTCCATAACCTCGCCACTCCTGGTCATCTTCTTCCCTTCCAGCCGACACCTCAGCCGGTTGTTCTCGTCCTCCAGCCTGGACAGGCACTTCTCCAGCTCCAGGTACTCTCGGATCAGTTCCTGTTTGGTCATGTTCTGCAGACTTTCTGCATGGTACTTCTCGTAAGTTTCGGAAAAGTCCTTCTGCAGGAATTCGCTGCCGTCGCCCCCCATGCCGTCGCTGCCGCTGTCCTGCTCCTCTTCCTCCAGCTCTTCCTCCTCGCTGGTGTCATCCGACTTGCTGGCTCGCTTGGGGCAGACGCCGGTGTTCAAATCCGGCTCCTCTTGGTTGTGCTCCTCCATCAGGAACTGAGTGGTGTTGTAGGGGGCCACCGTGAAGCCTTTGGCGAACATCTCGGCCCGGGTCTTGGCCGCCCGGACGCTCTCCCTCTCGTCCAGCAGCTTCTTCTCCTCCCACGACAGCTTGAAGTAGGGCTTCCAGCGCCGCTTCTTCTTGGACGGCCGCCTCCGGTGCTTCTTCTTCCCTCCTCCCGATCCTCCTCCGCCGGCGCCGCTGCCTCCTCCTCCTCCTTGCGGCGCAGCGCCGGGCTGCTCAGGCTCAGCGTCACTCGCGCATTGGCTGAGCTGCTGAAGCGGCGCTCGCCCTCTGCTGTCCCGACTCGGAGCCTCCCGCTGTTGCTGCTGGGCGACGCTGGGGCGAGTGGCTGGCGACGGATGCGCCAGCATCAGGGGCTGCTCATCTGGACCCTGGCCCCGCTCCCCCTCCCCGACACGGGCGAGAAAGTTATCTGTACCCGCGGGAATCACTGGCCCGCTCATCCTGACCGAGGGTCAACAGGCCAGCTGTGAGCTTATTCCTTTTAAAATGAAGCGCTCACTCGCCAACTGTCCTGCATCGCCACCCTCCCCCCCGACTCAACACACTTGTTTTACTTCTCCTTTCAACTGCTGCGGTTGGCACCCGAGGTGGCCTTTATATAGATGTAAACGTCCCACTGCGCATGTGCCATTCGCGCCGGTGCTGACGGGACTTGTAGTCCTTTGCCTCCGCACCCGTAACACGGATCGCCGAACGAGAAACTACAACTCCCACAAACCACTGCGGGAAAGCGGCCAACCGCCCAATTACAAACGACGACGAAAGGCCCACCTGTCCGCTGTATTGATGAGTAATCCCGCCCACTGTTGGAACGTTGCCAGCTGAGAGGCGCTGTCTGTATGGTCGCCCTCGCTGTCAATCACGATCACGTACCCAGGACCGCCCCTTCAACGCTTTGGGTTTGAATCGAGGAGAAATATCAGAAATATCCCTGCGCCGGGCACTGAGGCGACTGTACCACTTTTATGGCGGAGGGTAGAAATAGTAAGGAATAAGTCAAAATGTAATTGCATATGTTAATTCCATACTCTCTTTATGGAATTCACAATTTCAAACAATTTTGCTCATTTATTAGCATTTCTATTGTTCATTTTGTTTCAAATATATATTATATTATTTTATTTATTAATAATAATACCTCTACGAAGAGTAAATCAATCCAAACAGTCACGTAGAAGCTGTGAACCGGAGTGAGACGTTTGTTGGGGCCCGGGGGCCAGGTCCCAGGCAGTTAATAGCTGAGTGAAAGATTCCTTTTATTAACCCAGCTTGTGTTCCCCCCCCACCTTCCGAAAAAAATACAGGCGGTAAAGTGAGGTCCGTTATATACCGTTGCTACATTGCACGGGACTGTGTGTCGCCGGTGGAAGGATATTGGTCGGGAACGTTTCTGAGGGGCGAACTGATCAATCGGGCTTAAACCGTCAAAATAAAGTGAAAAAAATATCAACATGTCAAATGCGGGCACAATACAAAATGGAGGATCTATATTTTGCAAAACGCACCTTATTTGGCCCAGCAGTTCAGTTCAGACCACGCTGTGTCCCTGTATAGTTGACCGGACTCCGAGCGCCTTTAACGGACGGTGGAGGAAGCGAGCGGCGACCTTCCAGAGGCCTAGTCACATCTTGGGCTCAGAGCACAAATTACATCTGCACTTCCCCAAAGCTTATTAATCAGAGCCCTCATTCAAATGATTGTGAACACTCTAGTTCAAAGCACTGTTACATTCAATTTTTCTTTCCATTTTCATTCAATGTAAAATCTAGTTTCCTGTGTACTTCTTATTGCTGATGAAACGAGAGGGAGTTACTAGGTAATAATTTAATCGAGAGATTCAGATAATGTCCTAAATCCAGAAACAAGCTCAAGTACAGTACGTATGTTGAGAGAGTAGACTCATTCTCAGCTTTCCTTCATATACTGTCGATTCTGTGTTTCAAGTTTGCTTTCACCATCTTCGCTAAAGCCTCAATCTTTCCTGCCATTTTTGGGACACTGCTGTGCGATTCAAATGACATTCACAGCAAGATACAACCTATTATTGCAGCCATATATTTAGAATAGAAACATGCACTTATCAAACAGGCTTCAGTTGAAATTAACTGCAAAAATTTACAAGTTCGTTAATCACATCTAATTTTTTATGTCTTAAAGTTATTTAGCTTTAGTGATACTTGCTGTGCTCTAGTATGGCAAGCTAGAGATCTTTTCTGTCACAAATTGTTTTAAAAAGAACATTTAATTATACTAAATTATTTAATTATACTATATAGGGAAATGCATAGCCCTCCCTCATACATCCAAAAACAATGAATTAGGAGTGTGTTACAAGATTGACTGCAACATGTTGGTAAGTGAATGGCGAGTGTGAGCTAGCAAGGCATGACAGGAAGAGAGGATGAGGCAACACCATGTATATGATATATCTTCTGTATGGAGAATACCAAGCAGTTGAACATATTTTTCAAGACTGTAACACTCTATTGTGGGGAGAAGGAGTTGGATGACACTGTTCTCACAATATGTGAATATGGCCAAACCCCAAGAATCTATAATATAACCGTGAACACAGTCCAAGGTATTTTAACCTTTTAATTATATGGCTCTTTTTTTATGTAAGTGAGCCATTAGCGTTCACCATCTTATCTATTATAGTTAACAATATTTACTTAGCCACTGCAAAGAAGGACACAGATTTGTCTTGTAGGTTTATGCCATGACATTAAGAGCATTTTTCTGGACAATGGTGTTTAACTGAAAAATAATATATAACTTTTCACATTATCACATGTACTACTTCGACATAGCAAAATTGATTATTTCATTTACGTGGTACTTTTAAAAAATTTGTTCTTGGAATGTGAGCAATGCTGACAAGGTTGTGCTTATTGCTCATCCCAGTTCATGAACATTTTTATAAAAATGGAGTTTAATATTTTTCCACATAATGTGCATTAATTCCCATGGTATCTGATGGGATGCCTCTAAGTGAGATTGATAATTCATGCCAAATTAGAGACAGTTTTGTGCTGCAGACACAAAGGGCCCATACAGCCAGAAGATAGAGAAGACTTTCATCCCAAGAGTCTGGGCTGGATTTGAACTCAAGCCATACAGGTGAAAGCCTATGTCTAACCCATCGTGCCACCCAATTCTTGCTGCAGGTGCTTTTAAAAAAAAAATTGCTGAGAAGAAGGGAGAGTGGAACAATAGCAGGTATTTTCAATATGAACAGGTCAAGTATACAGGACTGGCAAAGGAAGAACAACAAAATCCTCACATGTCCTTCTGCAAGCAAGGCTTAATGTAGTCCAAGTGGAAAGTGGCCTGAAAAAGAAAAGAAGCTGCTGGACAAGACCCTGAGAAGAGTAGGAAGAAAAGCAGTTGACATTATCAGAATTTGACTATCGTCAATGAAGAATACCACAAAGACAAATCCCAGCCTACTCGTGTGTTTAACTTTATGAAGAGGAATGCGATGAGTGACAGACTTGTATAACTATGCCACCTGACCATCAGGAAGAGATGGCCAGCTTTTGGGAGTTTGTGCAAAGGAACATGGAAGGTGTTGTAGAATATTTGAAATATGTATGAAGTCCCAATTAACTCTGGACCAGCGAGAGGAACCAATCCATGTCATGATAATAACGGGTCACAAACAAATTCACTTTAATCTGATGTTGGCATGTATGGCTAATGGTAAGTTGAAGCTTATGATTATTTTTAAAGGATTCAGATGAAAAATTACCGCTAATATTGACAATGCAAAAGAATGATAACTGGAAATCTGATGGTGGAACAAAGGAAGGATATTTAAGCTCAATGTTTTCTTGATGCCATGCTCTGTGTAAGCCCACACATTGGAGTTTTAAAACTGTCCTTCAGTGAACAAACAGTAGCTGTGATACCCAGAAGCCTAATCAAACTTCTTCAGCTGTTAGGCACAGCAGTTACTGAGCCTTTGAAAGTTGTCGACAGGAAGCTATTGGAAACCTGGTTATCTGAAGGCCTGAATAGGCCAGTGTAGGGAGCAGACTGAGAAAGATAACCTTAGCTGAAGTGTCTGAGTGATACCTAGCACTTGGGAGGCTTGACACGCAATAGCCTGTTGAGGTATACATAATGATTGAATCATAGAAAAAGTGGCAAATACAAATGAATAAGATTTTGAATCTCTTGAACGTGACTAGAGAAATCAAAGGAGGAGGGAGATTCGACAGTTGTTCCAGTCAGCGGTCAAACAGTGATGATGAAGTTTCTTTGCTTTGGCCCTGATAAGAGCTTGTGCCCAGAATCCTAGACAGCTTTTGTTGTACTAAGAATTTTAATTTTGTGTTTTATTATTGTAGCATTTCATATTGATATAACTTATAGTAATAATTAAGATAACATTCAGGTTATATGCTATAAATTGTATTTGAAAAATATTAATAAAATACTCCCATCGAGTTGCGCACAGTAAATTGGAAGACATGGACCTAGAAATTCCCTACCATAACGCTTCGTTTTTGCGCCGTATTTCTTAAGAAATGGCGGCCATCTCGCTTCCGGCGTGGGACACAGCAGTGCCATTTTGCTGAGGTCCATAGTGCTGCCGTTGCCAACGCTGGCCTCTCAAATTCAAATGAGTAGATCATGACGTCAATCGGTGTGCAACGCTTGATCTGATGCTATGACTGCTATGTTCGGCGTTGCTGCATGCCATAACGCCCTCTCCAAACCACAGTGGCTACAGACACGACAATGGCACACCCAGCCCAGTCGACCCTGCAAAGTCCTCCTCACCAACATGAGGGGACTTGTGCCAAAATTAGGAGAGTTGTCCCACAGACTAGTCAAGCAACAGCCTGACATAGTCATACTCACAGAATCATATCTTTCAGCCAATGTCCCAAACTCCTCCATCACCATCTCTGGGTATGTACTGTTCCACCAGCAGAACAGACCCACCAGGGGTGGCGGCACAGTGGTATATAGTCGGGCAGGAGTGGCCCTGGGAGTCCTTAGCATTCACTCTGGACCCAGTGAAGTCTCATGGCTTCAAGTCAAGCATGGGCAAGGAAACCTCCTGCTGATTACCGCCTTCCCTCAGCTGATGAATTAGTACTCCTCCATGTTGAACACCACTTGGAAGAAGCACTGAGAGTAGCAAGGGCACAGAATGTACTCTGGGTGGGGGACTTCAATGTCCATCACCAAGAGTGCCTCGGTAGCACCACTACTGGCCGAGTCCTGAAGTACATAGCTGCCTGCGACAGGTGGTGAGAGAACCAACACAAGGGAAAAACCTACTTGACCTCGTCCTCACCAATCTACCTGTCGCAGATGCATCTGTCCATGACAGCATTGGTAGCAGTGACCGCTGCACAGTCATTGTGGAGACGAAGTCCCGTCTTCACACTTAGGACACCCTCCATCGTGTTGTGTGCCACTACTACCGTGCTAAATGCTATATTCATAATAGATCTAGCAGCTCAAAACTGGGCATCCATGAGGTGCTGTGGGCCATCAGCAGCAGCAGAATTGTATTCCACCACAATCTGTAACCTCATGGCCCGGCATATCCCTCACTCTACCATTACCATCAAGCCAGGGGACCAACCCTGGTTCAATAAGGAGTGTAGAAGAGCATGCCAGGAGCAGCACCAGGCGTACCTAAAAATGAGATGCCAACCCAGGGAAGCTGCAACACAGGACTACATGCATGCTAAAAAGCGGAAGCAGCATGCTATAGACAGCTAAGCGATCCCACAATCAATGGATCAGATCAAAGCCCTGCAGTCCTACCCAGTCGTGAATGGTGGTGGACCATTAAACAACTAACGGGAGAAGGAGGCTCCATGATGATCCCCATCCTCAATGATGGTGGAGCCGAGCACGTGAGTGCAAAAGACAAGGCTGAAGCGTTTGCAACCATCTTCAGCCAGAAGTTCCGAGTGGATGATCTATATCGGCCTCCTCCTGAGGTCCCCACCACCGCAAAAGCCAGTCTTCAGCCAATTCGATTCACTCCACGTGATATCAAGAAACGGCTGAGCGCACTGGATACAGCAAAGGCTGTGGGCTTCAACAACATCCCGGCTGTTGTGCTGAAGACTTGTGCTCCAGAACTAGCTGCCGTCTAGCCAAGCTGTTCCAGTACAGCTATAACATTGGCATCTATCCGACAATGTGGAAAACTGCCCAGGTTTGTCCTGTCCACAAAAAGCAGGATAAATCCAATTCAGTCAATTACCGCCCCATCAGTCTACTCTCAATCATCAGCAAAGTGATGGAAGGTGTCGTTGACAGTGCTATCAAGCAGCACTTACTCCCAATAACCTGCTCACTGATGCCCAGTTTGGGTTCTGCCATGACCACTCGGCTCCAGACCTCATTACAGCCTTGATCCAAACATGGACAAAGGAGCTGAATTCCAGAGGTGAGGTGAGAGTGACTGCCCTTGACGTCAAGGCAGCATTTGACCGAGTGTGGCATCAAGGAGCCCGAGTAAAACTGAAGTCAATGGGAATTGGGGCGAAAACTCTCCACTGGCTGAAGTCATACCTAGCACAAACGAAGATGGTTGTGGTGGTTGGAGGTCAATCATCACAGCCCCAGGACATCGCTGCAGGAGTTCCTCAGGGCAGTGTCCCAGGCCCAACCATCTTCAGCTGCTTCATCAATGACCTACCCTCCATCATAAGGTCAGAAGTGGGGATGTTCGCTGATGACTGCACAGTGTTCAGTGCCATTTGCAGCTGCTCAGATAATGAAGCAGTCTATGCCCGCATGCAGCAAGACCTGGATGACATTCAGGCTTGGGCTGATAAGTGGCAGGTAACATTCGCGCCACACAAGTGTCGGGCAATGACTTACCTTCAACAAGCGAGCGTCTAACCACCGCCCCTTGACATTCAATGGCATTACCATTGCCGAATCCCCCACCATCAATATCCTGGGGGTCACCATTGACTGGAAACTTAACTGGACCAGCCACATAAATATCGTGGCAACAAGAGCAGGTCAGAGGCTAGGTATTCTGCGGTGAGTGTCTCACCTGCTGACTCCCCAAAGCCTTTCCACCAGCTACAAGGCACAAGTCAGGAGTGTGATGGAATATTTTCCACTTGCCTGGATGAGTGCAGCTCCAACAATACTCAAGAAGCTCGACATCATCCAAGATAAAACAGCCCGCTTAATTGGCACCCCATCCACCACCTTAAACATTCACTCCCTCCACCACTGACGTACCGTGGCTGCAGTGTGCACCATCTACAAGATGCACTGCAGCAACTCGCCAAGGCTTCTTCGGCAGCACCTCCCAAACCCGCGACCTCTACCACCTAGAAGGACAAGGGCAGCAGGCACATGGGAACACCACCACCTCCAAGTTCCCCTCCAAGTCACACACCATCCTGACTTGGAAGCATATCGCCGTTCCTTCATCGTCGCTGGGTCAAAATTCTGGAACTCCCTCCCTAACAGCACTGTGGGAGTACCTTCACCACATGGACTGCAGTGGTTCAAGAAGCCGGCTCACCATCACCTTCTCAAAGGCAACTAGAGATGGACAATAAATGCTGATCTTGCCAACGATCCCCACATCCCATGAACGAATAAAAAAAAACGGAAGAATGTACTTGTAGCAGCACTGCAGAGACGCTTCTTAAAGGGACACACATCTTTCAGGTAAGTTTGGGTTTCAGCTTTTGGACTTTTTATATTTTATTGAAGTAGTGGCTTGGTGCAGTACATGTAAAAGTTGTTAAAGTGTGCAGTGAGTGCTGCTGGATGCTTACAAGGCTTTGGATGTTAAAGGAATGCCTCTGAGAAGACAGAAAATGCTCTAAATACTCAGTAGGTCAGGCAGCATCTGTGGAGGGAGAAACAGTTAACGTTTCAGGTCGAGTTGCTGCCTGACCTGCTGAGTATTTCCAGCATTTTCTGTTTTTATTTCAGATTTCCAGCACCCGCAGTATCTTGCCTTTGAGACGAGCACTTCCTTGTAATCCTGGGGGGCACATGGAGATGAAGCAGAGCTAGCAAAGGGAACAAGCTGCTCGTAGAGGGAAGAGGAAGAAGCAGAAGAGGAGGAAGCGGAGGGAAGGATGCAACCCAGACAGCCCCTTTCTGACCAGGATATCCGGGATTGGATCATCCGCCTGCAGTACCAGTGATCACAACCAAAATTCCCCTTTCACCATTAGTCCCACACCATACCTTCCCTCTGTTACAGTGTTCTCTTGGCCACAATGCTGAAATAAAAGCCACCACAAAGCAAACTTTCCAATGCAATTTATCCATATATGCAGCTAATATGACATCAAGAAATCAACTAATCACCCTTGTCCATTCCCTCAGTGACTGTCTTGTGTGTGCCTTTGCCTATCCTACTGATGTCACGCAGTGCTACCCCAGTGGCTGCAGCATGGCTGGTGGAAGGCTGCTGACTTTCAGTGGGGGACACTGCAGATAGCTTTGCAGGACGACCTCGAGGAGCTGGTGGTTGGGAGTGTGAAATCGAGTGACGGTGTTGTTTCTTCTTCACTCTCCTCTTCCACTTCTTGGTCAACCACTGGCTGGGCATGCTGGATTTCTTGGGTGTCTGAAATGAGGAAGGCACAAGGATAAGGGTGTGGTGAGAGGAGGGTGGGACAGCAAGAGCTGCATGCTTACACCATGCGCAGCTTGTACATCAGAAGAGACTGTGGGATGAGGGGGAAGTGGGATGTGAGAAGGAGGATAATGTATGAGCATATTAGCATCTTGTATTCTTTCAGCCCCGCCACTGGCCAAGGGCTCAGCCATGCCCATGCCAAGAATGGCCAGCACCGTCTCCTCCAAGGGGGGGTGAGGTGAAGACTGTCATTTTGGAATAATTTTTAAGGTGTTTCTTTTTTTCAGAAGGCAGTTGAGCTCTAAGGGCTAAAGACTGCCTATTTTTAAATGATTTTTTTCATTTTAGAAGGCAGTTCCCCTTTAAGGGCTCGAGGGCTTTCTAAACTGACAGCCTTGCTTTAAGAAAAGGCTGGCTCGCTCCAGGGACGCTTTGGCCACGCTACATTGGGCCTCCTGCTGAACACACAGCCTGAAACAGTGGTTCCACGCTAGGCTGTGCGCTGCAGTCATTCAAATCAGCAGGCAGCACCAAATTAGCGGTGCTGCCTGTGACCGTTTTACCGGCGCGAGCAAGCCTCAGTGGTAACGCCCGTTTTCGGGCTCTATCCAATTTCTAGGCCATGTTGTTTTATGCTGTGCAATGGTTGACATATTATCAGGGCAATTGATTATTGGTCGAATAAGTGAAATTGAGTTTTTATTACAAAGTATTATGAGAGTGTTTAATGGTAGTTTTCCACTTGTTTTGCGATTATGTCCTTATTTTCATTGTAAATCAGCGGCCTTGGTTATCATATGTTTATTTACCTATGTACTGTACTCAATTTTATGTTTAACCTTTTTAAATGCAGGATATATAGGAAGGTGGTGGGGAAGATGTCCCAGGTTGTTTGTTGGAGGCATGTGGCAATACTGCGGGTGGAAGAGGTGATGTCATTGGTAGTAGTGGGAGAATGGTCCAGGGGTGTGCAAACCATGTGAGGGGGCTAGTGGGTAGAAGGAGAAATAGAGGAGTGGTTGGGTCTGTGTGTATGGGGAGGGCCTTAGGTCTCAGAGTAGTGGGGGAGGTGGGTTCTGGATATGGGAATACCGGGAATGGTGTGTTGGAAGAGTGGAAGTGCTGGTGGGGAATGCTGGGGTGTGTGAGGGTGGTCTTGAGATGTCAAAGTACGGGCATGGTGGAATGTTGGAGAATTAGGGATGGGGTGGATGTGTGTGGTAATACTGGGAGAGAGTTCTTGGAAGAGAAGTGGAAGCAGTGAGTATTGAGGAGTCTTGGAGTACTAGTAATGGTTTGTTGAGGGTTTGGGAGCTATAAGGGCACTATATCTGAATGCGCGAAGCATTCACAACAAAATAGATAAATTAATAGCACAGATAGAAATTAATAGGTTTGATCTAATAGCCATTACAGAGACGTGGTTGCAAAGTGACCACGGTTGGGAACTAAATATTCCAGGATTCTTAACTTTTAGAAGAGATAGGCAAAATGGAAAAGGAAGAGGGGTAGCCCCGATAATAAAGGATGGGATAAAGACAGTAGAGAGAAAGGATCTTAGCTTCGAAAATCAAGAAGTAAATCAATTTGGGTGGAGCTAAGAAATAGCAAGGGGCAGAAAACATTGGTGGGAGTTGTTTATTGGCCCCCAAACAGTAGTTATAATGTAGGGCAGAGTATAAATCAGGAAATTAGAGGCGCATGTAACAAGGGTAATACAGTAGTCATGGGGGACTTTAATCTACATATAGACTAGGCAAACCAAATTTGCAGTATTAGTGTGGAGAACGAATTCATGGAATATATACAAGATAGTTTTCTAGATCAGTATGTTGAGGAACCAACTAGGGAACAGGCTATTTTAGATCTAGTATTGTGCAACGAGAAAGGGTTAATTAATAACCTTGTAGTAAAGGGGCCTTTAGGGAAGAGTGACCATAATATGATAGAATTTTATATTGAGTTTGAAAGTGATTTAGTTAAATCCGAAACTAGGGTCTTAAATCTAAACAAAGCAAACTACGTAGGTATGCAGGGCGAGTTGGCTAAGGTAGATTAAAAGGTATGATGGTAGAGAAGCAGTGGCTAACATTTAAAGAATTAATACATAATTTACAATAAATATACATTCCTTTAAGGCACAAAAACCCCACAGGAAAAGTGGTCCAACCGTGGCTAACAAGAGAAGTTAAAGATAGTATTAGATCAAAGGAAGAGGCTTATAATGTTGCCAAAAAGAGTAGTAAGCCTGAGGATTGGGAGGATTTTAGAATTCAACAAAGGAGGACCAAGAAATTGATATGGAAAGAGAAAAAAGAATATGAGAGTAAATTAGCAAGAGACATAAAAACAGATTGTAAACCTTTCTATAGGTATGTAAATAGGAAGAGATTAGTGAAAGTAAACGTGGGCTCATTAAAGGCAGAGACAGGAGAAAATATAATGGGGAATAAGGAAATGGCAGAGACGTTAAACAAATACTTTGTATCTGTCTTCACGGTAGAAGACCCAAAAAACATTCCGGAAATAATGGGGATCCAAGGGTCTAGAGAGAATGAGGAACTTAAAGAAATCAGTATAAGTAAAGACATAGTACTGGAGAAATTAATGGGACTAAGTGGCGACAAATCCCCTGGACCTGATGAGCTGGATCCTAGGGTTTTAAAAGAGGTAGCTGCAGAGATAGTGGATGCACTGGTATTAATCTTCCAGTATTCCCTAGATTCTAGAACAGTCTCCAAGGATTGGAAGGTAGCAAACATAACCCCACTATTTAAGAAAGGAGGAAGAAAAAAAAATGGGGAACTATAGGCCAGTTAGCTTGACATCAGTAGTAAGCAAAATGCTAGAATCTATTTTGAGGGATGTGGTAACAGGGCACTTAGAAAATCATAATGGGCCGTATATTCCGATCCCTACGGGTGCGTACGCGCTGTGTACACACCCGTAGGGACATCGGAAATGCCGGTTTCAGGCATGCCAAGCGCATGCGCTGAAAACCGGCATTTCCGATCTGTCAAGAATGCTCTTGACAGATCGGACGCCTGACCTAGAGAAGGACCTCTGCGGGTGGAGAGTTCCGCTTTCTGGAGAACCTCCGCCCGCAGAAAACCCTTAGAAATCTTATGCCTGGTAAAAGCAGGCATAAGGCCTGCTTTTACCAGCATAAGAGTTGAAAAAAGGAAAAAACCAAATTTTTTCACTCATTTATCATTTAAAAATACTTTTTTTTTTAAAAGTTAAGTTTATTTTTAGCCCTGTAAAAAACTTTAATTATTTTTTTCAAAAAATTACATTTTTGTTTAAAATATTTAATTTATTGTAATTTCAACTCATTTTAAAAATGTGATTTAAAAAAAAAAATTATTTCATGTTTTAGTGTCTTTTTGGGGTGATCTCCATTCATATATTTGACAGGTCTAGCTGTCAAGTGTATGAAGGGAGATTCCCTTCTTTGATTGGCTCCCCATGGCCCATGTGATCCCAGGGATGCTTGCGAACCGCATGCGCCTCTGGGATACGTGGGCCCTGCGCACTTGGAGTTGGAGAGGCCCAGGAGCGGAAGTGTCCGGACCTCGGGAGCCCTCAGGTAAATCCGTAGATTTTTTTCCAGATCAGAGGCCTCCGCACGCGGGAAGCCTCCGATCGGAAAATACGGGCCAATATGATTAGGCAGAATCAACATGATTTTATGAAAGGGAAATCGTGTTTGACAAATCTGTTAGAGTTTTTTTAAGATGTAACTAGCAGATGGATAAGGGGAACCAGTTGATGTGGTGTATTTGGATTTTCAAAAAGCATTCGATAAGGTGCCACACAAGAAGTTATTACACATAATTAGGACTCATGCTATTGGGGGTAATATATTAGCATGGATTGAGGATTGGTTAACGGACAAAAAACAGAGAGTAGGAATAAACGGGACTTCTTCGGGTTGGCAGGCTGTAACTAGCGGGGGTACCGCAAGGATCAGTGCTTGGGCCTCAGCTATTTACAATCTATATTAATGACTTAGATGAAGGGACTGAGTGTAATGTATCCAAGTTTGCTTATGATATAAAGTTAGGTGGGAAAGTAAGCTGTGAGGAGGATGCCAGGAGGCTGCAGAGAGATATAGATAGGTTGACTGAGTGGGCAAGAACATGGCAAATGGAATACAATGTGGGGAAGTGTGAAGTTATCCACTTTGGTAGGAAAAACAAAAAAGCAGAATATTTTTTGAATGGTGAGAGACTGGGAAATTTTTGCACTCAGAAAGACCTGGGTGTCCTTGTACATGAATCACAGAAAGTTAACATGCCAGTACAGCAAGCAATTAGGAAAGCAAATGGTATGTTAGCTTTTGTTACAAAGAGATTAGAGTATAAGAGTAAAGGGGGGGAAAATTTGGTTGCTTTGTGCCTCCCGTTAGTGCCCTAAGAGGGCGCTAACGGGGCACAAAGCAACTAGCGACCGGGTGCGGCACCGCCAAAACCTCCCGCGAAATTCAGCAGGAGGTTAGCGGCGGCGGTAACTGTTAGCGCCGCCGGCGATGACGTCATTGCCGTGCGCAGCGCCCCAGCCGCGATCTTCGGTAGCGCCCCCTGACTTACCGCCAGACGCTATGTCCGACGGGGTCAGGGGGGCCTACCTGCGGCCGGGGCAACGCTATTTAATGGCGAGGTGCCGGGTGGCCATTTTTGTTGCTGGCTGCCTGCCAGCACCTGCCTCCGCTGCCGTCCCCGGCCTCCAGACCCGCCCCCCCGCACAGTGCAGACTGCGCTCCATGAGCTCGGCACTTCTCTTGAGTGCCGGGCTCTTTTGCCGGCACTCCGATCCCCGGTGGCCCAGCTGGGCCCCGGGTCGCGCTGCGCAAGGCCCCTCCCCTTTAAGAAGGGGAGGAAGGCCTGTAATACTGCGGCACGTAGCGCCACGATATTCCCTCGCAGCGTTCCAAGAGGGAGGCGGGGCGCTTCCAGTAGCGTCCCGCTTCCCTCTTGGGGCGCTACCACTCAATTTCGGCCGCGGGGGTGCTAATTTTTTCAGGGCACTAAAAGTAGCGCCCTGGCGAAGTTAGCGCCCCAAAGGGGGCACAACTCAATTTTTCCCCCAAGAAGTCTTACTACAATTATACAGGGCATTGGTGAGGCCACACCTGGAGTACTATGTATAGTTCTGGTCTCCTTACCTAAGGAAAGACATACTTGCCTTAGAGGGAGTGCAGCGACGGTTCACTTGACTGGTTTCTGGGATGAGGGGATTGCCCTATGAGGAGAGATTGAGTAGACTAGGCCTATATTCCTTAGAGTTTAGAAGAATGAGAGGTGATCTAATTGAAACATATAAAATTCTGAAGGGGATTGACAAGGTTAATGCTGGGAAAATGTTTTCCCTGGCTGGGGAATCTAGAACACAGGGTCACAGTCATAGAATAAGGGGTAGGCCATTTAGGACTGAGATGAGGAGAAATTTCTTCACTCAAAGGGTTGTGAATCTTTGGAATTCTCTACCTCAGAGAGCCGTGGATGCTCAGTTGTTGAGTATAATCAAGACCGAGTTCGTTAAATTTTTGAAAATTAAGGGATATGGGGATAGTGCGGGAAGGTGGAGTTGAGGTAAAAGATCAGCCATGATCTTGTTGAATGGCGGAGCAGGCTTGAAGGGCCAAATATCCTACTCCAGCTCCTATTTCTTATGTTCTTATGACAGGTGGATGGTTGGGGGGGTTGGGCTCTAGCAGATTTGGAGAAGGGCAGAATAATTGTCGGGTGACTGGGAGAGGGGTGCTGCAGTCTGGGACAGTTGGGGGGAATGGGTGGTGTGCCTCACATGTGCTGGGAGGATGGTGTGAGGGTCTGTGATGACTGCGGAGAGGAACTTGCAATCCAGGTGTAGAACTACTGGGGGCCCCTCGGATTTGATACTTTTCAGAATGGCTGTGTTCTAGTATATTTTGGGGGAGTATAGGTTGAAGGCTATAAACCTTTATTAAGCCCCCTAGAACATTTCTAAAAATGCTTTCCCAACATCAAGTTCAGAAGATGTTTTAGTTATTTAAAACATTGAAGCATTTATATTGCAAATTGCTCATTGTATGTCAGCAATTACAGTATAAATGAGCTAAGCGCTTTAAATAACTAAAGCACAGTTCCTGGCTCTGTGCCAGTAAAATTGTTGCTGGGCACCCATCTCCAACCTGCTGAGAAAAGTACCATAGCCATATTTCAGGCTGTGACGTGGTAACTAGCTTTAAGTCCTTTAAAGTGTTCACTATCTTAAAGAACTTAAAGCCAGTTTCCAGATCACATCTGGGAACTTGTCTATATTGCTATTTCCAGGGCCACAAAGAAATGGAAGCATGCGGAAAGGCTTGGAGTGGTAACTGGGGAAAGTCAGCCTGGGGCTCTGGGGACTTGGGAGTCACAGCAGGAGGAACATCAGGCAAAGGACCCAATTTTTACAAGCCTTAGTGCTCCACAGACAGTGCTGTGGAAAATATCATCAGTTTCTGACAGTGTTGGGATGTATTATTGGAAATTGGGAAGAATTAGGAAGTGGAGTTTGGTAGTACTGAGGAAGTTAAGATCTGGGATCTAGGGTTAAGGTGTGGGTGCGCTGGGTGGTGGGAGGTTCTGGGAAAAAGAATTGGGAAAAATTGAGTTGCTTTGCGCCTCCCGTTAGCGCCCTAAGAGGGCGATAACGGGGCGCAAAACAAGTAGCGCCAGGCGCAGCGATGTTTGCGGCGCTCGCGAAATTGACCAGACATTTTGCGGCGGTGCTAAACACTACCGCCACGATCTCCTGCGTCCGCAGATCATGACGTCAGTTGAGCGTGCAACGCCCCGGATACGTCCTGGACCGGATATTGAGTGGTGCCCCCTGCCTTTCCGCCTGCCGCTAGCAACGACAGGTTGAGGGGAACGTTTTGCAGTCGGGAAGGGACTGGGGGAGCGCTATTTAAAGGTGACCGCGTCCTGCCTTTTTTTGTTGGCGACATTTTTGCACCACACATTCTGAGAGAGACAGAGAGAGATTTCTGGAGAGATTCAACGCTGTGTGAAGGAGTTTTGAGTACTGAGCAGCACTTTGCAGGTTCATTTTGATTTGACCTTCCTTGCATCGATTTAGAAGAGACTATGAGGACTGCACTCTGAGCTCTTTCCCTGGGCCTCTCCATTGTTCTTTCCAGCAGATTTCATGTACAGGCCTCTCCAGGCCGAGATTCAAGGCTGCAATGAGCAGGGTGTGGATGGAGAGCAAGATCGACCCTCCCCTTTAAGAACTGGCTGGTGCCAATGTGTCTGTGTTCCATTGCTGACTGATATCACATGAGCTTCGCCAGCGCTCTGAGGTAGCGCCTCGCTCCTCGGCGTTAGCGCCTTAAGAGAGGTGTGTAGCGCCTGATTTAGCGCTCCAATCACCTCCAGGGGCGATAGATGCCAAGTTTGCAGTCGGAGATGATAATTAGCGGCAGGCGCTAAACTTTGCGCCCGGCCGATAATTATGCCCCAAATGGGGCGATACCGAATTTCTCCCCCATGGTGGTTGTAGGATCTTGGAGCACTGGAAGGGACATGATGGTGTTGAAGGTTCCAATAAGGGGGTACCAGGGTCTGTTAGAAATGGGAGGGAACTCTTGGATTTTGGGACCACTGATTGGCTGTAGAGTGGTGCTGAGGTGTGATGTTTGGGATCTGGGGTGTGATATTGGAATCTGGAAGGGAGGAGAGTTCGAGGCCTGAGACCTAATGGGCCAAAGAGACATTTATCATTCCCTCCCCAAGCCCTGTCCCACCGATCATTCTTACCTCTCCTCCTTTCCTACATCTTTAATCCTAACTTCTTATCTCCTACTTCCACTGCCCCTCCTCCCCTTACTACTCTCTCTTACTCTCCTCTTCCCTCTCCCCCTAACAACAACAACTTGTATTTATATAGTGCCATTAACGTAGTAAAACGTCCCAAGGCGCTTCACAGGAGTATTAAAAGACAAAAGCAATTTGACACCGAGCCACATAAGGAAAAATTAGGGCAGGTGACCAAAAGCTTGGTCAAAGAGGTAGGTTTTAAGGAGTGTCTTAAAGGAGGAAAGAGAGGTAGCGAGGCGGAGAGGTTTATAGAAACATAGAAACATAGAAACATAGAATCTAGGAGCAGGAGTAGGCCATTCGGCCCGTCGAGCCTGCTCCGCCATTCAATACGATCATGGCTGATCATCCAAATCCAGTACCCTGTCCCTGCTTTAATCCCCACAGTACACATATCCCACCCTACCCCCGCAACCCCACGTATTTAATTCCCCCTAACATATCCCATCCTATCCCCATAACCCCACATATTTAATCCCCCCGAACACTAAGGGTCAATTTATCATAGCCAAATCAACCTAACCCACACATTTTTGGACTGTGGGAGGAAACCGGAGCACCCGGAGGAAACCCACGCAGACACGGGGAGAATGTGCAAACTCCACACAGACAGTTTAGGCAGGGAATTCCAGAGCTTAGGGCCTGGGCAACAGAAAGCACGGCCACCAATGGTTGAGCGATTATGATCAGGGATGCTCAAGAGGGCAGAATTAGAGGACTGCACTTATCTCGGGGGGTTGTGGGGCTGAAGGAGATTACAGAGATAGGGAGGGGCGAGGCCATGGAGGGATTTGGAAAAAAAGATGAGAATTTTGAAATCGAGGCGTTGCTTAACTGGGAGCCAATGTAGGTCAGTGAGCACAGGGGTGATGGGTGAACGGGACTTGGTGCAATTTAGGACATGGGCAGCCGAGTTTTGGATGACCTCAAGTTTACATAGCTTAGAATGTGGGAGGCCAGCCAGGAGTGCATTGGAATAGTCAAGTCTAGAGGTAACAAGGGCATCGATGAGGGTTTTAGCAGCAGATGAGCTGAGGCAAGGGCGGAGACGGGCGATGTTATGCAGGTGGAAATAGGTGGTCTTAGTTATGCAGCGGATATGTGGTCGGAAGCTCATTTCAGGGTCAAATATGACACCAAGGTTGCGAACAGTGTGGTTCAGCCTCAGACAGATGTTAGGGAGAGGGATGGAGTCGGTGGCTAGGGAACAGAGTTTGTGGCGGGGACTGAAAACAATGGCTTCGGTCTTCTCAATATTTAATTGGAGAAAATTTCTGCTCATCCAGAACTGGATGTCGAACAAGCAGACTGACAATTTAGAGACCGTGGAGGAGTCGAGAGACGTGGCAGCGAGGTAGAGCTGGGTGTTGTCAGAGTACATGTGGAAACTGACACTTTGTTTTTGGATGATGTCGCCAAGGGGCAACATGCAGATGAGAAATAGGAGGGGGCCAAGGATAGATAACCTCATAACCTAGTGCTCAATTTCATCCTCCTTAGTTCCCCATCTCTCTCCACCTTCCCTTGTAGTCTCCCCATCCCCCAGTCTGTGTCTTAACGCTGAACTGTGCAACAGACTTTTTCTTTCACAATGGCTGGAATTTTCTGCAGGTAGGTGGGTTGGGGGCGGGGGGGTCTCCGAGGAGGGCGAGAAACCTGGGAGGTTGGGTTTCCCGCAGGCCCTGCCGACTTTAACAGCAGGGCCTGATTTGCACGTGAGGCCTCGGTTTCCCGCCCGCAGCCAGGCAGATTGAGAGGCTGGCTGACTGCGGGCAGGTAGGTCTGCAGAGGCAGAGAGGGAGCGAGGGCTCGGTCTGGGGGAAGGATGGGGATGGGGCTTGGGGATTGGGGGGAGTCAGTCGGGGATTGGAGTTGGCCAGGGATCCTGAAGTCGGCCAGGGATTGGGTGGGGGGGGGGGTGGGGACGGGGGACGGGGGAAGGGATCGGCTGGAGAATCGGGGGTTGACGGGGCGGGGAGGGGGCGATTGGCCGGACCCTCAGCGGGGGAGGAGAGAGGATTGGGGCTGGCTACCAGAGGATTGTGGCCGGCCTCAGCATCATCGGTGGGGTGGAGGAGGAGGCCTCATGTTGGCGATCGGAGGCCTGGGGAGGCGATCGGAGGCTTCATGGTGGGGTCTTGGATCATGGGCAGTGGGTTAGGTAGGGTCCCTGGATCCAAGAGGTAGGTGTAAAGGCATTTACCTCCTGCATGCAGCAGTCCCGGCCTCGGTTTAACTGCCGGATTTCACGAATTGTGTGAAACCTGTCCACATGCAGTTAATTTCAAAATGAAGGTGAAAAAAGAGGCTTCTAGCCTCATTATAATAATTAAATTGACTTTCCGCCCCCTGGGAGCGGGTTGGTTGCCCGACCCCCGTCCCGCCTCTGTTAAAACCGGAAGTGGGCAGGTTGGAGGCAGGAGAAGGTCGGGAATCCCATTTTTAACAATTTAACTGCTCTCACGCTCCAAACCCACCCTTTTCTTTGGGGATAATTTTGGCCAATGTGTTTAGACTGTATTTGCAAATACTATACATGTGCCTCAAGTGCTTTATAAAACTTAGTGCTGGTTCAGCTTGCATGAAAGGCATGTGCATCATGTTAAAGGCCTATGGGGATGGAACTGGATGATATTTTGTTGTTCTTTCCCCCCCCTTATCTTCCAACCCTACCCTCACATCACCCTCTCGCCCATTCCCCCTTCTCCAACCATCACAGAAAAGCAAACTGAGAAAAATAAATCCATTCTCAATAAACAGCCTTTGTTTTGCCTTCTTAACTAAAGAAACACAGGTTCTGTTAATCACAACCGTTGTCTAACTGCAGGTAAAAATGAATCAGTTTGTTATAGAGGAGGAACATTTTCAACTTGCCTAAAGTAAAGCTTTGAGAATTCAATCTACGGTTTATTTCAAAGCTTTTGGGAAAAGCAAAGAAATTCTCAAAACCCTTAAACATGAGGAGAGAAAACATTCTACTTCAACTCAGAGAAACCTATTGATGGCTTCTTGAAAAATTGTAAACTACACATGCTCAGAATGTAGTTGGTAACTCCCTTCAACTGTTCTGGGAAAAAAAATATTGAGTACAGGGTATAATGCTTTTGGAACTAACGTTACATGAGAGCCCCCAATTTAAAACTGAGGGATTACAACCATAAACCTCTTAGGTTAAAATCGTCCTCCCCCCTCACCACTGCCCTAGTAAGAAAATTTCTCTCAAACCCTCCCTTCCACCGCTGCAAATCAAGTTTTTAAACAGCCCCTCTCAAAGCAGAAGATTTCAGCTCCCTTCCCCTTAGCAAGATTTTGGCCCCTTATTCCCTTTAATAAACAGGATTACAATCCCTTTAACCTCTCCTCCAGGTGGCTGCAGTTCCCATTTCAACTCACCCACTGGCTGTCAATCCCTTTCCCCCAACCCCCCGACTGGCTGCAGTTGCCTCTCCGAGGCTACCCCTGCCTTGCTTCAGGTCCCATAAATGTGTAAACGAGGGGCCTAACACATTTTTTATGTCCCCTCGCCAAAATTGGTCTGTGACGAGCAGAACACAAGTCAGGCCTGCCCCACTCAGGATTCTTGAACGGCCGCCAACATAAGATGAGTTTTAAAAATATATATCTAATTTTAAATAGCATTCTTGTGGGACAAGGTAGGGCAGATGTGCTTGTCCTGGCTCCACAGCCCTCCTGAGGGCTGCTGCTGGCCAGCAGTCTCCCCGCTGCGCCCCCCGCCCATCATTTTCCTTTCACCCCGTACTTATTTGAGGGCCGCTATCGGCAAGGTTGGCAGCCTGAAATTCAAACCAGCAGAAAGGAGAGCTATCTTGAGGCTTAACAGGTGCCGCCGGCAAATCACCCACATTCTTTAGATGAAACTCATGGCCCAATTTTGGGCTTGCCTCAGGCTTCCCAATTCGGGCACTTGTTGCGTTTTAATCGCCGCCTTTGAGTGCGAAACTGGGCACTAATGAAATTCCACCCCTAGATGTTTATTATTCACAAATGATGTTAACAAAATATTTTAATACTTCAGGAGAAAGATGTGTGCAGCCTGTATATTTGAAACAAAAGGAACTTAAGTTGCTGAATTATTATGGTTATGATTAATCAGACCCTTCAACTTAGACACATTCTTCACACAGCAAATGCATATGACCTGAGGAAGCCCCAGTTCCTCATTGCATTTTGGCCTTCACTCGGTTCTTATCGATCTACAATTTCTTTTCTGTTGGAAGGTCTCAATTTCACTGTTTTCAGATGTGATCATTTACTGTATCAAAATTTAAAAACTATGATAGGATTCCACAAGTGAAAATAGTTGATTTACAACAAGATGTGATGGATAATGAAAAGAAAAATAAACCCAAGTGAAGTTATGAAATGAGATCAGCAGAGATTCATTGCCGCAGCAGTTGTGTGTACTGCCCTAAACCACCAGCTGAAACAATCTACACAACCTGAATAATTGCCATTTAATAGGCTGCAACTCACACTGTTCAAGAATAATACTGACAGTATGATCAGGCGCTACTTTTTCTTTAGTTCAAAGGAAGACCTCAGAATGCAATTGAGCTGAGGGAGACATCATAGTACTGAAAGGTCCTTCAACTGAAAAATGATTTAAGACAAATAAGATGCACTTCAAATGATTAATCCTTAGAATCTTTAATGTCATTACATACTCAGCATAATCGAACCATTTAAATTTTACTCAAAATAATAACTTGCAGGAAAATACGTGAATAGTCTGAACATTTTGATCTGGCTTCCACTACCTGTGGATCTCACAGCAGATGCTGCACTTTCAAGCTGCAGAACCTGAACTTTTAAACTGGATTAGGCAATCACGATGGTCTTTCCTGGCAGATTTGATGTGAACAAATAAAACCCGTTTCACATAATGTAAGTTAGTTAGTTGAACGCAGTTAATTGTCACACTTGTGTGGGCTGGCAGCACTTCCATGGTGGCTACATGTCAGTGGCTTAGTGACATCACTCCAACTGTTTGTGATAGTTTCCTTTGCCTTTTTAAACAATATGAAAACACTATCAGAATATTTAGTCCCTTCCTGTGAAATGTGATTATTTTCACTTGTGTTGCTGACTCATTCTCAACTTTGTCACTTCTGAGTGATAGCAAGTCAGTCTCATGAGTAGAAAGTAATTTGACCGGGATTCACTGATCACTCTTTATATTCCTTCTTCTGAAAAGGGTAGTATTGCTTTTAAAGGTTACGCATTTCTTGGTTGATTTAAACGCCTACATGCTCTTTCAGTGCTTTTCTAGTTGTGTTCGTCCTGTCAATACTCAGTTTTCTTGCATTCTGTTTCTCATCTGGCCTCTTATTTTTTTCTTTCTTTGATCTCTGGGGCAGGTACATCACTGCCACACATTCATTGACTCCTTGATTTTCAATCATTGTGTTTTTGCTGTTTTTCTTTTCCAATTCAGAAAGGAGTAGGTATCAAGTTTTTGTTTTCTAATTCAGAAAGGAGTAGGCATCAAGTGGATAAGGTGGGTAGATGGCAGCCAAAGGGGATTCCCTTCATGTCAGCTAATCATTTAGGGAATTCCTGTGGCTGATGTCATTCCATACTTTCCCCCTGAAATGAATACTTACATTTGAGCCCTGTGTTTTCCCCTTTAACTCTCCCCTCTCCTGAAGGATAAGATTCATTCTGCGATACAGATTCACAGGGGCTGCCTTATCTCTGATACTTCACGCACGTGGCTATTTATCAATGTATGAGTTTTGGCAATGCATGTCAAATTACTATGGCTGGGATTTTGCTCACCTCGGCGGGTCCAGTGCGGGCGATGTCGGTGGCGGGTCATGGCCCCACTGCTGGCTCCATCCCGCTCTGCAAAATGAATTTACGTTGATGGGGCTTGTTAAGCCCGCCCAGCGCGTTTCCCGGGCCAATTAGAGGAAGTGGGTCTGGTGACATCATTCATGACGCGTCATCAGCCAGTTTCCTTAAAGGGAATGGCCACATTTCTTTTGACATTTGTGCTGTCAGTGTCCTACAGCATTGAAGTGCTGCAAAATCTGACAATCACTGCACAGAGGTGCAGGGCTGCACCCAGGTTCTCCCATGACTCCCTCCATATGCTTATGGAGGGAGTCACAGCACGCAGGGAGGTCCTCTTCCCTTCCCATGGGCGGAAGAGACCAACACAGCCTGGTTGCACATTGCAGAGGAGGTCACGAGCAGGGATGTGGTCAGGAGCACCTGGGTGCAGTGCCGCAAACCTTTCAATGATCTCATTAGATCACGAAACAGTAGTACAAAGCCACACTCACCTTCATCGTCCTGTGCCTCTCATCACATCCCTATCACTTTGCCTTCCCTACCCTACTCCTGCACATCCTTACTCACACCAACTTACCTTCCGCCTCCACCCATCCCTCTCTCTCTATCTACATTATCACATCCCCATCTCACTAGCCACCCCTCACACTTACCCTCATCCTAGTGCAATCTTACCAACTAACAACTCACAAGGGTAGCCACTTGGGTGTTTTATCCAATATTCATGTAAAGTTTCTGTTAATGTGCTGTCAAACATTGAAACCTTTATTTTCAACAGTTTGCATTCTTGGACAGATTTGTGTGCACCTTTGGAAGTGGCTTAGTGAGTTGTAGTGAATGGTGAGACGTAACAGTACCGCCCCCCCCCACCCCCCTCCCCACAATGATGATGAGTGTGAAAGGAATGGCTTGGACATTGTCGGAATGCCTTATGGTGTTGGTGTGTGGTGGTGCCAACCTGGCGCATCAAGTAAAACTGGCCACGGTGAGGCCATCCCTGGCCTCCCAGACAGCAATCTGCTCGGGTGCTGATGCCCTCTGTCCTGTGCAGCATCAGGTGATTGCGGAGAAGGTTGGTGTTGTTGTTGGTGCTGCTGGTGTTGGGGCTGATCGTGGTCAGATTCTGAGGACCAAGGTGAGACAGTATAAACGGTACCCATGCTGATGGAATAGATGGCAGGTGAAGTTGAGATGAAAGAAGCAATCTGTCAATGGTGAGAGAGGTTGTTCCAATGAGGTGACACTGGATGGAGAGTTTGCTCCAAACACTTGCAGCCTGCATAAAGCTCAATCTGTGGTGCAAATGGAGTAAGGAACAGCTTCTGCACTTGGAAAGGGAACAGCTGTGAGGTGGGAGCTTTTATAGTACATTTCAAGATGTCAACTAATCAGCTGATTCAATGGCCATTCAACTGCCGCCTCAGGTTAACAGACGTGGGCCCTGAGCAGCGTGGACCCCGTGGGCGAGCAGTTAAAGTTAAATGGTTAGGTTAAAAGCATTATTAAGGGTCTGTCAACAACCAAATAATTGGTTAAAGTGGGTCGCCCGCCTCTGCGAGTTGGGTCGGATCGGAGATCACACACACGCCATTGACCCGCTGTCAAAAAAATCAAATTTCCCACCCAACCCGCCACCGATCCCGCCCGCTGACCCCCCCCGGAAAATTCCGGCCTATGTGTTTGGTCAACAGAAGGCACAATCTCATGGCATTGAGAGAGTGGAAAAATGTGTTAGTATCTCTGGCAACTATGATGGGATTACTGAATGTCTTTGGCAGGTATGGGTATATTGTGTCAAGTGACCATGAACATTATCAGAATTTAGAAATATGTCAGGACTTGGAGATAATCCAGGTACTGACTAAACATGTTTAGAGCATGGGATCCATCTGAACCTGGAGAAAATGCAGCTGACAGTGGAGGTTAGGTCAAAGTAGACACTTCCAATATATTCTTTCACAATTAGATGTGTAAACATGAGCAAAGGATGACTTGATAAGAGAGAAATGAACCCTGCCAACAGGTACAAAGAAACTATTGTCTCCCTGGATGGTTTTGTAAGTTTTCAGCTCACATACAGTGATGCTGAAATAAACACAAATACTACAGTAATAAAGCTTGCTCCTGTATACTAGCAAGAGACATAAAAATAGATTGTAAAAGCTTCTATAGGTATGTAAAAAGGAAGAGATTAGCAAAAGTAAACGTGGGTCCCTTACAGGCAGAGATGGGAGGAATTCTAAAAAGGAATAACGAAATGGCAGAGACATACCTTGGATACATTGGATCTGTCTTCATGGGAGAAGACACAAAAAAAATTCCTTAAATAGTGGGGAACCAAGGGGGAAAAATTGAGTTGCGCCCCCTTTGGGGTGCTAACTTCGAGCGCCTGGAAAAATATATTGCCCCTGCGGCCGAAATTCATCGGTAGCCCCCCAAGAGGGAAGCGGGGCACTACTGGAAGCGCCCCACCTCCCTCTTGGGGCGAAGCAAGGGAATATCGCGGCACGTTGCACCGCGGTACTGCAGGCCTTCCTCCCCTTCTTAAAGCTGCCAGCACTCCGCGGGGGAGGGGGGGGGGACGGGACGACGACGGAGGTAGGCGCTGGCAGGTGGCCAGCAACAGAAATGGCCGCCCGGCACCTCGCCTTTAATTAGTGCTGTCCCGGCCGCAGGTAGGCCCCCTTGACCCCGTCGGACATAGCGTCCGGCGGTAAGTCAGGAGGCACTACTGAAGATCGCGGCCGGGGCGCTGCACACGGCGATGACGTCATCGCTGGCGCCGCAGCACCGCGGGGCGCTAACGGTTACCGCCGCCGCTAACCTCCCGCTGAATTTCGCGGGAGGCATTGGCAGCACCGTGCCCGGGCGCTAATGGGAGGCACAAAGCAACCAAATTTCTCCCCCAAAGGTCCAGTGACAATGAGGAACTTAAAGAAATGAGTATTAGTAAAGACATGGTACTGGAGAAATTAATGGGACTAAAAGCCGACAAATCCCCTGGACCTGATGCCCTACATCCTAGGGTTCTAAAAGAGGTGGCGCCAGAGATAGTGGATGCATTGGTTTTAATCTTCCAGAATTCCCTAGATTCTAGAACGGTCCCCACGGATTAGAAGGTAACAAATGTAACCCTGCAATTCAAGAAAGGAGGGAGAGAGAAAACAGGGTTATATAGACCAGTTAGACTGACATCAGTAGTAGGGAAAATGCTAGAATCTAATGGCCCAGAAATTCGCCTCTCCGGCTTGCCGCGGGGGTAAGGATCGCGCACGCACTTACCTACCGCGCCTGCCGTTGTGTTTTGGGCCCACGGGAACTTCAGCTCCTGGGCCTGTTCCAACTGCCGGCACGCAGTGCGTGCGTGTCCCAGGGGCGCAGTTAGTGCGATGCGTCCCCTGGGATCATGTGGGCCATGGAGAGCCAATGGCAGCAGACCATCTTTCATTCATAGATTTGACAGGAGACCTGTCAAATCTGTGAATTGAAATCGGCCCCAAAAGAACAGCTAAACTTAAAATAAATTTTTTTTTAAAAATCACATTTATAAAATAACTATAGTTAAATAAATTAACCACTTTAAACAAAAATTAAAATTTTTGAAAAAATTAAAATACTTTTTAAAAGTGATAAAACTAAACTTACCTTTCTTTAAAGTATCTAAAAAAGATAAACCTGTTGAAATTTTTTTTAAATTATACTTAATTAACCACTTACCTTGTTGAAAACGGGTCTTGCGCCTCCTTTTCATAAGCGTAGGTTCTTCACTACTTACCTTCCCGTAGAAACCTGAAAAAAATCTAAGTTTGCTGCGTGCGCGCAGCCTCTACCGCGCACGCGGTTCACCTAGGAACCGCCCCCTTCACCAGACCGGAAGTTCCGGTTTCCCGCGCATGCGCAGTGCATGCAGGAAACCGGCACTTTGGGACGTCTTACGGGTGAGTACGCACTGTGTACTCAACCGGGAAGGGCCGAATTTTTGGCCCATTATTAGGGGCGTGGTAGCAGGACACTTAGAAAATCATAATATGATTGAGCAGAGTCAACACGGATTTATGAAAGGAAAATTTTTTGAGGTTGTAACTAGCAGGGTAGATAAGGGGGTACCAGTGGATGTGGTGTATTTGGATTTTCAGAAAGCATTCGATAAGGTGCCACACAAAAGGTTATTGCACAAAATTAGGGCTCATGGGATTGGGGGTAATATATTGGCATGGATTAAGGATTGGTTAACAGACAGAAAGCAGAGAGTAGGAATAAACGGGTCATGTCTCAGCCTGTAAGGGACCCACTTTTACTTTCGCTAATCTTTTCCTTTTTACATACCTATAGAAGCTTTTACAGTCTGTTTTTATGTCTCTCGCTATTTTCCCTTTCTTTTATCAATTTCTTGGTCCTCCTTCGCTGAATTCTAAAATCCTTCCAATCCTCAGGCTTACTACTCTTTTTGGCAACATTATAAGCCTCTTCCTTTGATCTAATACTATCTTTAACTTCTCTTGTTAGCCACGGTTGGACCACTTTTCCTGTGGGGTTTTTGTGCCTTAAAGGAATGTATATTTATTGTAAATTATGTATTAATTCTTTAAATGCTAGCCATTGCTTCTCTACCATCATACCTTTTAATGTAGTTTCCCAATCTACCTTAGCTAACTCGCCCCTCATAGCTACGTAGTTTGCTTTGTTTAGATTTAAGACTCTAGTTTCAGATTTAACTAAATCACTTTCAAACTCAATATAAAATTCTATCATATTATGGTCACTCTTCCCTAAAGGCCCCTTTACTACAAGGTTATTAATTAACCCTTTCTCATTGCACAATACTAGATCTTAAATAGCCTGTTCCCTAGTTGGTTCCTCAACATACTGATCTAGAAAACTATCTTGCATACATTCCATGAATTCGTCCTCTACACTATTACTGCAAATTTGGTTTGCCCAGTCTATATATAGATTAAAGTCCCCCATTATTACCGTATTACCCTTGTTACAGGCGCCTCTAATTTCCTGATTTATACTCTGCCCTACATTACAACTATTTGGGGGCCTATAAACAACTCCCACCAATGTTTTCTGTCCCTTGCTGTTTCTTAGCTCCACCCAACTGATTCTACTTCTTGATTTTCAGAGCTAAGATCCTTTCTACTGTCTTTATCCCATACTTTATCAGGGCTACCCCTCCTCCTTTTCCATTTTGCCTATCTCTTCCAGAAGTTAAGTATCCTGGAATATTTAGTTCCCAACCTGGGCCACATTGTAATCATGTCTCCATAATGGCTATTAGATCAAACCTATTAATTTCTATCTGTGCTATTAGTTCAACTATTTTGTTGCGAATGCTTCGCTCATTCAGATATAGTCCCTTTAGCTTTGACTTATTTCTATTTTTTCCTGATGTCACCATAGTCACTGATGCCTTATTACCTTTGTTATTCTCTTTGTCCCTTCCTGACCCACTCCAAATTCAACAAAGGTTTACCAGACTAATTCCTGGGATGGGGGGATTGTCCTATGAGGAGTGATTGAGCAGACTAGGCCCATATTCCCTCGAATTTAGAAGAATGAGAGGTGATCTCATTGAAACCTGTAAAATTCTTACAGGGCTTGACAGGGTAGATGCTGGGTAGTCTAGAACTAGGGATCACAGTCTCAGATTAAGGGGTCGGCCATTTTGGACTGAGATGAAAAATTTCTTCACTGAAAGGGTTGTGAATCTTTGGAATTCTCTACCTCAGAGGGCTGTGGATGCTCAGTCGTTGAGTATATTCAAGACAGAGATCGATAGATTTTTATATATTAAGGGAATCAAGGGATATGGGGATAGTGCGGGAAGGTGGAGTTGAGGTAGAAGATCAGCCATGATCTTATTGAATGTCGGAGCAGGCTCGAAGGGCTGAATGGCCGACTCCTGCTCCTATTTCTTATGTATCAGGGATTACTATAATATTAATCCTATACAACTAAAAGGCACATTCAAAACAAAATTTTAGCTTATAAAAACAAAATATTTCGGCCCTGAAATTCCTGGGGCTGGAGAGGGTGTAATTTGTATTTCTGCCCAGGGGCGGAACATGAACTTCATTTAGATTGGGCATTTAAATTGCGATCGGGGGGCCTTGGGCAGATTTTCTGCCTGCTTTCCGCTATGTCAAAGGGGTGTGGCGGGGGAGTTCCCAGGCTTCCCAAGGAAAATTATGCCCTTGAAAGACTTCAGCAGAACTCATGTCAATTGAGACTTGGCATGAGGCCTTTGACACCTTCTAATGGCCCTGAACCTTTACTAGAATAAGGTATTCAATCCCAGAGGGGATCAATTACCTCCTGTAATCAATTGGCTCCAGTGGAGCTGAAGATTGTAACATAAAATCTCTTTCTTCAGCCCATTTAGGCATCAGGAGGACTCCACTTTGCCTTAGAGAGGAGGACCAACTCAGGTTGGGGCAGCCATCGCTGTTGTGCCCTTGTAGGCAGTGGCGGTTTGCCCAGGCTATGCAAATTATGCTGTCCTTGGGATTTGACATGGGGTTTCTGGCCTTGGGCAAGGTCAGGCGGTGATTCTGCTCCGTTGCGCTTACACTAGCATGGCAGGGTCCCAGGAGTTACCAGGCCTTTGTGTCTTGTCCTGTCATCTCAGTTTTCCCTTTATTCTATCTGTCCTTTTTTCTAAGCCTTTCCCCCCCCAAAAAAAGTAACTTTCTTTTACCCTGCTTCTTCTTCCTGCTGACTCCCACTGTCCATTTTCAAGGTGGAGGCAGTTTTTAAAAATAGTGTTTTCATTGACTGAACAATAGCTTTATAGGCTGTTTTTGTCTGGCCAATTGAAAGCCCAGATATTGAAAATTAATAATGTAACCACTCAATCTTTTAGGATTATGTGTCAGAACACAAACAAAGCTGCCAAGTTCATTGGCAACTCCTGGAGCCTGCAGTGCTGTAAAGGTTAATAATCTTGGGTGGTCGAGGAGGGCAAAGGTGCTGGAGAAGGCTGAGGGAACTGAACAGATAGCATCAATAATGGTTTCGATCTAATACAGGGTGTAATGTACTTTGGTTGATTTCAGTGAAAACAAACCTAGAATGATTTACTCACCAACACTGGTCAGAGTTTTCACGTTAAAAAAAAAATGCAAATTCACAATGAAACATTCTTTGCATTATTTTGTCTACTTTATAACATTCATCATAGATTTATTAGGTTAAAAATGCGCTTTGGGTGATAGCAAAAAACAGCCAGAATCGTATGGGCCGCCTCTGCCCAATATTCAGTTCTATTGAAGGGCGGTCAATATGGTACCACAGCCCAAGACGAATTCCCAACCCACTATGTCTTTCCCTGTAGTTACGTGATGAGCAACAGCATTATGTCATAGAAATACTGTGTGCATATGGCATTGTCTTCCCAAGAGTGTGAAAGAGCCTTAACTCACGAGCACTGTGAGTTATGAAGGTCCAAAGTTGAGGCTAGCTCCCTCAGCTTCCGCCAGCAAATTTGTCCCCCTCAACCATCCCAACTCTGACCTCACAGCATCTCTCCCATGAAGCCCACATCCTGTTTCCTTGCGCTCTCCTCACTCAGCTTCTGACTACTCAACTGCTCCTTTTCAACTCAATGCTCTGTGACATCATCAACTGTTCCTTCTCCTCAGGCTTTTTTCCTTCCACTTTTAAAACTGCCATAACCAGCCTGCTCTTTCAAAAGTCTACTTGTTCCTTTAAAAAGCCCATCCTTAACCCCTATGTCCTCTCAAACTACCACCCTTCCCTAACTCTCACTCAGATTCTGGAAGCTGTTTTTGCCACTCAAATTTGTGTCCAACTCTTTCATCATTCCCTGTTCAAATCTCTTCAGGCCAGTTCTGTCCCACCCACAGCACCAAAACCACCCTGGTTAACAACAACATTCCGTGTGCCTGTGACCATGGTGCATTATCATTCCTTGACATCTCTGCAGCCTTCATTATGACTTCACCTGACGAAGGAGCAGCGCTTTGAAAGCTTGTGATTTCAAATAAAGCTGTTGGACTATAACCTGGTGTTGTGCGACTTCTCACTTTTGTCCACCCCAGTCCAACACCGGCATCTCCGCATTATGTTCAACTACACCATCCTCCTCCATCACCTCTTGTTCCTGTCTGCACTCTCTGCTCTTCCAACTCTGGTTTACTATGCATTCCTTCCATCAGTGGAAGAATCTTCAGCTATCTTGCTCCACATTCTAGAATTCCCTCCCTAAATCCTTGCACCTCTCTATATCTCTGCCACTTTAAAAAGCTTCCTAAAACCTATCTCTTCAGCAGCATCTTTGGCCACCTAACATAACCCCACTCCTACTTCTGCCAGGTCTGACCCTGAACTGTGAAGCGCCTTGGGACATTTTGTTTTGTTAAAGGCTCTGCATAAGTGCAAGTTGTTGTTTCCTAGTAATGCAATAGCGGGAATAAAATTCTATTTATTCTATGAGCAATGGACTGGCTTATAAAATCATTATGGAAAAGTTGCATCGTATGGATCGTTGAGCAATGTTTCAGAATCTTGTAATATTTTTCGATCAATCACATAGTTGATGAAGGAGAAAATTGTTTAAATGTTGAAAGAGTGCACTTTTTTATCTCCTCAGTCAGCACCTGATTCATGAGTCCCAGTGTAAAGTTTGGTTATCTTGTATTCAACTAGAAAGGACAAGATTTTTAACTGATTATTAAATAAACCATGATTTCATCAAAATCTTACCTGCCTTTGAAAAACACTTTTTCCACAATTTTACCAAATTATTTTAATGTGACATAAGGAAGGTTTCTTATTAATATTTTAATAAATTGGAAAAAATATTGCTCTTGATATTATGCAAAGTACTAACATTAATCTATATGTCCAAGTGATGATTTGGCCCACATGTTGTTAAATTCTAGGACCAAGAATTAATTTTCTCATGGCCAGCCAACAGAACAACTGTCTCATATTAATTGTCAGAGAGCCAGCATAAGCACAATGGGAATTATGGACTCTTTCTGTGCTGTAAATTTCTCTGATTGTATTAAGTGGAAATATGTTACGCATAGCACATGCATATGAAGAGAAAATAAACCAGAATCTCACTTGTGGCCCAGTTCATTAATCAGACAGCCTATTGTTTCTGAATGTATGGAAACCCACTATATAAATGTAACCAATGTTCCCTCTAATTTTTTTTTGTGTGCGGTCCCTTTAAATTTGCTGCACAGTATCTTCCAGCAGCAACAGCTTGTGCACGATTGATGTGCGGCCGCGCGGACCTTAGAGGGAACATTGAATGTAACCAAGTAAATTATAAGCATAAAAATAACTCAAATTTTGCAGACATCCTTGTTGATATAAACAGAGCAAATGATATGAGTGATCCACTTGAATCCCCTCCGAAAAGTTGTGATGACTTCAATAGTGCTATTGGAGCGATGTAAACTAAGGTATTGGATGCTGCTGTGAATTAGACACTAGCCTTTCACCTCTGGGATCTAGGCTCAAATTCAGCCCAGACTGTGGGATGGAAGTCCCAATTTGCCTACAGTGACTACACTTCAAAAGTAATTCATTGGCTGTGAACCACTTTGGGAATTCCTGAGCCCTCCATGTTTGAATCTCTCCATTCAGGTTTCCAACCTGCTACAGCACTGAAAGAGCCCTAATTATAGTTACATTCTCTGTGACTGCAATTGTGATGCTTTATCCCTCCTTGCCTTCCTTGATCTCTCTGCAGCCTTTGATACAATTGACCATTCCATCCTCCTCCAATGCCTCTCCTCCATTGTCCAGCTCAGAAGGACTGCCTCCACTTGGTTCCATTCTTACCTATCCAATTGTAGTCAGAGCATTTCCAGCAATGGCTTCTTTTCCTGCCCTCACACCATTACCTCTGGAGTCCCTCTAGGATCTATGCTTGGCCCCCACCTCTTCCTTATCTACATGCTTGGTTACATGATCTGAAAACATGGGGTCAGCTTCCACATGTATGCTGACAACACCCAACTTTTGATAGCACCCAGGTCTACCACTCCACCACCTGTCTTAACCCCTCCATTGCCTTTGTGTTGTCAGACTGCTTCCATGACATCTAGTCTTGGATGAGCCGCAACTTCCCCCAGTTAAACATTGGGAGGACCAATGCCATTATCTTCGGCCTCTGCCACATACTTTGTACCCTTGCCATCGATTCCATCCCCGGTCACTGTCTCAGATTGAACCAGACTGTTTGCAACCTCAGCATCTAATTCGACCCCAAGCTTCCAGCCCCATAGCATCTCCAACACAAAGACCGCCCACTTCCACCTCTGTAATATCGCCTGCCTCCACCGCTGCCTCAGCCCATCTGCTGCTGAAACACACATCCATGCCTTTGTCACCTCCAATGCTCTGTGCTGCCCATATCCTATCCCGGACCATGTTCTGCTCACCTATCAGCCCAGTCCTCACTGATCCTGCTCCCCCAATACCTTCAATTTTAAATTCTCATCCTCATGGTTAAATTCCTTCATGGTCTTGACCCTACCTATCATTGTAACTTTCAACGCCCTCAGAACTCTTCGCTCCTCAGACCATTGTCCCTTGTACATCCCTGGCTCCTTTCACCCCACCATTGGCAGCCATGGCATCACACAGCTAGGCCCCATGCTCTTGCTTCCCTCCTTAAATGCCTCCACCTCCCTCTCCTCCTTTAAGACCCTTCTTAAAACCCACCTCGTTCATCAAGTTTTTGGTTACACCTTCTAATATCTCCTTCTTTAGCTCGATGTCCCTTTCCATCTGATTGTGCCTCTGTGATGTGTCTTGTGACTTTTCTTTTTGATAAAGGTGCTATATGAATGCAAGTTATTGTTGTTTGACATGAAGGGTGTTAATTAAATCATAAAATGATACAGCACAGAAGGAGGCCAGTCGGCCCATCGTGCCTGTGCCAGCTCTTTGAAAGAGCTATACAATTAATCCCACTACCTGTTCTTTCTCCATAGCCCTGCAAATTATCCCTCTTCAAGTATTTATCCAATTCCCTTTAGAAAGTTATTACTAAATCTGCTTCCACCACTCCTTCCAGATCATCATAACTCTCTGCATATTTTTTTTTCCTCATGTCGCCTCTGGTTCTTTTGCCAATTACCTTAAATCTGTGTCCTCTAGTTACTGACCCTTCTGCCACTGGAAACAGTTTCTTGATTTGGAACACCTATCAAATTTACCCTTACCCTTCTCTGCTTTAAGGAGAACAGCCCCAGCTTCTCTAATCTCTCCAAGTAACTGAAGTCTTTCATCCCTGGAACCATTCTAGTAAATCTCCTCTGCACCTGATCTAAGGCCTTGACATCCTTCCTAAAGTGTGGTGCCCAGAATTGGCCACAATACTGCAGCTGGGGCTTAACCAGTGTTTTATAACTTCCTTGCTTTTGGGCTCTATGCCTCTATTTATAAATCGAAGGATCCCGTATGCCTTGTTAATAGCCTCTCAGCTTGTCCTGCCACCTTCAAGGGTCCCTCTGTTCCTGCACCCCCTTTAAAATTATACCATTTAGTTTATATTGGCTCTCTTCATTCTTCCGATCAAAATGAATCATTTCATACTTCTCTGTGTTAAATTTCATCTGCCATGTGTCTGCCCATTTCACCAGTCCATCTATGTCCTCTGGAGGCTGTTATTATCCTCCTCACTGTTTACTATATTTCCGAGTTTCGTGTCATCTGAACATTTTGAAATTATGTCCAAGTCCAGGTCATTAATATTTATCAAAAAGAGCAGTGGTCCCAGTACCGACCCCTGGGGGACACCACTGTATACTTCCCTACAGTCTGGAAAAACAACCGCTCACCACTACTCTCTGCTTTCTGTCCCTTAGCCAATTACATATATATGCAGCCACTGCCCCTTTCATCCTATGAGCTTCAATTTTGCTAACACTTTATCAAACGCCTTTTGAAAGTCCATTTACACAACAGCAACCACATTACCCTCATCAACCTTCTCCGTTACTTCATCAAAATCTCAATCAAGTTAGTCAAACACAATTTGCCTTTTAACAAATCTGTGCTGGCTTTCATTTATTAACCCATATTTTTCCAAGTGACAATTAATTTTGTCCTGGATTATTGTCTCTAAATGTTTCCCACTATTGCCGTTAGGCTGACTGGCCTGTAGTTGCAAGGTTTATCCCTCTCTCCTTTTTTGAACAGGCGCGTAACTTTTGCAATCCTTCAGTCCTCTGGCAGCACTCCCACTAAGGAGGATTGGAAGATTGTGGCCAGAGCCTCTGCAATTTCCACTCTTACTTCTCCCAGCAACCTGGGATGCATCCCATCCAGACTGGGTGACCTTTCTATTTTGAGCACTGCCAACCTTTTAAGTACCTCCTCTTTATCTATTTTTATCCTATCCAATTTCTCCACTACTTTCTCCTTTACTGTGACATTGGCAGCATCCTCTTCTTTTGTGTATTCGATGCAAAGTACTCATTTTTAGTACCTCAGCCATGCCCCCTGCCTCCACAAGAAGATCTACTATTCGGTCCCTAATTACCCCAACCTTTCTTTGACTACTCTTTTACTATTTATATGTTTATGTTTTATGTTACCCACTAATCTATTCTCATACTCTCTTTTCACCTCTTATTTCCTTTTTCACTTCTTCTCTGTACTGTCTGTATTCAGCTGGGTTCTCTACTGAATTATGAACCCATCACAAGTCTCTTTTTTCTGTTTTATTTTAATCTCTATGGGGGAGAAATTCGGTGGCGCCTCCTTTAGCACCCCGAAAAAGTCAGCGTCCCTGCGGCGTAAATTCAGTGGTAGCGCCCCCAGCAGGAGGCGGGGTGCTACTGGAAGCGCTCCACCTCCTTCCTGGGGCGCTACAACTGAATACCGCGGCGCTACATGCAACAGCGCCACGCGCGTATTGCAGGCCTCCCTCCCGTGATTAAAGGGGAGGGGCCTAGTGCTGCGCGCACCAGGGCCCTGCTGGAACACCAGGGAGCGGGGTGCCTGGAAAGCAGCCCAGCACTCAAGAGGAGTGCCGGGCTGAGCGATCGCGGCCGGCACTCCGTACAAAAAAGGGGAGGGGGGCAGGTGTTGGCAGTGAGGCAAAAAAAATGGCTGCCCGACACCTGCCCTTCAACTTGCGCTGCCGCGGCTGCAAAAATGCCACCCTGACCCTGTTGGACATATTGTCCGGCGATAGGTCAGGGGGGCGCAACCGAAGTTTGTGGCCGGGGCGTGAGTGGTGTGCTGTGCACGGCGTTGATGTCATCGCTGGCGGCGCAGTGCCGCGGGGCGCTTCTGGCTACCACCGCCGCTAACCTCCCACTGATTTTCGCGGGAGGTGTTAGCAGCGCCGTGCCCGGGCACTAGGGGCTTTGTGCAAAGCAACCCAATTTTTTCCCCTATATCTTTAGTCATCCAGGAAGCTCTAGCTTTGGATGGCCTTCCTTTCCCCCTCCTGGGAATATGTCTATTCTGTACCTAAACTATCTCCTCTGTGAAGGTCTCCCATTACTCATTTACTGTTTTACCTGCATATCTTTGATTCCAATCCACCTGTGCCAGATCCCTTTTCAACTCACTGAAATTAGCCCTCCTCCAGTTGAGTATTTTCACATTTTCTTTTTTTTTCTCCTTTTCCATAACTGCTCTAAACCTAATGATATTGTGATCACTGTTTCCCAAATGCTCCACCACTGAAATATGTTCCACTTGCCCCACTTTATTCCTCAGAATTAGATCCAGCACTGCTTCCTTCATTGTTGGGCTGGAGACATACTGATCAAGACATATCTCTTGTACACATTTCAGGAATTTCCTACCCTCTTTGCCCTTTACACTGCTATTTTCTCAGTCTGTATTAGGATAATTGAAGTCCCCCATTATCACTACTCAAAAGTTCTTGCATCTTTCTACAATTTGCCTGCAAATTTGCTCCTCTATCTTCTTCCCATTATTTAGTGGCCTATAGTATACACCCAGCAACATAATGGCCCAGAAATTGATCTCGCTCTGTTCCCGCGGGGGTAAGGCTTCCCCGCGATCTCTCACTCCGCGTTGG